>CM067171.1:79877357-80134857 GCA_034093135.1 Erigeron breviscapus | reverse complement strand
AGATTTTCGGATATTTTCGGGTATTGAATATAGATTTTTCGGATAGTTTCGGATATTTTCGGATAGTTTCGAATATGTTCGGATAATTTCGGATAGTTTTGGATAATAAAAAATAAAATATTGAAATGTTTCTAAAAAATAAGGTTTTCGGATATCCGAAATATCCGAAATTTTCAAAAATTACTATCCGAATCCGAATCCATATCCGAAATTTCAGGTATCCGATTTTTCGAATAAATTCGGATCGAATTTTCAGATAACGGACTCGCATACGGATGGTTTTGAACAAACCCCAAGTAAAAGTGTAAAATCAACTAGTTGTATTTGTATAACCCCACTTCATTCATATAAACGCGTCAGCAGCTACATTATATGTCGGTCAAACAAAATCAAAAGAAAGTCTTTGAAGTTGTACACGAGTGGGCGGATTTACCGACCAATCACCATCTCCATTTCTACATTCATTCATCTTCCATCCTTTTTTATTTTTATTTTCCCAGCCGTCCTAAGCCATACTCACTATTTACTCTCTCTCAGAGTCTCAGGTATATCTATCTATCTATATCTATCTCTATACAATCTTCATTTTATCTTTCTGTTAGTTTTTTTTTTTCTTTTCATCTGCTTACTTTTTACCTTTATTAAAGTTACTTCACCCTTGTTACTGCTACACTTCTGGGTTCTTTTTTTCTGTTTGTAACAACTGCATTTTTATTTTATACTATTCATGCTATATATATATATAATCTATAATAGAAAGCAATAATGTAATTTTCCCTTATTTTATAAACCCTAGAAAGTTCATTTTGGATTTTTTATTAGGGTTTTGTTTGTATTAATTAGCTAGGGTTTTAGGGCTTTTTTAGTTTTGGGTAATTAGTATTTAATTTATGTATTTGTTTTACAAAATGCAGGATTTACTTTTATATTTAACTTAATTAAATATAATGGATACAAAGGCTAATCTGGATCAATTAGTAGTCACTGCAAATCTTTCTCTCAAGAAATTGGATAAAAATGTCGCGGTTATGGAAACCGACAACATTGTTGATCTGTCGTCGACTCCTTCGAGTCCCATAACTCCAGATTCGAATAAAGAGAATTCGGATTTGGTGTCTAGCTTTATGTCCCCAATGTCGTTGGCATCTCTGCCTGCGAGCATCGGGGTGTATATGAATGAAGATAGTGATGATACCCCGGGTACCCCAAAAGACTCTGTTTTTGACCCGTTTGCTCCTGGGCCCGATAAGATGGTACTGGCACCTGTTTCCATGAAATATCTTGAAGAATCACGGAATTATGTTGCAAGGAGGCTGAATTTCAATTCAGTTATGACGAAAAACGATTGTGAGAAACGTGCAGGTGTCGTTGAACGTTGTATTGAGGATGATTTGTTGTTGGAGGCTGTTTATGATTCTCTTTTGGAAGTTATTATTTGTAAGCAGGCAGAGGATATGGTTGCAGAGATGTCAGTTGTCGTTGATTCTAGTCCTGATGCAGTCAAGACTCCGCCTTTTGCCACTCGGCTTACTGGTATTGCAGACACTTGCCCTGGTGCTCCTTTGAAAGCTGGTAAGAAATCAAGAAAGATTGATCTCGGGTTGTGCAGAAAGCTTGAGTTTGATTTATAAGTATGAACATAATATTATCTCATCTGGGTATCTTTTAAAGTTGGATAATTTGTAGTGATAACTAATTAAAGGCTAACCTTGTTTTGCTTCTAGAGTTAGTTATAACTTTTGGCTAGGACTATTGGCGAGAACGCAATTGATTATTACGATTGATATATGTACTCATTTAATTTCAGATTCTTGTTTGTATGGATGTTGTATTGTTGACTAATCTTGCTAATGATCTCATGTTTTTCATATTTGACTTGAAAAAAATTGTTTTAGTTTTATTTTATGTTAATCCTCCCCTCCCCTGCGAAACTGAAGTTTTCGATTATGCTGTTAGATGGTGTATGGTTGTATTTGTATGTATGAACACCTCCCCATTTTGCAGATTTCCTATGTGATGATATTATTATGTTTGGCACAGGATGATATTCATGGCATTCATACTTCTTGGCCTTTTGTATAATATTAGACTTAATGTATCAATAGCTTAGCGTTCAATGTCGCGACTGCTAACCTGATATGAACCACCCGTATGCTTTACAGAACTTTTCATGTTAGGGGTTGAATCTGATACCTATACTGTTGAAAAAAATGAAAGGTCTTAACCCGCTCCATGGTTCTAAAAATGTAGTGTTTGGTGGATCTTATCATATTTTGTATCGCTTGGAATGTTTAGATTGGCACTTCATACTTGCACGGGGTAAATTCATATTGACCCTCAGTATGAACTACAGCTTTACTGGTTAATCTTTCCTAGTCAAAGATACTTGATCGTTTATGGTAGATCTAAGCACATACTGTCACCTCAATGTTTTTGAATTCTAAACCTGGACTGCAAAAATATGTTAGATTCATAGCTTTTTTCGACTTGGTTGTTTCATTTTTCAATAACCATTAGAAAATTGTTAGGGTAAACAAAATTACAGAGTGACGATCTTTATTTGAAGTAAAATAGTTATACAAACGCTTTTATAATTCTTTAGCTCCATCCATGCCCAATGCACATCAAAACAGTAGTAAAAAATGTATTGTAAGCTGTAATTGATGGATGCTCTCTGTTTTAGGGTTATGTCTGCAATGGCATCTATGAAGTGATGCATATAATTTAACTAATTAATTGGTAACTGACCCTTAGGCATATTCTGAGAGCGACAAGTCTCGTAACCAACATGATCGATATGATTTAATTGTGGAAACCTTTGTATTAGCCTAGCAGGAAAAAACACGCAGTGTAAAAGCGGATACGGGGGGTCTAAATCCCGTCCCCGTGCACAAAGCATGAACCTAATGTTAATGTGTCTCAAAAGCATGTGCAGTCCTTCGTGAAGACCTAAAATTTCGACAAAACTATGAAAGAACATACAGAAAGAGCTCATAGAAAGTAGAGGAGTTTTTACAAGTGGTGTTAAAAGACAATCGCTAAAGTTGCATTTCCATCTCTAAAATAATGCTTGAATATTTTAATTATCGTGTAGCTATATAGAAAACGAATGTTATTTTAGAGATGACTCATATCAGTTAGCAGTGACGTAACGTGATCAATTTGTTTCGGAGATTAAGTTCAATCAATGAGTAAAATGTAATTGTATCTATATAAACATTCATGTTCTATATAACTATATAAAACATATATATAAACGAAACTTTGGGCCGGGGTACCCTTCCTCTCATATCAACTATCATTTAAAAATGGTAAAGTAAGTTTGTTAAGGCAGCTATGAGTGAGGCGTTAAATCTCTTTGAAACGCCTAAAAAGTGCATATAATGCCCTAACGCCCCCTACACCGCCCCTAGAGGCGTTATGGGCCAAAAAATTGTTCTCGCCGTTACATTTTGGACGCCCCCTCCTTCACAACAATCAATACACAACGGCTCTTTCCCCATAACGCCACCAACCAACCAAACCCCCACCCCCCCCCCCCCCCCCCACAACGGCCCCCCATAACCCCTGCTACACCACCCCTCGGGGCATTATGGGGAAGCCTCACTCCCTATGACCTAAATGAGAGGGGAAAATGCCAAATAAGAAAAGCTGAACCACTCATGTTACCATCTAATTTTTCAAGTCTGATAATAATTATCAAACTCTAATGAACTAGTCTTTGTCATGTGGGTTGCATTATTGAAAACATTAGTTAGTCAGATAAAATGATAAATTAAGAAATTAAATTAGTGTTAAATTGTTGATACTCATTGGTATTGGGCCTAAAGCCGTGAGATCCCGGGCTGGGCTTAATAGCTATAGATATTGGGTTAGATATGAAGCATATTCCAAATATCCCCAAATCTGTTTCTTATCATTACATATTCCTTCCAAAAGCTTGTAGACAAAATGATCGATATAGTATCACCTTTTAATCACAATTATTTCATATTTTGTTCAAATGAGTTCAATCATTGAAAATAATTTAGATATGAAATATTTAATGTGTGTTTGTTCTTGGGAAAGTGTTCTATAATCTCTATACTAAATAAAAGAAGATTGTTATGACATCACTATTCTATATAAATAGCTTATTTGGCACCTCAAATTCATTCTTAAAAGTTTTTTTCTTTTTCCTTTTATTTATTTATGATGTCATAAACACCTTCCTTTTTAAAAATTATTGTATTTTTAATTTTGTTATTTTATGATGTTATTTTTATAAAAAAATATTTTTATTTTCTTTTAGAAACTCTAATAATTTATACATGTTCTTCTAAGTTCGATTATTTAAATAATTTTGTCGTAATAGATTTTTAAATTATCCGCATATATGCGGGTTAATAAGCTAATTTTAAGGTATACTATTTCGAGGTTATGACATTAACGTAGTATAACATTGTGGCAACCCTAAAACAGTCTGCTCAACTGTTTTATGGTCACCCGTGGTATATGCAAGTTAATGGCATCACGGATTGCACATGCTTGACTTAGGGTATAATGGATAACCGATATGCTTAATGGGAGTTGATCGGGTGGAGGGAAAGCCGATGGTATCACCTGTATACAAACCCGATCAATAACTAGAGAGCATATCGGATTTGGATTATACTTTAAACCGCTTGTTTTAGTTGCTTGTTTGTGTGATGTATTGAACATGAGTATTTGGTTTTGATGATGATCAATTATTGTGAACTTAGCATGATAGCATGATAGATAACGATTCCCTCAGAACATTAGTACTTTTGCCTTAGTGTAAAGATACGAATTATGTATGATATGTCGGTATGATAGCATTAACTACTTGTGTGACTAACATGCGAGCATCTTGAGGCTAACTTTTCGAGTCGACGTGTTCCTTGTTTTATAGTAATGGTGAGACCAAGAAGTGTCGGGACCACTTATAGGGAAAACTCTCAAGAAAGGCCGGAACTGGAAGTTCAAGGTAGAGGTCGTGGTGGTGGTAGAGGTAGAGGTGGTGGTAGAGGCCGAGGTAGGGGCCGAGGAAGAGGTCAAGAGAGAGTCCAAGGTGGTGGTGAAGCACCAACACCCGACTTGGCAACCGCGATCGCTCAAGCGGTCACAAACATCATGCCTACTATAGTTGCCCAAGTCACGACATCTCTTCAAGCACCCAACAATGCGGTGCCAAATGTTGAAGCTCAAGTTAATGTGAACAATGAAGGTGTTCAACCGGTAGTGGTGGAAGAAGAAGAGGCACCAGTGGTGCAAGACAATTATATTCCAATGTTTAATCAACACGGGGTGTATCGTCAAGGGTTCACTTTCAAAGATTTCAAAAGTTGTGGAGCCCCGGAGTTTGATGGGAATGGGGGTCCCACGGCTTGTATAAGGTGGTTTGAAAAGATTGAGGCGGTAATTGCTAGGAGCCATTGTACTTATGATGACCAAATTACTTATGCAACCGGCATGTTTAAGGGTGATGCCTTGAGTTGGTGGAACAAGAGGCGGGAGCAGGTGCGGGTGCGAATGCTATGTCTTGGGGCCAATTCAATGTTTTGGTGAAAGAGAAATTTTGCCCTCCATATGAGCTCCAAACTCTAACATTGGAGTTCGTTCAACTCCAAATGAACGGGGCGGATTATAAGGGATACATTCGGCGATTTCAAGATTTGTCAACTCTTGTTCCACACTTGGTGTCTCCCGAGCCTCGTGCTATTGAAAAGTTTGTTATGGGCATGACCCCACAAGTCCGATCCTTGGTGAATAATATCATGCCTACCACTTTGTCGAAAGCCATTAATCGTGCTGGTAGTGTTACCGAGGATTTACTAAGAAGCGGTGAGTTGAGCAAAACGTCATCAAAAAGAAAGGATGTACCGGAGTCTAGTGGGGTGAAGAAAGCGGGTAGGTTTGACCCCAAACGCCCTAATAAAGGAAAGGTGTTTGCGGTGGTTGAACCGGCAAAGAAGGTTTATGTGGGTCCTCATCCACTTTGTGGGAGATGCTCCCGACATCATGCTCCCACCGCTCCTTGTGGGACATGTTATAATTGTAATCAAACTGGTTACCTTGCTAGAGATTGTAGGGCCCCGAGGGCGGCTCCTACACATGCGGTTCCTCTCCAAGCCTTTCCTCCTCAAGCCAACTATCAAGGGGTCAACGGGGAACTTGTTATGAATGTGGAAGCTGATGGGTGGTTTTTGTTTAGTGTTTAAATTTATAAAAATGTTGTACAAGTAATTATCTCAAAACACACACACCTTAACGGACAGGGGACCCGATCAGATGTAGTATAGTTAAGTGATAAGTACAGGATCGTTCGCAGGGACGCGTTGCTTTACCTACTCTAGTAATATGTGTAATTCTAGCGGTTGGGGGTTGTCACGATTTCATATTAAACTAATTAAAATAACTGAAAAGTAAATAGAAGCCGCAACCGCTTATTCAGCGAGAGGCTTAGTCTGAAAATAGTTTGAAAAAACAAATAACAGTAATAAAATTAAAATACTTGTTTGGCATCTCAGATCTCATGATACGACCGGATATTACACTACCTACTTACTACACTGTTGGAAACTTAATCACGGCTCAGATTCTCGTTAGATTCACTTTGCCTAATTAACTAGTGTTGTCCCTAGACTCACACTACTTCTTTAAACAAATTCTCGTTAGATTCATTGTTTAAGCATTAATGACCTAAAGTTCGTGTTACTAATTCATCTTTAAGTTACCCGGCTCTTAAGCCATGACCAGATAATAATTCCCTCCGGTGACCACAGTGCACATTTCCATGTCACTGGATCGCGTTTGACATTGTTAAGCATCATGTTCTATTCGTCCTAATTACTATAGTTCTGGATCCCTCAGTTATAAGTGAATCACCTTTTACATCTAGTTATATACCGACTAGTGTTTTCCATCCTTATGTATTAATCCTAGTGTATGATTATAGACCGATCATCAGAATTAAATCAATACATGCAGATATAGAACCGATATTAATATGAAGAACTAGTAAAACATGGATCTACGATAAACAGTAAAACACATTCCAACAGATCTAACAAATAAAGTAAAATAAATAAACGTCTACATGATCACATTGATCCAAACAAGTATTCAGCCTACTAGCCTACCATTATTAAAGGAATAACAAAGTCTGAAAAGATGAAAGACATTGTTTACCAACTGAAAGTAAAAAAAAAGAGTAGATCTAGGTTGAAGATGAAGATCGGAAGATGTTAGAAGCCCCAAAACCTCCTTGGAATCTCCAAATTCGACCTAGGGATTGATGTGGGCGGCTAGGGCTGCTGAATCGGCTCTCTCTTAGGGTTTTAAGGGCTGCTTCGGCTTTGAATGTGGTGAAAGGGTGGTTAAAATACCGTTGTCAAATGGTAAGGTTCTTAGAGTCCAAGGTGAGACATCCGATTCTTCTAGCTCCAAGGTTTTTAGTGCTACCGTTACAAAGGTAGAATTGAAAACCGTTCCTATCGTTCATGACTTTTCTGATGTCTTTCCGGATGACCTACCGGGTCTACCCCCATCTCGTCAACTCGACTTTCGCATCAATTTGGTTCCTAACGCCGCGCCCGTGGCTAAAGCTCCATATAGACTTGCCTTGACAGAAATGCAAGAATTATAATCTCAACTCAAAGAGCTTCAAGAGAAAGGGTTCATTCGTCCTAGTCAATCGCCTTGGGGAGCTCCTATTTTGTTTGTGAAGAAGAAGGATGGGTCTTTTAGGATGTGTATCGACTACCGGGAATTGAACAAGCTCACGGTGAAGAACCGGTATCCACTTCCTAGAATCGATGACCTATTTGATCAATTGCAAGGTGCCAAACATTTCTCAAAGATCGATCTCCGTTCAGGCTATCATCAACTTAGAGTACATGAAGATGACATACCAAAGACGGCGTTCCGTACAAGGTATGGTCATTTCAATTTACCGTTATGCCGTTTGGGTTGACCAATGCACCGACGGTGTTCATGGATTTGATGAACCGGGTGTGTCGACCATACTTGGACAAGTTTGTCATTGTCTTTATTGTTGACATACTTGTTTATTCAAAAACAAAGGAAGATCATGCCGAGCATTTGCGCAAAGTGCTAGAATTGCTTAGGAAAGAGAAGTTGTATGCGAAATTCTCTAAATGCGAGTTTTGGTTGGAAGAAGTTCATTTTCTTGGTCATGTGGTGAGAAAAGATGGCATTCATGTAGATCCTAGCAAGATTGAAACGGTCAAGAATTGGAGACGACCCGAGACGCCATCCGAGATTCGCCAATTTCTTGCGTTGGTGGGCTATTATCGAAGGTTCATTGAAAACTTTTCTAAGATTGCCCAACCACTTACTCTTTTAACTCAAAAGGAGAGTAAGTATGATTGGGGCGAGAAGCAAGAATTTGCCTTTCAAACTCTCAAAGACATGTTGTGTGATGCACCTATCTTGAGACTCCCGGAGGGAGCCGAGGATTTCGTGGTATATTGTGATGCTTCGGGTCAAGGATTGGGGTGTGTACTTATGCAACGGGGCAAGGTCATTGCTTATGCCTCCCGTCAACTTAAAGTGCATGAGAAAAACTACCCCACTCATGATTTGGAATTGGGAGCGGTCGTTTTTGCCTTGAAGTGTTGGAGACATTACCTTTATGGCACCAAATGTGTGATTTATACCGATCACAAAAGGCTCCAACACATTTTTAATCAAAGTGAATTGAATATGAGACAAAGGAGATGGCTCGAACTTTTTAGTGATTATGATTGTGATATTCGCTACCATCCGGGCAAAGCTAATGTTGTGGCCGATGCGTTGAGTAGAAAGGAAAGGATCAAGCCGAGAAGAGTAAGAGCCATGAGTCTCACGGTGGGACAAAGTATCCGTGACCGGATCATAGAAGCTTAAGTACAAGCTACGTTACCGGAGAACTTTGGTAATGAAGGGTTAGATGGCATGGAGCAACAAATCGATAGAAAATAGGACAATGGGCTATACTTAGTTGAAATGCTTTGGGTTCCCATTTTTGGCAATTTAAGAACATTCCTTATGAATGAAGCCCACAAGTCGGCTTATTCGGTCCATCCGGGCTCGGATAAGATGTACTTTGATTTGAAAGATTACTATTGGTGGCCGGGAATGAAACGTGATGTGGCTAAATATGTGAGTGAGTGTCTTACTTGCTTACAAGTGAAAGCCGATCATAAGAAGCCACCCGGATTGGTAATGCAACCGGTGACGCCGGAATGGAAATGGGAACGGATTGCAATGGACTTCATCACGAAGTTACCAAAGACAAGAAGTGGTCGTGATACTATATGGGTGATTGTGGATCGGTTGACGAAGTCGGCTCACTTCTTAGCCATTCGTGAGACCGATAAATTTGACACCATGACGCGCTTGTACATTAAAGAAGTGGTGTCTAAGCATAGAGTTCCGGTTTCTATCATCTCCGATAGAGACACCTGGTTCAACTCAAATTTTTGGAAAGCCTTTCAACGAGCAATGGGTACTCAACTTGACATGAGTACGGCGTTTCATCCTCAAACGGATGGACAAAGCGAGAGAACCATTCAAACGCTTGAAGACATGTTGAGGGCTTGTGCTATTGATTTTGGTGGTAGTTGGGAAGATCATTTGTCGTTGGTTGAGTTCTCGTATAATAATAGTTATCATGCGAGTATTCAAATGGCTCCATTTAGGGCACTTTATGGTAGGAAGTGTCGTTCTCCACTCGCTTGGGCGGAAATTGGTGAAAGCCAACTTATTGGGCCGGAAATAGTAGTTGAAACAACAAAAGTGATTTCTCAAATTAAGGAGAGATTACAATTGGCCCGTGAAAGACAAAAGAAATACGCCGATGTGAGGCGTAGACCATTGGAGTTCAATGTTGGTGATCATGTGCTTTTGAAGGTGTCCCCGTGGAAAGGCGTTGTCCATTTTGTGAAGAGAGGCAAGCTCGGGCCAAGATACACTGGGCCTTTCGAGATCATTGAACGAGTGGGCAAAGTGGCATACCGATTGAAGCTTCCTCAAGAACTTAGTGGGGTGCATGACGTGTTCCATATTTGTAACTTAAGAAAGTGTTTGGCGGATCCTACACTACATGTGCCTATGAATGAGATTCAAGTGGACAAGAAGCTCAATTTTGTTGAGGAGCCGGTAGAGATTTTGGATCGTGAGGTCAAGAAATTGAAGAACAAACGTTATACGATAGTCAAAGTCCGATGGCATGCTAGGGGTAGAGCCGAATTTACTTGGGAGCGGGAAGACCATATGAGGTCTAGATACCCGCATTTGTTTAGTGATTAGGGTTCCATCGAATTTCGGGACGAAATTCCTTTAACGGGGGAATGATGTAACATTTGTGATTTTGACTCTTTGACCTCGTGTGCAATTTGACTAATTATGTTGCATATATATATATTCGAGTACAATTTGGAGTTCAATTATGTGCAATGTGTTCATATAGGTCAATTGACCATTTAAATTAAGTCTTGTTATGCTAGTCGAGACCATTTGATCGTGCTATTTGATTTTACGATACGAGATGACATTTAAATTAACTAGAAAATAAAAAATGGATCCTATCCATGGGTTATACCCAACCCATGACCCAACCATTACCCAACCCTATATCCCTATCCATCCATCCACCCATTCAATCATTTCTTATCCTCTCTCTCTCTCTAGTTAATGCAAGACACACACACACACACATTTATCTCTCTCTCTCTAAAAATCCTTGCACATTTAATGTTATTACAAGTAAATTTATGGTAAAATCATCCTCAATATCATTTTCTTATTAACATATCAAAATTTTGGACTCTCAAAGTGCAAGAAACCTACCCATCTAGCTAAATTTCGGATTTGTGGAGAAAGTTTTGGTAAGTTAAATTCAACTCAAATTCATCATTTTAAGTATGTTTCATAATCAAATCTAAGTGCTCTTGGTCAAGATCGAGTCAAAATCGGATTTGGGTCAAAACTAGGGTTTTATTAGGGTTTGGATTGAAATTGTAAGGATTTGAACTTGGATTTGGTGTTATGAAATGAATTTAATGAATGGGTTATGTTTATTTATGTTCTATCTTGGTTGTTCATGCTTAAAATTGAGTCACAAACCTTCCTTGGTCGGATTTAGTGTCAAAATTGGGTTTTGGGTCGAATCTGGGCGACATGCGCCGCATCTTTTGAGCCATGCGCCGCATAAAATCCCCGATCATCTTCTGAGCAAAATATGCGCCGCATATTTTAGGGGTGCGCCGCATATTTTGGGTTTCCTGACAAGATGCGCCGCATCTCCCTAAGATGCGCCACATATTTTCCCTGTACAACATAAACTCGTACTTAAGTACTTGATGACATATAAACGGGTACTTTAAGTACTTGATGACATATAAACGGGTACTTAAGTACTTGATGACATATAAACGGGTACTTAAGTACTTGATGACATATAAACGGGTACTTAAGTACTTGATGACATATAACGGGTACTTAAGTACTTGATGACATATAAACGGGTACTTAAGTACTTGATGACATATAAACGGGTACTTAAGTACTTGATGACATATAAACGGGTACTTAAGTACTTGATGACATATAAACGGGTACTTAAGTACTTGATGACATATAAACGGGTACTTAAGTACTTGATGACATATAAACGGGTACTTAAGTACTTGATGACATATAAACGGGTACTTAAGTACTTGATGACATATAAACGGGTACTTAAGTACTTGATGACATATAAACGGGTACTTAAGTACTTGATGACATATAAACGGGTACTTAAGTACTTGATGACATATAAACGGGTACTTAAGTACTTGATGACATATAAACGGGTACTTAAGTACTTGATGACATATAAACGGGTACTTAAGTACTTGATGACATATAAACGGGTACTTAAGTACTTGATGACATATAAACGGGTACTTAAGTACTTGATGACATATAAACGGGTACTTAAGTACTTGATGACATATAAACGGGTACTTAAGTACTTGATGACATATAAACGGGTACTTAAGTACTTGATGACATATAAACGGGTACTTAAGTACTTGATGACATATAACGGGTACTTAAGTACTTGATGACATATAAACGGGTACTTAAGTACTTGATGACATATAAACGGGTACTTAAGTACTTGATGACATATAAACGGGTACTTAAGTACTTGATGACATATAAACGGGTACTTAAGTACTTGATGACATATAAACGGGTACTTAAGTACTTGATGACATATAAACGGGTACTTAAGTACTTGATGACATATAAACGGGTACTTAAGTACTTGATGACATATAAACGGGTACTTAAGTACTTGATGACATATAAACGGGTACTTAAGTACTTGATGACATATAAACGGGTACTTAAGTACTTGATGACATATAAACGGGTACTTAAGTACTTGATGACATATAAACGGGTACTTAAGTACTTGATGACATATAAACGGGTACTTAAGTACTTGATGACATATAAACGGGTACTTAAGTACTTGATGACATATAAACGGGTACTTAAGTACTTGATGACATATAAACGGGTACTTAAGTACTTGATGACATATAAACGGGTACTTAAGTACTTGATGACATATAAACGGGTACTTAAGTACTTGATGACATATAAACGGGTACTTAAGTACTTGATGACATATAACGGGTACTTAAGTACTTGATGACATATAAACGGGTACTTAAGTACTTGATGACATATAAACGGGTACTTAAGTACTTGATGACATATAAACGGGTACTTAAGTACTTGATGACATATAAACGGGTACTTAAGTACTTGATGACATATAAACGGGTACTTAAGTACTTGATGACATATAAACGGGTACTTAAGTACTTGATGACATATAAACGGGTACTTAAGTACTTGATGACATATAAACGGGTACTTAAGTACTTGATGACATATAAACGGGTACTTAAGTACTTGATGACATATAAACGGGTACTTAAGTACTTGATGACATATAAACGGGTACTTAAGTACTTGATGACATATAAACGGGTACTTAAGTACTTGATGACATATAAACGGGTACTTAAGTACATGATGACATACAAACGGGTACTGTAAGTACTTGATGACATATAAACGGGTACTTTAAGTACTTGATGACATTACACGGGTACATTATGTACTTGACGACATCTTGGATGACATGAGAACATTTGAGGGACATTGATTGACATGTGTGACGTTATAGAACTTGTTAGATACTTATTGTTATCGATAATACTCGTTCTTTATACTTGTTTCTGTTGTGAATGACTTTGGCATTTGATCCTTGTCATTCTTTCCTACGAACTCACCAACCTAGTGTTGACATTGTTTAGTACACTTTTCAGGTAATCAAGAGAACCCAAGAGCTTGACGTGCATTTACTAGAAGTTGGACTTGGACTTATGGATCCTTGATTCATTGCTCGATGATGGGACTTGCTTAGGATCATAGCCATCTTTTGAATGTTATTTTGTAAACTTTTGATGGTTATATGCTCCTTATGCTTTTGTGACATTGTGTATTAAATATTGGGTTCACGTACGCCGCATCTTTTGAGCCATGCGCCGCATAAAATCCCCGATCATCTTCTGAGCAAAATATGCGCCGCATATTTTAGGGGTGCGCCGCATATTTTGGGTTTCCTGACAAGATGCGCCGCATCTCCCTAAGATGCGCCACATATTTTCCCTGTACAACATAAACTCATCTTTTCGTTTAACGATCGTAACTTTCAAACCGTAACTCCGTTTTTAACGTATGAGCTATCGTTGGAATCATGTGAGAGTCTACTTTCTTATGTTTGAATCCATTTGGGATGAATCCAAACTCATTTAAAAAAAATGTTAATCTAAAGTGTTCTTGTTCTTACTCGAGAGAGCCATTAAGGCGTTTGTAGGATCATGGCTTGACCTAAACTAACTAGAACTTATTGTGTAGGGAGTTAGTGTTGACATTGTTTAGTACACTTTTCAGGTAATCAAGAGAACCCAAGAGCTTGACGTGCATTTACTAGAAGTTGGACTTGGACTTATGGATCCTTGATTCATTGCTCGATGATGGGACTTGCTTAGGATCATAGCCATCTTTTGAATGTTATTTTGTAAACTTTTGATGGTTATATGCTCCTTATGCTTTTGTGACATTGTGTATTAAATATTGGGTTCCCGGAATCCTTTTTAAGTTCATGTAGTTTCGTTCTACGATAATTCCATCTTGTGTCATGTTTTTCGGTGCATTTCGAGCCTAGCTCGGGGTGTTACAAAATCTCACTAGTTATAACTATTTAACACTACTTGATATAAATAATAGTACTGTAGTATACAAGATTTATTTACAGCATTTTTTATATTCTCTTGTCAAGTCATTCATAATACTCTTTTATGAATATGAAATAGATAATACAGTAGATTACAAGGATAAAATTAGGTAATGGACCTCACTAACTAATCGATATAAGGGGGCCTAACTCACAATACATTATGTCAGTTACTTAGTTACATTATGTCAGTTACTCAGTTGATAATTTCTAACAATCACACTATGAACAACTTTTATATATACCATCATAACGTATGTACTTTATATAAATTTAAGTTGATATAAGATATTACTATACTTTTATTTAACGACCAACAGAAACACCCAGGTGTTCCATACGACCATACGGAGTGATCAATTGGCGAAAGGTTACTGCTTAACTGGCTAATCTAGCCGCACGGAACCCTTAGGCGTCCAAGTTACTCCAAGTCTGGGGAAACCCAATAACCTGTCCGCTTGTAGGCTAATTGATAAGACTTGTATGTCTCAGAGATCGAACCTTAGTCTTTAAAAAATTGAGAGGCTCTTGTCATTAACTATCATGTTAATTAAGCTAAGCCCAAATAACGATAATAAAATATATTGCCTAATCGAATGTCATTATGGTGTCTCGAATGCTAACTACTGACTCGCTGTTTTAAAAGGAGAAAAAAAAATTAAGATGAAAACTGCGAAATAAAATATTGAGTTGGAGTTGATGCAATGTTAGGTTTCATATTCATCCTCCCAATTAGAGTTGGTTACAATCCATCAAATCCATGTGCAAAAAGTTTGTCTCCTTTCTTCAACCTTAATTTCTGTTCCCGAAAGGAATGAAAAATACAAAGAAATACACTCATGCATCACATGGTTAATAGAAAGTCTACCCACACTACTATACCTCTAGTTGGATGGATACATCAATAGAATGATTGGTACATGAGAGAGCTCATAACTTAAAGGTTTTGAATTCAAATCCGAGTATGAGTAAAATATTCTCAGGAATAAAGACAAAAGTTTCCCATGATAGATTTCTTTCTGAAATTGAAATTGGGTATATGAAGAGACATATCACTAAACCTAAATTTACCGTTTTAAAAAAAAACTATAGCACATGCGTGGAATGATAAATATTTACTCATGACTTCAATATCTAATAATGTTAGGATGAAGTTTGCAACTTTAATTGACCCTAAAAATCACCCAAAAACAAAGAGCTTTTCTTGAGAATTAATTCAAGCTCATCAATGATAGGATCAGGTCATGTTGTATATAACCGGCCAGTGTAATCGGTCCAACTGATTCAAAGTTTTAAATGAATGAGGTTTTCGTTATTCAAATTGTTTTTCTGGATATACTTATGCAGTTTTATTACTTTGCACATTTTTCTAAACCATTTTGCTGTTATGTAACAACTTATATTAGAGGGAAGTGTAGAGCAAATATGTACTGATAATAAAAGTATATATATTTACACATTATATTTCTGGAAGATTGATCATAAGTTAATGTCGGTAAACGTGTCACATCTTATTTTTTCAAACATTGATGAAGTCTTGTTTTCCAAATTGACTCACAAAGAATATGACCTTTAACCCATCAAACATATAATATAGGGTCTACTATATGGACCAATTACTCAATTACGGTCATCATCATGAATTGTATTTTAGTGCTAATTTTTTTCTTTTGAAAGGCGTTTTATATATATATATATATATATATATATATATATATATATATATATATATATATATATATATATATATATATATATATATATATATATATATATATATATATATATATATATATATATATATATATATATATATATATATATATATATATATATATATATATATATATATATATATATATATATATATATATATATATATATATATATATATATATATATATATATATATATATATATATATATATATATATATATATATATATATATATATATATATATATATATATATATATATATATATATATATATATATATATATATATATATATATATATATATATATATATATATATATATATATATATATATATATATATATATATATATATATATATATATATATATATATATATATATATATATATATATATATATATATATATATATATATATATATATATATATATATATATATATATATATATATATATATATATATATATATATATATATATATATATATATATATATATATATATATATATATATATATATATATATATATATATATATATATATATATATATATATATATATATATATATATATATATATATATATATATATATATATATATATATATATATATATATATATATATATATATATATATATATATATATATATATATATATATATATATATATATATATATATATATATATATATATATATATATATATATATATATATATATATATATATATATATATATATATATATATATATATATATATATATATATATATATATATATATATATATATATATATATATATATATATATATATATATATATATATATATATATATATATATATATATATATATATATATATATATATATATATATATATATATATATATATATATATATATATATATATATATATATATATATATATATATATATATATATATATATATATATATATATATATATATATATATATATATATATATATATATATATATATATATATATATATATATATATATATATATATATATATATATATATATATATATATATATATATATATATATATATATATATATATATATATATATATATATATATATATATATATATATATATATATATATATATATATATATATATATATATATATATATATATATATATATATATATATATATATATATATATATATATATATATATATATATATATATATATATATATATATATATATATATATATATATATATATATATATATATATATATATATATATATATATATATATATATATATATATATATATATATATATATATATATATATATATATATATATATATATATATATATATATATATATATATATATATATATATATATATATATATATATATATATATATATATATATATATATATATATATATATATATATATATATATATATATATATATATATATATATATATATATATATATATATATATATATATATATATATATATATATATATATATATATATATATATATATATATATATATATATATATATATATATATATATATATATATATATATATATATATATATATATATATATATATATATATATATATATATATATATATATATATATATATATATATATATATATATATATATATATATATATATATATATATATATATATATATATATATATATATATATATATATATATATATATATATATATATATATATATATATATATATATATATATATATATATATATATATATATATATATATATATATATATATATATATATATATATATATATATATATATATATATATATATATATATATATATATATATATATATATATATATATATATATATATATATATATATATATATATATATATATATATATATATATATATATATATATATATATATATATATATATATATATATATATATATATATATATATATATATATATATATATATATATATATATATATATATATATATATATATATATATATATATATATATATATATATATATATATATATATATATATATATATATATATATATATATATATATATATATATATATATATATATATATATATATATATATATATATATATATATATATATATATATATATATATATATATATATATATATATATATATATATATATATATATATATATATATATATATATATATATATATATATATATATATATATATATATATATATATATATATATATATATATATATATATATATATATATATATATATATATATATATATATATATATATATATATATATATATATATATATATATATATATATATATATATATATATATATATATATATATATATATATATATATATATATATATATATATATATATATATATATATATATATATATATATATATATATATATATATATATATATATATATATATATATATATATATATATATATATATATATATATATATATATATATATATATATATATATATATATATATATATATATATATATATATATATATATATATATATATATATATATATATATATATATATATATATATATATATATATATATATATATATACTAGTCCTAATATTCGAACCAAACAATGTACATCGATAAAAAGGACGAACAACCTCTTAGGTCGTCTGTCACTGTTCCCGTCGTCCACGATCACTCAAGGAATAAACGTCGACGATGCATCATATGTTCAACGGTAATAGGAACCATATTCACAATTGCTCTAATCATTCTCATATTGTCACTCACCGTTTTCAAACCAAAAAAACCTGTAATAACAGTCGATTCTATAACACTACAAGATTTAAACTACAAATTAGTCCCGCTTCCACTTCCACCAAAGGTTTCATTAAACCTATCACTCGACCTTAGTATGTCGATTGACAACCCTAACAAAGTGAGTGTCAAGTATAGAAATAGCTATGCTATTCTCCGGTATAGAGGCAAAAACATCGGTGATGTTCTTGTTCCTGCGGGAAAAATTGGGTCTAATGATAAATCGCGAATGAATCTTACGTTAACTGTTTTTGCAGACCGGTTGGTTACGGATTCTGAGTTATATAGAGATGTGTTGAGTGGTGAGTTGCCTTTTACAGCTTATACGAAAATTAAGGCTAAAGTTCGAGTGTTGTTTATTAATATTCATGTCACGTCTACTTCGACATGTGATGTGAATATTGATATACAAAGTCAAAGTGTTAAGAATCAAACTTGTCACTCTAAGATTAAATTTTAGTGTTTTGTATAGAAATTTTGAAGACTTTTTATATACTTTTCGTTGGGTCTTTGATTTTATGTGTAGGATATACACTATTTATGTTCATAATTATATCACGATGATTTAAACTATTGTTATTACTAGTTGGATTTTGAATTTGAAATAATGAAAGGTTGTTAGCCTTTTAAGGTTTTTCGTATAAATTAATTGATAAATAATACTGCTTATTCTTATTGTTGAATCAATATTTTATTGTTATAACTGAATTAACTAAAGGTTAATTAAGATTAATGTTAATGGTGAATGTTAATGGTCAATGCTAATATTGATACGGCGTTATTAAAACTGTAAATAATGTTAAAGTTAAGAAATGATTGGTGAATGGTAATCACCTTATGGTAGAAAGACTTATGCCGTTGATCTCTCTTCATTACTTGTTTGTAAACTTCAAACCAGGTAAATCTAGAAAAATCAACACATGTGTATCTTATTTTGTGTAAAAGTGTTTTATCATGCTTAACATATAACACATGTATAACTTAAATAATTATAGAAGACTAATAATTATATCTTAAAAGCGTTCCTTACGGGTTCGTCGGTTTGCTCATCGCTTTCATCAAAAGACTAACGTCATAGGCAACGTCTTGTTGCTTTGTGAAATCAGTTCTCTCGCTAATCTACAAACGACTGACGAGTGAGTGGGTCCTCCTCACGCATCCACAGGTTTTTTTTTTACTTCGATATATAATATCATGTTAATGAAAAAATAAAATGATAGAAAAAGTGAATATCAATATGAAAAAATGAATACTACAAAATTGATAAGTAATAACAGAGGTCACCCATTCGATCCAATTCAACTCGTTTTAGAAGATACCGAGTACACAAAGCATACCCCGTCATCTTTCATTAACCATTTCAATTTTCAAGTCCATTTTGGCAAACTACATCAACAACAGAAAATAATATAAAAATTGTCACATTTCACACATCAATTTAGTTTAGATATTTATCAAAAAAGAACAAAAGAGTGAGCTATATAATAAAATAAAAAAACACTCTAGTAAGTAATAATTAACCCCCAACAGTAAACCGCCATCACGCGTTACCATTATCAAATAAATAAGTACTCGTTCAACAAAAAATAACCCAAAAAAATCTTAATATAAATACTAAAAAAAATCCCAATTTCCATATTCACAAATTCTTCAACACACACACAAAATGGACATAGAAAAAAAAGACGAACAACCTCTCCGACCACCATCAGCACCACCACTATCCACCACCACCACCGCCGACAAACCATCACGAAAACGTCGCCGACGATGCATAATTATCTGGTCATCAATAATCGGTACAATCTTAACAATCGCTTTAATAATTCTCATACTTTCACTAACAGTTTTCAAAGCCAAAAAACCAAAAATAACAGTAACATCAGTCGCCTTACAAAACTTTAATTTCAACATAATCCCTTTACCTCTCCCGCCACGTGTCCTACTCAACTTATCTCTCGCTGTCGAATTATATATCGAAAACCCGAATAAAGTTAGTGTTAAATATAAAACCAGCTCTGCTATTTTAAGGTATAAAGGACAAGATGTTGGAAATGTACCTATTCCTGCTGGAAAAATCGGGTCGGATGATAAAAAACAATTGAATCTTGTTGTGACGGTTTTTGCGGATAGATTGGTTACTGATTCTGATTTGTATAGCGAAGTTTTGAGTGGAAATTTGGGGTTTTCGACGTATACTAGAATTAAGGCGAAAGTTAAAGTTGTGTTTGTTTATATTCATGTTACGTCTACGTCGACGTGTGATGTGAATATTGATGTGCAGAATAGAAGTGTTAGGAATCAAACTTGTCACTATGATAATAAGCTGTAGTTTTTTGATCAGGTTGTGTTGTGTCGTGTTTTTAAGATTATTGTTCTTGTTTGGTGTAGCTGAGGATTTTTGTTTTGTTTTTAACACGGATTGATTACGCGATATTGTTGGATTGATTTTATGTTTAGGATGCAGACTCTTGATGTTCATCTCATTATGAAATAAAATTGCTAGTTTTTTGTTATGTTTTGCTGATAGTTGATTCTGTTGTAGCGAATGTTAGTTAAGATCCATTTACGGTTGCTACATATATCTACAATCGAACTTGGTCATACTATAATAATCTAAACATACTATTTATCTTGAAAGGTACTATCTATCTAATATGTTTAACATATATGTTAACTATTGTGTTTTAATGCTTAAATAGAGAGCCGTCATCGAGGGGTTAACCCATTTGGTAGAGGTTCTGACCAGGGATCAATCCGAACTCGTGCTCCTTGGTATTTTTTGTAGTAGTATAGGAATAGAGTAGATAAACAAAGAGACAGTTGGATTATACTAGCTTTATGCCAAATGATACAATTCTTTTGAGGTTTTGTTTTGTGAAAATCACCAACAATAAATTTAGTAACACAATTGGGTGTATGATGGGGGGATAAAAGTATGCATTCATCTTCTCTTCATGTTCTGCTTCATGGAGTTGTCATGTATAATGCATTTTAGTTTCTGTTACTGGATTTTGGTACTTACGAGAGTTTAGATTGTTCAAAGATTCGGCTTTTTAAACGACCAAACAGATCTGGACCGGCTTCACACTCTTCGAGTAATTCCATCGTTTATGTAGTCCTTACTGAAAACGGCAGTGGAGGATATTTGGGTTTACATAGCAGCGATGGTTTCTTTCAAAAGACTCTACTTCTTTGTTGCCGGTCACGTCTTTCGGGTGATAACACACCAAACTGAAAGCAACACTTAGTTTGTTTTCTGTTTGGCAGAAAGTTTGTGTGTAAAATAGTCATTCTAAAACGTAACATGTGTTTTTCTTTTGGATTGTATGTAGATTCGTTTAACAACTATTTTCTACTTTTTAGAAGTCAAAACCCTTGGATGGCATGTAAAATTTATTTCGACTTCTAGAAAGAAAATCAGATTCATTTAACTAGAATGAATTCGCATTGCCTAACATAATAAATAGAATGTGTCCGGTGGCCTTTCTATATATTATGACCTGGGTGCCTGTTTTTTCTTCATCTTTACTTCCTAGAGTCCTAGCTTAGTTATATAGGGACTTTTCATCCCGAAATAAGTCTAGTTTCTTTTAGCGAACTTGTTAAGAAAGAAAAAGTAAAAAAGGATAACCGACTCATTATTAAATTTTATTAATAATACTTTTACAATGTATAAAGAAGATATTAATCAACTTATAAATTTAGATAATGATTTTGATGAAAATTATATTTCAGACGAAGATTTTAATTTTGATAGAATAATGTGGTTAGTAATAATAATAAGCATATCAGATTTTGATATTATCTTAAATTCAATGGATAACAATATACTTGAATTAATAATTATAAATCATGGGCCCCTCACCGATTGGTCGGTCACTTGCTCAACATGAAAAAAGGTAAATCACATAACACTATGATTAAAAGGACGTGAAGAGGGTTTTGAACCTACCCCAACCTCCGTTTTTATGCTACATGTCTTTCACCACTAGGCTACTATCATGGTGGCATTAACTTAATAAGAATGTCTAGTCTTTCGTCTATGACATACTCATCTTAACATACTATCGGAAAAAGATGGCACTGTTTGTAAAGGCATAAAGCATTTACTGTCGTTATAAGTGAATGCAAAAGCATCTGGTAAGCAAGAAAATAAGAGGACCCGGTTAAGACAACGTATGCTAGACCTCCCGCTGTCGAGTCGCGACACGAAGTTTCCAGTGAAATTCACCTTTCAAAAAAAAAAAAGCAAAAATAAGAATTTGCCGAGGTTCTTTTGGAAATGTAAACCAGTTTGGATGCCCCAATTCGTTGTGCTGTACGACCTTATATGCCCACTTCCAGTTTAATTGCTTTCATATAATGAAGTTGTTCAGGTGTGTGTAAATTGTAATGCTAAAGAATTGAGTTTATGATCAAATAAAACTGCATTAGAAATCAACTGAAATCAAGATTTGTAAACTTCGAACCATTTGATATCTAGTACCTTAAAGTGGGGCTTCTGACATTATTTGAGGATCCTAATTGTTAGCATTCAAGTTGCAATAGCCAACTTACATCATCATTCATGATTTAGGACCTTACACAGCCACGAAAGTTGCAGCAATCAAGTAACAAGCTGTTTTTTTGTTCTTTGACAGCAGATATTGACATGGTAACATGATACTAACATGTATGTGATGACAGTGATGTCATGGAGCATAGACATTTATCGCAATAGCTATGGACTGTATTCTATATTCTTGACAGCTTTTAGCGATTTTCTTGGTGTCTCATGGGTTTGTGACGCTATTTTCTTAACTGTATAGCATCTTAATAAGGTCGTTTTCATGTTATGGACCATAAGAACTGTTACAAATTACAACCCAACCAACAATAACAACAAAGAAATGTTCCATAACAAAGATTTGTAATCACAATGGGGAATTGTAGGTCCATGCCATTTTAGTTAGACAACAAAATACAATACAAACTTGAAAGAAATATCAATGCCATTATTGGACAAAACACACAAACTGTAAACAGTATATCACATTAAAATCACCAAGGTGATGATGCCATCTTTCAATCCACTCACAGGTGAAAATGCTTCAGAACTGGGATTTGTCCAGGCTATCAAAATATGGATGATCCATAGCAGCCTTGGCTGAGATCCTGTCAGCTGGGTCATACTTCAGCATTTTCTGAAAAAACACATCACGTAATTACCTATATCAGTATTTCACGAAACCTGATTTTTAAAAACTCAAAGCATTATTTGCAGATATATACCTGTAGAAGATCAACGCCATCAGGTCCCAACGACGGAACAGCACGTGCCAGATTCTGAGGTTCCCACCTCGGGTAGACATGCCAGTCCTTAAGATCGGTCACCCCTGGCCACTGTTCTTCTGTAGGAGTCCCAAGGAGCCTGCAAGTTAATTTAAGATCGCAAATGACACTGTGGATCAACATTTTAATGTCAACATTGGCATCATTGATGTATACTAGAATTACTAGACATATCAAGATGCCAAGATGGGTAGACTTTGGGTATATAGTCATATCAGCAGTTCAGGTTAAATAGGGCTGGTCAAGTTTGGCATCATTGATGTGATATTGTTGCTTTATACACAACAATTTTACATTACTTCCTAATTACAACTTTGTATGTTTGTAAAATACAGATCTTTCGCCAAATTTTAACCTATCTGACCATCCATTTGGTCAAATGTTCCTAAAGAATTACAGATAAACAGCCCAAATCGACAAATGGGTCAAAGTTTTCCTTTCTACTGCATAGAATGTATAAAACACTTGCACAGTATTTCAAACCCTTGCAGAGCCATCTAGTTTTGTTTAAGTTCAAGTTGCTGTGGGTCACAGTTGCCACCTCTACTGCATATAGTGTTGTGCATAAAACAGAATTTCAAACCATTGCAGAGTCATCTAATTTCATTCAAGTTCCTGTTATCATTGGGCCTTGTTGCTATAAGTGAGCAACTAGAAGGGAATTCTGCAACGATAACCATGCTGCCACCCTTTATATTGTCTAGTTCAATGTAAATAATTTGATGCAAAATATGTAGAAACCTGAATATATGAAGTAGTTGTTGGAACTCAGAGTCACCCGGAAACAAAGCCTGTCGCCTAGCCATCTCCGCTGCACAAAATTACAATCCAAATTAGTATCACAGTATCACTAACATGTCAATAAGCAAACCACAATTACTAAAACTTTGACCAACAATGTTATTTAAAAACAGTAACTACAGAAAAATAATGATCACGTATAATAATCACAAGTAAAGCAAATGTTGAAAAAGCAGATTAAAGAGGCGTAGATAGATACCATAAATATAGCCAAACCGACAAGATAAAAGGTTTTAACACTTATACCATTAGATATCAGCCAAGTTTTAATCATAATGCATACTAAAACACTAAACTATTATATGAATCAAGGTAAAACCGTAAAAGTCTTGACACTTATGTGATGCAAGTTTAGACATTATATGAATTATCATTTTTGATAGAAAGATAGTTAACCACTTTAAATCTACAATCCATAGTAGTAACACCAAACACTAAAAAGTAAAGCAAAAAAAATACAAACCCTCACATATCATAAACAAAAACGAAAGCAAAAACATGGAGATTTCGAGATATCATACCAAAAATGCATCCAACAGACCACATATCAACACCAAGGGAGTAATTTTTCGAACCCAACAGAACCTCGGGTGCCCTGTACCAAAGCGTAACAATCTGCAAAACCACAACACCGATTTTCAAACTCCAAACTAACCAAATTTCAGTATCACATAGAAAAACAACAATACAAACACAAATTACTATGTACAATTTAATACGAAACCACCATGTGTCCCCCTTTCCTTCGTTCAAAATATACAACCACAAAAATGGACAGTTCAAAGAAAGTGTGACTATTATATTACAGTTTACATTTAACAAAGAAACCATCTGAAACCTCATTGGGTAAATCTTAGAATCACCATAGAAAAAGTCTACAAAATGACAACTGAAATACCGGTTCGGCTGCATACATCAAATCCAAAAGCATGACTTTCCAAGGGTAGCCTCAACAGGGATCGCAATCCGTTTACCCATTTATTTGAAAATTTTAACAAAATACGAGTTACAGTTTTACCCTAATCATGTATCTAGGGCTTATTTGGAAAACTTAATCAACTATATCTAACATCTTTTCAAAAGAGGACAATTATTTTGTGAAATTCTGCACAATTATTTTCGGAAGTACATACATACATAAATAATTATAGATACACGTATATATACGAATTATGATAAAATAAAAAACCTCATGAGTATAACTCTTAAGAGGAACAGTAAAAGCCCTTCCAAGTCCAAGATCAGCAATCTTCAAAATCCCCTTTTCCTTATCAACTAGCAAATTCTGCGGCTTCAAATCCCTACAAAAAATAAAAAACAATTCAACGAATCGAATTTAAAAAAAAAAAATATTATCAAAACATAATAAATAAAAAATGAAACAAAATTATACCTATGAAGCACACCATGGCCATGACAATGAGCAACACCTTTACACAACTGAAACAAGAAACTCTGGATCTGCGAACTCGGTAACGGAGACGGATTCGGTCCTTTTCGATGAACATCGATAAACTTTTTTAGATCTGTATCGAGGTACTCGAAAACCAAGTAAAGTAAGGGTTTGCCTTTGTGATGAATATGTTGAACACAGATTAAACGGACGATGTAGATTGAATTCGATAACATTTGAAGAAGGGAGATCTCGCGTAAAGCGGTTGGAGGGATTCCTTCTTCGTCCATCTCGAGACGAGTTTTTTTTAAGGCGACGAGTTGGCCGGTTTGTTTGTCTTTGGCTTTGTAGACTTTGCCGTAGGTTCCTTCGCCGACTTTCTCGAGCTTTTCGTATTTGTCTTCCATTTGCAGATTTTTTTGGATTTGGAGAATGAATGAATCGAAGTGTGTGTGTGTGTGTGTGTGTTTTGAAATGGGGGGAGCGTGTTTTAAATTTGCAACGGCAGTCAATTGGGGAAAATTGGTAAAGTGAGTGTGTGTATTTCTTTCCCTCTATTTTGAATTTGAATTCTTTTGGTTTTGGGTTTAGGTTGGGCTTTTTTGTCCACCTCACCCATTATATATATGCCTGCTTGGTTTTTGTTTTTGGTCTTTTCACATATCTTATTTTTCTTTTTAGTTTTGTTTGTTTTTTACATAAACATAATGTTGTGGTTATGATATTGTTCTCCATCTGTTCGCATATCTTTTTTCTAGGTTGACTTTGCACTTGGTTGAGTCAGACACAAACTGAAGCATTTGTCGGTCCTCTATCTGCTTAAGTGTTCTAATGTGTCTGTAATACCAAGCTGACTTCCACACGCAGCATGATATTCTATCTTCATTCCTTCTCTTCGATTTAAATAGAATGTTATGTGCATTGTTGATGCAGTTTGAAGGACACTTGTTTCCATATGATAATGCTTTAAGTATATGAAGTGTAATCTGAGTCAGATCATAATGTCCTAAGCTAACTAAGTTCAAACTGACTTACCTCTGATTACAAGAACACCAAAGTTTACAAGTATTTCCTATCAGATTTATCACCAAACCAATACAATACATTAAGACTCATCAACACGCCCTACTAAATTATCGAGACATGCACTCGATCAAAACCCAATAATACTCCTCCATATACCAAATACCTTTACTACCCATTTATAACAATTACCACCCGTCGCCGCAACCACACCATTGTTGCCACTCCTATTGTTGCCAACGTCACCACCAGTCACCGCCAACACCAATTAACGTTGCCATCACATATTTGTTTTAAAAATTGCAAATCGTTATGGGTAAATTTCATTTTTCGTCCCTTAAATTGGCAACTTTTTCACTTTTCGTGACCAATGTGAAAAAATTACAAATTTACGATACTCTTGGCGAATCTTGTAGTTTTCCTCTCGATGACCAACTTGCGTCAAGTTCCTTTACGTGCGTTTCATGTGAGGGCAAGAATGACTTTAACATTTTTAGTCAGAGTAAATTACAATTTCCGTCCCCATATTGGCACATTTCGCAAGATTTATCACACTCAAAACTGCCAAAAAGCTAGAAAAAAGTTCTACATGATTCGGAATATCTGATATATCCACTCAGGGCCCCTATCTACGGTTGCAACTTTATAACAATGCTTGCATTCATCAAATAGCTTGTTTAGTTAGTTATTTATGTGCGTAGCCATTGCAATAATCATGAGCCTTAAGACTTAGCTTAAGCTCATCATCATCAGTCAGACACTTCTTCAAAGAAAACCTTCATGTGACACATTAGATTCATGCTCTGAACACTTCTGTGTACTCATTATAATATAGCAGTGAGACACTCACTATACGCGAATATGCTCTTATACGAGAAGTATACTCGCTTTGACTAGGAAAGTCAAAGTACCATACGGAAAGTATCAATGTATGATACTCTCTGGATGAGCAAAGTTGATCGAGTTCATGATGAAAGTTTAAAGTCAGGTTTCACAAATTGGACTTGCCAACTTCCGTAAAACTTCGATCAATCTATCCATTTTGAAAAACTAACTTACTTTTAAAACTTTGTTCGTTGGGCTCATGGTTACAAATTAATGTTTAAACTTATGTAACAAGAGCTTATTGTAAAATTAGTCTCTTTTGCAGATATATTTGTGAGAAATAAAGGAAAGATGAGGGACAGATTGTGACAAAGTTGATTCTCAAAGGACTGCAAGTTGAGACGATGATTGAAGTTTGAAGATGTATATACAGCGAAATCCCACTTTAGGATTTCATAAATTTGATGATACTTTTTATCTCTGAATATTACTCTTAGTTTCTCTATATTCGATTATTAATCTCAATAACTCTCTTAGTTTCTCTATATTCGATTATTAATCTCAATAACTCTAAATTTAAATATATTCTAAGTGTTTATCATCTTGATATTCACTTGATTCTTGTATCTTGGTTAATAATAATAATAATTATTTAATTGATTCTTAGATTCGATTAAAGTAAAATCTGTGTTTAGATCATAAATTTCTTGAAACTATGTCAACAATTTTCCACCACATGGTGCATGATGATACTCACTATGATCTTGTTTTATTTATTTTCCATTTTTTTCATGTATATACAAACTCTCTCTGTATTTTTTTTTCATTTCAAGGTCGTATGCATGTATTATGTGTATTAGGGATGAGACTATAATGTCGTCATTATTCAACCGTAGATATAGAAATCCTCTGATGAGTGATTTATTTGTGACTTTTTCCTCATTCGTTTAACGCATATTTAAGGTAGAAATGAACATTTACTTAATGGCATTAGGCTTGTGAACAGGTTTGATGTGGGATATTACAGTTTGTGAGAGAAGAAATGAGTGAAGGAGATCAAGGATGAAGTTCGGGAGACGTATATAGAAGAATTTGGTGTTGAAACAAGAAAACACGAACGAAGCGGAGCTGCCAGCGCCGCTGGGATACCATCCAGCGCCGCTGGATCCTACAGGAAACTAGCCAGCGCCGTTGGGCACACTGCCAGCGCCGCTGGGGCTAGGTCGGCAGAATTAGGGTTTTTCGTATTTTGCCTATAAATACCCCATTATAAACCCTAAAAACATAACCAGAGGCACATAGGTCGAAAGTAACGGCTAGGGATCGAAGAATAGGGTTTCTTGAGCACTCCAAAGGAGATCTAACATCATCAGACATCAAGGAATCCAACCTTGTGATTTATAATCACCCGGTTTCAATTCTTTCTCTCTTTCCAGTTTCTCTAGATTTCTATGTTATTTTATTTTATCAGATGTTAATGGCTACTCAGTCTACGAGTAGCTAAGTTACTAGGCATTCGTTTGGACGTGATGTAAACATGACTTGATTGTTGATTATGGTTGATTGTTGAACAGTTTCTATGCTAAATCGCAGATCCATATTTATTTGAATCTGATTTGTTATTGGTTTTCATATACAAACATATTTTACTGATTTTTTTAGCTCGAATTGGTACCAAGGCCTTAGAGTCATTTAATGTGTTTGTGAAACGTTGATCGGTCTTTAATCAGTGTAATCATTTGATCTATAACTGGACATTTGATTGGAAATTAATAATTGATTCAAACGAGTATGTGTTTAATTAGGTTAATCTAGTTAATCTGGCGAACGGAAACCGGATCCGGATGACTAGGTTGATCAGTGTCTTTTGACTTTAACAAGAATTAAGACTTACATAAAAGATTTCAGTCACAGTTACAGGCTCAGTTTTTAAAGCTCACTGAGCGACCTTAACAGGAACTCATTGAAGGGTTTGACCAGTCGAAAGGCAGTCAAGCTAAATAATTTAGTGAATCTAACGAGAATCTGAATGTGAAAAGAGTCGTTCAACAACTTCAATCATAACCTCTTTTAAGCATGTCAATCAAAACCAAACGAATGTCAGTTTTTACATATATTGCTGTTTTTATTTCTTATGCATTTTAGTTAACTAGGAAACCCCAAAAAGCTGTAGTTTCATTTTTAGTATTTTAATTTCCTTAAGTCAGTCCATGTGAACGAACCTGGACTTACCTAGGCTATACTATTACTAGACAGGGTACACTGCCCTTAGTGTGTGATAATATAGAATAAGTAGCTCCTTGAATTATAAATTTAAAACTTAGATAAAACACACATCATCAAGTTTTTGGCGCCGTTGCCGGGGACTGTTAGCTAGGAATAGGTTAGAATAGTTAGTGAGACGATCCTTTTTCGTGATTAACACGAGGAAGTTACTTTTAGTTTTCTAGGATAGTTTTCTAGTTAATATATATAAAAAAAATTAGGGTTAGTTTTTAATTCTTGCAAATTAGAAGTCGTAAGAGATAGGCAGAATGAGTAAAGATAGCGAGTCAGGTAGTTCTAGATTAGAACTGAGTAGGAAAGTGCCCGAAACCCCTAATTCACCCATTAAGGTGCCTAATTCGGACGTGCCGTTTTTAGTTAAGTCGACTCACATTAACATGGTGCAGAACTTGGAATTTGATGGCGAATTAAACAGAGATCCGCATCATCACCTCTCGCGATTCAGGGAGGAGTGTCAACTTTTCAATTACGGACCAGGCACGGAGGAGACGGTTAGATTAGGGATGTTTAGGTACTCACTGCAAGGAATGGCTCTAGCATGGTTAGATGAGCTTGATCCGGATTCAATCAAGACTTGGGAAGAGTTAAGAGAAGCATTTTGCAATAGGTTTTACCCACGAGAGCTGCAGAGAGTTAGAGAAATAGCCGTGGGGAATTATTCCCAAAAAGAATCTGAATCAATGGGCGAAGCATGGAAGAGGCTGAAGAAGATGTCTAGGGAATGCTATGATCGTGAGAGGACTAAAGCGGAGCTAGTGCAGCTATTTTATGGTGGAGGAACGAGCGAGACGAAGATGTACTTGGATTTGATGTGCGGAGGATCGTTCGATTACAAGACTGCTAATAGCAACTACGCAGCACTAGAAGACATAGCTCAACGGAAGTTAGACAAGCGCCGCTGGTGACAGAATACCCAGCGCCGCTGGGCAGAATACCCAGCGCCGCTGGTGAACCCAGGAATACAACCAGCGCCGCTGGGATACCCAGCGCCGCTGGTGAACCCAGAATACAACCAGCGCCGCTGGGACAGATACCCAGCGCCGCTGGTGAACCAGAATACAACCAGCGCCGCTGGTGAACCCAGAATACACCAGCGCCGCTGGTGAACAGAATACACCAGCGCCGCTGGTGAACCCAGAATACAACCAGCGCCGCTGGGATACCCAGCGCCGCTGGTGAACCCAGGAAACAACCAGCGCCGCTGGACAGATACCCAGCGCCGCTGGTGAACAGAATACACCAGCGCCGCTGGTGAACCCAGGAATACAACCAGCGCCGCTGGGATAGCCCAGCGCCGCTGGTGAACCCAGAAACAACCAGCGCCGCTGGTGAAGAATACCCAGCGCCGCTGGTGACCAGAATACAACCAGCGCCGCTGGTGCAGAATACACCAGCGCCGCTGGTGAACCAGAATACAACCAGCGCCGCTGGTGACCAGAATACACCAGCGCCGCTGGTGAACAGAATACACCAGCGCCGCTGGTGAACCCAGAATACAACCAGCGCCGCTGGGATACCCAGCGCCGCTGGTGAACCCAGGAAACAACCAGCGCCGCTGGTGACAGATACCCAGCGCCGCTGGTGAACCAGAATACACCAGCGCCGCTGGTGAACCCAGAATACACCAGCGCCGCTGGTGAACAGAATACACCAGCGCCGCTGGTGAAGAATACACCAGCGCCGCTGGTGAACCAGAATACAACCAGCGCCGCTGGTGACCAGAATACACCAGCGCCGCTGGTGAACCAGAATACAACCAGCGCCGCTGGTGACCAGAATACACCAGCGCCGCTGGTGAACCAGAATACAACCAGCGCCGCTGGTGAACCAGAATACACCAGCGCCGCTGGTGAACCAGAATACAACCAGCGCCGCTGGTGACCAGAATACACCAGCGCCGCTGGGACAGATACCCAGCGCCGCTGGTGAACCCAGGAATACAACCAGCGCCGCTGGGATACCCAGCGCCGCTGGTGAACCCAGAAACAACCAGCGCCGCTGGCAGATACCCAGCGCCGCTGGTGAACCCAGGAATACAACCAGCGCCGCTGGGATACCCAGCGCCGCTGGTGAACCCAGGAAACAACCAGCGCCGCTGGTGACCAGAATACCCAGCGCCGCTGGTGACCAGAATACACCAGCGCCGCTGGTGAACCAGGAATACCCAGCGCCGCTGGTGAACCCAGGAATACAACCAGCGCCGCTGGGATAGCCCAGCGCCGCTGGTGAACCAGAATACAACCAGCGCCGCTGGCAGATACCCAGCGCCGCTGGTGAACCCAGGAAACAACCAGCGCCGCTGGGATACCCAGCGCCGCTGGTGAACCCAGGAAACAACCAGCGCCGCTGGGCAGATACCCAGCGCCGCTGGTGAACCAGAATACAACCAGCGCCGCTGGGAACAGAATACCCAGCGCCGCTGGTGAACCCAGAATACAACCAGCGCCGCTGGGATACCCAGCGCCGCTGGTGAACCCAGAAACAACCAGCGCCGCTGGTGAACAGAATACCCAGCGCCGCTGGTGAACCAGAATACACCAGCGCCGCTGGTGACCAGAATACAACCAGCGCCGCTGGGAACAGATACCCAGCGCCGCTGGTGAACCAGAAACAACCAGCGCCGCTGGGATACCCAGCGCCGCTGGTGAACCCAGGAAACAACCAGCGCCGCTGGGCAGATACCCAGCGCCGCTGGTGAACCCAGGAATACAACCAGCGCCGCTGGTGACCAGAATACCCAGCGCCGCTGGTGAACCAGAATACAACCAGCGCCGCTGGTGACCAGAATACACCAGCGCCGCTGGTGAACAGAATACAACCAGCGCCGCTGGTGACAGAATACCCAGCGCCGCTGGTGAACCCAGGAATACACCAGCGCCGCTGGTGACCAGAATACACCAGCGCCGCTGGTGAACCCAGAATACACCAGCGCCGCTGGTGAACCAGAATACAACCAGCGCCGCTGGGAACCAGAATACACCAGCGCCGCTGGTGAACCAGAATACAACCAGCGCCGCTGGTGAACCAGAATACCCAGCGCCGCTGGGACAGAATACACCAGCGCCGCTGGTGAACCCAGGAATACAACCAGCGCCGCTGGGCATAGCCCAGCGCCGCTGGTGAGTCAGACCAGCGCCGCTGGATACACCAGCGCCGCTGGTGAACCCAGGAAACAACCAGCGCCGCTGGTGCAGAATACCCAGCGCCGCTGGTGAACCAGAATACAACCAGCGCCGCTGGTGACCAGAATACACCAGCGCCGCTGGTGAACCCAGGAATACCCAGCGCCGCTGGTGAACCCAGGAATACAACCAGCGCCGCTGGGATACCCAGCGCCGCTGGTGAACCCAGAATACAACCAGCGCCGCTGGGATACCCAGCGCCGCTGGTGAACCCAGAAACAACCAGCGCCGCTGGTGACCAGAATACCCAGCGCCGCTGGTGAACCAGAATACACCAGCGCCGCTGGTGAACCAGAATACAACCAGCGCCGCTGGTGAACCAGAATACACCAGCGCCGCTGGTGAACCAGAATACAACCAGCGCCGCTGGTGACCAGAATACACCAGCGCCGCTGGTGACCAGAATACAACCAGCGCCGCTGGGAACAGATACCCAGCGCCGCTGGTGAACCAGAATACAACCAGCGCCGCTGGGATAGCACCAGCGCCGCTGGTGAACCCAGGAATACACCAGCGCCGCTGGTGAACCCAGAATAAACCAGCGCCGCTGGGATACCCAGCGCCGCTGGTGAACCCAGGAATACAACCAGCGCCGCTGGCAGATACCCAGCGCCGCTGGTGAACCCAGGAATACAACCAGCGCCGCTGGGATACACCAGCGCCGCTGGTGAACCCAGGAATACACCAGCGCCGCTGGTGAACCCAGGAATACAACCAGCGCCGATGGGACACTCCCAGCGCCGCTGGTGAGTCCAGAAAAGACCCAAGCGCCGCTGGAGATACCTCCAGCGCCGCTGGTGAACCCAGGAATACAACCAACGCCGCTGGGCATAGCACCAGCGCCGCTGGTGAGATCAGAACAGTCCCCAGCGCCGCTGGAACACCACCAGTGCCGCTGGCACCTCCGAAGACAGATTCCAGACCGCGATCGAAACCATACAGCCGGACAGTTCCGTATCCGCAGAAGCTGAGGAGAAGTCGAGTAGAGAAGAAAGCAGAGATTTTCAAGGATACAATGTATGGGACGAAGGTGACGATACCATTTACCGAGTTGGTTAGGTTGACTCCGGGGTATGCTAGGTACATCAAGGATATGATCAAGGAAGACAGAGTCCCAAAGGATGTGCATGGAATTGAAGAGGTCAAGGGAATTCTGGAAAAAGGAGATGAGTTCATTACCCCGAAGCTAGAGGATCCATGTAGTTTTGTCATACCATGTAAGATAGGTGATAAGATTAGTTGTGATTGTTTAGCCGACTTAGGAGCTAGTATTAACCTAATGCCTTGGACCATGTACACTAAGTTAAGTGATGCAGCCTTAGATACCACCATGATGACCATTAAGTTAGCAGATCAGACCTTCCAACGTCCTCTAGGAAAGACTCATGTAGTGATAGTAACCGTAGGAGACCTACATTTTCAAGCAGAATTCGTAGTCATGAACATTCCGGAGGATAAGAAGGTGCCAATAATTTTAGGAAGACCATTCTTGAACACAGCCAAAGCCGTGATAGAAGTAGCAGAAAGAAGGATTACAATAGGAAATGGTAGGAAGAAGCTTAGTTTGACTATGGAAGGAGACCCAGATTTAGGAAAGGATGATATAGGAATATGTGCTGAAGAAGTTGAAATGGTAGACGTGGACAATAGAGCTAATCAGGAAATTGAGGAAGTATTAGGAATAGGATCACCAGACCGTCCATGGGATTTAGGAGAATTAGAGGAAGACGAATTCGACGGGGCATTAGTGCAGACACCAAACAACCTCATTACCTCGTTAGAAGAACCGCCAACTGATCTTGAGATGAAACCGCTGCCGCAAGGATTGGAGTATGCTTACCTGCAAGGGAAGTCACAACTCCCGGTTATCATTTCATCTAAGCTGAGTCAAAAGGAGAAGGCAGCTTTGATGAAAGTTCTTAGGTCGCATAAGAAGGCGTTTGCTTGGAAGATAGCTGAGATTAGGGGAATAGATTCTTCGTATTGTAACCATAGGATACACCTAGAATCTAACTCGAAGCCAGTAGTTCAGAGACAGAGACTTCTAAACCCTAATATGAAGGAAGTAGTGAAGAAGGAAGTGATTAAGCTGCTAGATGCAGGGATTATCTTTCCCATCTCGGATAGCGAATGGGTAAGCCCTATTCACTGTGTACCTAAGAAAGGAGGGATGACAGTAGTGGCTAACGAGAAGGATGAGATGATAGCAACTAGGACCGTGACGGGATGGAGAGTTTGCATAGATTATAGGAAGCTTAATGAAGCCACTAGGAAAGACCATTACCCTTTGCCCTTTATGGACCAGATGTTAGAACGCTTAGCAGGGAACGAGTACTTTTGTTTTCTCGACGGATATTCAGGGTATCTTCAGATTCCCATTCATACGGAGGACAAAGAGAAGACGACATTTACTTGCCCCTATGGAACCTATGCCTATAGGAAGATGCCTTTTGGATTGTGTAACGCACCTGCGACCTTTCAACGATGTATGACAGCGATTTTTCAGGACATGTTGGAAAAGTCAGTAGAGGTGTTTATGGACGACTTTTCAGTTTTTGGGGATTCGTTCTACTCATGTTTAAGGCATTTAGATAAGATGTTAGCTAGGTGCGAGGAAACTAACTTAGTCTTGAATTGAGAGAAATGTCATTTCATGGTTATAGAAGGAATAGTCTTAGGACATAAGGTGTCGAAAGCAGGAATAGAAGTAGATAAAGCTAAGATTGATGTAATGGCTAGGTTACCAGTTCCAGTTAATGTCAAAGGAGTTAGGAGTTTCTTAGGTCATGCAGGATTTTATAGGAGATTCATTAAGGACTTTTCTAAGATAGCTAGGCCAATGACAGACTTTTAGAGAAAGATGTTAGGTTTGACTTTGATAAGGATTGTGTTAAGGCATTTAGATAAGATGTTAGCTAGGTGCGAGGAAACTAACTTAGTCTTGAATTGAGAGAAATGTCATTTCATGGTTATAGAAGGAATAGTCTTAGGACATAAGGTGTCGAAAGCAGGAATAGAAGTAGATAAAGCTAAGATTGATGTAATGGCTAGGTTACCAGTTCCAGTTAATGTCAAAGGAGTTAGGAGTTTCTTAGGTCATGCAGGATTTTATAGGAGATTCATTAAGGACTTTTCTAAGATAGCTAGGCCAATGAGCAGACTTTTAGAGAAAGATGTTAGGTTTGACTTTGATAAGGATTGTGTTAAGGCATTTAGAAAACTTAAGACACACCTTGTAGACTCACCCATAGTAGTATCACATGATTACGCATTGCCCTTTGAGATAATGTGTGATGCTAGTGATTTCGCTGTAGGAGTTGTTTTAGGTCAGAGGATAGATAAGCATTTTAGGCCAATTTATTATGCTAGCAAAACCCTTAATGACTTGATTGTTGATTATGGTTGATTGTTGAACAGTTTCTATGCTAAATCGCAGATCCATATTTATTTGAATCTGATTTGTTATTGGTTTTCATATACAAACTTATTTTACTGATTTGTTTAGGTCGAATTGGTACTAAGGCCTTAGAGTCATTTAATCTGTTTGTGAAACGTTGATCGGTCTTTAATCAGTGTAATCATTTGATCTATAACTGGACATTTGATTGGAAATTAATAATTGATTCAAACGAGTATGTGTTTAATTAGGTTAATCTAGTTGATCTGGCGAACGGAAACCGGATCCGGATGACTAGGTTGATCAGTGTCTTTTGACTTTAACAAGAATTAAGACTTACATAAAAGATTTCAGTCACAGTTACAGGCTCAGTTTTTAAAGCTCACTGAGCGACCTTAACAGGAACTCATTGAAGGGTTTGACCAGTCGAAAGGCAGTCAAGCTAAATAATTTAGTGAATCTAACGAGAATCTGAATGTGAAAAGAGTCGTTCAACAACTTCAATCATAACCTCTTTTAAGCATGTCAATCAAAACCAAACGAATGTCAGTTTTTACATATATTGCTGTTTTTATTTCTTATGCATTTTAGTTAACTAGGAAACCCCCAAAAAGCTGTTGTTTCATTTTTAGTATTTTAATTTCCTTAAGTCAGTCCCTGCGAATGAACCTGGACTTACCTAGGCTATACTATTACTAGACAGGGTACACTGCCCTTAGTGTGTGATAATATAGAATAAGTAGCTCCTTGAATTATAAATTTAAAACTTAAATAAAACACACATCATCCTCACATCTTAATATTTTGATCCATAAAAAACATGAGACCCAATCATTCATTAATTATACAATAAATATTAAAGAATTAGTATGTATACTAGATTTTAGACCCGTGTCAAATACACAGGTTTTACAACATTATCAATATAAGAATTAGTATATGGAACAAAAAAAATACTTATACGTTAAAATGTAAAAATATACTTAAAAAATAATTGAGATATTCAAATGTAAATATTGAATGCTAAATCATATTAAGGTTGAATGGTGTAGTAGAGTTTCTTTATATTTGAGATATATCCAGATTATAATGATAATACACACATTGAATATATTCAATTGATAATGCCGTTAGTTTTGTTATATATTTTATTTATTATTTATATTTTAAAATATTAGATGTTAGTTTATTATTGTTTAAAATTTAGTTATTATTTTAGTAATAAAAAATTGATCTATATATTAACTTTGAGTTTTATATTAAATATTTTTAAAAATATGTCCATCGAAGTTGTTAACTGTGACATGTTTAGAGATATTTGAATATTAAAATCATAATATGTGAGTCAAAGTTGTAAAATGTGACATTTTTAGCGATATTTGAATATTAAAATGTAAATTAATGTCAAAATTGAAAATATAAATCAACTTTAACAAATCGAGAGTTGTGATTGGTCGATAAGTTAGCGAAACATACCCTAAAAGATTATTAGAACAACTGTCTTTTAATATATAAAAAGAAAAGATAAAGAAGATGTTATTAAGTTAATTGAATTTTTTTTTCTAATACGTATATGTAAAGAAAATAATTATTAAGTTAATTGAGTTTTTTTAAATTAAATCGGACGTATATAGAAATTATCTAGGGACATATTTTTGGTCGACAGCCTTAGTTAATTTAAATTAATTGAATTAAGTCACATGTTTAATTTGATAATTTAGAGAAATTAAGAGTTTTGATTGGTCAATTGAGGTTTGATCAATTGCCTTTTAGTATGTATAAAGATATCTAAGATTAGATACATGACAGCTACACATCCACTTTTACCTATGTATATACCAAATAAAATTCCGATAAAATTATCCGATAAGCTCAAAATGAAATGCCAAACCACAAAAACTACAACCGGTTGTGAAGGACATTTTTTTTTACGATGCTATTGTGGGATTAACTAACTTGGTTAAAACTTTGGCCTCCCAGGAAGAAAATCAGGTTCAAATTGTCTATACATTGTGTATGAGACATTGTGTATGAGACATTGTGTATGAGACATTGTGTATGAGACATTGTGTATGAGACATTGTGTATGAGACATTGTGTATGAGACATTGTGTATGAGACATTGTGTATGAGACATTGTGTATGAGACATTGTGTATGAGACATTGTGTATGAGACATTGTGTATGAGACATTGTGTATGAGACATTGTGTATGAGACATTGTGTATGAGACATTGTGTATGAGACATTGTGTATGAGACATTGTGTATGAGACATTGTGTATGAGACATTGTGTATGAGACATTGTGTATGAGACATTGTGTATGAGACATTGTGTATGAGACATTGTGTATGAGACATTGTGTATGAGACATTGTGTATGAGACATTGTGTATGAGACATTGTGTATGAGACATTGTGTATGAGACATTGTGTATGAGACATTGTGTATGAGACATTGTGTATGAGACATTGTGTATGAGACATTGTGTATGAGACATTGTGTATGAGACATTGTGTATGAGACATTGTGTATGAGACATTGTGTATGAGACATTGTGTATGAGACATTGTGTATGAGACATTGTGTATGAGACATTGTGTATGAGACATTGTGTATGAGACATTGTGTATGAGACATTGTGTATGAGACATTGTGTATGAGACATTGTGTATGAGACATTGTGTATGAGACATTGTGTATGAGACATTGTGTATGAGACATTGTGTATGAGACATTGTGTATGAGACATTGTGTATGAGACATTGTGTATGAGACATTGTGTATGAGACATTGTGTATGAGACATTGTGTATGAGACATTGTGTATGAGACATTGTGTATGAGACATTGTGTATGAGACATTGTGTATGAGACATTGTGTATGAGACATTGTGTATGAGACATTGTGTATGAGACATTGTGTATGAGACATTGTGTATGAGACATTGTGTATGAGACATTGTGTATGAGACATTGTGTATGAGACATTGTGTATGAGACATTGTGTATGAGACATTGTGTATGAGACATTGTGTATGAGACATTGTGTATGAGACATTGTGTATGAGACATTGTGTATGAGACATTGTGTATGAGACATTGTGTATGAGACATTGTGTATGAGACATTGTGTATGAGACATTGTGTATGAGACATTGTGTATGAGACATTGTGTATGAGACATTGTGTATGAGACATTGTGTATGAGACATTGTGTATGAGACATTGTGTATGAGACATTGTGTATGAGACATTGTGTATGAGACATTGTGTATGAGACATTGTGTATGAGACATTGTGTATGAGACATTGTGTATGAGACATTGTGTATGAGACATTGTGTATGAGACATTGTGTATGAGACATTGTGTATGAGACATTGTGTATGAGACATTGTGTATGAGACATTGTGTATGAGACATTGTGTATGAGACATTGTGTATGAGACATTGTGTATGAGACATTGTGTATGAGACATTGTGTATGAGACATTGTGTATGAGACATTGTGTATGAGACATTGTGTATGAGACATTGTGTATGAGACATTGTGTATGAGACATTGTGTATGAGACATTGTGTATGAGACATTGTGTATGAGACATTGTGTATGAGACATTGTGTATGAGACATTGTGTATGAGACATTGTGTATGAGACATTGTGTATGAGACATTGTGTATGAGACATTGTGTATGAGACATTGTGTATGAGACATTGTGTATGAGACATTGTGTATGAGACATTGTGTATGAGACATTGTGTATGAGACATTGTGTATGAGACATTGTGTATGAGACATTGTGTATGAGACATTGTGTATGAGACATTGTGTATGAGACATTGTGTATGAGACATTGTGTATGAGACATTGTGTATGAGACATTGTGTATGAGACATTGTGTATGAGACATTGTGTATGAGACATTGTGTATGAGACATTGTGTATGAGACATTGTGTATGAGACATTGTGTATGAGACATTGTGTATGAGACATTGTGTATGAGACATTGTGTATGAGACATTGTGTATGAGACATTGTGTATGAGACATTGTGTATGAGACATTGTGTATGAGACATTGTGTATGAGACATTGTGTATGAGACATTGTGTATGAGACATTGTGTATGAGACATTGTGTATGAGACATTGTGTATGAGACATTGTGTATGAGACATTGTGTATGAGACATTGTGTATGAGACATTGTGTATGAGACATTGTGTATGAGACATTGTGTATGAGACATTGTGTATGAGACATTGTGTATGAGACATTGTGTATGAGACATTGTGTATGAGACATTGTGTATGAGACATTGTGTATGAGACATTGTGTATGAGACATTGTGTATGAGACATTGTGTATGAGACATTGTGTATGAGACATTGTGTATGAGACATTGTGTATGAGACATTGTGTATGAGACATTGTGTATGAGACATTGTGTATGAGACATTGTGTATGAGACATTGTGTATAGACATTGTGTATGAGACATTGTGTATGAGACATTGTGTATGACACATTGTGTATGAGACATTGTGTATGAGACGTTGTGTATGAGGCATTATCTATACTACATTGTGTATGAGACGTTGTGTATGAGATGATGTCTATACTACATTAACCTCTATGAGATGCTATCTATACTACACTAATCTCTATGAGATGATATTATAGTGTACGTGACATGCAGTATACGTCCTTGAAGCCCAAGCCCAACCCATATTATGTGTCAGTATATATATGTTTGATAGGTCTAGGGTTTCACTTAATGATTTGAGTCTAGACAGATTTCATTCACGGCAGGCTGAGGTATGCGCAAACCTGAGTCCGTAAGTCCACCATATTATTCATTGTTATTAGAGTCATCTTGATAGGTTGTAGTTCGTTCCTATTTTGATGTAATCAATACGAATTGTAATTCGGGCAATATTTCAGTATATATACGAATTGTAATCCATCACACAAGTTGCGCTTGAGACGAATTGTCTTGATGTAATCTCGACAATTGCTTGTAACACAAAAGCCCTAATCCGAACGACTAATAAATCAATGAAATCGCAATTTACAGATCACGAACATGGAGAAAGAGTCTCCTCCTCGCTCTGATACCACTGTTGGGTCCCATTGACCCTAGAACATCGAGATCTGTACGAATCCAAGTGAGCGGAATTCACCTGGATCCGTTCTTGAGGCTTCTAACATAATCACACACATATATATGATAAGAATAGAAGATAAACAATAAGAATTCCTTTATCATTAGTCTAATGATTACAATAATGAATCCGTTTACAATACATCTTAATGATTACGGATTACAATCAAAAAGATGACTCTCGATAATGAATTACATGGTGGACACAGGGCATAGATCTCTACCCCGATCCGTGAATGAAATCTGTCTAGACTCAAATCATTAAGTGAAACCCTAGACCTATCAAACATATATATACTGACACATAATATGGGTTGGGCTTGGGCTTCAAGGACGTATACTGCATGTCACGTACACTATAATATCATCTCATAGAGATTAGTGTAGTATAGATAGCATCTCATAGAGGTTAATGTAGTATAGAGATCATCTCACACACAACGTCTCATACACAATGTAGTATAGATAATGTCTCATACACAATGTCTCATACATCAGCCTCTTGTCCTGAATTGCATTGCAACGGACAATAATAGGTGCACAGAAACTGCACCAACAGACTCCCCCTTTTCCGGTGCAATCAATTATGCTGAACTCCGATATACATTAGTTATAGAAAAACTGCATCAATAGACTCCCCCTTAACTAATGATATCGGGTCTTCTATGTTGAAACTCGATCTTCTAGAACTGCATCCTGATCTTCAAACTGCAAAATCTTTGTACCTCTATGACAACCAACTAATCTAACACATCTTATTGTAGTTCTCCCCCTCAACAGTTAGCCATCTCCAAATTAAGCATTGCAATCTTCCACCCTTGGATCATTGCTCGAGAAATTAATCACGTCTTGCTTAACCGGCATATAATATATAGAAAAGTTGAATTTCCAACAATCAACATCAAATCAATCAGCTCCCACAAAGATAAGAAACTCTACAACCTGAATCACAAAATGTAGAACCGAATATCCTGTCTTAACTAGCAGCGTCCGACTCTGTCTTGTATCTTCATAACTCTACCAATCACTCGAAGTCTTTCCTATCAGATCTCCCCTCAGTTATATACACCGCCAAACAATACAAAGATCTTAATCTCGCAACCGACATCAAAGTCGCCTGATTATCATCTATACATATTTGGAATATAAATAGATTCAATCTTCAAATACTCAACAACAAGTAATCAACTTCATTGTTCCAATACTTCGACAAAAGTTTCCACAACTGCTACATAAAAGATCATCTGTTGAATAAGATCAATCAAATAAAAAAAAACACTATGATCTTCATTACTCAAGCATTCTATAAATTAAGCACACCATCATCTACAGTCAGATCTTGGTTTGTCTCGAGTAACAATGAGTTTTGCTTAGAAACTTGGAGGTAAACTTGAAAGTTTTTATCCCCCTCTTTTCTCTGCAAAAACTCTAAACAATATCCCATCATTGTGTGTCTTTGGTTTCAGCTATCTCCATTCTTTACTCTAGCATCTCCTTTGAACGGGTCCATAAATAAGTCCTATCTCATTAATAAAGTCATACGAACTTAAAAATGACTTAGGATAAATTTATTCACCACTTAAAACCCGTATTATACCCGATTAATCCATGGCAGTATGGCATGAAATAAAAATCGCATCACAAAACCCATGTCACAATCTTGGCAATAAAATACCATAAAAGGTACTGGAATTGGCCTTCCAAAACAAGTACATGGCAATTAATATAGATTTCATCTAATATTAAACTCCATCTATATTACAAAACTCCATCTTCTGTACGTGGCAATTGCATGCATAAATGAATTAATCCTTCAAGCTAGTCCACTCAATTAATTAATTAGGCATTTTTCTTCGTTTACACAATATTCAGCCACGTATAGAGACTAACAAAAAGCAAACATTCAACTGGGTAATTAGATAAACACGTATAGAGAAACAATTTGATCAACACCGTATACTGTTGGTATGTGATCACGTTAAATAAATGCATGTCCGGAAATCATTTAAGCCTACGGGGTCACACAAAATGACACGTAAACTCTATGTAATTAATTAATATGTTATTGTAATATATTAATTAATATGATCACGAAATGATTAATAAACGATCGTTAAAAGTTAAATATGTTTATTAATTAAAATGTTATTGTAATATATTAATTAATATGATGTAATATGATTAATTAATATGATTGTAATATATTAATTAATATGTATTGTAATATATTAATTAATATGTTATTGTAATATATTAATTAATATGATTGTAATATATTAATTAATATGATTGTAATATATTAATTAATATGTATTGTAATATATTAATTAATATGATTGTAATATATTAATTAATATGATTGTAATATATTAATTAATATGATTGTAATATATTAATTAATATGTTATTGTAATATATTAATTAATATGTTATTGTAATATATTAATTAATATGATTGTAATATATTAATTAATATGATTGTAAATATTAATAATATGTTATTGTAATATATTAATTAATATGTTATTGTAATATATTAATTAATATGATTGTAATATATTAATTAATATGATTGTAATATATTAATTAATATGTTATTGTAATATATTAATTAATATGATTGTAATATATTAATTAATATGATTGTAATATATTAATTAATATGATTGTAATATATTAATTAATATGATTGTAATATATTAATTAATATGATTGTAATATATTAATTAATATGATTGTAATATATTAATTAATATGATTGTAATATATTAATTAATATGATTGTAATATATTAATTAATATGTATTGTAATATATTAATTAATATGATTGTAATATATTAATTAATATGATTTAAATATTAATAATATGATTGTAAATATTAATAATATGTTATAATCAAAATTGAGTTTTAGGGTTGGTTGAATTTAATTAATTGTTAAATAATTAAAATTGTTTTTTCTTATTTTTTTTAATTAAATCGACATTAATTAAATAAAAATTAGGGTTTTTTGTTTAATTAATTTAACCTAATTCAATGGATGATTGAAACCCTCTAAGCAAGTTTTGAGTTTGTGAATTGACATGATTTATTTGATATAAATTGCATGTTGTGTATCTTGATTATTTAAGGTTGTTAAATAAAAGTAAAATCACAAGGAATTCATGCAAAATTACTTGTGATTGTTACTTATATATAGAGATATAAATAGCAAAGCATGATAGTCCAATAATTAGGGTTTATTGTGTGACTATGTGAATTTTTCGTGTGATTTTCCTGCTATGCGACAGTTCACTAAAAAATTCATATCTTTTAATCCGTAATGAGTTAGAAGTTGTGCTTTGGACAGTAGATGCTAAACTCATAGGGCTACAACTTTGTAGTTCTGGTCGAAGCTTGATTCTTACCAGAAACAGGTCTAAACAGGTCGTGAAGCTGCTGGAAATTTCCAGTCAGCATGTTTATGTGAATTACTTGTTAATTAAGTTGTTTAAAGGCTTACGCAATCAAGGCAACTTGATGTATGTGGTCCTCTTCTTCGGAAGGGGGAGCCGGCTTTAGACATATGCATGAACCATAGTGACCATGTTTAGGTGGCCCACCTTAACTTGTTACATGATTAATTAGTTCATATGTTAGTAAGTTTATTAATTTTTGCGTATTTATTGAGGTATAAAGGTGATGCAAAAATTGTTTCATTGGAAAATATAAACTTGACTAAGAACTATCGAAATAGAGATTTCTTAATAAAATTGGAGTCTTACAACCTTGAGATACACCGGCTCACCCATTTGAACAAACTCTAAGAGAGGTATAAGTCGGAGTGCGCTAGCCTCCTAAAAGGGCGGGTTTTTAATTGTGTCTATCGCAAACCTTTGTCCTTGCGCTTTTTGTGCGTTCAAATGGAGCTACCGAGCTCTCTTGTGTTGTTAAGACTATAAAAATGATTTTATTAAATATTATGTCATGAAGATTTGCATGAGTCTTCATACATAAACTTTTGATTCACATCAAATGCATTATCCATTCAAAGTTAAGTCATTACCACCCACTTTGCTAAGAACACTTGCCAGTGCTTATCGCTCCTACGTGAGACCGTAGGCGAATTGTATCTCTTCAAGGTATATTACCACTCCACCGTGAGACCGGTGGTGGACTATTTACATGTTCTTAATTGGGCGACTTAAAGCGAGTTAAGAGGTGAGATCCTTGACCCGTGGCATAAGATGGGACAAAACATGTTTACAAAACACTTAACACCCCTTTAAAGTGTTGTTGTAAGTCCCATAACTCTAGGAATTGCATGAATGCAATTATTGATCGTCGATTACCTTTTGAGTACGTCATTTCTAGCTGATCAACAGATGAAATGATTGTATGTCAATTGGATCCTAGCCTTAATGAAATTAATTGTTAAATGAATTTAACATGGGTAAATTATATTTCTTAAGGATTAATTATCGAAAATACCGATAATTGAACTTGAATCTGTTTTGTAAATGGCAACAAATCCTTCACAAAACATACACCAATCGGCTTTCAGGTCGATGCTAGAAAGGAAATACTTTCTGGAACCAACTTCAATGACTGGTTTTGTCAGCTGAGAATCGTTCTAAGAGCTGAGAAGAAATCTGATGTCCTTGAAATGCAGATGCCCGCTGTTCTGGGTGCCAATGCTATGACTGCAGAGAAGGCTAAAACCAATACTCAGTTCGATAGACATAATGAGGTTGCTTGTTTGATGACTCCCGAGTTACAAAAAGCAGTTCGAATTGTAAAATTCGTATGATATGATCAGAGAACTCAAGTCTATGTATGGAAAACAAGCTGAAGTGGAATTGTTTGAACTTGTTAAAACACTTCATGACTTGAAAACGAGTGGTGAGTCCTCATGTACTCAAGATGAAGAGGTACTTTGAGCACTAGGAAAGGCTAAACTATAAGTTTGAGAAAAAGCTTCCAAAGAAATCTGCTACACCCCAAGTTCTTATGATCAAGGGGGAAAGGTTCAGAAAGCAAAACAACCATAAGCTAAGGGCAAGAACTTTGGTAAGGGAAAACAAGGTGTTTTAGTCTCAAAACCTTAAAAGACCCTTTCGGCAAAAGGAGCATACGGCTAAAGACCAGGCTTGTCATCACTGTGCTGAAGTGAGACACTGGAAGAGGAATTGTCCTAAGTATCTAGCTGAGTTGAACAAGAAGAAGAAGCAAGCTGGTTTAACCAGTTCTTCAAGTATCTTCTCAATTGAATTATAAGAGTTGATGTGATTCAAATGATAATTCAATAGCAAAAGAGTCAAGTCTAACTTGGACTCTACCTATCTTTGGCATTGTCATCTTGTTTAAATTTTGTCAAGAAACGCATTTAAAGACTTCAAAGTGAAGAGATCTTACAATCAAATGATGAATCATTTGATGAATGCGTGTCTTTGGCATTATCGTTAGCAAGAAACGCATTGAAAGTCTTCAATGTGAAGAGATCTTACAATCAAATGATGAATCATTTGATAAATTCGTGTTTTTGGAATTCGTTGGCGAGAAACGCATTGAAAGACTTCAAAGTGAAGGGATCTTACAAATGATGAATCATTTGACAAATGCGTGTCTTGTGTTTACGGCGAGATGACAAGAAAATCTTTTCCGCGTTAAACGGAGAAGGGCTTAAAATCTACTTGGACTTATACATACCTATGTATGTGGCCCATTTAGATATGTGTCAAGAAAGGTGGTAGCTACTTCATCATTTTTATGAATGATTTCAGTCATTATGGTTATGTTTACTTGCTTAAACATAAACATAAAGTCTCCGAAACATTCAAAGAGTTTAAAAATGAAGTAAGAAATCAACTCGGTAAAACCATCAAGATTCTTCGTTCGGAATTGAGATGGAGAATACTTAAGCCAAAAGTTTAAGGATCATCTAAAAGCTTGAGGATTTATCCAATAGCTTACTCCTATATAATGGTATATCTGAGAGGAGAAATCAAACCTTGTAGAACATGGTTAGATCAATGATGAACCTTAAGACTCTCCCATTTCATTTTGGGATTATGCTCTAGAGATTGCTGCATGCATTCTCAATATGGTTCCAACTAAGAAGGTTGACAAGACACCGCATGAATTGTGGCATGGGAGTGTTCCCAAACTGTCTTACTTAAAGGTCTGGGATTGTGAGGCACTTGTGAAACGAGATACGCCTGACAAACTTGAGTCTAGATCTATTAAGTGCATCTTTGTAGGATACCCAAAGGAAACAATGGGTTACTACTTCTACTTTCCTACCGAAAACACTGTTAAGGTATCTCGATTTGCTGAGTTCCTTGAAAGGAAACTCATATCTCAAGAAGACAGTGGGAGGATTGTTGAACTTGATGAGGCTCAAGTAGAAGATGTGTCAACTTCTAAAAATACTAGCAATCATCAACTTGGGGGGGGGGGAATGTTCAAAGAGATGAATCTCAAGATGAACTACAAGTTGAAGATGAAGCGATTCCACTTCGTAGGTCCTCAAGGACAATACGTGATCGTGAAAGATTAAATCTTATGGTTGAGTCTGAAGAACACGTATTAGGAGATTTAAATGAACCTCCTAATTTCAGTGCTGCACTATCAGATCTGGAATCTGAAAAATGGCTTGAAGCTGCGAATGTGGAAATAAAATCCATGAAAGATAATCAAGTTTAGAGCTTGGTTGATCTTCCACCAAATGGTAGAACCGTTGGGTGTAAATGGATCTTCAAGAAGAAGACCGACATGGATGGAAATGTACACACCTATAAAGCTCGTCTTGCGGCGAAAGGCTATACTCAACTTTATGGAGTTGACTATGAGGAGACCTTTTCTCCCGTTGCGGACATTAGAGCTATTAGGATCATCTTAGCTATAGCAGCGTACTATGACTTTGAGATATGGCAAATGGATGTCAAAACCGCCTTCTTAAATGGTTTTCTAGACGAGGAAGTCTATATGGTACAACCAGAAGGTTTTGTCGATCCAAAATATCCCGACAAAGTGTGCAAACTTCAAAGGTCCATTTATGGATTGAAGCAAGCATCAAGAAGTTGGAATAAAAGGTTTGATGAGGAGATAAAAAAGTTTGGTTTTGCTCAAAATCCTGATGAGCCATGTGTATATCGCAAAGCTAGTGGGAGTAATGTTACTTTCCTTGTCTTATATGTAGATGACATATTGATAATAGGAAATCACATTCAAATTCTTGAAAAGTGTTTTGCTATGAAAGACTTGGGAGAAGCAACATTTATTCTTGGAATCAAGATCTATAGAGATAGAAGTAAACGGTTGTTTAGATTAAGTCAAAGTGCTTATATAGATAAGATCTTGAAGCGATTCAAGATGGAGAATTCTAAGCATGGTTATATACCGATGCTAGAAGGACTTAATTTATCTAGCAAGAACGGTGCTTCTACACCTGAAGAGGTGGAGCGTATGCAAAGAATTCCTTATGCTTCGGCTGAGGGATCTATCATGTATGCGGTAAGATGCACTAGACCCGATGTTGCGTTCGCGCAAAATAAAGTTAGCTGCTATCAGCAAAATCCTAGAGAGGATCATTGGATAGCTGTAAAGAATATTCTTAAGTACATGTGTGCTACTAAAGATTTTCTGGTGTATGGTTGAAATCCCGATATAGAATTCAAAGTGAATAGATACTGTGATGTTGGATTTCAGACTGATAAAGATGATTCAAAATATCAGTCGGGATACGTCTTCGTTTATAATGAAGGCACGGTGGAATGCTAGAGCTTGAAGCAAACCACAGTTGCTATGTATGTGACAGAGTCTGAGTATATTGTCGCCTCAAGAAGTCGCCATGAAAGTTGTCTGGATTAGAAAGATTATTTTTGGGTTTTAACGTGATGCCCTCAAATAACACACCTATGGATTTGTACTGTGATAATACGGGAGCTATTATCATTGCCAATGAACCTGGAGTTCAAAAAGGTGCCAGACATTATCCTAGACGATATCACTTTGCACGTGAACAAATCGTACTAGGAGAAATCAAGATACTCAAAGTTCACACAGATTATAACTTAGCTGATCCTTTTACAAAGGATTTGTCAAAAGGAAAGCTCAATAAGCATGCCGAGGGCATAGGTCTTAAATTAGCTAGTTATATCATGTAAATCTGTGATTGATATTTGGATAATGGGATGTTAAACAATTGTTATTTTAATAAATGAATTATATACTTGGTATGAGTGATTTCATTTTATAATGATTGTGTCCTATATTTGCATGTTTAAATCCATGAATATTTTAAAATATTCTAAATGTCCATTGTCGATTAACTATATGGGAATATAGTTAAACTAAGACAAATATGAGAGATTGGTTAAATATTTAAGGGAATATTTTGAAGATGGTCTTGCCAAACTCACATGGTATTCAAAGAGATGAATATCGGACTTACCCCACTTAACGAATTATCATTTTATGGATCGGTGTCATTAAGTGAAATTCGTGAAATGGTTACTTTATTTATCCTTAGACTTGAGATACAAGCAGGTTATGCATGTGTGGATTGCATTTTCTTGATATAGTTCTAACTGTCCTGAACAAGGTAGTAATAAAGGGCTATTTTCAGAAATGTATTGAAACGACATGACTAACACGTGTAGTCAATATAGGATTTGTTCCTTCAATTTGCAACTGAAGTATGATACCATTTGGCGCCCTCATTGATTAATTAAGATGTTTGTATGCGCATACCCAAATGAACTCAAGAGGTTGTCTTGATTAATTTGGTAATCTTGATTAATTGTAGAAATGAGAAACATAATCGTTAAATTATGAAATGACATTGATCCATATTCATAATTAACAAGGGTATCTGAAACAAAAGGATAATAAAGACTAAATCATTTCAAATGATACTTTAAGAAACTATACTTAAATATTTCCGGGAGCATTGGCGTGTTACTAGACGCTAACCAATGTTATTGCCTTTATATAACATGCTCAAGTGGGAGCTGTTGGTATGTGATCACGTTAAATAAACGCATGTCCGGAAATCATTTAAGCCTACGGGGTCACACAAAATGACACGTAAACTCTATGTAATTAATTAATATGTTATTGTAATATATTAATTAATATGATCACGAAATGATTAATAAACGATCGTTAAAAGTTAAATATGTTTATTAATTAAAAGAGAAGGACTTAATTGTAAATTAGGAATTAGAGTTGGGCTCTAATTAATCCTATGGGGGGCCGAAATTTACAAGGCTTTTAGGCCTTGACTAAACTTGTCCATCAAGTTTAGAAACCCTAACAATTAAGCCTATAAATAGAGGCTAAAGGTTAAGGGTTTTGTAAGACAATTAGAATTGTAAAAACCCTAAAATAATTCCTCTCTTCTCTTGATTGCCGTGAAAAACCAACTTCCGTATGAAGTTGTCGAAATCCCAAAACAAAAGCAATTCTTTGTTTCTTTGAACTAGTCAAAGTTTATAAAGAAAATATTATTATTTTCTTTCCTCCAAAGGTTGTCGACTTGTGAGATTAAAAGCAAAGGGTTTTGTTCTTGGTTCGGCTTCATTAAAGGGAAAACACAATCGGGTTGTGAGTTCGTGATCGGGTACTAGCATACATCATAGGGGTGTCAAGTGTGCGATCGTAGAGGGGTTTTTAAACCCTAACTAATAATAATCTTATTATTAATATTATTGGAAGCTTTGCGCAAAGGTACACGTTTCGATTCTCTCTTTGTTAATTAATAGTATTACATATACGATCTTTCCGCTGCGTACTCGTGAATTGTTATTTGTTTATGTGCTCATATTCTAACATCGCATACAAGATCAATGATCAATCACGTATAGGCTCATTCACAGAACCAACTACGTATAGGTATTTAGCCACGTTGCAACACATACTCTCGATCTCATCAAGTAATTCGTATACGCAGTTAAAAAGTCAACCACGTATAGAAAGCCAAGAAAGTCATACGACCAGTCACGTATAGAAGGCAATCACGTAAACACTGTCAACAAACAACCACACATAGATCTGTCAATGATCATATACATGGTCAGCAGGTTGTATACGTGAAAAGCATGTCAACACTGTATACGTGAATAGCTATATGTATCTTTACCATCGTGTGTGATCTTCATCTTCTTCAATCAATTCATGCGGCCTTCTAAAAACCCTAATTCAGTTCGTTCCAACCCAATCTGATTGAGACTTTGAATCTGGGTAACCTCATATTAACGAAAATCATAGATCACAGATTTCGACAATTGCTTGTAACACAAAAGCCCTAATCTGAACGACTAATAAATCAATGAAATCGCAATTTACAGATCACGAACATGGAGAAAGAGTCTCCTCCTCGCTCTGATACCACTGTAAGGTCCCGTTGACCCATTAACATCGAGATCTGTACGAATCCAGGTGTGCGGAATCCACCTGAATCCGTTCTTGAGGCTTTTAACATTCACACATAAATATAAACAAATAGATACGAACAGGAGATAGAAACACAGATGTAAAACTCATTATTTATTAATCGGCAAGATTACAAACACCAAATGAGTATACATTATGGTGGACACGGGGCATAGATCTCTACCCCGATCCGTGAATAGCTTTCTGTCTAGACTAAAACCATTAACTGAAACCCTAGACCTATAAAACATATATATACTGACACATAATATGGGTTGGGCTTGGGCTTCAAGGCTGCATGTCACGTACACTAAGATTAGTGTAGTATAGATAGCATCTCATAGAGATTAATGTAGTATAGACATCATCTCATACACAACGTCTCATACACAATGTAGTATAGATAATGTCTCATACACAACGTCTCATACATCAGCCTGACAGAAACTGCACCACATATACATATAAGATTTGATAACTTTGATGGAAAGATTTTTTTTTCTTTCTTATTTTACATAAGATATAAGATGAAAAATTCTTTTTTTTCTTTCTAAATTTCTATAAATATAAGATAAAATATTGTTAAAAAAAATATGAGATGCCACATAGGATAAATCCTACGTGGCAATCTTCTAGCATAACTTTAGATTTGAAGAGTGCTTTAGAAGGCTCGATTAACTACTCTTTTAATATTTATATAGATATCGAATAATTAAGCATATATATAAAAGTTATTATGAGAACCAAATATTCGTTGAAAACTATGAGAACTTTTTTACATAAGGGTATTTTTGTATTTTTTTATATATGTAATTCAAATTAAATCTAATTAAAAAGTAAAATCACATAAATATCTCTTTAATGTATAACCGTTCAACATCAAGATTGACAAAACCATATCATTCATTTACTTGTTCATTAGTGGTAATGTGGTATTTGCCTTCTTCTTGTTTCTTATTTTTAATTCTAATTATTTTATATTATTTGTAACTTTGTTATTTTATCACATCAAATTAGATGTTCTCTTTATATTACATTTTTAATCCATTTTTATTTTCATTTTAGCTATTCATTCACTTTACATTTGTACACATTTTTTATGAATATGTAATTATCAATTATTTTGTGTTCACACATAAATTGTGATTTTATCATGTACACATGTGATGACTTTATTAAAATTTTTAAGTACACATATGTGCACATAAAATTTACTATTGGGTCACATGTGTACATGATTAAATCATAACAGTTCATATGTGTACAAAATTGATAATACACATTCAAGATTATGAAAAACTAGACGAAGAAAATTAGATGTGTTTACATGTGTGCATTATAGAAAACATGACTTTTTCACATGTGTACTCGCGGAATTTTTCATATAAGATCATATTTATTCATATGTATACACTAAACTGCTCACACCAGACAAAAAAAATTTTTAATGATTGCAAAAAAATAATATTCATTTCTCAAAACTAAAATGTTAATATAATCTCAAATCAAATAGGAAGTTTTAGAATGAGTTATAACTTGTTCGGTTTTATATTTTGGGATTAATCACAGGAAGACCAATGTACTTTTCTTTTTGTACATGGTTGCCCAATAAACTAGAATATTGATGTGTATCACCCACAAACTTGTAAATTTTGTACATGGTTGACCAAAACGACCTGCTATAGCCGGTTACACTTTATTGAGCTGACATGGCAACTTAGCTAGTCATGACGTGACAGCTTACATGTTACATGTACTTTTTCTTTTGTACATGGTTGCCCAAATTACTTTTTTTATTAATGTGTATCACCCACAAACTTGTAAATTTTGTACATGGTTGACCAAAAGCACATGTTATAGCCGTTAAATTAATAATATGGATACTAGGTGTGCATTATACATTTAAATTAATAATATGGATATTAGGTGTATATTATACCGATGACGTGAATCCTAATAAACTAACCTTCTTCACCAAATACAGACGTGGTCTCGTGTTTTTTTAAATTAAAAAACTAATAGATGAGACAGACGTGGCTGGTTGTTTTATCCCTTATGTTGATTATTATGTAGATGTTTGTGATTCCGACATGCCTTATATATGATGAGATGAATTTGATGAAATGTTTTAAATGGTGAACTTTTTGTCGAACTAACCTGTTATCTTACTCAGCTTTAATTAGCTGGCACTTGTTTCGTTGAAATGTGTTGTGTTTCCCAGGTTAGTGGTTGAAGATTGGTGAGATGCATGTGAGGCTGGGTAGACGATTAAAGATGCTTAGCTACTTGCTAGTGACCTCACCTATTTAGACGACACTTATGAACATTTATTATGATTATCGTAATGTCTTGGGTTTTACAAGACAAGACCATATGTTGACTTATTTGTCATTTATGTAGTTGATGACATTTGTGGATTTCCTTTATTGTTGCTATGATATGGATTCGTAACACCAGTTTTATTAATTAACAATTCTAGTAGGAATTGTAAACGTTTTATTAAATGCTTCCGCTTGTTTTGACGCCGTTAGGCAAAATTTTTGGAAATCCATATTTTATAAACGACGGGTGTTACAAGTGGTATCAAAGCAATGGTTTAAGTGAACCAATGACTATAGATTTTTCGTAGGATTTGGACTTAAACCGTTAGGGGACATGTTAGGCTTAAGTAGGTAATGCTTTAGCCTTTGTGATGAAATGCCTTTAGGATGGGTTGGGATGAGTGAGAGTGTAGGATTAAGGCTTTATGTGAATTATATGTGCTTATAGATGTAAATTATGTTGATAGCCTTTAGTCCTCTATTTTCTCGCTTTATCCGTTGCGAATTAATTTCGTTATTATGATAGATGATTCCTTAAGGTATTGTACCCTATCTTCATGTCGGAGTTAGATAAGTTCGTGTTTTGAGTTATATGTGAAGTGTTTGTGAATGAAAGTTAGTTGGTAAAGCCGTAAGGTGTGGAATGTATTAAGAAAGGTGATTGAAGTTGGAAAATTATGTGAGATGAGATGTGATCAATGATGTTCCGTCCACTAGGTTATTGACAAGGACCGCAATGGAAATGAGGTATGAGATGTTATGTACGTAAGGAAAGGTACATTGGTGGAAAAGGTTGTCACCCAAAGGAAGGGTGCAAGACATTGTGATATACGAATGTTGTATGTGGCGTAAGTAGTACATAGTGCTTCATTTTGTGTTATATGTGTATATGAATTGTGTGTATTATGTGTGTTTTGTAGCTAGTAGGATGTTGGAAATGTTGGACATTATGATGTGTGAGTATAGTTAAGGTACGCGTATGAGGAATGATATAGTTATAATTATGGTCCGGAACATAATTGTAAATGTATCATGATGCGGGCGTGTTCATTTGACGGTATTCACATTGATTAATGAAAGACATGAAATGGAAGGAGAGGAAATGGAAATGGTTGGAAATGTGGTGGAATTTTAAGTGGTAAATGTGGTAAAACGTTGACTATACGTGTGTGGGAAGTAGTGAGAAGAGAAATGAGGTGTTGATGTCGTGATATGATTCTGAGGACAGAATCCTATTAAGGAGGGGAGAATTGTAACATCCCAAAACTTTTTGACGTTGACCGTTAACTTGTCGTTAGTGACCGTTAGTTACTATATGTTTTATATGTAATTGTGTGAATTAAATGATTTACGTGAGATATGTGTTAAAGTGATTTAAAGTAATGAAATTAAAGTTGATAATGAATAATGAAGTCAATTAGTGTTCCCGATAAGATATAAGAGTCGTTAAGTGGTTCCGAATGCGTTAAACGAGCCGTTAAGTGCCGAAACGAGTTATAAGGAAGTGCGAGGGCCTAGATGTAAAGTTTTGAAAGTTGTTCCCCTATATAAAGGACCCATTGCACGACCCTAATGCCTTTTGATCAGGTATAAACCCTAGAAAAATCTCTCACACAAAACCCTAGGTCAATTCTTCAAGTTCTAGACGATTTCGGGGGATTTCAGAAGGGTTTTTGTTGCTTCTCGATCCGTTGATCAACCCTAAAGGTATATATGATGTTTTTCCTTCTGATTTAATGTTCTTTTGATCTTATTAAGTCAACCGTTCCTGGTCATAGGGTTTCGGTTTGGATTCGATTATGTTGAGAGTCGATTTAGGTCAAAACGGGGTGTCAAATGATTTGTATAACGTGTGTAATGAATCCATGAACCTATTGATGATTTCATAATGTTAATTGAGTCATATTTTGGTGTATATGAACTGTAGAAGTCATGGTAGATGTGTGATGGTCGAAATTGCTTACAAAATTAAGGGTTTACTAGATCTGAAAATTTAGTAATATTGCAAAAATCATATCTCTTTCAATTAAAAGAGTTAGGAGATGAATCTTATAATTTTGAAAAGGTCTATGCGTCCTCTTGAATCTATGTGAATAAAGTTTCTGGTGATTTTGCCCATAGGCGAAAAGTGTCGATTTCCAAAAGTGGTCAAATTTCGGACGATTTCTGCAGGCCTATCTTGTAAACGTCATAAATCATTCATTAGAGAACTTCAAGAGTCAAACTTTATATTTCTGGAAAGGTCTTTGAATTCCCTACATTTCTTAAGAACTAAGTTTTGACTCATTTGGTCGTCTTGAGGTCGAAAAGTCGCCTGCAAGTGAAGGGAGCGAGTCTGGAAGTTGATCTCGACGAGACCACTAGTGGGCTCGACGAGATCGTGGTCAGGTCTCACTTTTGATGCATTCTGGAGCTTGAGATCGACGAGACCATCCCTGGGCTCGGCGATATCAGCCATCAGAAGGGTTATAAGTGCATTTAAGTGTCTAGTTGACTTACATTTCAATCATTCTTGTACCATAGGTTGTCGGGAACACTTGTGAAGCACGGTAAACCTATTTGTTGATTGTTGTGCACTCCATTGAGGTAAGATAACTTATTTTGTCACGCTGGGGAACACAATAAACGTGGGATTTAGTAATAAATCGATTTGACGAAAATGTAGACATCTCATACATATGTAGGGGTGTGGGAACCACGTGGGGGACGATATGGGTACTTTAAGAGGTTACCTTTACTATGCTTATTATGTGGGACGGGAACGGGATTCTATATGATATATGAATTCATAGCAAGTAGTATTCCATCCCTTAATTACTGTTCTAATGTTGTTATGTATGAATAGCGGTGACTATGATGCTTGATATAACGAATGCCTTGTAGCAAATAGTATTCCTTATCATAGGGATAGAATGTAATGTTGCTTTGCATACGTGTTGATTATGTCAATGATTAATTAAATGTATGTTGCTTTGTACACATGTTGAATACGTCGTTGATGATGTTGTTGTCGAATGGCCTATTACATCTAGTTCACTAGACTTAAATAGGAATGATATGTCACGATGCACAATAAGGCCTTAATGGCAAATGATGTTGATGATGAATTAATGATATGCATTGAGATAGTCTTAATGTCGAATTAATGATGTGTTTAATGAGATAAAGCTAATGACGATATGTGTCGTTATGTGATGATATGTGATAATATGTGACGATATGTGATGATTGTGACGAACTGAGACGAACTCGAGTATAACCTGAGACGAAAAGTGTTAAGCTTAACCCATGCTAGTCCTTTGGGCTAGTGTGCTGAGTCGATCACGAGGGGGTAGTCATGATATCTCCCAAGTGACCCATATTTGTCGATTGAGTATTCCATCTGGTATGATCAACCAACCTGTGACGAATGGATACTCAACCCTATTCTTGTGACGATTAAGTAGCGTAAGCTACTTAACTCTATGTGACGATCAAGTAGTGTAAACTGCTTGACTTTATGTGTAAGTATGATATGACGATGACATAATAAAGTTAATGTGTGACGATTAAGTGGTGTAAGCTACTTAACTCTATGTGACGATCAAGTAGTGTAAACTGCTTGACTTTATGTGTGAGTATGATATGACGATGACATAATAAAGTTGATGTGTGACGATTAAGTGGTGTAAGCTACTTAACTCTATGTGACGATCAAGTAGTGTAAACTGCTTGACTTTATGTGTAAGTATGATATGACGATGACATAATAAAGTTAATGTGTGACGATTAAGTGGTGTAAGCTACTTAACATTATGTGACGATCAGGTAACGTAAGTTACTTGACTATATGTGTAGATAAGATGTGATGATGTGATGTTAATGATGATAAAGTTGATATGTGACGACTAAGTAGTCATAACAACCTAGCTATATGTGATGGTTAAATTGTGTAACCTACATGACTATACGATATGTATATAGATGATGCAATGAGGTTAATGTTGATAACATAAATGATGATAATAGTTGATGATAAACGAGACGATTATGATAAAGGCACAATATAGGATTTGACATCCTTTTAGACGATGCTTGAGACGATAATGATGACTTAGCTTGATATGTACATCATAGGATTTGATATCCCTTATGTTGATTATTATGTAGATGTTTGTGATTCCGACATGCCTTATATATGATGAGATGAATTTGATGAAATGTTTTAAATGGTGAACTTTTTGTCGAACTAACCTGTTATCTTACTCAGCTTTAATTAGCTGACACTTGTTTCGTTGAAATGTGTTGTGTTTCCCAGGTTAGTGGTTGAAGATTGGTGAGATGCATGTGAGGCTGGGTAGACGATTAAAGATGCTTAGCTACTTGCTAGTGACCTCACCTATTTAGACGACACTTATGAACATTTATTATGATTATCGTAATGTCTTGGGTTTTACAAGACAAGACCATATGTTGACTTATTTGTCATTTATGTAGTTAATGACATTTGTGGATTTCCTTTATTGTTGCTATGATATGGATTCGTAACACCAGTTTTATTAATTAACAATTCTAGTAGGAATTGTAAACGTTTTATTAAATGCTTCCGCTTGTTTTGACGCCGTTAGGCAAAATTTTTGGAAATCCATATTTTATAAACGATGGGTGTTACAAATTATATATTTTGATAGATAAGTTGACACGTTATAATTATTGCTAAATAAATCTTCATACAAAATTATGATTCATTGTTGTAATTATTAAGAAAAAAAAATAATGCAAACTTTTTTAATGAAAAAGCTCGAATTTGTTCATCTATTGCACACATTACCCTATAGTTTTGTTAAATAAATCTTCTTTCCTGATAAAACAGGATCCCAAAAAAATATAACTTCACAATTTTGCCACGTGGCAGCTGTTCCAGTGTTTCAAAAATAACCCCAAAAAAAGTCACCTACCGTTCTTCTTTCTTATTCTTTCTTTCTTCTTTCTTATTTCTTTTTGAAATGATCTTAATCTTTCTATGAATATGAAATCAAACAATTATTTTTATGAAGATAAAATATTTATTTTGAATCCTTCTTCATCTGCATCGATGTTGTACACAGAATCGAGGGTATATTTTCACACACCATACTGATTTGGATCTGTGGCTATCAAAGGTCAAAGAAGGCCAACACTTGTCGGAAGGTGAATTGCAGGCTCAATGCGAATATGTCCGTCTATATATCTATATCTATACTATATAATTTACTTTTATGGATGAATTAGGTTTACGGTTATGATTTTCTGGAAGTTAATTGATTTATTGGTTTATTATTATTGTTATTATTTTTATTTGTGCGAGTTCAGTTCAATGGAAAAAAAAACCCTAATTTTTTGGTTTAATTGATTTTTTGGTTTATTATTATTGTCATGATTCTTGGTTTAATGAACTTTTTGATCTCTCATTGATTGTTGGTCACTACTAGAAAAATAGCCTTTAATGACACCTAAATTATGACACACGCATTTTAATGACAAGCAAAAACGAGTGTCATAAAAATACTGTCATAATTTGTAAAATCTGAAGGGTTTATGACACGCAATTTTTAGTGTCATAAAAAAGTGTAGTGTAACACGGGATACACTTTCTTTGCGTGTCATCCTAAGTGTTGTCTTATTTTGTTTCCCCTTTTTGATCACAAAAGCTAATTGCAGTTTCCCGCTATTGACAACCCCCAAAAAAAAAAATAAAAAAAAACCTAAGTATAATATCGCATCTCTTAATTACCTGCTACAAATCCAAAATCCCTACAATTACCACAGATCTTCTTTGCTGCTACAAATCTTCTTTGCTGCTACAAATCGAATGATATTATCACAGATCTTACTTGAATAATCGAAGCCCTAAAATATTGATATTATCACAAGCCCTACAATTACTGTTCAAACCCGAATAATCGAAGCCCTAAAATCCTCTATATTTGCTGCTACAAATCGAAGCTCTAAATATATTTGCTGCTACAAATCGAAGACGAACGAAGCCCTAAAATTACTGTCTAGATTGTTCAGATTGGTAAATTTTAATTTCACTCTCTTTTTGTTAAATTATTATTGATTATATATGTATATATGTATATATATTGATTATAATTATAGTGTATATATCTACATGTATCTGTATCTATATATCTATATGTATCTGTGTCTATATATCTATATTGAATGCAAAAATATATTTGATATCTATATATCTATGTGTATCTGTATCTATATATCTATGTGTGTCTATATATATGTATCTGTGTCTATATTGAATGCAAAAATATATCTATATGTATCTGTATCTATATATCTATTATCTGTGTCTATATTGAATGCAAAAATATATTATATGTATTGATCTATATATCTATTGTCTGTATCTATATATCTATGTGTGTCTATATATATGTATCTGTGTCTATATTGAATGCAAAAATATATCTATATGTATCTGTATCTATATATCTATTATCTGTGTCTATATATTAATTATCTGTGTCTATATTGAATGCAAAAAGGTTTAAATTTTTGTATTTCAGTTTCTTTTTTTAATGCAAAGGTCATGGATAAATCATGGATTTCGTCTGATAGATTATCAACGGCCTATGACGAAGGTGTGAAAGCCTTTTTAGAGTTTGCGCAAAGTAATGATAAAAATTTAGAAGTTATTCCATTGGGATCTTACTCCTTCCAGAGTATTTATAGAGGATTTAGCTATGGTCATGGATAAATCATGGAAATTTTGCATAGTTTAAGTTGTTCGTTATGCCTGCAGGTCTTGGATGTACAGTGGAGATAAAGTCCATTACCACTAGAAGGCAATTCTATATCTTCTATAGCTTCTGATATTCCCGTTGGATTCTGGTTTATTATCTACCAATGGCTTTCAACTTATGGCTATAGCTGATAACTTCTGATAATTTCAGGCCTCAGTGTATTCGTTACTTTTAGCAGCATGTGAGATTTCATCTCGTGGAGATAGAAGAGACCGAGACATCAATGTTTTTGTTCAGAGGAGGTATGGATCTTGAGTAGGAATATTAAATATCACACTTGATGTCTTCCTTGTGCATGAGAAAATAAAAGATGCAATCATTCTATTTTGCTTCATATATGCCTAAATGGCCGAGAAAGATGTCTCTTTGGAAGTCAGTTAATTGTTTTGGTCGCTAGGTCTGGCATGCGATTTACGACCAAAAGAATTTTATGGTATCATCTCGTTTTACCTCTTCTTTTGCTGGTTGCTTATCCTTTTTTCTAAAATAGACATTCCCTGTTACATTTAGAAGGCGATTCTCAGAAATCATGTGTCGTTCAGTTTCCGTTTTTTCTGCTTTCATCTGTATATCCATACTTTTCTGATTATAAAGATGGCATTTCATTATGCAGTCTGTTACATTAATTTGACAACAACTATTATGCAGTCTATCTCGTCATTCTGCTTCCTTAGAAAGTGTAATCCGGGATGCACTATCTGACAAACAGCCCGAACTTTATGACTGGTTTTGGTCTGAGCAAGTTCCATCTGTGGTGTCCAGTTTTGTCAACTATTTTGAGAAGGATCAACGATTTGCAGCTGCTACCGGAGTGTAAGTAATACCTCATATATGCAGCATATTGTTTGGTTTTTTATCATACTAACTTGTTCATGTCTCTAGGATTAGAAAAGGAATGTCCTTGAGCTCAGGGGATGCAAGTGACAGATCTTTGCTCTTGTTTGCGTTGAGTTGTGTTGCTGCCATTACAAAACTAGGTCCTACTAAAGTTGCTTGCACACAGTTTTACTCTGTTCTTCCTGAGATAACTGGTCGACTGATGGACATGCTGCTTGAATTTGTTCCTATCCGCAAAGCTTATAGCTCCATAAAAGAGATTGGTCTACGCAGAGAATTTCTGGTTCACTTTGGACCTCGAGCCGCAGCATGTAGAGTGAGAGATGATCAAGGTACTGAAGAAGTTTTATTTTGGGTTAGTCTTGTACAAAAGCAGCTACAGCGAGCTATTGATAGAGAGAGAATATGGTCAAGACTGACAACTTGTGAAAGCATTGAGGTAAAACTTGTCAAACTTTCTCTGCTCTCGTAAAGAAATAGATATTTATATATGATTGAAGATGGCTCTTTCTGCATCATTTTTTTCTAAATTTTTCTTTCGTTTTGGTGAAAGCATTGTTACTAAATATGATCTTATAGATATTGAATTGGGATACGTCTCAGAATATAAGATCCATACACTGCTGCCATCTTCATTTCTTTCTTGTTGCTATAATTAGAATTGCTCTATGTTTTCATCTTATTATTAGCCTTCTTTATACTTCGTTTAATATCAAATATGACTTCAATTATGTCCACAGCAAGAAAAACATAGGGTGATGGAACATGTATTAGTTTTGTAAGTAGAGGTCTTCACTTTTTGATCCCATGCCTAATTTTGCATCGGGCTTGACAGTTTTTGTAGCTGGTCTTTTCCAGTTTTTTTGATGTTCATCTCATAACTTGTGGTAGCTATTTATAAATATGACATTTCTTTGTATTTTGTAATCACTATTTCAAATGTTATCCGGGCAATATTCCTGTACAATATTAAAAGTAGCCACATTGCATAGTTTAAGTTGTTCGTTATGCCTGCAGGTCTTGGATAAGGATCTGGCTATTTTTGGATTCTTCATTGCTTTAGGAAGGAGGACACAGTTGTACTTATCTGCAAATAACTTTGAGGAGGTTCCTAAACCCATTCAAAGCTTGATCAGGTGAAGTTTTCAGATTATGGTCACTTCTCCATTGATCAGTGCTCTCATGTCAACTTTGAATTGGAACTGAGTCAGGTCATTTTGTCTCTTCTCAAATCAGGTATCTTATTGGTGGGAGTGTGCTGTACTATCCTCAACTTGCATCAATAAGCTCTTATCAACTGTATGTGGAGGTTAGCATATTTGGCCTACAGTATCGAGTAAATTTGAAATTGCAAAATCAGAAAGTGACCAACTCTTGGTAGGTTGTATGCGAAGAGTTGGATTGGCTTCCATTCTATCCAGGTGACATTGACACTAAAAAAGGTTCCCATGGCCATAAAAGTAAACAAGGTCCTCCCAATTTGAGTTTGAGATTGTTCGCTCAGGAGGTTATGCTCCATTGAAAAAAGAATTGGATTCTTTTGACAAGGTATCTTGATCTTCGCTATCAAGTATTAACAGTTACATTTTAATATATATATATATAATATATATATATAATATATATTTTTTTTTTTAATATATATATTTGTCTCCTTTTTAATGTATTGTATTTGTCAGATCGGGGAAGGTAAAAAAGAATACACGGATGATGATTTGGATGAAGTTCGTGAAGAATGGGCAAATTATGTGGCAAACTTCATTTACCGGTGTTGAATTTTATATAATTTAGTAGTTGTAAACTTTTATGGTTAATATTAGAATTTTATATAATTTAGCAGTTGTAAACGCATTGTTTTGATATATATGAAATGCGCTCTTTTGCTATTTGTGTATTTATTTGTATTATGAGCTAGATTAACTGTTATTTAATGTGTGGATATTAATAATTTTATAAAAAATATTTTTTTAAAAAAAATTGAACCATGACACGCAAATACGGTGTCATAAAATAATGTCATAAAATGCGTGTCGTAAAAGGGCGTGTCGTAAAATGTCATAAAAGCGTGTCATAAATTTATGACGCTGAAAATGCGTGTCATAAAAATTTATGACGGGTCGATTTATGACACCAAAAAGCGTGTCATCTGACCCCTTTTATGACACGCATTCGGTGTCATTAAAGGTGTTTTTTCTAGTAGTGGGTAGTCTTCTACTAAAGATAAAAACTTGCAGGTCGATTAGTGGCAACAACCTGAGTGTGTTCCATATTTATGTTAATAAATAGAGTTACTGTACCATCATTCCATTATCCACCAAAGTCATTTTTATTTTTCATTTTCATGGGGCTTTAGATCAAGTCAGTATAAAAAGGCGGCTCTTGTGTCATTTTGGTAACTTGAATCTTAGAATTGGGTACAAACAGGTACGGTACTGAAATTCTCGGTACCAAAATAAGCATGGACATCCTAATTTCTTTGTCGAGAAGTTCAAGGATTCAGATCAAAAATTCAGTTATAAGGAGTATATTCTTACGTGAGAAAGATTTTTTTGGTTTAATTAATTTTTTGGTTTTTCTAATTTTACTTTTTTGGGGTTTATTTTACATGTGTTCTTATATTTTCATGAGGATCCATTTTGATTTTCATGATGTGTTTCACTTTTGGCCGAAAGGGAAATCACCGGATAGAACATTGTCAACAAGTACTCACAAATCAGGTATCTCGACCTTTCAATTTAGGGTTTTAATTTGAATTTTCCCTTCACTGTATCTGATATATCTGATTTATATAAATCAGACAAATATACATTTTACGAAAATTTTAAAGATGTTATTACAAATCCAATATTTTAAAGATTGGTTAACGAAATATCTAAATTGGTGACTGCAAATTTTGATGCTACCACCGCTATTGTGGAACAGAACTGGATGAGCTTGAACCTTAGAGGTATTTCGTGATTTAAAAAAAAAATATTGATACCTTTTGTTGCGTTTATATTCTTTTACGGGGGTGTTTGGATGTGTTTTGTAAGTTAGTCTTTTATGTTGAAAAAGAAAATCACATAACCAACTCTAATGAGACAGTATGTAGGAAAGTAGTGTGTCAAACTGTCAATGTGCTTCTGGTGTTTGAAGTTGTAACTCTGAATCAGATAGGTGGTTAATCGAGTGTGTGATTGTAGAAGAAATCAACAGATTGTTAAGGGCATAAATATGAAGTTAAAAGCATGTCACCTTTATTAAGTTTTAGATGTATAGGGTCATGAAAATGAAGTTAAAAGCGTGTCATCTTTATTAAGTTTTACATGTATAGGGTCATGAAATGAAGTTAAAAGCGTGTCATCTTTATTAAGTTTTACATGTATAGGGTCATGAAAATGAAGTTAAAAGCATGTCCTGGAACACATATCGCAACATGTAGCCGAGATAAATGTGTGTGGATATGGGAAGGTTTTCTAGGGTATTAAAATTCCAGGTCTCATGAAAAATGTCACTTTCTTTTGTTTGTAAAGCATTACATTGTGTAAATTTTTTAAAATGTCTATAGATCATGAATAGATGTTAAATACGCGAAGTTGACGGGTTCAAACAAGAAAAAGGTAGTGTTTGTAATCTGGTTAGGTACTCCATTCGACTTCATTTTATTTTCGTTTATTTGTTGTTTTAGTCATCTCTTGCCATTAAATATTGAATTTAGGGCAACCCTTTAGTTTAGATAAGTTGTGGAAAGCCTAAGCACCATCAATCTTTCGTACAGGTTTTCTTTGATATGTTGCATTACAATGTGGAGATAAGTGGATATAATGTGGCCATTTTCATTTGGGTGACAATATAATTGTTATTTTTTATAATGATTGCTCTATTAAATAAGGTGTACACCTTCAAACTTGGCAAACGTATTTTATATAGAGCAAAAGTAAGTACAAATCGTCTGCAATCAACTTACAACTTTAACATGTGATAAGTAGTAGATTAACATTTTAAAGATTTATATATCATGCTTAAAACTCGTATCTAATGAATCAATGTATTTTTTTTACCTATTAGTTAAAGATGTTATAAGGACATTCTACACTAGATGAGCTTCACTACACTTTATTGACTCGCAAGCCTAGATTGCAGGTTTTGCTATATAGCCTCTATCGGTCTTTATTATTTTGTTTGCATCATTTCTGAAAATTTATGAACTACATGATGTTAAGTTATATCACCGTCTAAATTTCTTAAGTATAGCTGTTTTTGTTGTTTTTTAGAATATGATTGTTTAGTTTGTTTTTCTTTTGTCCGGTAACTAAAATTTTCGATACCTATATGTATGTTTAATAAATTTTTTATTGTTAGTTTTCCTTATGTCCTTTGTTTGATTGTTAGAAACAACATGCGTTTTCATACATGGAAGAAAGATTGCATACATCAAAAGTCGTAGCAAATTAAGCAGTTGTCCATTCTTTAAAAAAAATGCACAGTTTCTATTTGTATGAGCTACCGAAGTAGTTGAACTTAGTTTTTATATTGTCGAGGGAATTGCAATGCTTATGAGGTACCAAAGTTTTGACCTGCAGGAATTTTCTATGTAGTTCTTTTTCTCCTGACCAAAAGATAGTTGCTAACTTTTTTTTTTGCCGTAAACTTAATTTTGCAACTGATGTTGGGTTTGGTTCATGTGTGTAGATTTTGTGTATATGTTCATTAAAATGGGTGATTATGGCATTTTTAAGTGTTTGTTGTGTCTTCTCATATGAGGATTCAAGTGTCTTTTGAAAAAGGACCTGATTCAAGGCATAATGGTACTGGCGTGCTGGGCTATATGGTGAACAAGGAACGAAATGGTTTTTGGCAATAAGAGTATGGTAGTCAATAAAGTTCTGTTGGATATCAAAAGCATTGGCTCATGATCTATGGTTTAATACAACTCTACAAGTAATCGGAGGAATATAACATGGGAGGATTGGATTAATTTTTCTTTTAGCCACATGTTTTGATTTTGTAATTACCTTATCTAAACTTTCTATCTGTATGTCATGTAAATGTTTGAAGTAATAAAATTTGCTTTTCAGAAAAAAGTATGGATGACATGGATATGTTGCCTTATCATGGATGCTGCTCACTTCTTTTTTTTTTGAGTTGTCCCCAGATTATGGTTATAGGTTCTTGTATTGCCATTGTATGTAAAGTAGTATTATGTTGTAAGTTTTGTTTTTTGTTGTATTTTAGGCTATTAGCTCTATATCCATCCATACAACAAAAAGGAAGTATGGGTTAGCTGGTTATGTCATCGTTCAAAGTTGATTAAAAGGAGTTTGTTTTTCTTTTGTCCGGTAACTAAAATTTTCGATACCTATATGTATGTTTAATAAATTTTTTATTGTTAGTTTTCCTTATGTCCTTTGTTTGATTGTTAGAAACAACATGCGTTTTCATACATGGAAGAAAGATTGCATACATCAAAAGTCGTAGCAAATTAAGCAGTTGTCCATTCTTTAAAAAAAATGCACAGTTTCTATTTGTATGAGCTACCGAAGTAGTTGAACTTAGTTTTTATATTGTCGAGGGAATTGCAATGCTTATGAGGTACCAAAGTTTTGACCTGCAGGAATTTTCTATGTAGTTCTTTTTCTCCTGACCAAAAGATAGTTGCTAACTTTTTTTTTTGCCGTAAACTTAATTTTGCAACTGATGTTGGGTTTGGTTCATGTGTGTAGATTTTGTGTATATGTTCATTAAAAATGGCATTTTTAAGTGTTTGTTGTGTCTTCTCATATGAGGATTCAAGTGTCTTTTGAAAAAGGACCTGATTCAAGGCATAATGGTACTGGCGTGCTGGGCTATATGGTGAACAAGGAACGAAATGGTTTTTGGCAATAAGAGTATGGTAGTCAATAAAGTTCTGTTGGATATCAAAAGCATTGGCTCATGATCTATGGTTTAATACAACTCTACAAGTGCCAATCGGAGGAATATAACATGGGAGGATTGGATTAATTTTTCTTTTAGCCACATGTTTTGATTTTGTAATTACCTTATCTAAACTTTCTATCTGTATGTCATGTAAATGTTTGAAGTAATAAAATTTGCTTTTCAGAAAAAAGTATGGATGACATGGATATGTTGCCTTATCATGGATGCTGCTCACTTTTTTTTTGAGTTGTCCCCAGATTATGGTTATAGGTTCTTGTATTGCCATTGTATGTAAAGTAGTATTATGTTGTAAGTTTTGTTTTTTGTTGTATTTTAGGCTATTAGCTCTATATCCATCCATACAACAAAAAGGAAGTATGGTTAGCTGGTTATGTCATCGTTCAAAGTTGATTAAAAGGAGTTTGTTTTTGCAATCATGTCTTGCTACCTGAGCTTTTTAATTTTGGTTATCAGATGAATTTAGTGCTATAGGCTTTGAAGTCAAGTATATGTGGAGTTTCTTTATTTGTCAAGTTAAGCCACTTTTACCAATCAGTATCCATATTAAACGTTGTGTTGCGTTATTTCTACTAATGTTATCTTTTAACATACAAGTGTTGAGTTATTAACATGCTATAATGGTCTCAATAAGAGTGGTTATATATTTGGATAGATTGGCTCAAGTATGTATATCTGAGACATAAATGTTACAATTGTTTTAAGTGTAATGAAATATAGAAAATTTTATTTATACTTTTCTGATCATGTCCGGGTAATCACCCGGGTTGATTAGCTAGTAGATAAATAATTGAAAATTCACAATTTATAATTTGTTATGAGGTTTAAAAAAAATAAAATTCCACTAGTAACTTTGAAATTTAAAACTCCATGATTCAAGCACTGTTCCGTTCCATATTTTTTTATATATATTCTTATTCCTTTTATGCCCTTTTATTAATTATAGATTAATTTTTGTTTACAATAATTACATAAATGCCATTGAATAATCTCAACCCTTGATCTAATTAATCAAAAGGATGAAAATGGTTCTCATAGTTCTTGACATTTTTTTTGTTCTCATTTTATCTTTTTAATATATATATATATATATAGTACGAAGAAGGGTTATTTAAGAACTCACAAATAAAAAAGAACGCGAGAACAATTCTGGGCCACATATTTTCCCCACCTTTCTCTCTCTTCAATTAAATAAGAAAATTCATCCAAATCATTCAAAATGTTTTATCTCACAAACCGTAAATCGTTAGATGGAAAAAAAAAATATGGGTAGTCTTAAAATTTCGTCCTCTTTCATTAGAGATGCAATTCGATATACTTTTGACGACTTTTTAATTTTCATTTTTTCCCTTGTACTTGTGTACCTACACATGTGTAGGATCTTTGTTTTCACATTTAAATTAGTAAATAACCATTTGTACACAACAATGAAGGTTAAAGGCGGAGCCCGTCAATCCATGGCGGAGCCATGGTGGCCAAGGGCGGAGCCCGTCAGTCCATGGCGGAGCCATAGCGGCTAAGGGCGGAGCCCGTTAGGTAGATCACCCATCACCTCCTATGACCTATCACCCTCTATGACCTATCACACTATGACCTATCACCCTCAATGACCTATCACCCCCACCAGCTACCCTTTATGAATATCCTTAAGGGCGAAGCCCGTTCCGAATCACAATTTTCGTTCAACTTACACATGTGTAGGTTATGTGTAAGTATCAAAAAGAAAACAAAAATTAAAAAGTCGTCAAAAGTATATCGAATTGCATCTCTAATGAAAGAGGGCGAAATTTTAAGACTACCCATACTTTTTGTTTCATCTAACGATTTACGGTTTGTGAGATAAAGCATTTTGAATGATTTGGATGAATTTTCTTATTTAATTGAAAAGAGAGAAAAGGTGGGGGAAATGTGGCCCACAATTATTCTCGCATTCTTTTTTATTTGTAAGTTCTCAAAATAACTCACCCCTATTGTTTAATGTCTATATATGCAATATCTAATAATGTGAAAACATGTGAAAACACTTTGGCACTTGCATGTATTCACAAATTTTAGGCTAAAAAGTTTTTATTTTCTCTCAAAATACTAATTAACATATACGCAACATTGTCCAAATCAATTGTCATGCCATTTTGTTTACCATATTTTTCTTACATATAGACCTTTTCGTTATTTACGTTATATGTGCCAAATTTAATTGTTCAACTACCGAAACCAACCAAACTTGAATAAAATTAAATTTAGTTCTCTTTTTAGGAAAGTTGATAATTAATACTACACCTACCTCACTCTTAGCCATTTTAATGCTACCATATATTGTTTAATGTCTATATATGCAATATCCAATAATGTGAAAACATGTGAAAACACTTGCTTGATGTATCACAAATTTTAGGCTAAAAAGTTTCTATTTTTTCTCAAATACCAATTAACATACACGTAACATTGTCCAAATCACTTGTCATGCTATTTTTTTTACCACATTTTTCTTATATATAGACCTTTTCGTTTTGTACGTTAACAATGCACCATCTTCTTCATATCATGCATGAAGATGGAAATCACCATTAACACTTCAATAGCTTGTTTTTTAGTCTTTTTTTTATTATTATTTTGCTTTACATCACGTTCATCTTTAATTTGCTTTATTTTTATATTTGTTATTATAGATTAATTTGTAAGCGTTTTTATAAAGGTATTTTTAGATAAGAGGAAAAAAATATTTGTTATCCGCCTATAAACGTGTCAGTTTGATTTTATATTTCTATCCTTTTTTTTTTCTTTTTTGCCTTTTTTTTATAATTCATTTATTAATCATTTTAACTGGCAGGTTATATGTTCCTTGATCTAAGCTTGCCTACTTTACTTTTCGTTTTTCAGCTTCTTTTTTTTATTTTTTTATTATCATAATCTTACCTAATGTTTACTTTTTAATTGTTAATTTAAATCACCTTGTGCACAATCAATGGAAAAACCAATTCAACATTCATGTTTACTAACACCGACATTTTGTGTAATGTTGTTCCAATTTTAAAAAGAAAAACTCCTCATAATTCAATTCAACAATCATCATAGTAAATATGGAAGCACAAACCTAATATGTACCTTGCAAATATTAGGATCAGCAAATAAGGGGGCAAGAATTCCCATACTGTCATGAAGAGCAATAGTGTCCACCAAATAATCTTTATCGCCCGTAGATATCTATAATTGAATATATCAGTGGATGCATCAAAATTGAGAATATAAGCGCGTAAAATTGAGAATATAAGCGCGCACACATTTAAGCATCATCAGCTTGACAATCCCAAATACCCAATACTAACCTGAATAAGAGCGGTAAACCCCAAGAATGAATGTAAGCTATGTTGCTCGGTATCCACCGCAAACACTCTTTCTTTACTTAATACCTCCACGAGTTCTTTTAACTTCGATTCAACTTGTGGAGGTTTTGAGTAAAGAAAGAGTCTTTGTAGAGGATACTAATTAAGCAACGCAATTTACTTTCTTTCTTGTGTTTATAGCTCTTATTCTGGTTTACCGCTCTTATTCAGGTTAGTATTGGGTATTTGGGATTGTCAAGCTGATGATGCTTAAATGTGTGCGCGCTTATATTCTCAATTTTAGATTTCTACGAAGGATGAAGATTATTTGGTGGACACTATTGCTCTTCATGACAGTATTGGAATTCTTGGCTCCATGTTTGCCGATGCTAATATTTGCGAGGTAAATTTTAGGTTTGTGCCTTCATACTTTCTTCAATTGTTGTTGGATTAGGAGGAGTTTCATTGTAAAAAGTTTTTTGTAGTTACTTTTACACTCCATTCTTGAGATAAAAATATAAGAAAAGAGTAGATAAGAAAAGAAAAGATGAAAGATGCTATTTCATAAAAGCCATTCTTGAGTTGTAGAAAATAGATAAGAAAAGAAAAAATGAAAGATCTTATTTCATAAAAGCTATTCTTGAGTTGGAAAAAATAGATTAGAAAAGAAAGGATAAAAAGTAGAAAATTACAATTATATCCTCAATGTATATATATACTACTGTATACCATACGGATTTATATAAAAAGATACCCCACCACCATCTTGTTTCTATCCAATAATTCCATCCATATATCATCTTGACCAGTAACCACCATCTCCACATTATCCAATTTTGAAAACTTCAAAAAAACCCTACCATCTCCTCTGCTTTTGTCGCCCCTTTAATACAAATACAAGAACCAAAACTGCTAATGTTCCACCTACAGTTGTTTAAGCAGCGCCGATCCATACTATGCTCACCAGCAGTGCCGCCATAAACAACCACCATCTTCTTCCATAGTCTTCTGAATTGTTTCCTTCATAGATCAGTTGCAGCATCCATAAATTTGAGGGGTAAGTTGGTACTTTTACACTTGGATGTGAAGTTTTCTCACCAAATCCGGCCATATTTGGCTGGAAAATCTTGAAACAAAAAACCCTTTAGTTTTCCTATCAATTCTTTTCTTTTCTATTTCAAAAAAACTCAAGAATGAAAATATTAGTAATTTCCCAATCATTCCCTTTCTTATCTCTCTTCAAAAAAACTCAAGAATGCAGTGTTATTTAATTCAAAAACCAAAAGTATCATTATGTTATTTGAATTAGTGTAACCATTCATTGTACACAAGGTGATTTAAATAAACAAAAAATAAATGAAAAGTAAACATCAATTAAAAGTATAATCAAAAAAGAAAAAATTAAGATTTAAAAAAATGGCAAACTTAGATCCAAATACGTTAAAACCTGCCAATCGGAATGATTATAAAACGAAATCTCTTTTTTTTTTAATAAAAAGAAGAAGCAAAAAACAACCAAAACAGTAAAAGGCTAAAAATAAAAAATCAAACAGACACTCTTATAGGCAATTATGCTAAAAATAAAAAATCAAACAGACACTCTTATAGGCAATTATGATCGTTGGCCAGTGATTACCTGAACGTTCATTGAGAATTACCCAGACATTGACCGGGGATAACAAAAAATTTTCTTATCTAGTTAAAGAACTTTATAAAAACACTTACAAATAAAATATAATAAAATGAGTAAAGAAAACTGAAAGATGAATCGTGAGGTAAAAGCATGACAAAAAAACCTAGAAAAACAAGCTATTGAAGTAAGCACGCTTAGATCCATGTACGAAGAAACCTGAAAAATAATCATAATTAAAAAAAACATAATTAAAAAATATATGTGTTTTAAAAAAGAAACACACACTGCTTGGTTGATGCGAAGCAGCCAAATGTTAGCTAGATTCACTATTTATCACTATATGTGCTTTACTAATTTATATAAAAAGAGTAAATTACACTTTTCGTCCCTGAAGTTGGCACGTTTTTCACTTTTGATCCCTAAAGTGAAAAAATTACAATTTTGACCTTAAACTTGGCCAATTTTTTCAATCGTGGTCCTTTGGCCAGACGGAGTTAAATTTTGGCCGTTAACGTTACACCCGAGGGACTAAAAGTGAAAAACGTGCCAACTTTAGGGACGGAAAATGTAATTCATTCTTCCATTCATCTTCTCCAACAAGATTCCGGCCTCCGGTCATCTTCTCCGATGGACTCACAAACTTATTATTTACACCCAATGACCAACTCCATTTCTAGCTAGCCATTGACCGACGAAAAATGAAAATCATACAAATAAATTTATTCTTCCATTCTTTTTTTCCGATCATCTTCTCCGATCATCTTTTCCGATGAAATTTTCCGACTAGACATTTATTTTCCGATGATACCTAATAAAAACTCGACTTTCAATCCAAATCTAAACCACAAACAAAATCATTTACTCAAATGATACGATATCAAATTTCATACGTACGAGTGGATTTTTGTTTACAACCAAAACTTTACAGTCAGTCAACCAAGATACGGCCCGAATTCACCCGTTATCCGATTTATGCCCGAATTGCAGATAAGTATCATCATCGCCAGTAATGTACATTCAACATCAAACCAGCCAGCCAGATAGAAATATAAATATAGATATGAATATAATTGAGCACCAGCAGCAGATGATAGAGCACATAATATATAATTTTGAAGGGTTGTTGATTGATAGATGAATGGAGAGTTTAGAAATCATTGGCTCAAACATGAAAACGACAACGTATCATGGAAGTGGCAAGAAAGAGTGATAAAGAGAGAGGGGGCAACCACCCTTTTCGTCGGTCAATGGCTAGCTAGAAATGGAGTTGGTCATTGGGTGTAAATAATAAGTTTGTGAGTCCATCAGAGAAGATGACCGGAGGCCGGAATCTTGTTGGAGAAGATGAATGGAAGAATGAATTACATTTTCCGTCCCTAAAGTTGGCACGTTTTTCACTTTTAGTCCCTCGGGTGTGACGTTAACGGCCAAAATTTAACTCCGTCTGGCCAAAGGACCACGATTGAAAAAATTGGCCAAGTTTAAGGTCAAAATTGTAATTTTTTCACTTTAGGGATCAAAAGTGAAAAACGTGCCAACTTCAGGGACGAAAAGTGTAATTTACTCTAAATTTAATAGTTTATAATTCTCTTGTACTTAGATATTTATTAATAATGTTGGATATTTTAGCGATATCAATTTTCCATAGTGGTATTGGATTAACTTATCGAATGGTTGATCTTAATATTCGGTTAATCGGGTTAGGTGATGCGGGAGTGCGACTCGATTATGTATATTAAGATGGTTGCGTATTAAGGTTTGGTTTAATAATATTAAATTAATATTGCAAGTTATAATAATATTAAACTAATATAAATTGTACCCGTGCGTTGCAGCGGATACCATTAACATGGTACAAATGAAAGAAAGAGAGAACGATATATTGAGAGAGGGTTGCGTGTGTGTGAATGACTACAAATGAAAATGAGAGAGTTTTTTTGTGAGAGGGTATTTTAGACAAATTCCTATATAATAGGTATTTTAGACAAATAAATAAGTATAAATTTGAATCGAATAAAAGAGAAAGAGTGTTGTTCTTTTTATAAAATAGTATAAATTTGTAAAATATGGTTTCTCAATTTGGAAACATATATACACTTGTAGCTGTCATATCAGGTCACTGTTGTAAAAATCGACCGATACAGCTGATTTTCTCGAATTGGATCGTGTAGCGGTGGGCTATCGAGACGAGTTTGCCATACGTGGACTAAATATCGGTCAACATCACAAACTCGGGTCAACTTTGGTCAAACTCGATCGTATCGATCAAGAATCGGCGGATTTGGTCAAGATCGGTTATCGGATCGGGTCAACAAAAGTCAAACTTTTTTTTATTTGAACAATCAAACATTTTATTTATTTAAAAAGGGTTATTTGATGATTATGTTATTATTTGTAGACAATTATGTTTAAATTGAAAACTATGTTAGTATTTTTAGTCAATTACGTTTAAGTTTGAAGTATTTTTATGTATTTTTATTTTTTTATTACATATATTTTAAAATTTATTATTTTAATACATAGAAACTGAATCCGATTTTTTCCTCGATCCGATCCGATTTTTCAAAAATACTGACTCTCCCTTCGCTGATCAGATCCTGATTCCCCAATTCCGTAACCTTGTTCATTTCTAAAAGGATGTCCATATACAAACTTTCAGTTTGTAGAAACCGTCCATTTTCACTTTTATAGATGACACACACAAATTTAGTTTTGTGGAATACTCTGTGTATCTTTTAGTGAATACGCAAATTGATCGAAACCATCAAACATTTCATGGTACAAGATTTTTCAATGAATCAAAATCTAGTTCTTGTATGGAAAACCAGTCTTATCCGTTTAAACATTTGAAGTACCGCCAAATAGTTTGTTCTGAAAGTGTTTACAGTAGTGGCGGAACCAGAATCGAAAGTGACCCGTAGCGCAATTTTTTTCCACTAGCCTTGTATCAACATAAGTAACGATAACAACGATAACGACTAAATTGTTACGATTTTTAGCATTTTTTTAATGATTTTTGGCTACTTATAATGGATTTTAAGAATTTTTGGCACTTTTAGTAGTTTTTATTTATCATTTAGTTGTTCAGATACATCTTTATAAGTAGTAAAGTGTTTCAAAAGTTTAAAATTGGTTACATCGACCGATATCCCATATTTATTTGACCCGTGACATAATAAAAAAACATCATTTTTCGAAAAATTTGAACTACATGAATTTAGCGGACCCGTAGCCCGGACTACCCTAAAGTCTATGTGGTTCCGTCCCTGACCACTCAATACATTTTTGATGTAACTTTATTTTTAGACTATTTATTTGTTTTAAAATTTTCATATTTTTATCGGTAAATTACACGTCCCTTGTAAAGTTAACTTTTTACTCTTCATTAGGGGTGAGCAAAACCAAACCATAAACCACAAAAACCATAAAAAACCGAAAAAACCAAACCACAAAACCGCCCATAATGAAAAACCGTTTTTATGGTTCTTGTATTTAGAAAAACCAAATTAATGGTTTGGATCTTGGATGCATATAAAAAACCAAACCAAAAAAACCAAACCGAACCGCATTATATATTATCAATAAAATTAAATTAAATTTTAATATTAGTTTAATTAATATATATCTTTATTTGTAGATGTTAATCATTTAATAAAGAAATAAAAAAAAAAAAAAAAAAAAAAAAAAAAAAAAAAAAAAAAAAAAAAAAAAAAAAAAAAAAAAAAAAAAAAAAAAAAAAAAAAAAAAAAAAAAAAAAAAAAAAAAAAAAAAAAAAAAAAAAAAAAAAAAAAAAAAAAAAAAAAAAAAAAAAAAAAAAAAAAAAAAAAAAAAAAAAAAAAAAAAAAAAAAAAAAAAAAAAAAAAAAAAAAAAAAAAAAAAAAAAAAAAAAAAAAAAAAAAAAAAAAAAAAAAAAAAAAAAAAAAAAAAAAAAAAAAAAAAAAAAAAAAAAAAAAAAAAAAAAAAAAAAAAAAAAAAAAAAAAAAAAAAAAAAAAAAAAAAAAAAAAAAAAAAAAAAAAAAAAAAAAAAAAAAAAAAAAAAAAAAAAAAAAAAAAAAAAAAAAAAAAAAAAAAAAAAAAAAAAAAAAAAAAAAAAAAAAAAAAAAAAAAAAAAAAAAAAAAAAAAAAAAAAAAAAAAAAAAAAAAAAAAAAAAAAAAAAAAAAAAAAAAAAAAAAAAAAAAAAAAAAAAAAAAAAAAAAAAAAAAAAAAAAAAAAAAAAAAAAAAAAAAAAAAAAAAAAAAAAAAAAAAAAAAAAAAAAAAAAAAAAAAAAAAAAAAAAAAAAAAAAAAAAAAAAAAAAAAAAAAAAAAAAAAAAAAAAAAAAAAAAAAAAAAAAAAAAAAAAAAAAAAAAAAAAAAAAAAAAAAAAAAAAAAAAAAAAAAAAAAAAAAAAAAAAAAAAAAAAAAAAAAAAAAAAAAAAAAAAAAAAAAAAAAAAAAAAAAAAAAAAAAAAAAAAAAAAAAAAAAAAAAAAAAAAAAAAAAAAAAAAAAAAAAAAAAAAAAAAAAAAAAAAAAAAAAAAAAAAAAAAAAAAAAAAAAAAAAAAAAAAAAAAAAAAAAAAAAAAAAAAAAAAAAAAAAAAAAAAAAAAAAAAAAAAAAAAAAAAAAAAAAAAAAAAAAAAAAAAAAAAAAAAAAAAAAAAAAAAAAAAAAAAAAAAAAAAAAAAAAAAAAAAAAAAAAAAAAAAAAAAAAAAAAAAAAAAAAAAAAAAAAAAAAAAAAAAAAAAAAAAAAAAAAAAAAAAAAAAAAAAAAAAAAAAAAAAAAAAAAAAAAAAAAAAAAAAAAAAAAAAAAAAAAAAAAAAAAAAAAAAAAAAAAAAAAAAAAAAAAAAAAAAAAAAAAAAAAAAAAAAAAAAAAAAAAAAAAAAAAAAAAAAAAAAAAAAAAAAAAAAAAAAAAAAAAAAAAAAAAAAAAAAAAAAAAAAAAAAAAAAAAAAAAAAAAAAAAAAAAAAAAAAAAAAAAAAAAAAAAAAAAAAAAAAAAAAAAAAAAAAAAAAAAAAAAAAAAAAAAAAAAAAAAAAAAAAAAAAAAAAAAAAAAAAAAAAAAAAAAAAAAAAAAAAAAAAAAAAAAAAAAAAAAAAAAAAAAAAAAAAAAAAAAAAAAAAAAAAAAAAAAAAAAAAAAAAAAAAAAAAAAAAAAAAAAAAAAAAAAAAAAAAAAAAAAAAAAAAAAAAAAAAAAAAAAAAAATCAAAAATCTGTCAAAAAAACCAACTGTTTGTAACATTTGCCATTTTAGTCCATTACTTGTTATATATGATAATGGCAAACTTTATGAATATAAGAAAACTTTGGGTATTTTTGGTGCATATATATATATATATATATATATATATATATATGTGTAGTATATATATATATATGATAATGGCAAACTTTATGAATATAAGAAAACTTTGGGTATTTTTGGTGCATATATATATATATGTGTGTCGGACGAGTGAGATATTGTAATATCTGCTATCTGGATGATCTGTTTCATTAAGGAAACGAACCCGAAACACTCGCAACCTTACATCTAATCCAAGTTAAGACATAATTAACTAAGGTTAGTTAACTAAGGTTAGTTAACCAAGGTTAGTTAACTAGCCCATGGTATTGCAAAACCATCAAACTAGCCCATGGTATTCCTTAACTTAACCATAGTTACCAACAAACTAAACTAGTAACCATGGTAAATTACTACCTATAAATACAAGCTAAGGTTTTCATTTCTAATTGCTAATTCACACTCTCAACACTTCTCTTCTTAAATCCCTATCATTCCGAGATCCATACTTGTTCAAGTTCAAGCATATCTTACACAACCTTTCATCATCCCAAGCTTTCGATTCAACCAAAGTTGTTTTGAATTCGTTGGTTTCGAAATTGTAAACACGACGTTGTTATTGCGAATTCTTTCAAGAACTTATCAAAGCCTAGTTATAATGGCCACATGGAGTTAGGATTATTCCATATTCATCAAGTTTACAAATCCAAGTTATAGTCGATTCTCTCAAGATCTTCTTTGGAGCTCATCCCTATATCGTTACTTTGATCTTAGAACTCATAATATCTCCATACTTGTAAGTGTTTCTATGAAACCTTACTATACTTTGCTTTATGATTATATGACTATATGTTATGTATTGAAATGCTTGTCAACTTAATTTTATACTCAATTGATACATAATTGCATTTAAATACGGTAACTATCGCTTTTATATATGAATATTGAAATATTGTTACTATTGCGAAAAATGAATTATTAGCGAAAGTACGAGAAATCGTAAAACTTTTATTAAATCATTTTAATTACTTATTATATAAGTCGCACCGTTAGCGCATTACTTATTATATAAGTCGCACCGTTAGCGCATTACTTATTATATAAGTCGCACCGTTAGCGCATTACTTATTATATAAGTCGCACCGTTAGCGCATTACTTATTATATAAGTCGCACCGTTAGCGCATTACTTATTATATAAGTCGCACCGTTAGCGCATTACTTATTATATAAGTCGCACCGTTAGCGCATTACTTATTATATAAGTCGCACCGTTAGCGCATTACTTATTATATAAGTCGCACCGTTAGCGCATTACTTATTATATAAGTCGCACCGTTAGCGCATTACTTATTATATAAGTCGCACCGTTAGCGCATTACTTATTATATAAGTCGCACCGTTAGCGCATTACTTATTATATAAGTCGCACCGTTAGCGCATTACTTATTATATAAGTCGCACCGTTAGCGCATTACTTATTATATAAGTCGCACCGTTAGCGCATTACTTATTATATAAGTCGCACCGTTAGCGCATTACTTATTATATAAGTCGCACCGTTAGCGCATTACTTATTATATAAGTCGCACCGTTAGCGCATTACTTATTATATAAGTCGCACCGTTAGCGCATTACTTATTATATAAGTCGCACCGTTAGCGCATTACTTATTATATAAGTCGCACCGTTAGCGCATTACTTATTATATAAGTCGCACCGTTAGCGCATTACTTATTATATAAGTCGCACCGTTAGCGCATTACTTATTATATAAGTCGCACCGTTAGCGCATTACTTATTATATAAGTCGCACCGTTAGCGCATTACTTATTATATAAGTCGCACCGTTAGCGCATTACTTATTATATAAGTCGCACCGTTAGCGCATTACTTATTATATAAGTCGCACCGTTAGCGCATTACTTATTATATAAGTCGCACCGTTAGCGCATTACTTATTATATAAGTCGCACCGTTAGCGCATTACTTATTATATAAGTCGCACCGTTAGCGCATTACTTATTATATAAGTCGCACCGTTAGCGCATTACTTATTATATAAGTCGCACCGTTAGCGCATTACTTATTATATAAGTCGCACCGTTAGCGCATTACTTATTATATAAGTCGCACCGTTAGCGCATTACTTATTATATAAGTCGCACCGTTAGCGCATTACTTATTATATAAGTCGCACCGTTAGCGCATTACTTATTATATAAGTCGCACCGTTAGCGCATTACTTATTATATAAGTCGCACCGTTAGCGCATTACTTATTATATAAGTCGCACCGTTAGCGCATTACTTATTATATAAGTCGCACCGTTAGCGCATTACTTATTATATAAGTCGCACCGTTAGCGCATTACTTATTATATAAGTCGCACCGTTAGCGCATTACTTATTATATAAGTCGCACCGTTAGCGCATTACTTATTATATAAGTCGCACCGTTAGCGCATTACTTATTATATAAGTCGCACCGTTAGCGCATTACTTATTATATAAGTCGCACCGTTAGCGCATTACTTATTATATAAGTCGCACCGTTAGCGCATTACTTATTATATAAGTCGCACCGTTAGCGCATTACTTATTATATAAGTCGCACCGTTAGCGCATTACTTATTATATAAGTCGCACCGTTAGCGCATTACTTATTATATAAGTCGCACCGTTAGCGCATTACTTATTATATAAGTCGCACCGTTAGCGCATTACTTATTATATAAGTCGCACCGTTAGCGCATTACTTATTATATAAGTCGCACCGTTAGCGCATTACTTATTATATAAGTCGCACCGTTAGCGCATTACTTATTATATAAGTCGCACCGTTAGCGCATTACTTATTATATAAGTCGCACCGTTAGCGCATTACTTATTATATAAGTCGCACCGTTAGCGCATTACTTATTATATAAGTCGCACCGTTAGCGCATTACTTATTATATAAGTCGCACCGTTAGCGCATTACTTATTATATAAGTCGCACCGTTAGCGCATTACTTATTATATAAGTCGCACCGTTAGCGCATTACTTATTATATAAGTCGCACCGTTAGCGCATTACTTATTATATAAGTCGCACCGTTAGCGCATTACTTATTATATAAGTCGCACCGTTAGCGCATTACTTATTATATAAGTCGCACCGTTAGCGCATTACTTATTATATAAGTCGCACCGTTAGCGCATTACTTATTATATAAGTCGCACCGTTAGCGCATTACTTATTATATAAGTCGCACCGTTAGCGCATTACTTATTATATAAGTCGCACCGTTAGCGCATTACTTATTATATAAGTCGCACCGTTAGCGCATTACTTATTATATAAGTCGCACCGTTAGCGCATTACTTATTATATAAGTCGCACCGTTAGCGCATTACTTATTATATAAGTCGCACCGTTAGCGCATTACTTATTATATAAGTCGCACCGTTAGCGCATTACTTATTATATAAGTCGCACCGTTAGCGCATTACTTATTATATAAGTCGCACCGTTAGCGCATTACTTATTATATAAGTCGCACCGTTAGCGCATTACTTATTATATAAGTCGCACCGTTAGCGCATTACTTATTATATAAGTCGCACCGTTAGCGCATTACTTATTATATAAGTCGCACCGTTAGCGCATTACTTATTATATAAGTCGCACCGTTAGCGCATTACTTATTATATAAGTCGCACCGTTAGCGCATTACTTATTATATAAGTCGCACCGTTAGCGCATTACTTATTATATAAGTCGCACCGTTAGCGCATTACTTATTATATAAGTCGCACCGTTAGCGCATTACTTATTATATAAGTCGCACCGTTAGCGCATTACTTATTATATAAGTCGCACCGTTAGCGCATTACTTATTATATAAGTCGCACCGTTAGCGCATTACTTATTATATAAGTCGCACCGTTAGCGCATTACTTATTATATAAGTCGCACCGTTAGCGCATTACTTATTATATAAGTCGCACCGTTAGCGCATTGTTAATTATTAACTATGTAAGCCGCACCGTTGTTGAACGTTATATGGAATCGTTGTTGTTGAACGTTATATGGAATCGTTGTTGTTGAACGTTGACTTGTATTGAATTGTGATAATGTGAAACCTTATAGGTTTTCCTTGGATGTGATTAGTTCTCCTAATCCTCACTTATTGTTAACGGTTGTTATCCGATACGGTTATTCCTTGTTACTTGTCCCTACGAACTCACCAACTTTATGTTGACGCTCTTTAGTACACTTTTCAGGTAATCAAGTTAATCAGAGACAAAATGGATGATTGCATGCTTAATTGCTAGGATTGGACTAGTTTTGGACTTTCTGGATCCATGATCCTTACTTCCCTTTTATGGGTTACTTTTAGGATCAACTACTATTGATTGAATTGCCTTTTATTATTGATTGAACATGTATTTCGATAAATGTTGATGATTGTATACGTTTGTACAAGTTTAAGGATTGTTTCAATCCTATGTTTTCATATAGTTTGATTCTACATAATTTCCATGTCGTGCTGTGCTTTTCTAAGTGATACCCCATGATTCCGCCATGTTGGGGTGTTACAGAATGGTATCAGAGCCGTGGTTGTAGAGAATTAGGTGGATTGACCTAGTCTATAGCCATTGCACCCACATTTCATATTAGCATGCATGATAGGAAATTTTGTGTGCAACGTGAACTGTATGATGCATAAAAATGGTTTAAACGGAGTTCGTAGGTTACTTATGATTTGATGACTTGATTGTTATATGACAACTTGATGGACGTATATGATAGTGTCGGGATACACCGTGAATTGTGGAATTATTGTGATAAACGTTGATGTGTGTGGAATCTTGGATGCATTTATTATTTGTCCCCCAGCAAAATGAAATGATGGCATTAATGGAGTATAACATTCGATAACCCTAGAGGCGCCTGATCAACAAATCTATGGTTATCCTATGTCATATAAAGTTAATAATCTCATGGATTGCGCCTCGTGGATAAAGTATAGTAGCTAACCCGGTATGTTTAATGAGTGTTGGTTAGGTGGAGGGTTAGCCGATGGTACACCCTGTATACATACCCGGTCAACACTTAGAGAACATATCGGAACCGAGTTTTGGACATCCATTCTATATATTAACGGTGTGGAGGGTTAGCCGATGGTACACCCTGTATACAAACACTTTTAATGTGTCGAATGTTGAAGTTAAAATTCGGACTATGCTTTACTCACCTTGTTATGACTTGACCCTTTTATTTATATAGTGTTGAATGTTTTCGTGATTGTATTGTTAATTGTAAATTGTACGATTGCTGAAACCTTAGATTATTGCCATGGTAATATCCCTGTAGAGATAACTATATTCATGCAATGATTTATAAGGACTTGATGTGGAAATTGTGTATTACTTGAAGATCAATTTTGATATTCAAGTGTGGATTGTGTGGACTTGAATTTTATGTTAATAGAAATGGTAGTACAAGTATAGGATATTTTGGATGGGTTGGTAATGTGTTGGGCTAGCCAATGGTATGCCTTATATTATAGGCATTACCGGATGGCCCATGTCTAAGTTATATTACTTATAATTGTCTACAATTATCAGTCATTGTTGGAATAACAGTATGAGAATAAGATCTAGAATACATGATTTTACTGAGAGGTACTATTCGCTCATATAACGTAAGCAATGACGTCAAATGAAAATAATTTTTCAAAATGGCCGACAACAAATAAGATATCTGGATCTTGATGGAACAAGATAAAGTAGGATGGCTTTATCAGACTATTTTGATATAAGCAATAATAAAAGTGTTAACTACAAACAAATTATATATAAATTTCGCAATAAAGAAAAGAGGGAAATAGACATACGAAGATCACTAACTGTTTATGTAATCCTACTTTATAGTTTAAGTAGCCAAATTCCTAAATCTATGAAGATCACACAATTATCTATTCAATGTATACTTGTTAATCCCATGCTTAACCCAATGATCTTTCAAGTCAATTGGACAATCGAGATCGTACCCTTCTAACAATAATTTCTCTATGACCTTTGAGAATGTACTACAACCCATTCTTCTCCCCGGCAACCTTACAATACGACTTGGCCCAACATATGTTGGCAACGGATACATGGAAAGAGAAGCTGTACAACAAACGGAGGTCCATCCCTCTGTACTCCACCCGCGACAGGTCCTAGGTATCCCTGTGCATGAGCATATCGGTGTTGGCATCTCTGATATGTTCATTTCTTCCCCAAATACTACCAAAGTAGTATTTTGTTTCACAAACTGGTAAGACCTTTTTGACCTTACATTTCTTTGGGCTTTCGAGGACGATACCTTTGCGGACTTTTTCTTTCGACTATAAAGCTTGCAAATATAAGCCCATGAGTCTTCTACGTGCTTCTCAAACTCTGGTCCATGATTCATTATCGTATCAACCGGTTCCACCCTGTTCGAGGTTGAGACCCCATAATATGTGTCACTAATTGGATTGGGGTATAGTGTGGGCGAGTCTGACATTGGACGTTTGCCTGGTGCCCTGTTACCCTCCTCGGAAGATTCTGGTTGGAATGATGGTTCCGGTTGGAATGTTGATTTCAACTGGAATGTTGCTTCTGGTGTATCGAGAGAGAAGTTTTGATATAAAGGGTTCATTGGGATTGGAGATGAAACTCCATGAGGTACTGCATCAACAAGAGTTGGGAACGATGCACTGACATTTTCTGTTGGGGGTTCTAGCTGTGATGTTGGTACTGTATTTTGGAGAAGCCAGTCTTGGCAAAAATCATCGATTGATGTTCCCCATTCACTAGTACCAATCATCTGGTTTTGCCATGCGTCCATGATTATATTGAGTTCTTCTTATCTACAATAAGTTTTGGTCAGACAATTGACATAACAAATACATAAGAAACATTATCAACAATATTATTCTGATTTAAAAACACATTCTGGACAACTTAAGATCTGATTTATAAAAATTTATAACAGATTCCAAATATTTCTATAAAATCCCTCTTGATTTCAAGAATTAGGAGTTCTGTCAGAACTCGACCCTGACATGTTGCTTCCCCCAGCAGCATTTCTTTTTCTTCTCTTATGAGGTGGAATATTGGGATTTTCTTCTTCTTCTTCAGATGACATGGCGAAAATGGACTTCTCTCTTTGAGAAAGATTATCTTCTTCTTGCTGAGCTAGGGCTCTTGCAAACTTTTCATCTTCTTTTATTTGACGCTTCACAAGGATAGATTCCTCCTCTTCTAAAAATTTAGATAAAAGTTTTGCTAACTTTTCATCTTCAGAAGTTTGTTTCTCAAACAGGTGGACATCTTCGTCTACCATCGCCTTGTAATCTTCAAAGGAAATACCTAACATCACGGCCTCCTGCTTAATCCTTTTGACCCTATTTGTTTCAAGATCTTCAAGATCCTCTTGAGCCATTGGCCTTTTGCCTTTTGGATCGCTCGAAGAGGCACCGAAATTTTTCATTATCTTATGATAAATCGGTGGAACAATATTGTTAATTAAGCGAACATGAATTAAAAGATAAAAGTTTTATATAAACATATAAATAGATAGTATATTATCCAAGATGAGAAAGAAAGAGCACAAAAATGTAGCTTACCAAAGAGAAAGTCGGAGATCTGTTAGAAAACAAGCTGACTGTGAACGGAATAGCTAAAAACAAATTGGCAGATGAAGAACTAAGTAAATAAAAGAGATAGAGAAAGAAGATTTAGTGTGCATTCTTCCTTAAGAAAACGCGTTTCTATTATAGAGGATGAAAAGGGAAATGTGACCTGGAATAACGGACAGGTGTGCATAAACTACAGTAATTTTTAATCATTGCTACGGTAATTAGTAATTACCGAATTATTATTATTTTTTTTTTTTTTTTTTTTTTTTTTTTTTTTTTTTTTTTTTTTTTTTTTTTTTTTTTTTTCTGCAGGTTTTTTTTTTTTTTTTTTTTTTTTTTTTTTTTTTTTTTTTTTTTCTAAAGATAAAATTTCTAAACTTTATCATCCCTTTAACCAAGGTTGAAAAGAGCTGAACAGTTTACTCAAAAGTGTATACTATGTTGAGAAAATCCTCAACTTAATTAATAGCTTAATGAATAGACCGTCTTCCACTTATCACTATTTTTCTTCACTGCTTCTTTTCAAGAACCATATCAATTGCTAATTCATCTTTTTGAACCCTAGATGAATTTTTGATCCAAACTATTGTTTCAGGAGTGATCTAGATAATATTTGTTTCTTTGACCCGTGGATCGCCTTTAATGATTGAATTTAAGAAAATGAGACAAATGTTATCAACAAAAATATGTCAACTTTTCCAACTGGATAACAGTAGTGTCTTGGTAAAAGAACTTCAAATTTGAAAATAAGAATTATTTGAAAGACTAAAATTATGATGGGCGATCAACGATTAAAATACACAAATGAACTTGGTATAAAAATCTATCAAGACAAATATGGGAGATTCTTTTAACTGGGGAATTTCCCTAATCGACAACAATCCCCAAAAGAGATCGAAGAAAGTTGTATTTCATTATTCGTACAATACAAGTGAAACTTGTTACGTTATTTAAGCGGAAATACAACAATTAGGGATACAACATATTTAAAAACCATACAAAGAAACCCAGGTGGTGACAAACAGTAAGGGAACCACGCCAAGAACAAACGCTACTAACCACTGAATAGCCTCATTCAATGGAAGTTGAGCCACAGTAATTAACCACGCTATGATAATAATGTATTAACAGGATTAGTTAACTAAGGTTAGTTAACTAAGGTTAGTTAACCAAGGTTAGTTAACTAACCCATGGTATTAACTAAGTAAACTAATCATTAATCTAATCCAAGTTAAAACATAATTAACTAGGTTAGTTAACTAAGGTTAGTTAACTAAGGTTAGTTAACTAAGGTTAGTTAACTAAGGTTAGTTAACTAAGGTTAGTTAACTAAGGTTAGTTAACTAGCCCATGGTATTAATAAGTTAAACTAAGGTTATTAACCTAAGGTTAGTTAACTAAGGTTAGTTAACTAAGGTTAGTTAACTAAGGTTAGTTAACAAGGTTAGTTAACTAAGGTTAGTTAACTAAGTTATTAACTAAGGTTAGTTAACTAAGGTTAGTTAACTAAGGTTATTAACTAAGTTAGTTAACTAAGTTAGTTAACTAAGGTTAGTTAACTAAGGTTAGTTAACTAAGGTTAGTTAACTAAGGTTAGTTAACTAAGGTTAGTTAACTAAGGTTAGTTAACTAAGGTTAGTTAACTAAGGTTAGTTAACTAAGGTTAGTTAACAAGGTTAGTTAACTAAGGTTAGTTAACTAAGTTATTAACTAAGGTTAGTTAACTAAGGTTAGTTAACTAAGGTTAGTTAACTAAGGTTAGTTAACTAAGGTTAGTTAACTAAGGTTAGTTAACTAAGGTTAGTTAACTAAGGTTAGTTAACTAAGGTTAGTTAACTAAGGTTAGTTAACTAAGGTTAGTTAACTAAGGTTATTAACTAAGGTTAGTTAACTAAGGTTAGTTAACTAAGGTTAGTTAACTAAGGTTAGTTAACTAAGGTTAGTTAACTAAGGTTAGTTAACTAAGGTTAGTTAACTAAGGTTAGTTAACTAAGGTTAGTTAACTAAGGTTAGTTAACTAAGGTTAGTTAACTAAGGTTAGTTAACTAAGGTTAGTTAACTAAGGTTAGTTAACTAAGGTTAGTTAACTAAGGTTAGTTAACTAAGGTTAGTTAACTAAGGTTAGTTAACTAAGGTTAGTTAACTAAGGTTAGTTAACTAAGGTTAGTTAACTAAGGTTAGTTAACTAAGGTTAGTTAACTAAGGTTAGTTAACTAAGGTTAGTTAACTAAGGTTAGTTAACTAAGGTTAGTTAACTAAGGTTAGTTAACTAAGGTTAGTTAACTAAGGTTAGTTAACTAAGGTTAGTTAACTAAGGTTAGTTAACTAAGTTAGTTAACTAAGGTTAGTTAACTAAGGTTAGTTAACTAAGGTTAGTTAACCAAGTTAGTTAACTAAGGTTAGTTAACTAAGGTTAGTTAACTAAGGTTAGTTAATAAGGTTAGTTAACTAAGGTTAGTTAACTAAGGTTAGTTAACTAAGTTAGTTAACTAATATTAACTAAGGTAGTTAACTAAGGTTAGTTAACTAAGGTTAGTTAACTAAGGTTAGTTAACTAAGGTTAGTTAACTAAGGTTAGTTAACTAAGGTTAGTTAACTAAGGTTAGTTAACTAAGGTTAGTTAACTAAGGTTAGTTAACTAAGGTTAGTTAACAAGGTTAGTTAACTAAGGTTAGTTAACTAAGGTTAGTTAACTAAGGTTAGTTAACTAAGGTTAGTTAACTAAGGTTAGTTAACTAAGGTTAGTTAACTAAGGTTAGTTAACTAAGGTTAGTTAACTAAGGTTAGTTAACTAAGGTTAGTTAACTAATATTAACTAAGGTTAGTTAACTAAGGTTAGTTAACTAAGGTTAGTTAACTAAGGTTAGTTAACTAAGGTTAGTTAACTAAGGTTAGTTAACTAAGGTTATTAACTAAGGTTAGTTAACTAATAGTTAACTAAGGTTAGTTAACTAAGGTTAGTTAACTAAGGTTAGTTAACTAAGGTTAGTTAACTAAGGTTAGTTAACTAAGGTTAGTTAACTAAGGTTAGTTAACTAAGGTTAGTTAACTAAGGTTAGTTAACTAAGGTTAGTTAACTAAGGTTAGTTAACTAAGGTTAGTTAACTAGCCCATGGTATTAATAATTAACTATAGTTAACTAAGGTTAGTTAACTAAGGTTAGTTAACTAAGGTTAGTTAACTAAGGTTAGTTAACTAGGTTAGTTAACTAAGGTTAGTTAACTAAGGTTAGTTAACTAAGGTTAGTTAACTAAGTTAGTTAACTAATATTAACTAAGGTTAGTTAACTAAGGTTAGTTAACTAAGGTTAGTTAACTAAGGTTAGTTAACTAAGGTTAGTTAACTAAGGTTAGTTAACTAAGGTTAGTTAACTAAGGTTAGTTAACTAAGGTTAGTTAACTAAGGTTAGTTAACAAGGTTAGTTAACTAAGGTTATTAACTAAGTTAATTAACTAGGATTAGTTAACTAAGGTTAGTTAACTAAGGTTAGTTAACTAGCCCATGGTATTCCTTAACTTAACCATAGTTACCAACAAACTAAACTAGTAACCATGGTAAATTACTACCTATAAATACAAGCTAAGGTTTTCATTTCTAATTGCTAATTCACACTCTCAACACTTCTCTTCTTAAATCCCTATCATTTCGAGAATGACAATTTAGTCCCTCAAGTTTCAAGAATGACAATTTAGTCCCTCAAGTTTCAAGAATGACAATTTAGTCCCTCAAGTTTCAAGAATGACAATTTAGTCCCTCAAGTTTCAAGAATGACAATTTAGTCCCTCAAGTTTCAAGAATGACAATTTAGTCCCTCAAGTTTCAAGAATGACAATTTAGTCCCTCAAGTTTCAAGAATGACAATTTAGTCCCTCAAGTTTCAAGAATGACAATTTAGTCCCTCAAGTTTCAAGAATGACAATTTAGTCCCTCAAGTTTCAAGAATGACAATTTAGTCCCTCAAGTTTCAAGAATGACAATTTAGTCCCTCAAGTTTCAAGAATGACAATTTAGTCCCTCAAGTTTCAAGAATGACAATTTAGTCCCTCAAGTTTCAAGAATGACAATTTAGTCCCTCAAGTTTCAAGAATGACAATTTAGTCCCTCAAGTTTCAAGAATGACAATTTAGTCCCTCAAGTTTCAAGAATGACAATTTAGTCCCTCAAGTTTCAAGAATGACAATTTAGTCCCTCAAGTTTCAAGAATGACAATTTAGTCCCTCAAGTTTCAAGAATGACAATTTAGTCCCTCAAGTTTCAAGAATGACAATTTAGTCCCTCAAGTTTCAAGAATGACAATTTAGTCCCTCAAGTTTCAAGAATGACAATTTAGTCCCTCAAGTTTCAAGAATGACAATTTAGTCCCTCAAGTTTCAAGAATGACAATTTAGTCCCTCAAGTTTCAAGAATGACAATTTAGTCCCTCAAGTTTCAAGAATGACAATTTAGTCCCTCAAGTTTCAAGAATGACAATTTAGTCCCTCAAGTTTCAAGAATGACAATTTAGTCCCTCAAGTTTCAAGAATGACAATTTAGTCCCTCAAGTTTCAAGAATGACAATTTAGTCCCTCAAGTTTCAAGAATGACAATTTAGTCCCTCAAGTTTCAAGAATGACAATTTAGTCCCTCAAGTTTCAAGAATGACAATTTAGTCCCTCAAGTTTCAAGAATGACAATTTAGTCCCTCAAGTTTCAAGAATGACAATTTAGTCCCTCAAGTTTCAAGAATGACAATTTAGTCCCTCAAGTTTCAAGAATGACAATTTAGTCCCTCAAGTTTCAAGAATGACAATTTAGTCCCTCAAGTTTCAAGAATGACAATTTAGTCCCTCAAGTTTCAAGAATGACAATTTAGTCCCTCAAGTTTCAAGAATGACAATTTAGTCCCTCAAGTTTCAAGAATGACAATTTAGTCCCTCAAGTTTCAAGAATGACAATTTAGTCCCTCAAGTTTCAAGAATGACAATTTAGTCCCTCAAGTTTCAAGAATGACAATTTAGTCCCTCAAGTTTCAAGAATGACAATTTAGTCCCTCAAGTTTCAAGAATGACAATTTAGTCCCTCAAGTTTCAAGAATGACAATTTAGTCCCTCAAGTTTCAAGAATGACAATTTAGTCCCTCAAGTTTCAAGAATGACAATTTAGTCCCTCAAGTTTCAAGAATGACAATTTAGTCCCTCAAGTTTCAAGAATGACAATTTAGTCCCTCAAGTTTCAAGAATGACAATTTAGTCCCTCAAGTTTCAAGAATGACAATTTAGTCCCTCAAGTTTCAAGAATGACAATTTAGTCCCTCAAGTTTCAAGAATGACAATTTGGTCCTTTTAAATTTTTGCAACATAAATGAGTTTTCATTTAGAAAATACTTGAAATAATACTTAAAGATAAATTCAAAGACTTATAAAAACACAGGAAGTAAATTACGTTGACAAGCGTATTAAAAAGATAACCTTATAGTTGTATGTCTATATTTGGAATTTAGCACGAATATAAATCAATTAACATTGAAATTAGGGAATACGTAACGTGGCCAGTTGACTCACTCGTCATCGTTGACTACATCAATCTCTTCTACTTTGTTGTTGAACGTTATTGGAATCGTTGTTGTGAACGTTATATGGAATCGTTGTTGTTGAACGTTATATGGAATCGTTGTTGTTGAACGTTATATGGAATCGTTGTTGTTGAACGTTATATGGAATCGTTGTTGTTGAACGTTATATGGAATCGTTGTTGTTGAACGTTATATGGAATCGTTGTTGTTGAACGTTATATGGAATCGTTGTTGTTGAACGTTATATGGAATCGTTGTTGTTGAACGTTATATGGAATCGTTGTTGTTGAACGTTATATGGAATCGTTGTTGTTGAACGTTATATGGAATCGTTGTTGTGAACGTTATATGGAATCGTTGTTGTTGAACGTTATATGGAATCGTTGTTGTTGAACGTTATATGGAATCGTTGTTGTTGAACGTTATATGGAATCGTTGTTGTTGAACGTTATATGGAATCGTTGTTGTTGAACGTTATATGGAATCGTTGTTGTGAACGTTATATGGAATCGTTGTTGTTGAACGTTATATGGAATCGTTGTTGTTGAACGTTATATGGAATCGTTGTTGGAACGTTATATGGAATCGTTGTTGTGAACGTTATATGGAATCGTTGTTGTTGAACGTTATATGGAATCGTTGTTGTTGAACGTTATATGGAATCGTTGTTGTTGAACGTTATATGGAATCGTTGTTGTTGAACGTTATATGGAATCGTTGTTGTTGAACGTTATATGGAATCGTTGTTGTTGAACGTTATATGGAATCGTTGTTGTTGAACGTTATATGGAATCGTTGTTGTTGAACGTTATATGGAATCGTTGTTGTTGAACGTTATATGGAATCGTTGTTGTTGAACGTTATATGGAATCGTTGTTGTTGAACGTTATATGGAATCGTTGTTGTTGAACGTTATATGGAATCGTTGTTGTTGAACGTTATATGGAATCGTTGTTGTTGAACGTTATATGGAATCGTTGTTGTTGAACGTTATATGGAATCGTTGTTGTTGAACGTTATATGGAATCGTTGTTGTTGAACGTTATATGGAATCGTTGTTGTTGAACGTTATATGGAATCGTTGTTGTTGAACGTTATATGGAATCGTTGTTGTTGAACGTTATATGGAATCGTTGTTGTTGAACGTTATATGGAATCGTTGTTGTTGAACGTTATATGGAATCGTTGTTGTTGAACGTTATATGGAATCGTTGTTGTTGAACGTTATATGGAATCGTTGTTGTTGAACGTTATATGGAATCGTTGTTGTTGAACGTTATATGGAATCGTTGTTGTTGAACGTTATATGGAATCGTTGTTGTTGAACGTTATATGGAATCGTTGTTGTTAACGTTATATGGAATCGTTGTTGTTGAACGTTATATGGAATCGTTGTTGTTGAACGTTATATGGAATCGTTGTTGTTGAACGTTATATGGAATCGTTGTTGTTGAACGTTATATGGAATCGTTGTTGTTGAACGTTATATGGAATCGTTGTTGTTGAACGTTATATGGAATCGTTGTTGTTGAACGTTATATGGAATCGTTGTTGTTGAACGTTATATGGAACGTTGTTGTTGAACGTTATATGGAATCGTTGTTGTTGAACGTTATATGGAATCGTTGTTGTTGAACGTTGACTTGTATTGAATTGTGATAATGTGAAACCTTATAGGTTTTCCTTGGATGTGATTAGTTCTCCTAATCCACACTTATTGTTAACGGTTGTTATCCGATACGGTTATTCCTTGTTACTTGTCCCTACGAACTCACCAACTTTATGTTGACGCTCTTTAGTACACTTTTCAGGTAATCAAGTTAATCAGAGACAAAATGGATTATTGCATGCTTAATTGCTAGGATTGGACTAGTTTTGGACTTTCTGGATCCATGATCCTTACTTCCCTTTTATGGGTTACTTTTAGGATCAACTACTATTGATTGAATTGCCTTTTATTATTGATTGAACATGTATTTCGATAAATGTTGATGATTGTATACGTTTGTACAAGTTTAAGGATTGTTTCAATCCTATGTTTTCATATAGTTTGATTCTACATAATTTCCATGTCGTGATGTGCTTTTCTAAGTGATACCCCATGATTCCGCCATGTTGGGGTGTTACAGCTATAACCATTTACAAATGGTTTGAAATTTTGAAAACCCAACATGATGGTTTGGTGTTTGGTTTTAACTAAAAACCGCACCAAACCGCACCATACTCACCCCTACTCTTCATTGCTAATGTGAATAAATTACGAAAAAACCATGCACTTGTCAAATCTTGCAGTTCCCGTCTCGAAAACTAAGGGTGATGGCAACCGTGTCTCTCACCACTCACTTTCAACCAATCACGTTGTGCCACCTTAAATGCACCACTCACTCACTACTCACTACAATTTATTTTTATTTAAAATATATTAAAACACTTAAAACACTTATATTAAAAAATAGAGTAAATTACACTTTTCGTCCCTAAACTTGGCTCGTTTTTCACTTTTCGTCCCTAAAGTTTAGAAATTACAATTTTGACCTTAAACTTGGCCAATTTTTTCAATAATCGTCCTTTGGCCATACGGTGTTAAAAAATTGCCGTTAACGACCGCTCGTGCCAAACACGTGAGGGCATATCCGTCTTTTCCCGTTTCCACTAACTTATTTATTCCATTATTTTACATTATTATATATATTTATATATATATAATAATGTATCTACCTATATAAAAACACACACACACATATAACGCAGCCATTTTCTTTTTTCCCCATTTTCTAATTGCTTCACGATTGAAAATATATCCACCAAACTTTATCTTCTACTCGGCCTCACCGATCAACGCAATGATTCGTCTTCTGCTGCCTCGTTTTTGGTGCGCAATGATTCTGCCACCGTTTCTCCGCCGCGAAATGTTCAGCCGCCGCAACTGCCACCTCTTAATTCGGCCGGATCTGTGCAATTGAGGGCTGGGGAGGGTTCGATTGGGGCTGGGATTCATTCTGGTTCGAGATCTGATGCAAAAACAATTGATTTTAGGGTTCTTAATAATACAACCCTAATAGAAAACCCTAATTTTGATGCCGCCGTTACCACCCATTCACCACCACACTCGGCCGCCTCTGGAGTGAATTCTGATCAGATTATGGAAGATGGAGGGTCGATTAAAGGTGGAGATAATTCTGGTCTGGGTTCTATGCACAAACCGATTGATGAAAACCCCAATTCTGAAACGGTATTTTGGTTGATTGGTTGTTTTTGAATGTTATGAATTTGAGTAATGATTTTGTTTTTAGTTTAGATTGATTATGATTTTGTTTGATTAATGATTTTGTTTCGTCGGAAAATAAAAGTCTGGGTTGGATTGAATGGTATTTTGAGTAATGATTTTGATTTTGAGTAATGATTTTGTTTTTAGTTTAGATTGAATCTGGTTTGGATTTGTTGTGGAAAGAGTGATATAGATACCAATATTTTACTTAAGTTTGTGAATTGAAGTGTTTGTATATATAATATATATACAATCACTTAGAGATTTGGGAATCTAAGTGTTCATATATACATATGAATCTGGTTTATATGATTGGATGGGGAAGAAGAAGAAAGGATTGAAAGTGAAAGGTATGAGTACGTGAGGGACGAAAATTGTGATTAACTTGGTATATTAAGATGTTCTTAATATGAAAAGACTATTCTACCCTCACGTGTTTAGCACGTGCTGCTGTTAACGGTAAAAAACCAACGTCGTTTAGGAAAAGGACGATTATTGAAAAAATTGGCCAAGTTTAAGGTCAAAATTGTAATTTCTAAACTTTAGGGACGAAAAGTGAAAAACGAGCCAAGTTTAGGGACGAAAAGTGTAGTTTACTCTAAAACATGTTACATATTACAACTAAATAAAACATCCTAAAAGTTCGAAACGATAAAACGTAAAACATAATAAAACATTACAAACACTTATATTAAAACATATTACATATTACAACTAAATAAAACATACTAAAAGTTCGAAACGATAAAACGTAAAACATACTAAAAGTTCTTGAACTCGAGGCCGATTTACACGGCCTCCTCTTCCCCGTGGTGTCATCGTTGCTCTTTTTGGTTGTCTTGGATCCATTTTCTCAAGTGTAGAAGGGTGGTGTGTTTGAAGTTTGTGTGTGTATGACTGGTTTTAATGAAGAAGAAACATATATATTTGAAATTGTATATATATATATATATATGTATATGTATATACTAGCCGTTAATGAAGAAGGAAAAAAAAATTTTGTTGACCAAATATAGCCGTTACATGCCTCGCTTTTCGTTCCACGTGTGTGTCAAAATGAGTGTTCCCACCACGCAAAACCATTCACGCGTGGGTCGTTAAGTATCGGCGGCGGTGTGCAAGTGGGTCGTCCCACCACTCACTACCGTGAGCACCCGTCGATGCCATCACCCTAACAATATTACTTTTTTGTCGTCAAGTTTCCTTACGTGCGTTTCACTAAAACGTGAGAACAAAAACGTCTTTAACACTTTTACAAAGAGTAAATTACAATTTTCATCCACATAGTTAGACATTTCACAACATAAATCACATTTAAAACTGTCAAAAAGGTAAATAAAATTCCGTGGTTCAGAATATCGCGAGGCCCTTATCAGTTGCAAATTTATAACAATGCTTGCATTTGTTAGGATTTATGAACATAAACATATAACAATTCACGAGTACGCAGCGGATAAGAACGTATATGCAATCATATTAATTAACAAATAAGCAATCGAATTTGTGCCTATATCGTATGCTAGTACTTGATCACGATCAACAACCCTTTGTCTATACCCCTTTAGTCGAAACCCTAAGCAAAACCGAAAACCCCTTTTTCTTGCCTTTGGTCGATCGAACAAGAGAGAGGAGAGGAGAGAATTCTACAACTAATTGTCTTGTGAATGTATGTGAAAACCCTTGGAATTAGCCCTCTATTTATAGGCTTAATTGTAAGGGTTTTAAACTTGGTGGACAAGCAATCCTAAAGGCTTTACAAGCCTTAGAATTTTCGGCCCTATGGTGTGGAATTAGGAAACAATACAAATTCCTAATTTCACTTAAACACCTCCTCTTTTAATTAATTAAACACTATTAAACATTTAATCTAGTTTAATTAATCATTTCATGATCATATTAATTAATATATTACTTTAATACATTAATTAATTAATTATATAGAGTTTACGTGTCATTTTGTATGACCCCGTAGGCTTAAATAATTTCCGGACATGCGTTTATTTAACGTAATCACATACCAACAGCTCCCACTTGAGCATGTTATATAAAGGCAATAACATTGGTTAGCGTCTAGCAACACGCCAATGCTCCCGGAAATATTTAAGTATAGTTTCTTAAAGTATCATTTGAAATGATTTAGTCTTTATTATCCCTTTGTTTCAGATACCTTGTTAATTATGAATATGGATCAATGTCATTTCATAATTTAACGATTCTGTTTCTCATTTCTACGACTAATTAAGATTACCAAATTAATCGAGACAACTTCTGGAGTTCATTTGGGTATGCGCATACAAACATCTTAATTAATCAATGAGGGCGCCAAATGGTATCATTCTTCAGTTGCAAATTGAAGGAACAAATCCTATATTGACTACACGTGTTAGTCATGTCGTTTCACTACCTTGTTCAGAATAGTTAGAACTATATCAAGAAAATGCAATCCACACATGCATAACCTGCTTGTATCTCAAGTATAAGGATAAATAAAGTAACCATTTCACGAATTTCACTTAATGACGCCGATCCATAAAGTGATGATTCGTTAAGTGGGGTAGTCCGATATGCATCTCTATGGATATCATGTGAGTTTGGTAAGACCATCTTCAAATATTCCCAAAAAATATTACCAATCACTCAGATTTGTCTTAGTTTAACTATATTCCCATATAGTTAATCGACAATGGACGTTTAGAATATTTAAAATATTTCATGGATTAAACATGCAAATATAGGACACAATCATTATGAAATGAAAACACTCATACCAAGTATATAAATTCATTTATTGAAATAATAATTGTTTAACATCCCATTATCCAAATACCAATCACAGATTTACATGATATAACCAGCTAATTTAAGTCCTATGCCCTCGGCATGCTTATTGAGCTTTCCTTTTGACAAAGCCTTTGTAAAAGGATCTGCTAAGTTACAATCTGTGTGAACTTTGAGTAATTTGATTTCACGTGATTCGATTTGCTCACGAACATAGTGATATCTTCTCTGGTAATGTCTGGCACCTTTCTGAACTCCAGGTTCGTTGGCAATGACAATAGCTCCCGTATTATCACAGTACAGATCCATAGGTGTGTTATTTGAGGGCATCACGTCAAGCCTAGAAATAAACTTTCTGATCCAGACAGCTTCCATGGCGGCATCCGCAGCAGCTATATACTCAGACTCTGTAGCAGACATAGCAACTGTAGATTGTTTCCTGCTCTTCCAATCCACCGCGCCTCCATTTAGAACGAAGACGTATCCAGTCACTTTGAGTTCTGCATCGGGATTTCCTCCATACACCAAGAATAAATCTTTAGTAGCACGCATGTACTTAAGAATATTCTTCACAGCAGTCCAGTGATCCTCACCCGGATTCTGTTGATATCGGCTAACGATATTTTGCGCAAACGCAATATCAGGTCTAGTGCATCTTACCGCATACATGATAGATCCCACAGCCGAAGCATAAGGAATTCTTTTCATACGCTCCACCTCTTCAGGTGTAGAAGCACCATTCTTGCTAGATAAATTAAGTACTTCTTGCATGGGTATGAGACCACGCTTAGAATTCTCCATCTTGAATCGCTTCAAGATCTTATCAATATAAGCACTTTGACTTAATCCAATCAACCATTTACTTCTATCTCTATAGATCTTGATTCCAAGAATGAATGCTGCTTCACCCAAGTCTTTCATAGCAAAACACTTTCCAAGATGGGATTTTACATCTTGCAACATTGGAATGTGATTTCCTATTATAAATATGTCATCAACATACAAGACAATGAAAGTAACATTACTCCCACTAGCTTTGCGATATACACATGGCTCATCAGGATTTTGAGCAAAACCAAACCTTTTGATCTCCTCATCAAACCTTTTATTCCAACTTCTCGATGCTTGCTTCAATCCATAAATGGACCTTTGAAGTTTGCACACTTTGTCAGGATGTTTTGGATCTACAAAACCTTCTGGCTGAACCATATAAACTTTCTCGTCTAGAAAACCATTCAAGAAAGCGGTTTTGACATCCATTTGCCATATCTCATAGTCATAGTACGCTGCTATGGCTAAGATGATCCTAATAGCTCTAATGTCCGCTACGGGAGAGAAGGTTTCCTCATAGTCAACTCCGTAAAGCTGAGTATAACCTTTCGCCACGAGACGAGCTTTATAGGTGTGTACATTTCCATCCATGTCGGTCTTCTTCTTGAAGATCCATTTACACCCAACGGTTCTACCATTAGGTGGAAGATCAACCAAGCTCCAAACTTGATTATATTTCATGGATTTCATTTCCACATTCGCAGCTTCAAGCCATTTGTCAGATTCTGGATCTGATAATGCAGCTTTGAAATTAGGAGGTTCATTAAAGTCTCCTAATACGTGTTCTTCAGATTCAATATAAGATTCAATCTTTCACGAGCACGTATTGTCCTTGAGCACCTACGAATTGGAATCGCATTATCTTCAACTTGAGTCTCATGAGATTCATCTCTTTGAACATTTTCCCCCCCAAGTTGATGATTGCTAGTATTTTCAGAAGTTGACACATATTTTTCTTGAGTCTCATCAAGCTCAACAATCCTCCCACTGTCTTCTTGAGATATGAGTTTCCTTTCAAGGAACTCAGCATATCGAGCTACTTTAACAGTGTTGTCGGTAGGAAAGTAGAAGTAGTAACCCATCGTTTCCTTTGGGTATCCTACAAAGATGCACTTAACAGATCTAGATTCAAGTTTGTCAGGCGTATCTCGTTTCACAAATGTCTTCACAACCCAGACCTTTAAGTAAGACAAATTGGGAACACTCCCATGCCACAATTCATGCGGTGTCTTGTCAACCTTCTTGGTTGGAACCATATTGAGAATGCGTACCGCAGTCTCTAGAGCATAATCCCAAAACGAAAAAGGTAAAGTTGTAAGGTTCATCATTGATCTCACCATGTCTAGCAAGGTTCGATTTCTCCTCTCAGATACACCATTATGCTGTGGAGTATATGGAGGAGTAAGCTGTTGGATAATTCCACAAGCTTTTAGATAATCCTTAAACTCTTGGCTTAAGTACTCACCACCTCGATCCGAACGAAGAATCTTGATGGTTTTACCGAGTTGATTCTCTACTTCATTTTTAAACTCCTTGAATGTTTCAAAGACTTCATGTTTATGTTTAAGCAAATAAACATAACCATAACGACTGAAATCATCCGTAAAAGTGATGAAGTAGCTAGCACATTTCCTTGACACATGTCTAAATGGGCCACATACATCGGTATGTATTAGTCCAAGTAGTTCTTTAGCCCTTTCCGGTTTATGCAGAAAAGGTTTTCTTGTCATCTTGCCGGAAACACAAGACACACATTTGTCAAATGATTCATCATTTGATTGTAAGATCCCTTCACGTTGAAGCCTTTCAATGCGTTTCTTGCCAACATGAGCAAGACGACAATGCCAAAGATAAGTCGAGTCCAAATTGGGCTTGACTCGTTTGCTAACATTATACATTGAATTATCATTTGAATCACAACCATGCATATCAATTTCATAAATACCATCACAAGCAATAACATTAAAATAATGAACATTATTTCGAGAAACTGAAATACCATAATCATTAAAAACATTAATGAATCCGTTGTTTTTCAACAAAGAAACTGAAATTACACCTCTAGTAATAGATGGTGCATAATGACAATTGTCTAAAACAATAACTAAACCAGTAGGTAAAACTAAATGATAGTCGCCTATTTCTTCTACAGCTGCCGGTAGACCATTGCCCACGAACAGTTGTAAAGATCCTGGTTTCAGTTTCTTTCTCCTTCTAAGCCCCTGTAAACAATTACAGATATGAGTTCCACACCCGGTGTCATAAACCCACGAATTACGCTTAGAAAAGAATATAATTCAATTGTGAAGATACCTGAAGTACTGGCCGAACCAGCTTGCTTCTTCTTCGCATTCAACTCAGCTAGATATTTAGGACAATTCCTCTTCCAGTGTCCCACTTCATTACAGTGAAAACAAGCCTGGTCTTTAGCCGGATGTTCCTTTTTCGCCGGAGGGGTCTTTTTAGGTTTCGAGACTGAAGCACTTTGCTTTCCCTTACCATCATTCTTGCCCTTAGCTCTCGGTTGTTTCCCTTTCTGGATCCTTCCCCCCTTGATCGTGAGAACTTGGGGTGTAGCAGATTTCTTTGGAAGCTTCTTTTCATACTCAATCAGCATGGCATGAAGTTCAGCTATGGTTTTACTCATGCTATGCATATTGTAATTGCGCACAAATTCCTCAAAGTCCTTTGAAAGAGACTTGAGAATCATGCCAATAGCAATAGGCGGATGATAACCATAGTTTAGCCTTTCCAATTGCTCAAGGTACCTCTTCATAGTGAGTACATGAGGACTAACCGGTGTTCCTTGCTCGTGTTTCAAGTCATGAAGTGTTTCAACTAGTTCAAACAATTCCACTCCAGCTTGCTTTTCGTACAAAGACTTGAGCTCTTTGATCATATCACATGGAAAATAATTTTCGAATTGCTTTTGAAGCTCGGGAACCATACTCCCTAGCATCAAACAAGCAACCTCATTATGTCTATCGTACTGAGCATTATATGCAGCCAACTCTGCAGTCGTAGCATTGGCTCCCGGAACAACGGGTGTCTGCTCTTCAAGAACTTCATATTTCTTTTCAGCTCTTAGAACGATTCTCAGCTGACGAAACTAGTCATTGAAGTTTGGTCCAGAAAGTTTTTCTCTTTCTAGGATCGACCTGAAGGCCGATTGGTGTATGTTTTGAGAAGGATTTGTTGTTGTCATCTACAAAACAGACAAAAGTTCAATTATCGGTATTTTCGATAATAATCCTTAAGAAATATAATTTACCCATGTTTTAACAATTAATTTCATTAAGGCTAGGATCCAATTGACATACAATCATTTCATCAGTTGATCTGCTAGAAATGACGTACTCAAAAGGTAAGTGACGATCAATAATTGCATTACAAGTGCAATTCCTAGATTTATGGGACTTACAACAACACTTTAATGGGGTGTTAAGTGCTTTGTAAACATGTTTTGTCCCATCTTATGCCACGGGTCAAGGATCTCACCTCTTAACTCGCTTTAAGTCGCCCAATTAAGAACATGTAAATAGTCTACCACCGGTCTCACGATGGAGTAGTAATTTACCTTGTAAGATACAATTTGCCTACGGTCTCACGTAGGAGCAAAAAGCACTTGCAAGTGTTCTTAACAAAGTGGGTGGACAAAGACTTAACTTTGAATGGGTAATGCATTTGATGTGAATCAAAAGTTTATGTATGAAGACTCATGCAAATCTTCATAACATAATGTTTAATAAAATCATTTTTATAGTCTTAGCAACACAAGAGAGCTCGGTAGCTCCATTCGAACGCACAAAGAAGCGCAAGAGCAAAGGTTTGCGATAGACGCAATTAAAAACCCGCTCTTTTAGGAGGCTAACGCACTCCGACTTATACCTCTCTTAGAGTTTGTTCAAATGGGTGAGCCGGTGTATCTCAAGGTTATAAGACTCCAATTTTATTAAAAAATCTTATTTCGATAATTCTTAGTCAAGTTTATTCTTTTCTCTAAAACAATTTTGCATCACCATTTATACCACAATAAATATGCAAAATAATAAACTTACTAACTATTAACTAATTAATCAAGCAACGAGTTAAGGTAGGCCACCTAAACATGGTCACTATGGTTCATGCATATGTCTAAGTCGGCTCCCCCTTCAAAGAAGAGGACCACATACATCAAGTTACCTTGATTGCGTAAGCCTTTAAACAACTAATTAGCAAGTAATTCACATAAACATGCTGACTGGAAATTTCCAGTAGCTTCACGACCTGTTTAGACCTGTTTCTGGTCAGAATCAAGCTTCGACCAGAACTACAAAGTTGTAGCCCTATGAGTTGAGCATCTACTGTACAAAGGGCAACTCCTAACTCATTACGGTTGATTTTATATGAATTTTTTAGTGAACTGGTGTCAAGCAGAAAAAATCACACGAAAAATTCACATAGTCACACAATTATCAAATAATTAACCCTAATTATTGGACCATTAGGCTAAGCAATTTATATCTAAATAGGTTTTTTGACCCGCGCGATGCGCGGTAGTTTGAAAATTGTTTTATTTAGTCTAATGATGCAATTTGATGTTAAGAACCTTTTTTTTCTAGTTTGGTTTCAAAAAATTAATGAATGAAACGTTATTAGTAAAATGAAATTGCATGATCTATATGTATATAAGATCAAAAATGAAATATTCAAAATAAACAGCTATTGAATATCTGATGATGATATTGGTAAAATATAAAGACAATAAATGGAGAGCATTCATTTAATAAATTAAGTAATAGAACATAAATATACAAAAATTAACAATGAAACTACATATGTCTTAGATGATCGACTCTGGAGATATGAGTATTTATAAACATTTTGGTAGGATGAATATGAATCTCATTCGACGATCATTTGACTGCCTATAAGATAATAAATGAATAAATGTACTTATTGACCAAAGAAAAAAGAAGTATGAAGATATTAAATTCATTTTGTTTGATAAAGTTGTGAAAATGTTACTATACCTTCTAATATTTTAACCGGTGCAAATTGCAAAATAATAAGAATAAGCAATGCAAGATACTCCAGAACTAAATTACCTGATTGTAAGTTTGTCTACCCAACCGACATTACCCCGTGTTTGTCAAATCAGCAATTTATTCACAATTGCCGGCTGTTAAAGTATTCTAACATAACTAACAAAATACTGGGAAAGTTACCTCGATAATGTGACAAAAGCATTACATTATCTATTCTAGATTAACTTTCAAATCTGTTTCAAGATATATATTCAATGTTAAAATAATAAAAAGAGTTATGATGAAAATATAAAGAATATAACAGATAAATACATAGAAGTAGATGAAAGAGCTAATTAAAGCTTTATAAGAAATGCCAATCAAGCCATGAGTAACTAACCCAATATTGCAGCCCTTTTTTAGCTGTTTGTTTTTCAGTTTTCCCTATGATCAACCGTTTTTTGTTTGAATCAAATCTAAAAGACTTCTATTCTTGTGCGAACAAAGCTGACCCCTCTTTGGTAGTCCACTACCCTATTTGACCTAAACCCATCTCCAATTTACCCAACCCTTTCGACCAACTCGTTTTTTTTGTCACCTTTATATCGTCTTCTGTTTTAGGCAGTGATTATGTAAGTGAAGCAGGGCAGTTTGGGGATGATGATCAAAAGGGTGTTAAGTCATTAAGAGTTTCATGTTGGTTAAATGGTGGAGCCTATAGCCTTAAACTTAATGATTACCATGAAGTGATCAAACTATGTTCAAAGTTAGTTGTTTATAAACCGACTCAAGCATTGACCTATAAAGATAGAGGAAGAGTAATACCTGACATATAACCTAAAAGACATGATCATAGCAGTGTTATGGGATTGACTTTCAAGGTAAATAAATTTTATTGGTAGTACCTTTCCCATGTCAACAAATATGATGAGGCGCTACAGTGAGTTATCTCCTGGTTACACTCCATTGTCATGTTATATTAGGCCTGCAATAATGGAATGAGTCGTTTAAACTCGCTGCTTGCTATGCATAAATTAACTACTAATAGAACTTTTTTCACACATTTTTCTAGGGAAGTCAATTGCATTGCTAAAAGCCTAAAACCTTCTTTTTTGGTAACATACCAGTAAATAAAAAACAAAACAAAACGTGAACATGAAATACCGATTTATGACATTAACATGTCTTGTCTTGTCATTAGCGTGAAAAAGAAATCAAAATATAATATGAACATAAACAGATGTCTGAAATTACTTGACTATATTTGGCCCGGCTAGGAGTATCTCCTTTTGGTCCGACGATCACTGAAACTGCATTAATAACTTTCTTTCTTAACTCCTTTGAAGTAATCAGGAAATATAGCGCTCGCTTTTGTGATATCTACAACAACCTGAAAATTTGTAATGGAAGGTGAATATCATAGAAACTCAATGTACTTTCTATGTCTATTAAGTATTAAAATCCCAAAACTTGTTTTCAAGTCCCCTACTATTGTAGCTTCCCAAGATACATGCAACACCTTAAACCGATTTTAATTTGATAATGTGTCATCCTAGTTGTGCAATCCTGGTTATGTACAACATGGTTGAAAACAACTGCTGGCATTGATTTTTATTTATTTAATTCATGAATAATAAAGGTAACCGTCTGAGAGATTTGGGCCTAGCATATTTTTTCCTTTCTATTCATTCCTGGCCTGCAAGAGGCAAGGTATGAGTTCAAACAGATTGACAACATAAAAAGAAGAAACATAGTCAAAGTTCAATGATATTTATACGCAATGTACCAAGACTCTAACACACAACCCTTTCTTTTGTAAGACATCCCCTACTCTTCTCCTAACACCACCGGTGGCTGCAACAACTAAAACTATTCCAGATGAATACCTAAACACTTCAGATTCACTCGATGACGGACAAGACAAATTGGCAATTAAACGAAGCACCCACACCAACAAAATCAAAAGAAAAAAAAAAGATAACCAAATCAAATCCATAACCCACCATCTATATATATGGCGCATGTTGTTTTTCCACGAGGGCGAAAAAATGTTGATCGTTTAGATACACAAAAACTAAACAACCGACCCATTATCTTGTCACATAATCTGTCTCAAGAGTCTGCCCATGACCCTCTCTTATAGCCAAAAAGCACAACACAAAAAGGTTTTAGGTTTATTAATTGTTGGCTGATATTCAGCTATGCCACCACCAATACCTAACTCTGCTTCCATATCCACAACAACTTATTTAACATAAAGTATACATTCTAAACACAGATCCATTATATTCAAAATCCCTTTTCTTAGCACCATCATTTGGGCCTTATTTTCATAGTTATAAATTTCATTAAAAAAAAAAACATGAATAGCATCAAAAAGATCATAACTTTACCAAGAATGTTCCAAGTAATGGCGATTTATGACTTGCAAGTAATCGAGCTGTCGTTGATGGCTGAAAGTGCTACAATCAACAAAGTAGATACAAACATCAACATATTATGATGACAATCAATATCATATAAAGCAATTATTACACTGAATTATATCATGCTCTTAGTAATATCTATAATAGTTTTATTCTCGAAGTAAAGCAAGACAACATACATGTTCTTCTAAGTCTCAATCTTAATGGCATAATTCATAATCTTTTTAACCTGGTATAAAGAAAAGATAATCAATAAATATTTATAGCGATTAATAAGATTGTTACCGTAATGAATAGTTTAGGACAATGGTGGAAGAAAAGGGGTTAACAGGGAAGAAAGAGTACCGTAATGAATAGATTCGGGAATGGTGGAAGAAAAAAAGCGTAACATGGAAGAAAAGGAAAGGAAGAAGGGATTACCTAACGGGTTAAACAACCGGGTGGGTTAGATCCGCGTGTTAAACATTTTTTTTTTCTTTCAATTTATTTATTAAAAATTCAAATTAATGAGTGAGGTTTGGGAGTAAATAAAGGCTTATTGAGGTTCGGGATTAGGTTAGTGATGGTCTTAGAGAGGTTTGGTAACTACTGTTTTAGTTAATATATAGATATCTAAGTAATAATCATAAAGAATTTTGCATGAATTTCTTATGATTTTTACTTCTATTTAACAACTTTAAATAAATAAGGTACATAACATGCAATTTATATCTAATAAACATGTCAATCCACATTATCAAAACTTGCTTAGAGGGTTTCAATTAACCATTAAAATAGGTTGAATTAATTAAAAACAAAACCTAATTTTATTTAATTAATGTCGAAAAATTTAATTAAAAAATAAATAAAGAAAACAAATTTTAATATTTAATAATTAATTAAATTCGAACCAACCCTAAACCCCCCTTCAAGTTTTGATCTTTGTAACTAATAGATCACATATGTGGCTCGTGATACCACTGTTAGATTTATGAACATAAACATATAACAATTCACGAGTACGCAGCGGATAAGAACGTATATGCAATCATATTAATTAACAAAGAAGGAATCGAATGTGTACCTTTTAGCGTAAGCTTCCAATAAAGTATTAATAATAAGATTATTATTAATTTAGGGTTTAAAGTAAAACCCCTCTACGATCGCACACTTGACACCTCTATATCGTATGCTAGTACTTGATCACGATCAACAACCCTTTGTCTATACCCCTTTAGTCGAAACCCTAAGCAAAACCGAAAACCCCTTTTTCTTGCCTTTGGTCGATCGAACAAGAGAGAGGAGAGGAGAGAATTCTACAACTAATTGTCTTGTGAATGTATGTGAAAACCCTTGGAATTAGCCCTCTATTTATAGGCTTAATTGTAAGGGTTTTAAACTTGGTGGACAAGCAATCCTAAAGGCTTTACAAGCCTTAGAATTTTCGGCCCTATGGTGTGGAATTAGGAAACAATACAAATTCCTAATTTCACTTAAACACCTCCTCTTTTAATTAATTAAACACTATTAAACATTTAATCTAGTTTAATTAATCATTTCATGATCATTAATTAATCTATTACTTTAATACATTAATTAATTATATAGAGTTTACGTGTCATTTTGTGTGACCCCGTAGACTTAAATGATTTCCGGACATACGTTTATTTAACGTGATCACATACCAACAGCATTAATCAAAGATTTTGATAGTTAGTTATGTACATAGCCATATATTGCAACAACCATGAGCCTTAAGCTTATCTTCAGCTCAGACACTTATTCGTAGAAAAACTCTATGTGACACATTATATATATGCATGTGAACAGTTGTAACATCCTAAACATTTTATTTAACGGTTGACTAGAGTCGTTAAGTCAACCTAACGTGTCTGTTAAATCTATGGAAGATTTAATGCTTATATGTAGTTAAAGTGTGATTGTGTGTGAGGCTTGAAAGCCTAAATGTATAATGAAGGGTATATGTGTGTAAAATGTAGTTAAAATGCCTATGTAGTGGTATTTAAAGAAGTAATTATGTTGTATATGGTCCATATGGTAGTTTGGGACTAGTAATGAAGGATTAGGAAGCTTAGGGACTAGTTTTGAAAGGAAGGCAAAGTCAAAAACGGGTTAAGGGGTTTAGGGAGTGTCATTAGAGTGTAAATTGCAGAAAACACATCATCCTAAGAAGCCCTAACCGCCCCTAGCCATCTTCCATCAATTTGCAAGCCGAAAAGCTTTCCTACGTGTGATTCGGGTGTGTTTTGTCAAGTGTTTTGCACCCCTAGTGTGATCTACGTGTATAGAAGGTAATATCTCATTGATTTCAGATCCTTTTAATTGTATAAGTCATTAGGGATCTTAATGGGGTTATGGGAGAATTGTTTAATGAAGATTAATGGTGGTTTTGATGGATTAAAGCCATAAATGGTGTAATTAATGATTGAAATGCTTTGTAATGGTCTAAATATGAAGGATTATGGTGTATTGAATCTGTATTATAGACCTGGAGTCGTTTGGGGTCGAATTGGGGGTGAAAACGATTTTTGTGAAAGTGCAGGTCGAAGGGCCATTGCGGCGCAACGCTGTGTTGCGGCGCAATGGGATTGCGGCGCAACGTGTGTTGCTGCGCAACAAATGGAGTTGCGGCGCAACAAAAGGTCCAGGTTGCGGCGCAGCCCAAATGCAGAGAGGTTAAGCTGCGGCGCAATGTGGGGTATTGCGGCGCAACTCAGTCAGTCCTCAAAACGTTTATACTTTTGAACCGTAACATTGTTTTGACACGTAGATTAGACTTGAATCTTAAGTGAGTCTTTAAAGTGTGTGGGTCTAGTTGTGACCTTAATAACGTGGGTTTGTAGCTTGTCTAATGATCGTTTACTAATTATAGGTAGACGAGCATAGTTGCTTTACGCAGTAACTAGTTGTTGATTGTTGTGGACTACGCGGAGGTAAGATACACTACTTTTGACACGCTGAGGGTTCAACAAAAAGAATGGTTTCATAATTAAAACTTCCCAATTGGTAACATATCTTGTTTATGGGTATATGGGGTTACACGAGAGGTAATATGGGTTATGTAGTTGCCCTATGAGACCTGAAATGCAGTCCCTCATGACATGTAATGTAGTACATGTTATGAAATGAAGTATAATGTAGTATGTGTTATGGTATGAAGGATAATGTAGTGTTTTTATATGAAGTAGCATGTAGAATCTTGAAATGCAGTATGACGTAGTTTATGTTGTTGTGTGCATGTATTAATGGCTTGCTCATCTAGAACACTAGACTTGCTAAGTTGCCATGTCACGTGCACGTTTAAGGGCCAAATGTAACATCCGTGAGTTTTGACCCGTTGACTTTACGTGTAATGTGACTAACAAACTTGTTGAATGAAATATTTGGGCTCTTTTGTGGTTAAATTGACAATGTGGGATGTTAGTCGGGTCGATAGTGTGATTAATCGGTGTTTAAATGTATAACGACGTGTATTTTGGCTTGAGAAGGAAACGGGTCGGCCCGTGGGTCATCCACGACCCACCAGCCCTTTATGACCCATCTCCTTTCCCTTATCTCATTCTCTACCACACAACTCTTTCTTTCTTCTATCTTTCTCTCTAAGTAAAAGCAAGACCATCCAACCCATCTCATATCTCTCATTCTCTTGCATCCATTTGGTGTTTTGGGTTTAGATTAACTCAAGAATCATTGTCATCTTCATCTCATTATCGTCTAAGCAAAGGATTTCATTTCTTAGTTCAAGGTTTTACCCATTTTGCCATAAATTGGGTTCTAGCTCGAGAAGGAAGTTTTGGTAAGTCTAATTCATCCCATTTGCATCTATTTATGTTTGTTTATGCATTTCTAGCCTTTTCAAGAAGTTACAGGTCTTAGAACGACTTAAAACGAGATTTGGGTCAATTTAGGGTTTTAGTTTGGTTTGAACGATTTGGTTGTTTTGATGATGTTATGGATGGAAATATGGGTTTGGGTAAGTGTATTTGTGCTTTATAATGTCTAATCTTGCTTCAAAACGAGTCCCACAACTTCTTGTATCGATTTAGGGTTTTAGTTTAAGTGAAAATAGGTTTTTGGGTTGCATTTTCTGCATAAACTGCTGCTGCTGGTGCAGCCTTGGCCTGACTGCGGCGCAGTGGCAAGGCATAGCCTTGACTGCGGCGCAGTGGATAACCTCTGGAACGAGGCCTTGCACTTGACTGCGGCGCAGTGGCAAGGCATGGCCTTGACTGCGGCGCAGTGGATAATCTCTGGTCCTGATGATTCGTTTTCGTTTCCTAACTTCAAACACTTATAACTTTTGATCCGTAAGTCCAAATAAGTCATGTGACCTATCGTTGGAATTGTGAGAGAGCCTAGTTTCTTGTAGTAACATTCATTTTGTATGAGACTTTCCCCATTTCTAAAAATGTTGAGTCAAAGTAACTTGTTTCCTTACTCGGTAAAGTTGTAGAAGTGTCTATGAGTTTGTGACTCGACTTAAACTTCCTGAACCAACTTGTTTAAGATGTAGAGTGACATTTATGGTATTATGATATACATTGATAGGTTGTGGACGCGTGGAGCCCAATACTCGCTTATAATCTTATATTATCAATACTAGCTTCTTTTGTCGAACAAGGTGAGTTCCGTAGCTCCCTACTCCTTTGAGATTCGGGCTAAAAAGTGTAAAACTTGCGTGTTTACTTACGTTGTTGATTGATTGACTGATTTGGTTTAAATGTGGATTGATGAGACGGTTTATCACGTTTGATTGACTTGGTTTATGTTTTGTTAAGTATTTCATTAATATTAGGATAGACGTACATACATGGAAGTCGGTTATGCCTTCAATGGGTTTTAGATGTGGTGGGAAGGCTGCGGGTGACCCTATATATAAGCATCTGGGACTCGAAGAATGGATAATCCTCTTAAGTGTATGTACGTATAGTTGGTTTGAATTGTGATTATTGGTTTATGATTGACGAATATTGATTGTTGGTTTATGACAAACGATTTGTGATTGATGCATATATGATTGATTGTAAGCATACATGCGTAGCTACATAATCCCCTCGGTTGAGGACTCAAACATCCAAGTGTATAGATGTATACACTTAATCTATGAGATGTTGGTGACATGACTCCGAGTATATAGACATATATATCTCGATGATTTTGAGATACAGCCTTGTTCATTGTGATGACAGGCGGGTATCGTTGCATAGGTGACTTGAGTTCACGCATAAGATAGGCATGTTGGCTTATTTATGCATTCGGAACTTGTATTGATACTTATATCATTTGTGCACTCATATTACACACTTACTTGCCTTGTGTAATCTTGTTGTTGGACGTTATTGTGTTACTTAGAGGCTCGCTGTAAGTCACGTCTAGCCTCTACTCGTACATTGTGATTATTGATGATGGTTCCTTATGGATCATTACTACGAACTCACCAACCTTGTGTTGACTATGCTTAGTACACTTTTCAGGTAATCAGGTTATCCCCGGACGTGGAGTTTAGTTGCTTGCTTGCTGTTAAACCCGGCATTGGACCTTATGAATCAAGGATTCATCGACCTTCTCTTTTGCATTATACTTAGGATCGATTTGCCATCTTCTGGATGTTCTTTTGTAAACTTTGATGGTTATTTGCTCCTTATGTATTTTGGTACTTGTTTCGTATTGTAATGGATTCACTGAATCTTTATTTGCATGTAGCTCTTGTTCTATTGTAATTCCACCTTGTGCTATATGATTTCTGTAATATTTCGAGCCTTGGCTTGGGGTGTTACACCAAACGTAATGAAGGTAATGTGTGAAAATGTTTAGGTTGTGTGATGCCTAAACTATAATGTGTGGAATTGTTTAGGTTGTGTGATGCCTAAACTAATAATGTGTGAAACCGAGCTCGTAAATTATAATGCAGGGAAGTGTTAAGCTTAACCCGTACTCGCCCTATCCCGGCGAGTGCGTGAACGTAGGTTGCTTGGGTGGCTCCTTGCAACATGGTCATTTAACGCAGGGCAAGTAATACGAGGGGTCTGACCCACCTCCATATACGGATTACTCTGGGATTGGCTTGCCATTCCTTAACGACGTATGATGAGTAGCCTTTTGGTTGATCATCTAGTCGGGTGTGATGCAGGGCACACTTATATGCAGATAACGAAGATACGTGTGATTATGTGTGTAATAAAAGAAGATAGGCATAATTAGGGTGATTCATCCTAAGTTGATATGCAGGTTGTATGTGTGTGTGTTATGTGGGTTGTGCCTTAATGTTTTGTCAACAAAGTAGAAATGTTTTAATTGGACAACGCTTTATAACTTTAGTGTTATCTTACTTAGCTAATTCGTTAGCTAACACTTGTCTTTTGAATGTGTGTTGCTCCCTCAGGTTTAGCAAAGCCGAGGAAGACGTAGAATGAAAAGTGAGGAATTTGGTAGAATGCTTGATGAAGACTTTAGCTACCCATAGATCCTACACCTCATTAGACTTTATTTACATTTTGATATTATGCAGATTGTATGAAGTACTATGTATACGGTTGTTTTATGTTGGGCAACCGTAGGATTTCCATTTATGCTATTTTGATGATGTGACGAGTAACACCTTCTATTTTACGAACAAACCAAACTGGATTTTATGGTTTGGACTTTTAAAACGTTATTCCGCATTCTTTAACACCGTTAGGTGAAAAGTTTTTGGAAATCCGTATTTTTAAACGACGGGTGTTACAACAGTACTTCCGTGCACCGCATTATAATAAAATAAGGGACTTGTCGATCGATATTATATGGAGAATTGGAGATCGATGTGTAGATATGACCTGATTTATAAAATCATAGTAGTTGTACCTTTTAACAATATCCAGCCGAATTCAAATGAAAAAATTAGTTAAAGGGTGTCCGGTTTAGCAAATCCTAGTTTGTCATACCGCTTAAGCAAATTAAGTTAATTGATCGAGTTCATGATCAAAATGTAAAGTAAGGTTTCATGGACTTGCGGACTTGCCTACTTCTGTAAAATTTCGACTCAATCTATTCATTTGGAAAAAAACTTATACCTTATTTTAAATCTTTGTTCGCTAGGCTCATGATTATTAACTGGACCAACAATATTCGACCACAGGGTGCATGATGAGTACCACTATGATCTTATTTTATTTTTTTCCCATCTTTTTATTTTCAGGTAAACACAAACTCTACATTCTTTTTTTTTTTCAAGGCAATAATATGCATGTATATTATGTACTCGTACATACTAAATGAGATTACAATAAAGTTAATCTCTAAGGACGATGGCAATGGTCTAGGCATGGGGCTATGCCTAGCGGCAAACACCGCCGCCAAGGTTTAAGCATGACCTAGGCATGGAGCATTTCGGCAAATATTGCCGCTCAGGCATGGGAGAGAGAGAGAGAGAGAGGGATAATCATTGATTTAAGGAGGGATGGGAGAGAGAGTGAGTATGATTGGAGGAAAATCGTAAGGGATGGTGAGGCATGGAGAGACATGGTTGCCATAGATTAGACATGACTAGACATCAGTTAGGCATGAAATGATGTGGCAGTATATTATTGGTAGATGGCTAGGCATGACTAGGCATGGGAGCATTGCCATCGTCCTAAGCTCAAAAAAAAGATTGCCAACCACAAAAACTTCGACTATTTGTGAATTGAAGGACAATAGCCAATTAAATGTTTGAGAAAAAGGAAATTAGTTTGTGCCGGATTTAATTGGCCAAGTACTATCAGAACCAACCAAACAGGAAAAAAATTAAATTTAATACTATCAATAGAAAACTTGATAATTAATAATTGCACCTACAATTCTGAGCCAATTTAATATTACCATATATCTTTTTCTTTCTACTTTTTTTTATTTTTTTATGCAAAACCGAATAATGTGAAAGCACTTATTTTCGGATAAAATCAGATCGGATTTTCGAATTACGGATTCGGATACGGATAGTTTTGAACACCCCTACTTGTGACACCACACCATTCTTGTATTTTTTTTTTCTTGTTGAAACAAATATGGTCACCTATAAAAAATACTTGAGAATGTTGTATATATATATGTTACCCATGTCATTCTTTTTACCACATCTTGTTTCTATATACTTTATCTGTAAATAACAAGACACTCTTCTTTCATTTTATGTAGGGAGATGGAAAACACCATCAACCCTTCGCTTTTGTTCTTTATGTTAATTAAGCTCTTTCTTGTCCGAGTTTTTTTACAAATACTCTATACAAGTATACAACAACCATCCAGTAAAAGTAGCATTCTTGTCACAAGAGTTTCAGCTATCATATTTAATGTTTTTCTGGCTTTATGCTGGTCGGAGCTTAAAACTGTAACAACATTCAACTATACATTAAAGTATTAACTTTTTCCAATCCGTGAGTAGATAAAGCAGTACCCGTTACTAATACAATTTAGCCCCACATGTGTAGTTGGGAGACGTGGGTTGGATCTGCGAGGATCCAAAAATCATGTGGGAATTAAGTAAAGCTATTTTATCGGCATCATAACCCTTACATGGTGAGATGATGGGGATCCAAAGAGTCTTTACCCTTTATATTAATACTTTGCCCAAAATAAAAAGGTATCTAATTATTTTTTGAGTAATGTACAAATTAAAATAGTAAATTACTTAATGTAGATATATAAATGATTTTTGTCAAAAAATTTCAGAAAGCAACTGTTACATTTTAAAAAATTTATTTATTAAGTATCTACTTACTTAAAAATGGATGTTGAAGAAGCTAAATAGAAGAAATGAAGTTCAATAACAATGGTGGGTGATTTGATCGTCAAAACGAGAGAACGCCAAAGGAAATCTCCACGGCTACATTCCATTCTTGCTGGTAGATAAGTACATTAAGGGCGCGTTTGGTTCACAGAATGTTTTTGTAAGGAATGAAATCTGTCAACGGAATTAGATTCCGAAGGAATGGAATTTGATGGAATGTTTTTTGTTTTCTTAAAATTCAAGAGAAGGAAGGAATCAAATTTCATCCAATAACCCAAGGAATGGAGATTCCATCATCTTTTGACAACCAAACGTACCACTGGAATCTGTGAACCAAACGCGCCCTAAGTTGTTGTATATGTACTTTACTGTTTTCTTATATAGTCGTATCAAAATAATACTGTTAACAATCATATAAAAAGACCGTTCAAATATTGCTAGGTTTTTTTTTGTTCCTCACAAAATCTACAAATTATTGCATAAGTTATATGTTCATATGTGAAAGGGTAAATTACACAAATGATACCTGAGTAGGTGTCAAAATTTCATTTTTCGTACCTCAAAGAATTTAATTACGCAAGTCATACCAGAGTTGCCAAATTTGCACACTCACCATACCTCCGACTAACGGAGACTAACAGATCGTTAAAATTGGTCACATGTCACGCACATGGGGGAGTAAAAGACGGTTTTACCCCATATTTGTATGTATTCCCTTCTTTATCCTTATATATACATAATTACATATAGATTTAATAGATTTTCCGAAAAAGCATCTGCTTCGTCCTTTAATATAAAAATCAAACTATAACATCTCAATCTATATCAATTATGCTACCATTAGCTGTGGTTCATCAATCAAGTTCTAGTGGTACACTGGTACCATCATTGATATTTTCACAAAGAGGGACATCTCCAAGATCGGTTTGTACTCCTGCAAGTAGCAGGTGCGGCGCTGCAGCAGATTCCGGTAAACAAACCAACCGCCAAAGATTCCGATAAACGGCGCCGCCGTACGCCACTTATATTTTCAGCTACATATACTACCTTTTCATTCACTGGGAAAACGAGGTTGTTTTGAGATCTGATTCGCAAACCAGAAACGGTGATGATAGTCAGAGTGGTGGTGAGACGACGATGGTGATGATGACAGGGGTGGTTGTTTCAGATCTGGTGGTTTTTCAAATCAAGATCTAACCTCTTTTCTTCTTTCATTTCAATATCTTTTTGATATAATGAACATAGAGATATATACTACTTGTGGTTGGTAGGCGTATGTGACCAAAAGCCAAAAATATGACACACTTTCTTTAATTTATTTTTGGGGATTTGTTAAAAAGAATGTAGTAGCAGCGACTAGTAGAAGGGAAAAAAGAATAAATTTTTTGTGTTCAATTCAATCATATAGGTGTGAAATTATATTACTGGGATTTGACCGAGAGCAAATATGTTCATTTTTTCATTTTATTTTGAATAATTACATAAATCATACCTGAAGTTTGTTTAAAATTGTGTGAAAAAGAAGGGAGGTTAAATATGGGTGTGAAAAGCTGTTATACAATGTTTTCAAAACCGGACCGGAAGACGAACCGGTCTCCTAACTGGTTACTGGTCGGTTCGGTTAGATCGGTTGGACCGGATTAGATAACCGGAAATATTAAAAATATAATATAGAATTATTTGTACCCTTCAAGTTTAACTTATAAAATAATCAAACTTGATGTGCCTATCCACACCTTGAAAATGATGATATATACTGTAATACCTATAAAAATTCAAAAAGAAAATAAAATAAAAAAGCACCTAGCTAGCTGGATCTATGACTTCAACGGAGTAGTGCATAATTGCCTATATATTTGTTGATACTCGTATAATATAATATATTCAATAATATATACGGAGTATAAGAAAACGAAAAAGCCAGAGCCTGAAAAGTCAAAACACAATTTGACGTGCTTTTTCTTTCTCTCTATCTAAAAAAACAAAAAAAATCAATCTTTTGGAACTTGAAAGTATTTAAGTTTCCGGCAATCAGGAAATAAACTCCGGCCATCTTAAGTAACCACCCCGTTCTCCGATCTTGATGTAAACTCCGGCGACATTTTCAGATCATGTCTTGCAACTGTGGTTCTCGTTCTCATTTCCCTTGCACCACCGTCGCTGCCGATAATCGCGGAGACCTCCGCCGTCACCGTTGGAAACACCGCATAGATCTGCTCACGTTCAAGTTCGTCCTTTCTTTTTACCATCACCACAGTCAAACAAAGTCAGTGAACCGGAAGTTCCGGTTCCCGGCTCAACCGCCGATTCCCGGCTCAACCGGGCGGTCCTATACATGCTCGGTCCAACACCCTAACCCGGACCGCTACAGCTGCCGGGTCGCGGCCCGACCGGTCCAGCCGGCCGGTCCGGTCCGGTTACGAAAACACTGGTTATACCCCTCCCGTGCGTGACATGTGACCAATTTTAACGATCCGTTAGTCTCCGTTAGGCGGAGGTATGGTGAGTGTGCAAATTTGGCAACTCTGGGTATGACTCGCGTAATTAAATTCTTTGAGGTACGAAAAGTGAAATTTCGACACCTACTCAGGTACCATTTGTGTAATTTACCCTATGTGAAATAGCATATGAATCTAAAAATCTTATCTTAGTACTAGAGGTAGAATGGATTGTTTATAAAAGAATATAGATACTTCAAAAAAGAACTTTAAAAAACGATTCTATTCACCGATAAGAATAACTTTTAGGGATTATTACCTGTGATTGTAACTAACTATGACAAAATGCCTATGTTATGTAAATATCTTGTATAATGTCTATGTAATGTAATTAACTTTCAAATCCTGGTTATCGAATGTACCCGGATATATGTGGCAACCATAGAAGCTGACATGTGTAAGTTTTTGATTGGTCAGCTACATCCAATAATCGAGATTTGAAAATTCATTACATTTTTTTTTTGTAAAGTTAGTTTCGATTCAGACGTGCTGGAGGCAATTTTAACCAGCGATTTGCTGGACCTCCAACCCCCTCCTCATGGAAAATACCTTGAGATGAGAAACCAAGACTCGAACCCGAGACCTTGGGAAAAACTCACCTCTGGGGCCCACATAGTGGATTTAGAAGATACTCCTGGCCAACCCACCTAAGTGGAGATATAGACATTTTACAAGATCTTTACATAACATAGACATTTGGTCATAGTTAGTTACATCCATAGGTAATAATCTCTAACTTTTAACCTCTAATCGTATTAAAAATCTCACTATTTTTTAATTAATTTAAGTAAAGGTATTTATGTTCCACTTTTTATCTATAAAAATATTTAATTAAAATTTGAATAATTAACTAAATATATCTAACTAATAAAATAAGAACACTAAAAGCTAAAATGTTAAATTGGATTTGGGCTTAATTAAAGTTAATTAATGAGAAAAAATTCAACCAACAAGGAGAAAAAGAAATTTTTTTTCAATATATGTAAGAAACCTAAGCTTTTTTTTGCCCTATAAATATAAGGTCTTGGTTATCATTTCAAGCATTCATTATCTTTAAAGTTGAAAACCTACTTGAAATTCCGAGCACATGAGGTCCCATTGGAATTTTCGACCCCATGAATTTCCAGGTGAGATCCTAGTTTAAACTTTTAGTTCGTTGTTCGTAGTCTTTGAGGTGTCTAGCAATTCCTCGGTCAAGATATCGTGGAATCTTGTTTTAAAAAACTTTCTGTCAATGTGGGAAGGAGGAGATATAGCTTAGTTCAGAATTCAACCTTCAACCTTTTTATTGAGGTACGTTTTTTAAATTATTTTTTAGTCATATATATTGAATGCATGTTGATTTTGGTTAGAGAATTAAATCATTTAATTATTTTATTATTTAAGCTTTCGCATTTAGAATTAATTAAATTAATTAAGGGTCGTTTGTTTTCACATCTAAACTCTTAACACCCTTGTTTGGTCAGAAGTTTTCAGAGTTTCATGCATTTGCTTTTCACTCAAATCCAAACAATAAACTTCTTAACAACCTCTTTTTCGGTCAGATTTAAAACTACCTCCTTTTTACATCTGACTTCAATTTTTCTAAGGAAAACTTACTTCGGGGTTACCTCGGGTATCACTAATGGGGTTGTTGGTCGAAGTCACGATTTATCACTAACCACCTATCGAGTTCAACCCTTTGCTGCTCAGGGTTTAGCCACTCCCTGTCGGAGTTCAGCCAGGCCGCCAGTCAAAGTCAAGATTCTTTGAGGGATTTTTGTTTCTTTACGTGCCTTGTAATTTTTTTTACATTTAATAGATTCAACTAATAAAAATCGAACTGTTTGTATGTAAATTTTGATAGGGGGGGGTTGGGGGGTTTCATATGTGTTTGTGTGTGGATGGTGGATATCAAATGGGTTTTTGACTTTTTGGTTAAATTAGAATATAGGGTGAAGATTAAAAAATCTATTTTGACCTTTGATTTTAATTCAAAGGTCAAGATCTCCAATTTTACTAGTAAAGTTAGTTTTAACTTTAGATGATCTCAATCCAATATATACTAATAAAGGCGTGCAATGAAATCTGTGTTCTATTTTCTTTTAAGTTGTCTATTTCTTTTCTTTTTTTAAATTCATATATGATTTAATTCACTCTTCATTCTATGATTAATTTCAGCAATAGTCCTTATGATTTGTACAATTTTGTAATGGTCCTCAACGTTTGTACATTTTTTCAACTTCAGTCTTTTTTCAAGCTCATAGGCACTGAGTGTCCTTTGATTTGAAATCTTTAGCAATTATGGGCCAGTTTATAGATCTATTGTTTTCACACGTCTCTTTACACTTGCGGTGGACCATCTTCTGGCAGATTTGTCACAAATGTTTTGCTTTTGTTTTATTTAAATATTACTAATACATGCAAAATCAATTACTCATTAATTAATATTATATTATATGTGTTGATTTATTATTTGTTTTGTATAATTTATTTGTACAAAGTTAATAAAGTTAATATGTTGTCGTACAAAGTTTATACAATTTTGTACAAATAAATTATATAAAACAAAAAATAAATCAACACATATAATATAATATTAATTAAGAGTTAATGAGTAATTGATTTTGCATGTATAAGTAATTTGTAAAGTAAAATAAAAGTAAATAGTTTGTGACAGATATGCTAAAAGATGGTTCACCACAAGTATAAAGAAACGGGTGAAAAAATGGATCTATTAAATTGGACAATGATTCCTAAAGATTTCAAATCAAGGGACAATCGATGCTTATGAGCTAGAAAAAAGACTGAAGTTTGAAAAATGTACAAATGATGATGACCATTACAAATATGTACGATCATAAAGAATATTGATAAAATTAATCATAAAATGATTTTTTTTTAAAAAAAATAAAATTCATATATGATTTAATTCACTCTTCATTCTATGATTAATTTCAGCAATAGTCCTTATGATTTGTACAATTTTGTAATGGTCCTCAACGTTTGTACATTTTTTCAACTTCAGTCTTTTTTCAAGCTCATAGGCACTGAGTCTTTGATTTGAAATCTTTAGCAATAATGGTTTAGTTTAATAGATTCATTGTTTTAACACGTCTCTTTACACTTGCGGTGGACCATCTTCTGGCAGATTTGTCACAAATTTTACTTTTGTTTTATTTAAATATTACTAATACATGCAAAATCAATTACTCATTAATTAATATTATATTATATGTGTTGATTTATTATTTGTTTTGTATAATTTATTTGTACAAAGTTAATAAAGTTAATATGTTGTCGTACAAAGTTTATACAATTTTGTACAAATAAATTATATAAAACAAAAAATAAATCAACACATATAGTATAATATTAATTAAGAGTTAATGAGTAATTGATTTTGCATGTATAAGTAATTTGTAAAGTAAAATAAAAGTAAATAGTTTGTGACAGATATGCTAAAAGATGGTTCACCACAAGTATAAAGAAACGGGTGAAAAAATGGATCTATTAAATTGGACAATGATTCCTAAAGATTTCAAATCAAGGGACAATCGATGCTTATGAGCTAGAAAAAAGACTGAAGTTTGAAAAATGTACAAATGATGATGACCATTACAAATATGTACATCATAAAGAATATTGATAAAATTAATCATAAAATGAATTTTTTTTTTTAAAAATAACACTAAATAAAAGAAAAGGGACAGATTTCATTGCACGCCTTTTGTTGGAGGGGTTTCTTCTTTTTTATTTTTTTTATTTGACTTTTTTTTCATTATATAAATAAACTAGCATGGTACCTACACGTTGCAGCGAATACTATTGACTGGACGTCTAATGTCGTGATTATCAAAATCAATATAAACGGTTAATCTAAAATAAAAATGAAGATTTTTGCTAATTAGTATTAAAATTATGAAGAATCAAATTGGTTCTTAAAAAATAACCGGCGAAGATATGTTACTTTCGGCGATGTCTTGTAACTTCGGCGTCGAAAGTTGTGGCGGTGGTGACTGGAAGTTTAAAGAGCTCATGTGTGAGTGTTGTAACTCCGGCGTCGAAAGTTGTGGTGGTGGTGGTTGAAAGTTTAAAGAGCTCATGGCTCGAATTCTGGATCTGATAATTGATGTGTGAAATCGAGTAATAAAATTTATAAACAATAACTACCTAATGACTGACTACTACACACTTTTGGGTAGTGTACCCAATCGCATATAGTATAGCTAAAAGGCAAGTCCATGATCGAATACAGGGACTATTTTTTAGGAAAAATGTGAGTTTAATGTAATTCTAGAAGATGGAGGGGTTTTGTGACCGAGTTGTCACAATGCTTAAACTAAATATAATAAAGAGTTAATGACATAAATCGTCCCTATGGTTTACCTAAATAGTCACGTTTCGTCCTTTAAATCAAAAACCTCAAGGACAGTTCTTTATAGGAGGATAAGGATCACGTTTGGTCCTTTGACTGTTTGACCGTCAACTCTATCCCGTTAAAACCCTCATGTGCCTCCCACGTGAGGGTACTTTCGTACTTTATAAAGTATAAAGGACCAAACTTGATATTTTTTTTCTTCATCACCACCAATCACCTCCAAACTATCTATATCTATAAACCCATCTGCATTTAAAGATTGTATCTTCTTCAAATCTTTTAAAAAGAACAAAAATTCAATATCAATAACAATAAAAAGGAGAAAAAATTTAGTTATAGATCCAATAACATCTAAAGATTGACGGGCAATACTAATTTCTTACAAGATATAAATCCAACTACATGTATCTATTTATGTTCTCCACATCAAAAACAAAGATCCAATTACCAATATCAACTTTCCGGTGCCATTTATTCCGGCAAGTCGGTTTTATCTTTTTTGCTTCTACCTTTTACATCCTCAACCGTTTTTATACAAGTGTTTGTATGTATCTAAACCCTAAAGTATAAAGAAGTTGATTAGATCTACCTGATATCTACATCTCCACCGCCGTCCACCACAACCCTATCACCACCGACGCCACCCACTTCAAGAAACAGACCACCACAACCCCATCTAGCGTATTTTTTCGAACATCAAATCTGCCACGTTTCAAGGAATGCCAAGTGTATTATCATCATCTTCGAAATTCATATCATAGTAGACTTCGGTTGATTCTTCAAGATGATAGCAACATATCACCAAAAGAGAAACCAATTTGACCGGGAATATAGATATAAAAGAGTTATCGACACAAAAAAAGGGTTCGTGTGGATTACCCAATAAACCAAGGTTCGTGGGAAGCAGCGGAAGACGGCGGCCAGAGATGGACGAGGTGGTGGTTTACCGAGATCGTTAATTTATGTATGTATATACAGGTATGTTGGACTTGACCGGCATGGCCGCGGTTACCGCCACAGTTGACCACCGTCGTCATTTGAAACACCAAACCCTAGTTTTTTTGCAGACATAATATACATATTTGTGTGTATCTGTATGCGTGTTTATGTATGTATAAAGCGAGAATGGGGAGTAAAGATCTATTAGAAAAAAAATGAAATTGTCACGTGGCTCTTGGAACCCATCACAGGAAGAAAAGTGTTTGTTGATGGCAATCTACTTTATTTGCTTTACTAATATAGCATATATGGATATATCAAAATGCTAATTAGCTTTTCGAATTTATTGAAAAAGATTTACAATAAATTTTAATTGATTTTCTTTAACTTGGTGTATGTATATATATGTATATTTGTATGTATATTTTTAAATTATTAGGTTTGTGGAAGGAGATAATGGAAGAAGAAAGAGACTGTCAGTAAAGGAGAAAAAGACTGAAATACCCCTCACGTGGGAGGCACGTGGGGGTTTAACGGAGAGAAGTTGACGGTCAAACAGTCAAAGGACCAAACGTGAACCTTATCCTCCTATAAAGGACTGTCCTTGAGGTTTTTGATTTTAAAGGACGAAAGGTGACTATTTAGGTAAACCACAGGGACGATTTATGTCATTAACTCTAAAATTAAAACAATCGAATGGTTATACGTAGAAATTGTTTCCGAAGAAACTCTGAAAAGATATTAATTTAAAGTCAATAAAAATTGAGAGCACCATCTACTTCGAATCAAATCCATAATAGTTTAGGTTGCAATTAAAATAGTTGATACAATAACCGGGCATCAAGCAAATCACTAGACAAGTTCACGTGGTACCACCAACCGCTAGCAAGTCCGTATCCTCTACCTAAAACCCCTAACCAAAGAGTTCCACTATAACCGTGAGTACCACCCTTTCCGTTTATAGTTTTCCTAATTAGTTAGTTTGTTTGGTTATTTAAATAATAGCTTTGCCTAATGTGGGGTAACGTGGTACCACCAACCGCTAATCCCACTTGACAGATTAATTCCTATTACTATTATATTGTTCACTATCATACCATGAACTAGTGCTAATTGTTCATAAACAAACAATTAAAATCACATATGCATACAACTGATACCACCAACGAAGCACGCATATATCACCAACAATAATAATAACTAATGACAAGGAATTAGTTCATTAAGATCACGACAAAACATTAAGTTTACCAACTACGTCATCACAACAATTACATCTATTATTTCACATCATCATTAAATATTTAGCTACTCATAACAAGATTAATAAACATAATAACAATTATCAATGTGAAAGAATTCATATAATCATATTACTATCAAAGACGAATCAACATGATCAACATTGTATTATGATATGGTCTTGAAATATGGTAACTAATATTTAAAACAAAGAAAGAGTAAAAAGAATTGAACGAATGGATGGATCTTTGCTGTTGTTGTGATCGAACGAATTAAATATCCATTATGGTTCTTTCCTTGCTGCTACCTCGCCGAACGCCTAAGGCCAAAAGCCTTTTGCAGTTTTGCGGCTCCTCGATCTCCTCCTGTACCAACACCCCCCTTCATTCTAAATTGAATCATCATATTTATACATACTAGTATATTAGTACTCCGTATATAAAGTATCAACCCTTCTCTTTTCTCAAATTACAACTTTCAACTACTAAAATACTCTCTTCTTTATTCACTAATTTAAACATCTCTACCTAATATACCTATAATACCCTTAATGAAATAAATTACAACATAAACCCTCAGCCCTTAAAATAACTACACTACTACCTTTAACATCAATTACTTTACATTAACTATCATTGCCGCCCCCACCACCGCTTTTGACACCACCGCCGCCGCCACTGACACCACCCGTCGCCGCTACCGCTATCTCGTTCGTAACCACCATCACTATTGCATTGCGTGTACATATGACTCGTAATAATATATGTAGGTTTTCTCTCTTTGATGCCCACGTTCACAAGTCTTCAACAGGTGGGCCATGTGCCTTCTTTTATTTTCCCCATTCTTGTTTGTGTACTAGCCAGCCCACTTACGAAACTTTGGGATTTTATTCTTTCTTTTATTTAGCCGAGCAATGTGTAGTATTTTTAGCCCAAGTCTGCTCTTACTTTATGCAACCCATAAATTAATATATGCCACATTATTGTCTTTTCCGTTTCAATCTCCAGTTTAGTCTTAATTCAGCTTACTCTCGTCACATTTCATCTCATAGACCTATAATCCAAAAAATAACATATTAAGCATAAAAATCTATCAAAATGAACACAATTCAAGTATAAAAATAATGATATCGCATAAAATAAATATGTGTAACATATTTATAACAATGCTAAAGATACTTGCACTACCGCCTACCATAAGGAACTTTTGAAGTTGTATCGCAAAAAGACTGACATGTTTCATGTCCTCACCAAGCTTCTCCGTATAATCATAACTTCTTTCCCCTCATATATCTTTCATGTCCTCATCAAGCTCCTCATGTATAACTATTAACTTCCGTCTCTTTGTGTAGAGTCTTCTGTAGTTTTGTTCATAAATTGTATAAATTTTTTTCATTTTTTTCCTTCTTGTGTTTCCTTAAAAACTTGCATCCATTGAATGTTACATTAATAATTACCCATGTATCCAGATTTCCATTATGCATATTATTATCAATGCTTCAATATCGTCTATAAGTCCTTTTTCATCCGTTTCTGTATGTAAATTTATATAGAGTTATATAATGAAATACAAAATCTCACAAATTATAAATAATACATATCTTTAGACCAATACATTAACAAAAGTAGGGGCGAGTATGATGCGGTTTGGTGCAAAATTTCATGTTGGGTTTTCAAAATTTCAAACCATTTGTAAATGGTTTATAGCGGTTTGGTTTTTCGGTTTTCAGATTGGTTTTTGGTTCCAAATGGGTGGGGTTTGGTTTTTTTTAAACACCGGATCAACTAAAAATTAAAAAGCAAGATATCAACTACATGGTTTATTCATGCAAATATTAATACCAAAAAACTCAAAGTCTACTTCAATGATCCATAACAAAATTCAAATGCTTAAATAATAATAAAAAAAGAAACTATCAAAAATATCAAGTTCAACTTCATAACAAGTGGTCTATTGATTACTTCTCTTCAGTTGCAATCCTCATCCGTGGGTGAATCATTTTCATTTAGTATGTTTTCTGTTATTGGAAAATCATCCACAAAAAAACATTGTATAAGAAACAATATCTATATCTATATTTCTCTCTATACATATAACACACTCTTGTTTGATAAAAGTGAAATTCTTACCAACTTCGAGTTTCTCCATTAAATCATTAACATCTACAAATAAAGATATATATTAACTAATATTAAAATTTAATTTAATTTTATTGATAATATATAATGCGGTTCGGTTTGGTTTTTTTGGTTTGGTTTTTTATATGCATCCAAGATCCAAACCATTAATTTGGTTTTTCTAAATACAAGAACCATAAAAGCGGTTTTTCATTATGGGCCGGTTTTGTGGTTTGGGTATTTCGGTTTTTTATGGTTTTTTCGGTTTATGGTTTGGTTTGCTCACCCCTAAACAAAAGCATAGCTATAATAGATTCACCGCCGTACAACCAATCACGTGTGCATAACAAGGCCTCCACATTTGTTGACAACATTGAACTTTGATATTTGCTTATTAATCTCACCCCAATGCTAAAATATGGCTTGGAAGAAACAATAGAGATTGGGATACAGGATACTCAGTATATCACGAGCCATAATTGATTTTCTTTCTAAAAGATTCGAAAAAGTATTAATCCAAATGGGTTTCTTTTTCTTTCTCAGGCATGTCAAATTGACTTTGACATGTCTCGAATCCATCAAAATTATCTCCATGATTATAACCTTTGAGCTTCCCGATATGGCGAAATCATGTGTAGTATTGGAGTGAATCCCATACTCTGAAACAACTCTCGCAGACGGTCACCAACAATCTTTACTTTTTGCTTAAAGTCATCATCCACCATGCCAAGTTTCAAAAGGCAATAATACTCAACCATATTTAATATATGTTGAGGATCCAAAATAACTGCAAATGCCAAAATTATACTGTATTCGGCTAAATACTTGTCGAAATTTACTTTCATGCCTTTAGCCATATTACTAATTGTATAAGTTATAACCTCGTCTAAACTTGACACCCTTGTTTGCTAAGGCAAGTAAGTTAGACAGGTTCCTTGTGTCTGCTGAGTTTTGTGACTACATGGAGCACTGCGTGGTTACAGCTCTTGATGATGTTGTATCAGATCATAGACCGATATTGCTCACACAAAGGGTAAGGGACTTTGGCCCTATTCCTTTCAAATTCTATAATTCATGGTTATTGCAGGATGGATTAGATAGTTGTGTGCGGATGAGTTGGTTAGCGCCTCTTACTAAGAAGAATATCAATCCGATGAACTCTTTTAAGGAGAAATTGAAAAGGCTAAAGAATGATATCAAAATCTGGAGGCACGATAACTTCTCTAAAAAGTTGGATAGAAAGTTGATTATTGCTGAAATTGGTAATTTGGACCGCATGCTTGCTGATAACATCGACAAGCCTTCTCAAGAATTGCTAGACTCAAGATCAATCCTCATCCATGACTTAAAGGTCACTGATGTCTATAACAATCGTGATTTAACTCAAAAGGCGAAGATTAAATGGGGAATAGAAGGCGATGAGAATACGAAATACTTTCATTCCATAGTCAATCAAAGGAGGAAAACATTGTCGATTCAGGGCGTCAAAGTGGAGGGCAGATGGGTAGAGGAACCTGATGATATTAAAGCTGCATTCTTTAACTTCTTTTCAAATAAATTTAAGCCTTTCCGACCTGCTCCATTACAGTTTTCAAATGGCCAGTTCAAACAACTCACTGAAAATAAATATCAGGACCTGGTTAGTGCATTTTCATTGGAAGAAATAAAGGAGGCGGTATGGGATTGTGGTGGTGAAAAATCACCGGGCCCAGACAGATTTACTTTTGCTTTCTTAAAGACTTTCTGGGATATTATGAAACAAGATGTGGCTCTCTTTGTCAACGATTTTTGGACTACGGGCAGTATTCCTAAAAGATGCAACGCCTCTTTTATTACCCTTATACCGAAGGTTGATGGCCCATTGACATTCTCTGATTATAGGGCGGTTAGCTTGATTGGAATGCAGTATAAAATCATTGCTAAACTGTTGGCGAACCGATTAGCCAAGTGCTTAGATGATGTTATTAGTGTGGAGCAATCGGCTTTTTTAAAAGGAAGGCAAATTCTTGATGGCCCCTTACTTCTCAATGAGCTTGGCGAATGGTATAAGAAAAAGAAGAAAAAGCTGATGTTATTCAAAATCGACTTTGCCAAAGCGTATGACTCGCTCTCTTGGAATTTTTTGTTTTCCATCATGTCACACATGGGATTCGGTTCTAAATGGCTTCAATGGATGAGATCTTGCCTTGCCTCCTCTCGATCATCGGTTTTGATAAATGGGAATCCAACTCCAGAGTTTGAAATTGGTCGTGGACTAAAGCAGGGAGACCCTATCGCCCCGTTTCTGTTTATAATTGCAATGGAAGGCCTTCACATTATTCTAGACAATTTAGTACAGTCGAACCAGTTCAAAGGAGCTCAATTAAACAACATCTCTATTTCACACCTCTTTTTTGCAGATGACGTTATCCTTATTGGAGATTGGGTGGAGTCGAATTTGTTTCACACCTCTTTTTTGCAGATGACGTTATCCTTATTGGAGATTGGGTGGAGTCGAATTTGGAAGTCATTCGGATTGCTCTGAAATTCTTCTTTCTTGCATCAGGATTGAAAATCAACATTCAGAAATCATCTATACTCAGAGTGGGAATTAGTCGTGAAGAAGTAATCAGAGTTGCTTCTAAATTTGGTTGCAAAGCGGAATCTTTTCCTTTCAAATACCTTGGGATCCCGATTGGAGCAAATATGTCGCGTATCAAGAATTGGCAACCGATAATTGAGAAATTCTCCAAGAGATTTTCAAGATGGAAGGCTAATTTACTTTCCATAGGGGGGCGAATGACCCTCACCGCTTCGGTCCTAGGTGCGCTTGGGACTTACTATTTTTCTTTATTTCGAGCTCCTATCTCTATTTTGAATAAACTTGAATCTATGAGGTCTAAATTTTTCTGGGGAGGAGATGAGGAGAAAAAGAAGATGGTATGGATTAAATGGCCATCTGTGTTAGCATCGAAAAGTGTTGGCGGATTGGGTGTTGGTAGTCTTAAAGCCTTGAATCTTGCATTATTATATAAATGGCGGTGGCGTGTTCTTACTGATTCTTCATCGCTTTGGGCTAAAGTTATTAGTGTTGTACATGGAACCGATAGCCTCTTTTCATTTCAAACTAAAAGATCAGGTACATGGTCTTGCATTTGTAGTTGTTTTGCCTTGATACACTCGACCCATCTTCTACCAGACACAGTTATATCCAGACATATTGGGAATGGTTCTAATACGAGATTATGGAAGGACGTTTGGATTGGTAACTCATTGTTGGCAACAAGATTTCCTAGGTTATTCGCATTAGATAAACAACATGATTGTTGTATCTCTGATCGATTTGAAGTTGATAAATGGTCGTGGGATTGGAGGCGCCCAATTCGTGGGGGACATGAAACTACCCAGCCGGAAGGATTAGAGTCTTTATTGGAGACGATTACTTTGTATGATACACAAGACCAATGGCACTGGTGTCTAAATGGTCAACGACATTTCTCGGTGAAAGATGTAAGGGAAGTCTTGGACCTATCTTTACTACCTTGTGAAGACTTTACTACTAGCTGGAATCCTCTAGTACCCAAGAAGGTAAACATATTCATGTGGAGATTGTTGCGTGATCGCATCCCTACTCGATTAAATCTAAGCCTTAAAGGCATTGAGATTCAATCTATCTTGTGTCCTCTTTGCAATGAGGTACCTGAGCAAATGAACCACATATTTGGTAATTGTAGGCATATGCGTGATTTAAGAAGCCTAATTTCATTTTGGCTCAGAACTACCATTCCTGATGTTACACCCTCCGAAGTACTAAGTTGGATTAAAGAAATGACAGCAACGAAAAAGTATAAGTCAATCTTGGAAGCTATATGTTTAACTTGGTGGTGGGCGACTTGGAAACACCGGAACGAAGTTGTCTTCAATGGGAGTTCCGCCACTACCTTGGATATTTTTAATCTTATTGTATCTACTTCTTATTTTTGGATCACTTGTCGTACTAGAAATGATAGTCTAGTATGGCCTTTATGACACAATAGTCCTACATACTTGATGTAATTTTTTTTGCCTCTTTCGGCATCTTGCCGAAAGCGGGTTCATTAATATATTTCTGCTGTTCTAAAAAAAAAAATAGGATAGGGCAAATTAGTTCTAAAGGTACCATACTTGAAATTTTTCATATGTTAGGTATAAACCAAAATCTCCCTCTATGTTAATACCACTATGTGTAAATTTCACCTAAAATGATGACCAAAACCACCATCCGGTATTCCCAAACCGATGTGGCAGCAGTTTTGGGTGTTTTATCACCACGTCACTAGATTGACTGTTGACTTTTGAGCCATGTCACTAAGCCACGTCGATCTGTTGACTATTGACCAAAAATTATACCTATGAATCTATATATCTATCTTCTAATAATAATTTAAGATAGAGTAAAATAAATAAAAAACAAATAAGAGTATCATTTCCAGCCAAGTTCCTTCAAACCATCATCATCATCATTGTCGACATACATACATATTTATATCAAACATTACATCCTATGTATATACAGACATCTATACAAAATACACACATAAATTTATAATTACTGTCATTTATATATAGAAATTTATCATATATACATACAGATCAATATATAATCTCTGTTGTTGTTGTTGCGGGTTCAGGCCAGATCTAGGCGTTGACGGCAGTTGGTGGCTAGATCTAGGTGGTGACGGCGGTGGAGGGATGGACAATGACGTTTTGTAAAATCAATTCCACCAGGCGATCGGCAGATCTAGGTGGTGACGTTTCATCACAATCAACTTCTTTCGTAAGGAACAATAGCCATCACTTTCAAAAAAATCCACCACACCACCTCTGCGTTTTTCCGATACCTTTTCCGTTCACCGGAGCAATACCCATTTTTGTATCGGCGGAACAATAATCTTGTTATTTGTTTTGTCATTGTTTTGTCAAAGTCAACTGCTTTTTGACAAAATGTTTTTGTAATTGGATTTTGATACAAACACATGTACAAAATTTAACCGACAAGATACAAACCTAGAAATTTAAAGAGGAAGAGGGTCTTCTTTTTTATTTTTTTTATTTGACTTTTTTTTCATTATATAAATAAACTAGCATGGTACCCCACGTTGCAGCGGATATATTGACTGGACGTCTAATGTCGTGATTATCGAAATCAGTATAAATGTTCAATCTTAAAATAAATTTGATTGAAATATAAAATGAAGATTTTTAGATTAGTATTAAAATTATGAACAATTAAATTGGTTCTTAAAAAACAACCGGCGAATATATGTTACTCGCAAGTCTTGTAACTTCCGGTGTTGAAAGTAGCGGTGGTGGTGGTGACTGGAAGTTTAAAGAGCTCATGTGAGAGTGTTGTAACTCCGGCGTCAAAAGTTGTGGTGGTGGTGGCTAGAAGTTTAAAGAGCTCATGGCTCGATATATCTTTAACATATTGATGTGTAAAATCGAGTTCTAAATTTATAAACAATAACTACCTAATGACTGACTACTACACACTTTTGGGTAGTGTACCCAATCGCATATAGTATAGCTAAAAGGCAAGTCCATGATCGAATACAGGGACTATTTTTTAGGAAAAATGTGAGTTTAATGTAATTCTAGAAGATGGAGGGGTTTTGTAACCGAGGTGTCACAATGCTTAAACTAAATATAATAAAGAGTTAATGACATAAATCGTCCCTATGGTTTACCTAAATAGTCACGTATCGTCCTTTATAATCAAAAACCTCAAGGACAGTCCTTTATAGGAGGATAAGGATCACGTTTGGTCCTTTGACTGTTTGACCGTCAACTCTATCCCGTTAAAACCCTCATGTGCCTCCCACGTGAGGGTACTTTCGTACTTTATAAAGTATAAAGGACCAAACTTGATATTTTTTTTCTTCATCACCACCAATCACCTCCAAACTATCTATATCTATAAACCCATCTGCATTTAAAGATTGTATCTTCTTCAAATCTTTTAAAAAGAACAAAAATTCAATATCAATAACAATAAAAAGGAGAAAAAATTTAGTTATAGATCCAATAACATCTAAAGATTGACGGGCAATACTAATTTCTTACAAGATATAAATCCAACTACATGTATCTATTTATGTTCTCCACATCAAAAACAAAGATCCAATTACCAATATCAACTTTCCGGTGCCATTTATTCCGGCAAGTCGGTTTCATCTTTTTTGCTTCTACCTTTTACATGTAACATCCCAAACGTTTTATGTTTGACAATTTGACTTTCCGTTAGTTAACGTTAGGTCTATTATGTTTATGTGCCTTATAAGGGATTATGTGATTAAATGCTTATGTGTTTAATATGAAATGAAGTAAAGTGAATTAAATGAAAGTAATTTAAAGTAAAGTATGAAAATTAAGTGCTTGTTAGATCGTTAAGTCTCCCGGTAAGTTAATTAAGCTACGAAAGTAAAGTTTAGGAAGTCGAGGGGCCTATGGGCACTAAAGGAAACTTATGGTCAGGAGTTTAAGGTCTAGTGAGACCCCATTAGCTGCAAATTTCGTGATTAAGCCCTAGGAGCAGATCCCCTCCCTCTCAAGACAAGTTTTCTCCAAGAATCAATCGTTTCGTGTCGTTTCGATCAAGTTTGATTAAGATTTCGAATCCTCGAAGTCATCTACAGGTATTATGGCTGATCTTACTCTTAAATCTGATCATGTATGTCTTAGTAGTGATTTTGATCCAGGCCATAGGGTTTGGGTTGGGTTATTTGATCAAACGTTTATTGAATTCATGTTGTTCGGGTGTTTTAAAGATTGAATTATGATGTAAAGGATTAAGGGATTAATAGGATGGTTTAAGTTGATGAAAGTGCAATTGAAAGGATTAATTTTAAGTCCCAGGTTGGATTTGGGGTATGGGTTCGTATGGAATTCGTTTGATCATAGAACAAAGATTAGGTTTCTGGTCGACACTCCAGGTGCGACGCACCAGTAGGGTGGTGCGGCGCACCACAGGCCATTTTGGAAAAATGGTAAGCCCGATATGCGACGCACCAAGGGTAGGTGCGGCGCACATTCATATGTTTAGAATTTCTGATCATTTTATGCGGCGCACCAAAGGGGTAGGTGCGGCGCACCTGCATATGTTTAGAACTCCCTGATGATTTTGTGCGACGCACCATGTGGGAGGTGCGGCGCACCTCTTGTCCAGTTTTCACAAAACATTTCGTTTAGCTTATATTTCGATCTTATACTCATTCTAGGTTGTCGGGAGCACTTAGCAAGCACTATAAGATACTTTTAACTTGTTGGTAAGCTGTATCGAGGTAAGATAACATCTTTGTCACCTGTTGGTACAACAAAACACGTTTTCATAAGTTAAACCTTCCAATTGAATATGTATGTACATTTTATGTTCATGGGTGACTATGGGAGGTTGCAAAGGGATATATTACTTACCGTTTATGATGATTGACATTCATATGCAGGTTGCAATGGTATGTGGTAAGTATATATGCATGAGACGATGAAATGATTATAAATGCATGAAATGATGAAATGATTATGTATGTATGAAATGATGAAATGATATGGTGTATGTTTGCATGTGTGGCTTGATCACCTAGTCACTAGTCCTTGATTAGGATTGCCATGTTCACGTGCACGTTAAGGGCCCTAAAGTAAAAGATGATATGTGATTAGCTTAGGTGAAAGAGTAGCCTAAACTAATTAAGCGATTAAAGTCTCGAGCATTATGTAAAGTCTTGTGTTAAGCTTAACCCGTGCTAGCTCTTCGGGGCTGGTGCGTACGTGGTCACTTGAGTTGCTCCTTGTGGCATAGTTACGTTTGAGTATTCCGGGTGAAGTAACTAATCACCAATGCGTAAAGGCATAAACGGTTTATTCAGTTGGATTGACTTTGTCATTCCTTAACGACGCCGATGGACCACCTTATGGTTTACCCATCATGTCGGGTGTGAGGACTCCATGTATGTCTATGACCGCCTACACACAACCCCACATCCCTATGTAAGTGGCATAAGTCACTTAGCCTACGTCTTGGCAAAGAAATAAAGAAAGAAAGATGAAGAAAGAAACAATAGGCACACTTTAGGACATGTTGAACCTAATGTGTATCTTATGATGTTATGTATGTGTGTGATATTAACTTAAAATGCAGATTTTGTTAATATATGAATTTGGCAACGTTTTCAAGTTATGTTATCTTACTTAGCTAATTTTATTAGCTAACACTTGTTCTTTGAAAATGTTGTGCCTTCAGGATAATCAAGTTTGAGCTAGGCGAGGATTAGCTTGGTGAGACTTGGGTAGACGAATAAAGAAGCTTAGCAAAGACTTTAAACGCTTAGACTTCCTTTTAGCCTCATGTTTGGCTATTTCATTTATGATTAAAGACTTGTATTAATGTGGCATTTATGTTGGTGCCAAAGCTTGGATTTACTTTTATTGTTTTGATGATGCTAGTAGTAACACCAAATTTTAAGGTACCATCCGTTACGGATGGGGCAGAATTTGAAAGTGATCCTTTCCGCTTATTTTAAACGCCGTTTGGCAAAGTTTTGAAAAATCCAAGTTTTTAAACGACGGGTGTTACATTACATCCTCAACCGTTTTTGTACAAGTGTTGTATGTATCTAAACCCTAAAGTATAAAGAAGTTGATTAGATCTACCTGATATCTACATCTCCACCGCCGTCCACCACAACCCTATCACCACCGACGCCACCCACTTCAAGAAACAGACCACCACAACCCCATCTAGCGTATTTTTTCGAACATCAAATCTGCCACGTTTCAAGGAATGCCAAGTGTATTATCATCATCTTCGAAATTCATATCATAGTAGACTTCGGTTGATTCTTCAAGATGATAGCAACATATCACCAAAAGAGAAACCAATTTGACCGGGAATATAGATATAAAAGAGTTATCGACACAAAAAAAGGGTTCGTGTGGATTACCCAATAAACCAAGGTTCGTGGGAAGCAGCGGAAGACGGCGGCCAGAGATGGACGAGGTGGTGGTTTACCGAGATCGTTAATTTATGTATGTATATACAGGTATGTTGGACTTGACCGGCATGGCCGCGGTTACCGCCACAGTTGACCACCGTCGTCATTTGAAACACCAAACCCTAGTTTTATAATATACATATTTGTGTGTATCTGTATGCGTGTTTATGTATGTATAAAGCGAGAATGGGGAGTAAAGATCTATTAGAAAAAAAATGAAATTGTCACGTGGCTCTTGGAACCCATCACAGGAAGAAAAGTGTTTGTTGATGGCAATCTACTTTATTTGCTTTACTAATATAGCATATATGGATATATCAAAATGCTAATTAGCTTTTCGAATTTATTGAAAAAGATTTACAATAAATTTTAATTGATTTTCTTTAACTTGGTGTATGTATATATATGTATATTTGTATGTATATTTTTAAATTATTAGGTTTGTGGAAGGAGATAATGGAAGAAGAAAGAGACTGTCAGTAAAGGAGAAAAAGACTGAAATACCCCTCACGTGGGAGGCACGTGGGGGTTTAACGGAGAGAAGTTGACGGTCAAACAGTCAAAGGACCAAACGTGATCCTTATCCTCCTATGAAGGACTGTCCTTGAGGTTTTTAATTATAAATGACGATACGTGACTATTTAGGTAAACCATAGGGACGATTTATGTCATTAACTCTAAAATAAAAGACAATGAAATCTGGTATTACGAGGGAAGGTTGTTTCCGAAGAAACTCTGAAAAGATATTAATTTAAAGTCAATAAAAATTGAGAGCACCATCTACTTCGAATCAAATCCATAATAGTTTAGGTTGCAATTAAAATAGTTGATACAATAACCGGGCATCCAGTAAATCACTAGACAAGTTCACGTGGTACCACCAACCGTTAGCAAGTCCGTATCCTCTACCTAAAACCCCTAAACAAAGAGTTCGTCATAACCGTGAGTACCACCTTTTCCGTTTATAGTTTTCCTAATTAGTTAGTTTGTTTGATTATTTAAATAATAGCTTTGCCTAATGTGGGGCAACGTGGTACCACCAACCGCTAATCCCACTTAACAGATTAATTTCTATTACTATTATATTGTTCACTATCATACCATGAACTAATGCTAATTATTCATAAACAAACAATTAAAATCACATATGCATACAACTGATACAACAACGAAGCACGCATATATCACCAACAATAATAATAACTAATGACAAGGAATTAGTTCATTAAGATCACGACAAAACATTAAGTTTACCAACTACGTCATCACAACAATTACATCTATTATTTCACATCATCATTAAATATTTAGCTACTCATAACAAGATTAATAAACATAATAAGTTAATAACAATTATCAATGTGAAAGAATTCATATAATCATATTACTATCAAAGACGAATCAACATGATCAACATTGTATTATGATATGGTCTTGAAATATGGTAACTAATATTTAAAACAAAGAAAGAGTAAAAAGAATTGAACGAATGGATGGATCTTTGCTGTTGTTGTGATCGAACGAATTAAATATCCATTATGGTTCTTTTCTTGCTGCTACCTCACCGAACGCCTAGTCCAAAAGTCTTTTGCAGTTTTGCGGCTCCTCTCCTTCTGTACCAACACCCCCCTTCATTCTAAATTGAATCATCATATTTATACATACTAGTATATTAGTACTCCGTATATAAAGTATCAACCCCTTCATCTTTTCTCAAATTACAACTTTGAACAACCAAAATATCCTCTTCTTTATTCACTAATTTAAACATCTCTACCTAATATACTATAATAATAATAATTTACAACATAAACCCCTCAACCCTTGAAATAACTACATTACCACCTTTAATATCAATTACCTTAACATTAACTATCATTGCCGCCCCCACCACCGCTTTTGACACCACCGCCGCCGCCACTGACACCACCCGTCGCCGCTACCGCTATCTCGTTCGTAACCACCATCACATCGCATTGCATGTACATATGACTCGTAATAATATATGTAGGTTTTCTCTCTTTGATGCCCACGTTCACAAGTCTTCAACAGGTGGGCCATGTGCCTTCTTTTATTTTCCCCATTCTTGTTTGTGTACTAGCCAGCCCACTTACGAAACTTTGGGATTTTATTCTTTCTTTTACTTAGCCGAGCAATGTGTAGTAATTTTAGCCCAAGTCTGCTCTATAAACTTTATGCAACCCATAAATTAATATATGCCACATTATTGTCTTTTCCGTTTCAATCTCCAGTTTAGTCTTAATTCAGCTTACTCTCGTCACATTTCATCTCATAGACCTATAATCCAAAAAATAACATATTAAGCATAAAAATCTATCAAAATGAACACAATTCAAGTATAAAAATAATGATATCGCATAAAATAAATATGTGTAACATATTTATAACAATGCTAAAGATACTTGCACTACCGCCTACCATAAGGAACTTTTGAAGTTGTATCGCAAAAAGACTGACATGTTTCATGTCCTCACCAAGCTTCTCCGTATAATCATAACTTCTTTCCCCTCATATATCTTTCATGTCCTCATCAAGCTCCTCATGTATAACTATTAACTTCCGTCTCTTTGTGTAGAGTCTTCTGTAGTTTTGTTCATATTAATCCAAATGGGTTTCTTTTTCTTTCTCAGGCATGTCAAATTGACTTTGACATGTCTCGAATCCATCAAAATTATCTCCATGATTATAACCTTTGAGCTTCCCGATATGGCGAAATCATGTGTAGTATTGGAGTGAATCCCATACTCTGAAACAACTCTCGCAGACGGTCACCAACAATCTTTACTTTTTGCTTAAAGTCATCATCCACCATGCCAAGTTTCAAAAGGCAATAATACTCAACCATATTTAATATATGTTGAGGATCCAAAATAACTGCAAATGCCAAAATTATACTGTATTCGGCTAAATACTTGTCGAAATTTACTTTCATGCCTTTAGCCATATTACTAATTGTATAAGTTATAACCTCGTCTAAACTTGACACCCTTGTTTGCTAAGGCAAGTAAGTTAGACAGGTTCCTTGTGTCTGCTGAGTTTTGTGACTACATGGAGCACTGCGTGGTTACAGCTCTTGATGATGTTGTATCAGATCATAGACCGATATTGCTCACACAAAGGGTAAGGGACTTTGGCCCTATTCCTTTCAAATTCTATAATTCATGGTTATTGCAGGATGGATTAGATAGTTGTGTGCGGATGAGTTGGTTAGCGCCTCTTACTAAGAAGAATATCAATCCGATGAACTCTTTTAAGGAGAAATTGAAAAGGCTAAAGAATGATATCAAAATCTGGAGGCACGATAACTTCTCTAAAAAGTTGGATAGAAAGTTGATTATTGCTGAAATTGGTAATTTGGACCGCATGCTTGCTGATAACATCGACAAGCCTTCTCAAGAATTGCTAGACTCAAGATCAATCCTCATCCATGACTTAAAGGTCACTGATGTCTATAACAATCGTGATTTAACTCAAAAGGCGAAGATTAAATGGGGAATAGAAGGCGATGAGAATACGAAATACTTTCATTCCATAGTCAATCAAAGGAGGAAAACATTGTCGATTCAGGGCGTCAAAGTGGAGGGCAGATGGGTAGAGGAACCTGATGATATTAAAGCTGCATTCTTTAACTTCTTTTCAAATAAATTTAAGCCTTTCCGACCTGCTCCATTACAGTTTTCAAATGGCCAGTTCAAACAACTCACTGAAAATAAATATCAGGACCTGGTTAGTGCATTTTCATTGGAAGAAATAAAGGAGGCGGTATGGGATTGTGGTGGTGAAAAATCACCGGGCCCAGACAGATTTACTTTTGCTTTCTTAAAGACTTTCTGGGATATTATGAAACAAGATGTGGCTCTCTTTGTCAACGATTTTTGGACTACGGGCAGTATTCCTAAAAGATGCAACGCCTCTTTTATTACCCTTATACCGAAGGTTGATGGCCCATTGACATTCTCTGATTATAGGGCGGTTAGCTTGATTGGAATGCAGTATAAAATCATTGCTAAACTGTTGGCGAACCGATTAGCCAAGTGCTTAGATGATGTTATTAGTGTGGAGCAATCGGCTTTTTTAAAAGGAAGGCAAATTCTTGATGGCCCCTTACTTCTCAATGAGCTTGGCGAATGGTATAAGAAAAAGAAGAAAAAGCTGATGTTATTCAAAATCGACTTTGCCAAAGCGTATGACTCGCTCTCTTGGAATTTTTTGTTTTCCATCATGTCACACATGGGATTCGGTTCTAAATGGCTTCAATGGATGAGATCTTGCCTTGCCTCCTCTCGATCATCGGTTTTGATAAATGGGAGTCCAACTCCAGAGTTTGAAATTGGTCGTGGACTAAAGCAGGGAGACCCTATCGCCCCGTTTCTGTTTATAATTGCAATGGAAGGCCTTCACATTATTCTAGACAATTTAGTACAGTCGAACCAGTTCAAAGGAGCTCAATTAAACAACATCTCTATTTCACACCTCTTTTTTGCAGATGACGTTATCCTTATTGGAGATTGGGTGGAGTCGAATTTGTTTCACACCTCTTTTTTGCAGATGACGTTATCCTTATTGGAGATTGGGTGGAGTCGAATTTGGAAGTCATTCGGATTGCTCTGAAATTCTTCTTTCTTGCATCAGGATTGAAAATCAACATTCAGAAATCATCTATACTCAGAGTGGGAATTAGTCGTGAAGAAGTAATCAGAGTTGCTTCTAAATTTGGTTGCAAAGTGGAATCTTTTCCTTTCAAATACCTTGGGATCCCGATTGGAGCAAATATGTCGCGTATCAAGAATTGGCAACCGATAATTGAGAAATTCTCCAAGAGATTTTCAAGATGGAAGGCTAATTTACTTTCCATAGGGGGGCGAATGACCCTCACCGCTTCGGTCCTAGGTGCGCTTGGGACTTACTATTTTTCTTTATTTCGAGCTCCTATCTCTATTTTGAATAAACTTGAATCTATGAGGTCTAAATTTTTCTGGGGAGGAGATGAGGAGAAAAAGAAGATGGTATGGATTAAATGGCCATCTGTGTTAGCATCGAAAAGTGTTGGCGGATTGGGTGTTGGTAGTCTTAAAGCCTTGAATCTTGCGTTATTATATAAATGGCGGTGACGTGTTCTTACTGATTCTTCATCGCTTTGGGCTAAAGTTATTAGTGTTGTACATGGAACCGATAGCCTCTTTTCATTTCAAACTAAAAGATCAGGTACATGGTCTTGCATTTGTAGTTGTTTTGCCTTGATACACTCGACCCATCTTCTACCAGACACACAGTTATATCCAGACATATTGGGAATGGTTCTAATACGAGATTATGGAAGGACGTTTGGATTGGTAACTCATTGTTGGCAACAAGATTTCCTAGGTTATTCGCATTAGATAAACAACATGATTGTTGTATCTCTGATCGATTTGAAGTTGATAAATGGTCGTGGGATTGGAGGCGCCCAATTCGTGGGGGACATGAAACTACCCAGCCGGAAGGATTAGAGTCTTTATTGGAGACGATTACTTTGTATGATACACAAGACCAATGGCACTGGTGTCTAAATGGTCAACGACATTTCTCGGTGAAAGATGTAAGGGAAGTCTTGGACCTATCTTTACTACCTTGTGAAGACTTTACTACTAGCTGGAATCCTCTAGTACCCAAGAAGGTAAACATATTCATGTGGAGATTGTTGCGTGATCGCATCCCTACTCGATTAAATCTAAGCCTTAAAGGCATTGAGATTCAATCTATCTTGTGTCCTCTTTGCAATGAGGTACCTGAGCAAATGAACCACATATTTGGTAATTGTAGGCATATGCGTGATTTAAGAAGCCTAATTTCATTTTGGCTCAGAACTACCATTCCTGATGTTACACCCTCCGAAGTACTAAGTTGGATTAAAGAAATGACAGCAACGAAAAAGTATAAGTCAATCTTGGAAGCTATATGTTTAACTTGGTGGTGGGCGACTTGGAAACACCGGAACGAAGTTGTCTTCAATGGGAGTTCCGCCACTACCTTGGATATTTTTAATCTTATTGTATCTACTTCTTATTTTTGGATCACTTGTCGTACTAGAAATGATAGTCTAGTATGGCCTTTATGACACAATAGTCCTACATACTTGATGTAATTTTTTTTGCCTCTTTCGGCATCTTGCCGAAAGCGGGTTCATTAATATATTTCTGCTGTTCTAAAAAAAAAAATAGGATAGGGCAAATTAGTTCTAAAGGTACCATACTTGAAATTTTTCATATGTTAGGTATAAACCAAAATCTCCCTCTATGTTAATACCACTATGTGTAAATTTCACCTAAAATGATGACCAAAACCACCATCCGGTATTCCCAAACCGATGTGGCAGCAGTTTTGGGTGTTTTATCACCACGTCACTAGATTGACTGTTGACTTTTGAGCCATGTCACTAAGCCACGTCGATCTGTTGACTATTGACCAAAAATTATACCTATGAATCTATATATCTATCTTCTAATAATAATTTAAGATAGAGTAAAATAAATAAAAAACAAATAAGAGTATCATTTCCAGCCAAGTTCCTTCAAACCATCATCATCATCATTGTCGACATACATACATATTTATATCAAACATTACATCCTATGTATATACAGACATCTATACAAAATACACACATAAATTTATAATTACTGTCATTTATATATAGAAATTTATCATATATACATACAGATCAATATATAATCTCTGTTGTTGTTGTTGCGGGTTCAGGCCAGATCTAGGCGTTGACGGCAGTTGGTGGCTAGATCTAGGTGGTGACGGCGGTGGAGGGATGGACAATGACGTTTTGTAAAATCAATTCCACCAGGCGATCGGCAGATCTAGGTGGTGACGTTTCATCACAATCAACTTCTTTCGTAAGGAACAATAGCCATCACTTTCAAAAAAATCCACCACACCACCTCTGCGTTTTTCCGATACCTTTTCCGTTCACCGGAGCAATACCCATTTTTGTATCGGCGGAACAATAATCTTGTTATTTGTTTTGTCATTGTTTTGTCAAAGTCAACTGCTTTTTGACAAAATGTTTTTGTAATTGGATTTTGATACAAACACATGTACAAAATTTCAACCGACAAGATACAAACCTAGAAATTTAAAGAGGAAGAAAGAAAAAGGTTTTACAGGTCTACAAAATCTGGATGTATTTATATTCATACACATACACATATAACTATACAAGATAGATATAGATATACAGGGGACGAAAGATGGGTGAATACCCATGTGACAGCTTAAGTGGCTAAGTTTTATAATAATATCCATGTGGCAAAACCGTCTAAAGTCTCCGGTGGTATTTTTAATCCCCTACTTATGTTTAATGTACAGTGTTTGGTATTTTATTAACATATCAAGTATGATACCTTTAGAACTAATTTGCCCAATAAGATACAAGCTTTCCAAGCTTCCCAAGAACAAAGTAATAATGTCAGAGAAAGGTTTCAAAAACATTGTGATTTCCTTTATCCTTTCCCATTCTTCTTTTGGTCAAATATTAAAATAACTCGTCTAGTACTTGCAAGCTCGCATATGTATGATCATAGGCCTATGCACAATCAAGCGAGATACACGTAGAAATTCCATCTAGTAGCTTTGTCTTGACGAACATGTCTACCACATTGAATAGAACTTCATCTAACATATTTAACCTGACTCTTTAATTAACATTTTTAATAGCTTCTTCAATCCCTTTCGATCCTGCTGGGACATTAGAATTAAAATGCTGCTCCAATATGTACGTACATGCATAAACCTTCCATTACAATTAACCCATTATCAAAACTTTAAAGATGGTTTAAAGAATCAACTAAATTGTCATTGCACTTTTGCATTGTCGAGTGTGATTGTAAAATCCTTTTTTTTATTTCCCCAATCATTGCAAAACTTAACCACACAATCTGCTAAAATAGAACCAGTATGAGGTGAAGGTATAGCTCCAAAAGCTTAAAACATTTCCTTTTCAAAACCAAACTTACATCAACTAATGGGTCAGTCAATGCATTGTAACCGCGAGCTGACCCGTTACAAGGCGTTGACTGCCCATTGTGTTGATGAAAGTTAGGCTTTGAGAAAGAAAAAAGTAGGTTTTGAACTTTGGAGTTATACCTCCAACTCATACTGATTCTATTTAAGCGGATTGCATTGTTACCTTTTGCAAGGATTGGGACATCAAAAAAAAGGTTTTTACGATCAGACTAGATAATGAAAATAACAGTTACCATTTATTTGACTCTTTGAAGAATCGTTTAAGTTTATATAATGTGTTAATTTGTTATGGAAATGTTATGCGTGTACGTTGTGAAGCACATGTGTTAAATCTAATCGTACAAGAGGATTGAAAGTGATTAAAGAAGCTATTGAAAAGGTTTGGAAGTCCGTTAAATATGTTAAATGAAGTTCTGCAAAGAAGTTTAAGTGTGTTGAATGCATTTGACGTCTTAATCTTGAATGTGATAGACATGCTCGCCAAGACATAGTTAATTAATTACTAGAAGGAATTATACCTGTCTAATGCTTAAGTTTTCATTTGGCCTATGATCGTGTATATACTTTTTTTTTAAGGTGAATTTCGCTGGAAACTTCGTATCGCGATTCGACAGCGGGAGGTCTAACATACGTTGTCTACTAGACAAGAATTTTAATACTTGTCTAACACCTGAATAATGAGAAAGGACGTTTTAAAATGTTTCTATGACATTACGAATTTGCTATTTACTCTGATTAAATAAAGACGTTTTATTAGATGTTCGAAAAGGTGTTCTATTTGCTCGTAGCTCCCGTTTGATACCGGATAAAGCAAATCTTGGGTTTCGTTTTCCTTGTGATGGGCCTGGAAGGGGGGGGACATGTCAAGTATCGGCTTGGGACCACGTCTTCTTAGGACTCTTCTGGATGTACAATGCAATTTCAGTAGTCATATTTCATTTCAGTTGGAAAATGCAGTCAGATGTTTGGGGCAGTATAAGCGACCGACCCATTTTATGTTATTCGGTTAATAAAATCCCAACACGAAAAAACCAGCCAGTCGAAATGATTAAAAAACAGAATTAATAAAAAAATAATAACAGACACGCTTAGACCCTGTATGAAAAAACATGTCGTAAAGTTAGCTTGATTCGCTATTCCTAAAAGTTGCTAATCTTTTATATAAACGAGCATGGTATCTGCACAATGCGGCGACGGTGGTGGGGAAGAGGGTCTAGTGGTGTCGGTGATGGTACTATTGGTGGTGGTGGCGGTGTCAAGTGGTGTAGGTTGATGTAAAGGTGATAGTTGAATATTTAAAAAGATAAGGGCTTAAAGTGTTAATTATTAAAATAAGGGTTCGGGTGTAAATTAATTCATTAAGGGCAAATTTGGTATTTTATAAAAACTCTTTCCATAGTGGGGCGTGGGTGTTTATTAGGGGTAATTTAGTAATTCCGTATGTAACTATTGTGTAACTATTTCTAAAAATGGGGGGTGTAATAATTTTTATAAAGAAATACGAGCATGGTACCCACACATGCGGCGTTGGCGGGGACGGCGGTCTAGTGGTGTCGGTGACGGTGGTGGTGGTGGCGGTGTCAAGTGGTGTAGGTTGATGTAAAGGTGATAGTTGAATATTTAAAAAGATAAGGGCTTAAAGTGTTAATTATTAAAATAAGGGTTCGGGGTGTAAATTAATTCATTAAGGCAAATTTGGTATTTTATAAAAACTCTTTCCATGGTGGGGCGTGGGTGTTTATTAGGGGTAATTTAGTAATTCCGTATGTAACTATTGTGTAACTATTTCTAAAAATGGGGGGTGTAATAATTTTTATAAAGAAATACGAGCATGGTACCCACACATGCGGCGTTGGCGGGGACGGCGGTCTAGTGGTGTCGGTGACGGTGGTGGTGGTGGCGGTGTCAAGTGGTGTAGGTTGATGTAAAGGTGATAGTTGAATATTTAAAAAGATAAGGGCTTAAAGTGTTAATTATTAAAATAAGGGTTTAGAGTGTAAATTAATTCATTAAGGGCAAATTTGGTAATTTATAAAAACTCTTTCCATAGTGGGTGTTTATTAAGGGCAATTTAGTACTTTCGTATGTAACATTTGAGTAACACTTTCTATTTGTAGGGGGTGAATAATTTTTATAAAAGAGTATAGATAGATAAAACAACATTGTTTGCACTTTAAAAAATCTTATTTGGCAAGATAGCATTGGTTCTCAATCTATCTTCTAAAAAACATGATGTCATGTTGTATTTTTATTTAAAAAATTGTTTTTCATATTAGACTTCTGTATATCAACTCTTTTTTTGTAACACCCGCGGATTTTGACCATTTGACTTTTGTGTAATTTGACTAGTTAATTCAATTAATGAATGATTTAGTTCCTTTTGAGACTAAACGACGTGCAAAACACTTAACGGGTCACTTGACCACTTGTTGGGCAATACGATATTAGACGACACATGACGACGATTTGATTAAACTAGTAACGTGTGAAACGGGTCAACCCATGGTTAAGATGCATGACCCATGACCCATAAGAATTACCCAACCCTATCCACCCTCCCCCACCTTATCCTTTCATTCATCCATCCATTTCCCTTCCACTCTTTCTCTCTCTCTAATTCTCTTCCAAGAACACACACAAACACATATCTCTCTCTCATTAAATTCTTGCACCATTTATTGCTTTGGTTTGGATTCAAGCTAGATTAAGCATCATCACCATCTCATTTGCATCATATCAAGATTTGGGTCATCAAAAAGTGCAAGAACATTATCTTTTGGGTCAAAATTCGGGTTTAAGCATTGGTGGAAGATTTGGTAAGTGAAACTCATTCTATATTCATCATTTCATACTTATAAACTTGTTTCTAGTTGTAACCAAGTGTTTTCGGGTCACAAATCGAGCCAAAAGTCGAATTAGGGTTTGTAATGGGTCAAAACGAATTTGGAACTAGATTTGATGTTTTGAAATGAAATCTTGGAATGGGTTGTGTTCCTTTGAGTTTGTTTATGTCCAAATGTGTGGATTCAAGCTTGAAATCGGGTCCTAGATCCTCCTTGGTCGACTATGGGGTCAAAATGGGTGTTTTTGGGGTGTTTGGCTCGTGCTGGTGCTGAACTGGGTGGGTTGCGGCGCAACTAGTCAAGTTGCGGCGCAACTTAACTGACTGTTTTTCTGTTGCGGCGCAATCCTAAGTTGTGGCGCAATTGGGGGTCTTAATCACTTAACTTTTTCCTAGCTTCGGTTCTAGCATCCTAGGATCGTCCCGACCTTTCCAGAATGTCCTCTTATGACCTTATTGGTGCCTTACACAAGACAAACCATTCGTTCAAAGTCGTGAGTCACTTTTGGAACCAAACGTGAGATTTTAACTCAAACTATATATATATATATATATATCTTTTGATCCGTAAGTCCGTTTTAGACGTATGACCTATCGTTGGAATCGTATGAGAGTCTATTTTCTTGTAGTAACCTTCATTTGAGATGAATCTTCCTCCATTTCTAAAAATGTCGAGTCATGGTGTCTTGTTCTTACTCGGGAAGGTTGTAGAAGCATTTGTGGATTTGTGACTCGACTTGAACTTACTAAATCAACTTGTTTAGGACTATAGAGTTGACATTTACGATATTATGTTATATATTAATAGGTTGTGGACGCGTGGAGCCCAATACTCGCTTATAATCTTATCTTAACTCGATATTAGCTTCTCTTGCCGATCAAGGTGAGTTCCGTAGCTCCCTACTCGCTTGAGATTCGGGCTGGAAAGTGTACAACTACTTGTTTAGCTGTTTGATTGTCTGACTGACTTGTTTGACGGTTTATCCATTACTTGGTTGATTTTGCGCTTGTTTGTGATATTATGATCGTTTAGGATAGTTGTGCCTACACGGAAGTCGGTTATGCTTTTCAAAGGGTTTTAGATGTGGTGGGAAGGCTGCGGGTGACCCTATATATAAGCATCTAGAACTTGATGAAAGTAAAATCCTCCGAAGTGTAGGTACGAGTTGTGTAATGGAATGGATGGATATTGGATTGTGATTGGAATAGACATATACGCATTGTTGCACATGATTTGAGCGCTTTACACGCAATGTATACTTATTTATGCGCTTTACACGCAATGCATACTTATTTACGCGCTTTACACGCAAGTATACTTATCTATGCGAATTACACGCATGCAAACCTTTATGTTACATGGTTGGCCTACATTCGATATTCATCATGGCACATGCATACATACGATATGAGACTTGGATATTTACACCACTTGTGCTCATTTATTACACGTGACTATTTTACTCCATATGATCTTGTTGTGGTTTGACATTGTGACTATCGACAGTGGTTCCTCGTGAACCATTTCTACGAACTCACCAACCTCGTGTTGACTTGTTTAGTACACTTTTCAGGTAACCAGGTACCCCCAAGACAAGATGCATGATTGATAGACTATTTGGACTCGGGCTTGGACTTTCATGGATCAAGGATTCATTTGCCCATTCTTTTGCATTATGCTTAGGATCGTTTGCCATCTTTTGGATTGTTTTGTAAACGCTTGATGGCTACTTGCTCCTTATGCATTTTGTGATTGTATTTGATTAAAACTTGTTGAATTCATCGAATTCATTTTATGTCATTTAGTTGCCTACGATAATTCCATCATGTGCTATTTATTTTCCGTAATATTCCGAGCCCTAGTTCGGGGTGTTACAGAATGGTGGCCCATGCGTGGTCGTAGAGAATTAGGCGGTTTGACCTAGACTACGGCTAAGTAAAACTCTTCATATAGCATGCATGGCTAGGAATTTTGTGTGCAACTTGAATTGTATGGACCTTGAAAAGTACCCGTTGTGAGTTCGTAGACAAGACCATTTACTTGATGACTTGAGTACAATGCGATGAACGTGTGTTGAGCACAATGTGGTTAACGTGTACATTGATTTGAACTTGATTGTGGTTGAGATGGATTGTTGTCATGGCTTGGTGATAGTTTGATGAATTAGGGCAAAATGAAGTTATGCCATTAACTTAGTATAATATTGTGGCAACCCTAAAAGAGCTTGATCAACTATTTTATGGTCACCCGGTATTATAACAAGTTAATGACATCACGGATTGCACACGCTTGGTTTAGGGTATAATAAGGAACCGATATGCGTAATGGAAGTTGATTGGGTGGAGGGTTAGCCGCTGGTACACCCTGTATACAAACCCGGTCAATAACTAGAGGGCATATCGAATTCGGATTATACTTTAAACCATTTGTGTTAGTTGACTTGTTTTAGTTGCTTGTGATGTGATGTGTTGAACATGAGTATTGGTTATGATAATGGACAACTATTATGAATTAAGCATGAGAAAATGATAGACGATTGTTGTAAACTTAATATGATGGCATGATAGATAACGATCCCCTTAGAACATTAGTACTCTTGCCTTAGCGTAATGATATGAATTGTGTATACTATGTCGACATGAGAGCATTAACTACTTGTGTGACTAACATGTGAGCATTTTGAGGCTAACTTTCGGGTCAACGTGTTGCTTACCTTATAGAAAATGGTGGGACCAAGAAGGAATACGGCTAACCATAGCGATGAGCCGGATTTGGAAACCGTGATCGCCCAAGCGGTAGCAAATGCCATACCTACTATCGTAGCCCAAGTCACGTCAAGCCTTCAAGGAAACAATGAAACACGTGAAGCTAGAGTAAATATGGGTGATGATGGGGTGTTGAGTGAGTCGTCAACCAAAAGAAAGAATGTCGTGGAGTCTAGTGGGACGAAGAAAGTTGGTAGGTTTGACACTAAGTATGCTAGTAAGGGAAAAGCATTTGCGGCATTTAAGCCGGGGAGACGAGAGTATTTGGGTTCTTTACCTAGGTGCGGGAGATGCTCTCGACATCATGCTCCTACCTCTTCTTGTGGGGCATGCTACAATTGTAACAAGATTGGGCATTTGACTAGGGAGTGTAGGAAATCAAGAGTGGCTCCCTTGAATGCGGTTCCTCTTCAAACCGTTCATCCCCAAGCCAACCACCCTCGGAGCCAACGGGGTGCTTGTTTTGTGTATGGTATCCCCGACCACTATAGAAATGCTTGTTCAAGATGGGTTGAACCACAAGCCCAAGTGGCGACTTCTCATAATCAACTTCAGATTGTTGCTTCTACCCAAAACCATAGCCCACAAAGCCGTCAAGTGCAACCTCGAGGACGAGCCTTGGTGGAGAATGCTAATGAAGCCCGTAACGATCCAGAAGTGGTGACATGTACATTCCTTCTTCCCGACCATTACGACGCGATGTTAGTTGATTTTAGGACCGATTATAGCCTTACTTTCTCTTACTTGACTTCTTTCATTGACAAATATCCGTAGGCTTAGATTTGAATCTCGATCCTTCAAATGATTTGTGATGTGCTAGATAGGTCTAGTCGAATTGCTTGGTGATGTCGGTTGACTTTAAATGATATCAAACTCTTTATTGGCCCTATGCCCCTTGAAATTGGGAACTTTGATAATTATTGCAAGCATGGATTGGATGACGGTGATTAATACGATTGGTGGTTGTGGCAAAGAGTTGTCTAAAAATGTCTTTGTGTAACGGTAAGATTCTTAGGGTCCAAGACGAAATATCGATTCATCTAACTCCGAGTCCTTGGCACTGCCGTCTCAAGGGAAAAGTTTAAGACCGTTACTATTATTCGTGACTTTCCCGATATCCTTCCGGATAACTTACCGGACTTACTTTCATCTCGTCAACTTGACTTTCGTATTTCTTTTATTACCTAACGCCGCACCCATAGCTAAAAACTCCTTATAGGTCTGCCATGATCAAAAAACAAGAATTGGAAACACAACTCAATTTACTCCTAGGAAAAAGGGTTTTGTTGTCCTAACTAACCGCTGCGAGAAGCTCCTATCTCATGGTACAAAAGAGAGACGGGTTGTTTAGAATGTGTATAGACTATCGGTAGTTGAGTGAGCTTACGGCGAAGAACCGTATCCACTCCCTCGAATAGATGACTTGTTGGATCAATTACAAGATACCAAGTATTTTTCCAAAAAAAATAAAATTAAATAAAAATAAAAATAAAAATAAAAAATAAAATTTTTTTTATCTTCACTCGGGTTATCATCAACTCCGGGTACATGAAGAACATTTTGAATCCACCATTTCGCCTTTTGGGTTGATTAATGCACTGGCGGTGTTCATGGATTTGATGAACCGAGTGTGTCGACCATAATTGGACAAGTTGCCCTTAATTTATTGATGACAACCGTATTCACTCGAAAATGAAAGAAGAACATATTAAGCACGTGCGCAAAGTGCTCGAATTAGTTAGAAAGGAAAAGTTGCATGCGAAATTCACCAAGTACAAAATTGTGGTTGAAAGAGGTCCACTTTCTTGGTCACGTGGTGAGCAAGGATGGTATTCATGTGGACCCGAGCAAGATTTAAGCGGCTAAGAAGTTGGAGGCGACCCGAGATGCCATCCGAGATTCGTCAAATTCTCGGATTGGCGGGTTGTTATGAAAAACTAATTGAAAATTTCTCTAGAAATGCACAACCATTTACTCTCTTGACTTAAAGAGAGAAAAGGATTGAATGGGGCAAAAGACAAGAATGAGCCTTCCAAATACTCATGGATATATTGTGTAAATTATACCAATCACAAAATGCCTCCAACACATCTTTGACCAGAGTAAGTTGAACATGAGACTAAGGGCGATGATTTGAACTCTTTAGTGACTACGATTGTGAGATCCGTTACCATCAGGGCAAAACCAAGATTCTGACTGATGCATTGGGAAGGAAAGAGAGAGTCAAGCCGAGGCAAGCAAGAGTAATGAGCCTCATAGCAGAGCAAGACATTTGTGACGGGATCAATTGAAACTCAAATGCAATCCACACCACCGGAGAACTGAGTAGTAAAGACTTGGACAACGTGGGACAACAATACGATCCTAAGGAAGAAAATGGATCACATTTGGTTGAGAGGCTCTAGGTTCCCATTTCTAGACAATCTAAGAACATCCCTCGTGGATGAAGGCCACAATCCAGCTTATTCGGTCCATCCCGGGTCGGATAAGACGTATTTCTATTTAAAAGATTTTACAAGTAGTCAGGCATGAAGCATGATTTGGCTAAATGTGTGAGCGAGTGCCTCACTTACCTACAAGTTAAGGCCGATCATGAGGTGCCACCCGAATTGAAGGTGCAACAAGTGGAGCGAGAATGGAAATGGGAACGAATCGCAATGAACTTCAACACGAAGTTACCGAAGGCATGAAATGGTTGTGATACGAATTGGGTGATTGTAAATCGGTTAGTGAAGTCGGCCTACCTTTTGGCCATCCGTGAAACCGATTAATTTGACAGCATGGCGCTGTTATACTTTAAAGAGGTGGTGTCTAAGCATGGAGTTCCGGTTTCTATCATCGTCGATAGAGATGCCGGGATAACTCAAATTTTGAAAAGCCTTTCAACAAGCAATGGGTACTCAACTCGATATTAGTTACGACACTTCATTCCCAAATGGATGGACGGTGAAAGAACGCTACGAACGCTAGAAGGCATGTTGAGAACGTGTACTAATGACTTTGGTGGTGGTTTGAGAGATCACTTACCATTGAGTTGACTCCTGTACAATAATAGATATCACGCGAGTATTAAAGTGGCACCCGTTAGGGCACCTTATGGTAGGAAGCATTATTCTCTCCTAACTTGGGTTGGGGGTGGTGAATCAAAACGACAAAGGAGAATTCTCAAATAAAAAGGGGATTACAACTAACCCATGAATGATTGAAGAGGTACACCAAAGTAAAGTGTAGACCATTGAAGCATCCTAAAGAGTTTAAGGTATTTCATAAATGTAGAGTACATAAGTGTTAGGCGGACACCACTTTTCACATGCCGATGAACAAGATCCAAGTGGATAAAAACCTAACCTTGCCGAAGAACTGGTAGGACCTTAGTTAGTGAGGTCAAGAAAATTCAAGAACAAACGCTACACGACTGTCAAGTTAGACAGTATGCTAGACGCGAAAACGAGTTCACTTGGGAGCGAGAGGACCATGTGAGACCCCGGTACCCGCATTGCTTAGTAATTAGGGTTTTGTCGAATTTCGGGACGAAATTCTTTTAACGGGGGAATGATGTAACACCCGCGGATTTTGACCATTTGACTTTTGTGTAATTTGACTAGTTAATTCAATTAATGAATGATTTAGTTCCTTTTGAGACTAAACGACGTGCAAAACACTTAACGGGTCACTTGACCACTTGTTGGGCAATACGATATTAGACGACACATGACGACGATTTGATTAAACTAGTAACGTGTGAAACGGGTCAACCCATGGTTAAGATGCATGACCCATGACCCATAAGAATTACCCAACCCTATCCACCCTCCCCCACCTTATCCTTTCATTCATCCATCCATTTCCCTTCCACTCTTTCTCTCTCTCTAATTCTCTTCCAAGAACACACACAAACACATATCTCTCTCTCATTAAATTCTTGCACCATTTATTGCTTTGGTTTGGATTCAAGCTAGATTAAGCATCATCACCATCTCATTTGCATCATATCAAGATTTGGGTCATCAAAAAGTGCAAGAACATTATCTTTTGGGTCAAAATTTGGGTTTAAGCATTGGTGGAAGATTTGGTAAGTGAAACTCATTCTATATTCATCATTTCATACTTATAAACGTGTTTCTAGTTGTAACCAAGTGTTTTCGGGTCACAAATCGAGCCAAAAGTCGAATTAGGGTTTGTTAGGTTTGTAATCGGTCAAAACGAATTTGGAACTAGATTTGATGTTTTGAAATGAAATCTTGGAATGGGTTGTATTCCAATTTCAAGGTGGAATCTATGGGGCATCCAAGTTGCGGCGCAACTATACAAGTTGCGGCGCAACTAAGTTGCGGCGCAACTAGTTGCGGCGCAATCTAAGTTGCGGCGCAATCTAGTTGCGGCGCAATCTGTTGCGGCGCAATCTAGTTGCGGCGCAATCTAAGTTGCGGCGCAATCTAAGTTGCGGCGCAATCTGTTGCGGCGCAATCTAAGTTGCGGCGCAACTGTTGCGGCGCAATCTGTTGCGGCGCAATCTAAGTTGCGGCGCAATCTGTTGCGGCGCAATCTAAGTTGCGGCGCAATCTAAGTTGCGGCGCAATCTGTTGCGGCGCAATCTAGTTGCGGCGCAATCTAAGTTGCGGCGCAATCTGTTGCGGCGCAATCTATACAAGTTGCGGCGCAATCTAAGTTGCGGCGCAATCTGTTGCGGCGCAATCTAAGTTGCGGCGCAATCTGTTGCGGCGCAATCTAGTTGCGGCGCAATCTAAGTTGCGGCGCAATCTGTTGCGGCGCAATCTAAGTTGCGGCGCAATCTGTTGCGGCGCAATCTAGTTGCGGCGCAATCTAGTTGCGGCGCAATCTAGTTGCGGCGCAATCTAAGTTGCGGCGCAATCTAGTTGCGGCGCAATCTAAGTTGCGGCGCAATCTAGTTGCGGCGCAATCTAGTTGCGGCGCAATCTAGTTGCGGCGCAATCTGTTGCGGCGCAATCTAAGTTGCGGCGCAATCTAGTTGCGGCGCAATCTAGTTGCGGCGCAATCTAAGTTGCGGCGCAATCTGTTGCGGCGCAATCTAAGTTGCGGCGCAATCTGTTGCGGCGCAATCTAGTTGCGGCGCAATCTAAGTTGCGGCGCAATCTGTTGCGGCGCAACTAAGTTGCGGCGCAATCTGTTGCGGCGCAATCTAGTTGCGGCGCAATCTGTTGCGGCGCAATCTAGTTGCGGCGCAATCTAAGTTGCGGCGCAATCTAGTTGCGGCGCAATCTAGTTGCGGCGCAATCTAAGTTGCGGCGCAATCTGTTGCGGCGCAATCTAAGTTGCGGCGCAATCTGTTGCGGCGCAATCTAAGTTGCGGCGCAATCTAAGTTGCGGCGCAATCTGTTGCGGCGCAATCTAGTTGCGGCGCAATCTAAGTTGCGGCGCAATCTGTTGCGGCGCAATCTGTTGCGGCGCAATCTAAGTTGCGGCGCAACTAGTTGCGGCGCAATCTGTTGCGGCGCAATCTAAGTTGCGGCGCAATCTAGTTGCGGCGCAATCTGTTGCGGCGCAATCTAGTTGCGGCGCAATCTAGTTGCGGCGCAATCTAGTTGCGGCGCAATCTAGTTGCGGCGCAATCTGTTGCGGCGCAATCTAGTTGCGGCGCAATCTGTTGCGGCGCAATCTGTTGCGGCGCAATCTAAGTTGCGGCGCAATCTGTTGCGGCGCAATCTAGTTGCGGCGCAATCTAAGTTGCGGCGCAATCTAAGTTGCGGCGCAATCTGTTGCGGCGCAATCTAAGTTGCGGCGCAACTAGTTGCGGCGCAATCTGTTGCGGCGCAATCTAGTTGCGGCGCAATCTGTTGCGGCGCAATCTAGTTGCGGCGCAATCTAAGTTGCGGCGCAATCTAGTTGCGGCGCAATCTAAGTTGCGGCGCAATCTAGTTGCGGCGCAATCTAGTTGCGGCGCAATCTAAGTTGCGGCGCAATCTGTTGCGGCGCAATCCTAAGTTGCGGCGCAATGTTTCGTGCTGGTGCTGAACTGGGTGGGTTGCGGCGCAACTAGTCAAGTTGCGGCGCAACTTAACTGACTGTTTTTCTGTTGCGGCGCAATCCTAAGTTGCGGCGCAATCCTAAGTTGCGGCGCAATTGGGGGCCTTAATCACTTAACTTTTTCCTAGCTTCGGTTCTAGCATCCTAGGATCGTCCCGACCTTTCCAGAATGTCCTCTTATGACCTTATTGGTGCCTTACACAAGACAAACCATTCGTTCAAAGTCGTGAGTCACTTTTGGAACCAAACTTGAGATTTTAACTCAAACTATATACATATATACATATATCTTTTGATCCGTAAGTCCGTTTTAGACGTATGACCTATCGTTGGAATCGTATGAGAGTCTATTTTCTTGTAGTAACCTTCATTTGAGATGAATTTTCCTCCATTTCTAAAAATGTCGAGTCATGGTGTCTTGTTCTTACTCGGGAAGGTTGTAGAAGCATTTGTGGATTTGTGACTCGACTTGAACTTACTAAATCAACTTGTTTAGGACTATAGAGTTGACATTTACGATATTATGTTATATATTAATAGGTTGTGGACGCGTGGAACCCAATACTCGCTTATAATCTTATCTTAACTCGATATTAGCTTCTCTTGCCGATCAAGGTGAGTTCCGTAGCTCCCTACTCGCTTGAGATTCGGGCTGGAAAGTGTACAACTACTTGTTTAGCTGTTTGATTGTCTGACTGACTTGTTTGACGGTTTATCCATTACTTGGTTGATTTTGCGCTTGTTTGTGATATTATGATCGTTTAGGATAGTTGTGCCTACACGGAAGTCGGTTATGCTTTTCAAAGGGTTTTAGATGTGGTGGGAAGGCTGCGGGTGACCCTATATATAAGCATCTAGAACTTGCGCTTTACACGCAATGCATACTTATCTACGCGCTTTACACGCAATGCATACTTATCTACGCGCTTTACACGCAATGCATACTTATTTATGCGCTTTACACGCAATGCATACTTATTTACGCGCTTTACACGCAATGCATACTTATCTACGCGCTTTACACGCAATGCATACTTATCTACGCGCTTTACACGCAATGCATACTTATTTACGCGCTTTACACGCAATGCATACTTATCTACGCGCTTTACACGCAATGCATACTTATTTATGCGCTTTACACGCAATGCATACTTATTTACGCGCTTTACACGCAATGCATACTTATCTACGCGCTTTACACGCAATGCATACTTATCTACGCGCTTTACACGCAATGCATACTTATCTACGCGCTTTACACGCAATGCATACTTATTTACGCGCTTTACACGCAATGCATACTTATCTACGCGCTTTACACGCAATGCATACTTATCTACGCGCTTTACACGCAATGCATACTTATTTATGCGCTTTACACGCAATGCATACTTATTTACGCGCTTTACACGCAATGCATACTTATCTACGCGCTTTACACGCAATGCATACTTATCTACGCGCTTTACACGCAATGCATACTTATCTACGCGCTTTACACGCAATGCATACTTATTTACGCGCTTTACACGCAATGCATACTTATCTACGCGCTTTACACGCAATGCATACTTATTTACGCGCTTTACACGCAATGCATACTTATCTACGCGCTTTACACGCAATGCATACTTATCTACGCGCTTTACACGCAATGCATACTTATCTACGCGCTTTACACGCAATGCATACTTATCTACGCGCTTTACACGCAATGCATACTTATTTATGCGCTTTACACGCAATGCATACTTATTTACGCGCTTTACACGCAATGCATACTTATCTACGCGCTTTACACGCAATGCATACTTATCTACGCGCTTTACACGCAATGCATACTTATCTACGCGCTTTACACGCAATGCATACTTATTTATGCGCTTTACACGCAATGCATACTTATTTACGCGCTTTACACGCAATGCATACTTATTTACGCGCTTTACACGCAATGCATACTTATCTACGCGCTTTACACGCAATGCATACTTATTTATGCGCTTTACACGCAATGCATACTTATTTACGCGCTTTACACGCAATGCATACTTATTTACGCGCTTTACACGCAATGCATACTTATCTACGCGCTTTACACGCAATGCATACTTATCTACGCGCTTTACACGCAATGCATACTTATTTACGCGCTTTACACGCAATGCATACTTATCTACGCGCTTTACACGCAATGCATACTTATCTACGCGCTTTACACGCAATGCATACTTATTTATGCGCTTTACACGCAATGCATACTTATTTACGCGCTTTACACGCAATGCATACTTATTTACGCGCTTTACACGCAATGCATACTTATTTACGCGCTTTACACGCAATGCATACTTATTTACGCGCTTTACACGCAATGCATACTTATCTACGCGCTTTACACGCAATGCATACTTATCTACGCGCTTTACACGCAATGCATACTTATCTACGCGCTTTACACGCAATGCATACTTATTTACGCGCTTTACACGCAATGCATACTTATCTACGCGCTTTACACGCAATGCATACTTATCTACGCGCTTTACACGCAATGCATACTTATCTACGCGCTTTACACGCAATGCATACTTATTTATGCGCTTTACACGCAATGCATACTTATTTACGCGCTTTACACGCAATGCATACTTATTTACGCGCTTTACACGCAATGCATACTTATTTACGCGCTTTACACGCAATGCATACTTATTTACGCGCTTTACACGCAATGCATACTTATTTACGCGCTTTACACGCAATGCATACTTATCTACGCGCTTTACACGCAATGCATACTTATCTACGCGCTTTACACGCAATGCATACTTATCTACGCGCTTTACACGCAATGCATACTTATCTACGCGCTTTACACGCAATGCATACTTATTTATGCGCTTTACACGCAATGCATACTTATTTACGCGCTTTACACGCAATGCATACTTATTTACGCGCTTTACACGCAAGTATACTTATCTATGCGAATTACACGCATGCAAACCTTTATGTTACATGGTTGGCCTACATTCGATATTCATCATGGCACATGCATACATACGATATGAGACTTGGATATTTACACCACTTGTGCTCATTTATTACACGTGACTATTTTACTCCATATGATCTTGTTGTGGTTTGACATTGTGACTATCGACAGTGGTTCCTCGTGAACCATTTCTACGAACTCAACAACCTCGTGTTGACTTGTTTAGTACACTTTTCAGGTAACCAGGTACCCCCAAGACAAGATGCATGATTGATAGACTATTTGGACTCGGGCTTGGACTTTCATGGATCAAGGATTCATTTGCCCATTCTTTTGCATTATGCTTAGGATCGTTTGCCATCTTTTGGATTGTTTTGTAAACGCTTGATGGCTACTTGCTCCTTATGCATTTTGTGATTGTATTTGATTAAAACTTGTTGAATTCACCGAATTCATTTTATGTCATTTAGTTGCCTACGATAATTCCATCATGTGCTATTTATTTTCCGTAATATTCCGAGCCCTAGTTCGGGGTGTTACATTTTTCCTCTTTCATTTCTAACTCTAAACTCTTTTATTAGATGGTTTGGTTTTAATTAGCAACACAAATAATACAGATATATATACTGTTTGCAAAACTCTTATTATAAGAGTTGCTAATTAATATATATAAATTTAATCAAAATTTATAAAATTCTGTTGTGTCAGCTTTGGGAGATGATATTATTTCATCTCCATCTCCGTAACCATTATATAAGTATTAAATTTTGATTGAGAAAATAACTAAATTATATGAGAAAATTTCATTACATCACCCTGTGGTTTGCCATTTTATCATTTTTCGCCCCTGTGTTTTTTTTTATTATTAGATCGCCCTAAGGTGACTTTTTGTATCATTACGCACCCCTTCCTCTAACGACCGTTTGTTGTCCTCCGTTAACCCCCTCATGTGCATTGCACATGAGGGTATTTTCGTATTTTGTCACCCATAACTCCCATTTCATCCATCCATTTCAAACCCATGGATCTAAATTCACCCATTTCAAACCCACGGCACAAATTTTAAATCACTTTCCTAAATATATAAATAAATCCCACATTAATTTCTGATGAATCATAGATCCCATTACATCCACCCATTCAAAAAAGCAGGTCGAATAACCCATTTGCCATATCTTCAAAAACTATTTTGTTGGGACTTTTACGCAATAATTCAGGAATTACATATATACCTAAAAAAAACCCAAAACCCAGATACATAAAACACACATAAGTCAAGGATAGATGCAATAATCATATATTTATCGCTTCTTATCTGTATCCATATTTATATATCCAAATCTGCTAAAAAGTCTACCCATTTTTGAATAATAGAACTTGGGCTTGCATACCAGTTCGACCATGAGATTTCATGATTCTTCTATTATAAATATAATATTTGTGTGTGGATACATTGCTGACTTTGTTGAGTAACGATTTACTACCAATTTATTTTTTCAATAATAATAATAATAATAAGATTGTGGGGGAGTTGGATGGTGAGAAATATTTTTTTAGAAATATTGTTGATATATCATTGTTAATATATTACTTTTATTGTGGGGGAGTTGGATGGTGAGAATGGTAGAGAATTGAAGGGGGCGTGATGTAGAGCCGCCGAGAAGGAAGAAACCAAAAGGCTTGATTTCTTCAAAGATTTTATGGATTTTATTGGTATTCAACTGGGTTGGGTTGGTTTCTCAGATTTTGTTGATTTTGATAAATTTAAGTGGGTTATATTTGTGAATTATTTGGTGTTGATTTTGATTCTCAAATAGGTTGATTGTGAATTATTTTGATGATATGATCTTGAGATATATGTATGAAATATAGATATATAAATATAGATATAGATATGGAATGAATGGATGAATTCTCTTTTCTTTTATTAAATAGTTTATTCACAAACCTGGTGGTGGTGTTATGATTGAAGATGAAGATCATGGTAAAAAGACGAAATTACCCTCATGTGCAATGCACATGAGGGGGTTAACGGAGGACAACAAACGGTCGTTAGAGGAAGGGGTGCGTAATGATACAAAAAGTCACCTTAGGGTGATCTAATAATAAAAAAAAGCACAGGGGAAAAATGATAAAATGACAAACCACGGGGTGATGTAATGAATTTCTCAAGATTTTGAATAGGATCGATTACGCTTCTCCACCGAGTTATCATTCCATACATATATTCTCATAGACCAATACATTTATGATGTAACTTTATTTTTAGAGTGTTTATTTAAAGGTTTCACATATGGCTATAGCTTATAATATTTGTTTTAAAAAATCTGCATATTTTCATACTTAAATTACACTTTTCGTCACTTAAAATGGCAACTTTTTCACACTTCATTGCTAATGTGAAAAAAGTATAAAAAATTTATGCACTTGGCAAACTATACAGTTTTCGTCCCCACGACTAACGACGTTACCTTTTTGTCGTCAAGTTCCCTTACATGCGGTTTCACATACATGAGAACAATTACGTCTCTAACATTTTTTAATAAGAGTAAATTACAATTTTCGACCCCAAGTTGGCACATTTCATAGATTTATCACACTCAAAATCACCAAAAAGCTAGAAAAACTTACTCAAAATCACCAAAAAGCTAGAAAAACTTGTGTGGTTCAGAATATCCGATATATTCCGATCGATCGAAGCCCTTATCAGTTGCAACTTTATAACAATGCTTGCATTAATCAAAGAGCTTGTTAGTTAGTTAGATATTTACGTAGTCATTGCAACAACCATGAGCCTTAAAGCTTATCTTCAGCTCAGACATTTATTCATAGAAAACCTCCATGTGACACATTAAATATAGGGTTTAATATTTGGGAGTGTAGGTAAATTTTACACTTTTCCTATTGTGTGAATGTAACTTTCATTTGGTTCATTTTATGTAACTAACCCGCTAAATTTGAACGATTAATGTAAAAAATTTACGTTAACCAATCAAAAACTTCTACGTGGCAGCTCATATGGTGTGCCACGTATACACTTTTACATTGATCGTTCACTTTAGCGGGTTAGTTACATACAATGAACCAAATGAAAGTTACATTCACACAATAGGAAAAGTGTAAAAGTTACTTACACCCTAGATACTAAACCCTTAAATATTTGCATATGTCAACACTTCCGAGCACAGCATTATAATAAAAAAAATAAAAATATATGTGGGACTTGTCGATCATCGATATATAGATATGCGCTGATTTTATAGAATCATAGTAGTTGTACCTTTTAACAATATCCAGCCCAATTCAGATAAAAAGATTATTTGAAGGATGTTTGGTTTAGCAAATCCTATTTTGCTACGTACCGCTTCAGCAAATTAAGTTGATCGAGTTCATGATCAAAATATAAAGTCAGGTTTCATGGACTTTCCTACTTTTGTAAAATCTCGATCAATTATCTATCCATTTGGAAAAACTTATACCTTATTTTAAATCTTTGTTCGCTATATAGGCTCATGATGGTTATTAACTGGACCAACAATTTTCTACCACAGGGTCCATGATGAGTACCACTATGATCTTATTTTATTTATTTTCCTCATCTATTTATTTTCATGTAAACACAAACTCTACATTCTCTTCTTTTTCTTTTTTTCCCCATCATTTTCAAGGCAATAATATGCATGTATATTATGTATATACTAAATGAGATTACAATAAAGTTAATCTCTAATCTCTAAGCTCAAAAAAAAGATTGCCAACCACAAAAACTTCGACTATCTGTGAATTGAAGGACAATAGCCAATAAAACGTTTGAGAAAAGGGAAATTAGTTTGTGTCAGGCTTAATTGGCCAAGTACTATCAGAACCAACCAAACAGAAAGAAAAAAAAAACAGGAAAAAAATTAAATTTAATACGAGTACTATCAATAGAAAACTCGATAATTAATAATTGCACCTACCACTCTGAGCCAATTTAATATTACCATATATTTTCTTTCTATTTTTTTATATAGTCGTATCAAAATAATACTGTTAACAATCAGATAAAAAGATTATTTGAAGGATGTTTGGTTTAGCAAATCCTATTTTGCTACGTACCGCTTCAGCAAATTAAGTTGATCGAGTTCATGATCAAAATATAAAGTCAGGTTTCATGGACTTTCCTACTTTTGTAAAATCTCGATCAATTATCTATCCATTTGGAAAAACTTATACCTTATTTTAAATCTTTGTTCGCTATATAGGCTCATGATGGTTATTAACTGGACCAACAATTTTCTACCACAGGGTCCATGATGAGTACCACTATGATCTTATTTTATTTATTTTCCTCATCTATTTATTTTCATGTAAACACAAACTCTACATTCTCTTCTTTTTCTTTTTTTCCCATCATTTTCAAGGCAATAATATGCATGTATATTATGTATATACTAAATGAGATTACAATAAAGTTAATCTCTAATCTCTAAGCTCAAAAAAAAGATTGCCAACCACAAAAACTTCGACTATCTGTGAATTGAAGGACAATAGCCAATAAAACGTTTGAGAAAAGGGAAATTAGTTTGTGTCAGGCTTAATTGGCCAAGTACTATCAGAACCAACCAAACAGAAAGAAAAAAAAATAAAAATATATGTGGGACTTGTCGATCATCGATATATAGATATGCGCTGATTTTATAGAATCATAGTAGTTGTACCTTTTAACAATATCCAGCCCAATTCAGATAAAAAGATTATTTGAAGGATGTTTGGTTTAGCAAATCCTATTTTGCTACGTACCGCTTCAGCAAATTAAGTTGATCGAGTTCATGATCAAAATATAAAGTCAGGTTTCATGGACTTTCCTACTTTTGTAAAATCTCGATCAATTATCTATCCATTTGGAAAAACTTATACCTTATTTTAAATCTTTGTTCGCTATATAGGCTCATGATGGTTATTAACTGGACCAACAATTTTCTACCACAGGGTCCATGATGAGTACCACTATGATCTTATTTTATTTATTTTCCTCATCTATTTATTTTCATGTAAACACAAACTCTACATTCTCTTCTTTTTCTTTTTTTCCCCATCATTTTCAAGGCAATAATATGCATGTATATTATGTATATACTAAATGAGATTACAATAAAGTTAATCTCTAATCTCTAAGCTCAAAAAAAAGATTGCCAACCACAAAAACTTCGACTATCTGTGAATTGAAGGACAATAGCCAATAAAACGTTTGAGAAAAGGGAAATTAGTTTGTGTCAGGCTTAATTGGCCAAGTACTATCAGAACCAACCAAACAGAAAGAAAAAAAAAACAGGAAAAAAATTAAATTTAACTAATAAAAGTCGTACTGTTTGTATGTAGTTTTTGATTGGGGGGTGGGGGGGGGGGGGGGGGGGGGGGGGGGGGGGGGGGTTGGGGGTGTTCATATGTGTTTGTGTGTGGATGGTGGACTTGATGAAGGATGTGAGAAAAGAAAGTGGGTGTCGGTGGTACATGTAAAAGAAAGACATTATCAAATGGGTTTTTGACTTTTTGGTTTAATTAGAATATATAAAATCAAGGGTGAAGATTCAAAATCATATTTTGACTCTTGATTTTAATTTAACGATCAAGATCTCCAACTTTACTAGTAAAGTTAGTTTTAACTTTAGAGTTTAGATGATCTCAATCCAATATATATTAATAAGGCGTGCAATGAAATCTGTGTTCTACTTTCTTTTAAGTTGTCTATTTCTTTTTTTCTTTTTTTAAATTCATATATGATTTAATTCACTCTTCAATCTATGATTAATTTCAGCAATAGTCCTTATGATTTGTACAGTTTTGTAATGGTTCGCATCGTTTGTACATTTTTTCAACTTCAGTCTTTTTCAAGCTCATAAGCACTGATTCTCCCTTGATTTGAAATCTTTAGCAATAATGGTTTAGTTTAATAGATCCATTGTTTTAACACGTCTCTTTACACTTGCGGTGGACCATCTTCTGGCAGATTTGTCACAAATGTTTTGCTTTTGTTTTATTTAAATATTACTAATACATGCAAAATCAATTACTCATTAATTAATATTATATTATATGTGTTGATTTATTATTTGTTTTATATAATTTATTTGTACAAAGTTAATAAAGTTAATATGTTGTCGTACAAAGTTTATACAATTTTGTACAAATAAATTATATAAAACAAAAAATAAATCAACACATATAATATAATATTAATTAATGAGTAATTGATTTTGCATGTATAAGTAGTTCAAGTAAAACAAAAGTAAAGAGTTTGTGACAGATACGCTAAAAGATGGTCCACCGCAAGTATAAAGAAACAGGTGAAAAAAATGGATCTATTAAATTGAACCATGATTCCTAAAGATTTCAAATCAAGAGACAATCCGTGCTTATGAGTTAAAAAAAGACTGAAGTTGAAAAAATATACAAATGATGAGGACTATTATAAAATTGTACAAATCATAAAGAATATTGCTGAAATTAATCATAAAATGAATTTAAAAAAAAAGAAGATATAGACAACTTAGGCTACAAGGAGTGAGGGGTTATGGGAACCCCCCAAACTCCCCTCCACTTGACACGTGGCCTTCCAGTCAAAGTGGGGCTTTCCCCATGGAGTGGGGTTATGGGAATGCCCCATTTCCTTTTTCTTTTTTTTTGGGTTTTATAATTTGTTTTTTTTCCTTAAATTAAGATTTAGATTTTAATTTACATTTATTTTTTACACCTAAATAATTAAAATAAAACATATTATTCTTAAAAAAAAGTACAAATGACACACCAAATACATAATATAGAAGTACAAATTACACACCAAATAGATAATATGAAAGTACAAGTTACACACCAAATACTATTAAATAAAAAAACACACTAAACAAATCTTCTTCGTCACTAACTGTAACACTCATCATTTAAAAACCTGGATTTTTAAAAACTTTGTCAAACGGCGTTTAAAACGTAGCGGAAAAGATCACTTTAAAAAGTGCCCCATCCGGAACGGATGGTACCTTTCATAAATGGTGTTACCAAGTGCATCATCAAAACAATATAAATGAAATCAAAGTCTTGGCACCAACATAAATGCTCACATTATTACAAAGTCTTAAACCATAAATAAAGTAGCCATAACATAAGGCTGAGGGAAGTCTAAGCATTCAACAAACTATGCTAGTCTTCTTTATTACTTCTACTCATCTCACCGAGCTAATCCTTTCCTAGCTCAAGCTTGCTTATCCTGAAGGCACAACATTTTCAAAAGAACAAGTGTTAGCTAATAAATTAGCTAAGTAAGATAACATGGTATTGAAAACATTTGTCATTTAAGATATATTAACAAAATCATCTTTTAATGTTAATATCACATTTATATAAATCATTGCACACATAACTTAACATAACACAATAGGATCATCATATACCTAATGTGCCTAACTTTTCTTTCATATCTTTCTTTCTTTACTTAATATCTTTGCCTAGACGTATGCTAAGCGACTTATGCCAGTTACATAGGGATGTGGGGTTTGTGTGCAGGCGGTCGTAGACCATACATGGAGTCCTCACACCCGACATGATGGGTAAACCATAAGGTGGTCCATCGACGTCGTTAAGGAATTGACAAAGTCATTTCCAATTGAATAAACCGTTTATGCATTTATGCAATGGTGGTTAGTTACTCCACCCGGAATACTCAAACATAACTATGCCACGGGAGGTATCAACATGCATACATAATCATTTGGGAAGTTTAACTTATAAAAACGTGTTTTGTTGTACCATCAGGTGACAAAAGATGTTATCTTACCTTGGTACAGCTTAACAATGAGTTATAACTAGCTTACAGTGCTTGCTAAGTACTCCCGACAACCTAGAACAAGTATATAATCAAACATATAAGCTTAAACTAGGTGTACAAGACTCCAGGACAAAGTTTTGCTGCAACTAGTAAAAGTAGCGCCGCAACATTGAAGTCAGTAAATTTGCCCAGACCAGAAGTTGTGCCGCAACTTTTTAGGTTGCGCCGCAACTTTTGCCCGACCTGCACATAACTTTTGTTACACACATCAATTCGATCCTTATACGACCTTAACACCCATTAACGACCTGGAGACTTAAAATTAACATCTTTTATGGTAGAATTGATGACTTTAACTCATCAATTGATCCGTTAATCATTTGGTAACATAATACTATCGTTTGATCACCCGAAAACATGAAATCGATGATCAATCAACTAATTAACCCAACCCAAACCCCATGGCCTGGATTGAACTCACTTCTAAGACTCATATGATCAGGTTTAAGAGTAATATAACTTATATTACCTGCACTTGACGTAGGGGAATCGGAATCTAATCAAAACGTGCACGAAACTTCACTACACGACTGAAACTTGAGGGAACTTTACTTGGAGAGGGAGGGAGATCGGCTAGGGCTCACACACACAAACACGTATGATCAGATTTGTGACAATTAGGGATACCTAATTCCCACTTAACCCCTGGCCATCAACTCCAAATCTTACACTTAGGACCCCTTAACTTCTAAACATGACTTTTCTTAGCTTAATTCACCTACCGGGAGACTTATCGACCTAACAAGCTCTTATCTTACTTAACTTTACTTTTATTAAGTTCATTTAACATACTTTAATCATTTAGTATTAAATATCGGAGCATTTAATCACATAATCTCATTTAGGGCACATAGACTTAACGATCCTAACGTTAACTAACGGAATAGTCAACAAGTCAAACACGAAAAGTTTGGGATGTAACAATTACCTCCCCCTTAAGAGGAATCCGTCCCCGGAATCTCATCAGAAATCAACAATGAGGATACTTCTCTTTCATCACGGACTCGGTCTCCCAAGTTAAACTTTCACCATGGTTATGCTTCCATTTGATCAACACAAGGTCAATCACCTTCCGGCAAAGTTTCTTTTGCTTTCTTCCAAGTATTGCTACTGGTTCATCAACCATTCTCTTCTTAGGATCAATACTCACATCTTCAATAGGAATAACACTAGACTCTTCCGCCAAGCATCTCCTCAAATAAGAAACGTGAAATGTGTTGTGAACTCCATGCTTTGAGACGATTTCTTTTATGTACAACTGCGCCATCTTGGTCAATGGTACATCTTGATGTGTCGCTATGAAATGAGCACTTTTTGTCAACCTATCCACAATAACCCATACCATGTCATTTCCACTTGGTGTCCTAGGTAGCTTAGTCAAAAAATCCATAGTTATATGATCCCATTTCCATTCTGGAATCTCCAACTGCTGTAACATTCCATATGACTTTTTGTGATCAGCTTTGACACGAGCACATGTCAAACATCTTTCAATGAAATGTGCAACTTCTCATTTAATATTCGGCCACCAATAAAGAGGCTTCAAATCTGCATTCATCTTTGTGGCACCGGGGTGAACCGAGTATCTAGACCTATGAGCTTCTTCAAGAAACAACTCTCGGTTACCAACAAGCAATGGTACCCAAATTCGGCCTTTATAGGTTTGGAATCCAAGGCTGTTCATTTCCATATCAAGACGCTTCTTCTTACCGATACCTTCTTTGTCAACATTTTCTATTCAAAAGAGCCTTAGCTTGAGCTTCCTTGATGCGGTCAAGTAACCCAGACTTGGCTTGGACAACCATACTCATCAACCTGCAAGAAAAATTTTGCACTTTTCTACTCAATGCATCCGCCACTACATTAGCTTTTCCGGGATGATACTTGATTTCACAATCATAGTCTTTCAGAAGTTCCATCCACCTTCGTTGTCTTACATTCATGTCTTTTTGAGTGAAAACATACTGCAAACTCTTATGATCAGTGTACAATGTACACTTAGTGCCATATAGGTAATGCCTCCATAACTTCAAAGCAAATACCACAACAGCTAACTCTAGGTCATGAGTTGGGTGGTTTTTTTATGGGGCTTCAACTGACGTGAAGCATATGCAATGACTTTTTGTGATCAGCTTTGACACGAGCACATGTCAAACATCTTTCAATGAAATGTGCAACTTCTCATTTAATATTCGGCCACCAATAAAGAGGCTTCAAATCTGCATTCATCTTTGTGGCACCGGGGTGAACCGAGTATCTAGACCTATGAGCTTCTTCAAGAAACAACTCTCGGTTACCAACAAGCAATGGTACCCAAATTCGGCCTTTATAGGTTTGGAATCCAAGGCTGTTCATTTCCATATCAAGACGCTTCTTCTTACCGATACCTTCTTTGTCAACTCTGTCATAGGTTTAGCTATACGAGAGAAATCTTGAATGAACCTTCGATAGTAGCCCACTAAACCAAGAAAACTCTTGATTTCCGTGGGTGTCTTTAGCTGTTCCCATTTAGAGACAACTTCAATCTTTGCGGGATCAACTTTCAAGATATTTGATACGCTTCAATATCTTGAAAGTTCCAATGAAACGTGGACTTAGCATGAAAGTTGATCCCGCAAAGATTGAAGTTGTCTTCAAATGGGAACAGCCAAAGACGCCTATGGAAATCAAGAGTTTTCTTGGTTTAGCGGGCTATTACAGAAGGTTCATCTAAGATTTCTCTCATATAGCTAAACCTATGACTGAATTGACAAAGAAAGTGGTGAAGTTCGTTTGGACTGAAGCACAAGAAAAGGCTTTCCAAACGTTAAAGACAAAGTTGTGTGAAGCTCCTGTCCTCGCTTTACATGAAGGTACCGATGATCTAGTTGTTTATAGTGATGCTTCTATTTCAGGTTTGGGTTGTGTCCTAATGCAGAGGGACAAAGTCATTGCATATGTTTCACGTCAGTTGAAGCCTCATGAAAAGAACTACCCGACTTATGATCTAGAGTTAGCTGCGGTGGTGTTTGCTTTGAAGCTATGGAGACACTACTTATATGGCACTAAGTGTACTTTGTACACTGATCATAAAAGTTTGCAATATGTGTTCACTCAAAAGGATATGAATGTAAGACAACGAAGGTGGATGGAACTTCTGAAAGATTAAGATTGTGAAATCAAGTATCATCCCAGAAAAGCTAATGTAGTGGTGGATGCATTGAGTCAAAAAGTGCAGAATTATTCTTGCAGATTGATGAGTATGGTTGTCCAAGCCAAGTCTGGGTTACTTGATCGCATCAAGGAAGCCCAAGCTAAGGCTCTTTTGGAAGAAAATGTTGACAAAGAAGGTATCCATAGGAAGAAGCGTCTTGATATGGAGACGAACAGCCGTGGATTTCAGACCTATAAGGGCCGAATTTTGGTACCATTGCTTGATGGTAACCGAGAATTGATTCTTGAAGAGCTCATAGGTCAAGATATTCAGTGCACCCCGGTGCTACAAAGATGTATGCAGATTTGAAGCCTCTTTATTGGTGGCCGAATATTAAAGGAGAAGTTGCACATTTCGTTGAAAGATGTTTGACTTGTGCACGTGTCAAAGCTGATAAAAAAAAACCATATGGAAAGTTGCAGCAGTTGGAGATTCCGGAATGGAAATGGGACCATATAACTATGGATTTTGTAACTAAGCTACCTAGGACACCAAGTGGAAATGACATGGTATGGGTTATTGTGGATAGATTGACAAAAAGTGCTCATTTCATAGCAACACGACAGGATGTACCATTGACTAAGATGAAGTAGTTGTACATAAAAGAAATCGTATCAAAGCATGGAGTTCCTTTGTCTATAGTGTCAGATCGAGACACGAGGTATGTATCTAGCTTTTGGAAGAGTCTCCAACGAGAGTTAGGTACTAGAGTAAACTTGAGCACTGCTTATTATCCTCAAACTGATGGGCAAAGTGAAAGAATGATTCAAACTTTGGAAGATATGTTATGGGCTTGTGTTTTAGAGTATGGTGGTGCATGGGATGATCACTTGCGATTGATCGAGTTTACTTATAATAATAGCTATCACTCAAGTATTGACATGCCACCGTTTGAAATGCTCTATGGAAGGAGATATCGGACTCCAAGTTGTTGGTTGGAGCCCGGTGAAAATCAGATTACTGGACCTGAAACTATTCAAATCACAGCTGATAAAGTCAACATTGCTAAAGAAGTCCATCGTGTAGCTAGAGAACGTCAGAAAGCTTATGCTGACAAGAAAAGAAGACCGGTTGAGTTTAAAGTTGGTGACATGGTGATGCTGAAAGTTTATCCATGGAAAAGTGTCATACGTTTTGGAAAGAAAGAAAAGCTAAGTCCACGTCTCATTGGAACTTTCAAGATATTGAAGCGTATCAAGGATCTAGCTTATCAGTTGGAATTACCTCCAGAGTTGGATGGAATGCACAACACATTTCATGTTTCTTATTTGAGGAAATGTTGGGCGGAAGAGTCTAGTGTTATTCCTATTGAAGATGTGAGTATTGATCCCAAAAAGAGAATGGTTGATGTACCGGTAGCGATACTTGGAAGGAAGCAAAAGAAACTTCACCGGAAGGTGATTGACCTTGTGTTGATCAAATGGAAGCATAACCATGGTGAAAGTTTAACTTGGGAGAACGAGTCCGTGATGAAAGAGAAGTATCCTCATTTGTTCAGTTCTGATAAGATTCCGAGGACGGAATCCTCTTAAGGGGGAGGAAATTGTAACATCCCAAACTTTTCAAGTTTGACTATTTGACTATTCTGTTAGTTAACGTTAGGTTTCGTTAAGTTATGTGCCCTAAACGGGATTATGTGATTAAATGCTTATGTGTTTAATATGATTTGATTAAAGTATGTTAAAAGAAAGTAATTAAAGTAAAGCTATGAAGGTTAAGTGCTTGTTAAGTCGTTAAGTGTTCCGTTAAGAAAGTTAAGCTTAAAATGCGACGTTTAGAAGTCAAGGGACTTAAGGTGGAACTTATAGAGATGATGGACAGGGGCTAAAGGATAATTAGGCTTCCCTAATTGTCATAAACCTGCATCTATACGTGTGTGATACCGCAAGCCGCCCCCTTCCCTCTCTAAAAGCAATTCCCTCCAAGATCTATTCGTTTCGTGGTGTTTCGAGCAAGTTTTGTTAAGATCCCGAATCCTCTAAGTCATCTACAGGTAATATAGGTGATTTCCCTTTGATTTCTGATCTTGTGAGTCATATATGTGAATCCGATCCAGGCCATGGGGTTTGGGTTGGGTTATATTGCAAAACGTTTACCGATTTCATGTTATTCGGGTGATCAATCAAGTGATTTATGTTTGTAAAGGACCAAATAATCAATTGATGGTTTGAAGTCATCAATTGTGTCTTAAAAGAGGTCAATTTCATGTCTCCAGGTCGGGGTAAGGGTTTGGGTTCGAATGGAAATCGTTTAGAGCAAGTAAAGTTAGGGATTTGCTGATCGGAGCCCGATATGCGGAGCATGAAATTTCCATGCGGAACATATACTGAAGTTTTGAAATATGTGGAGCATATTCAAACGCATGAAATTTTCTGACTTCTGAAAACTCAAAATATGCGGCGCATATTATGGCCATGCGGAGCATATTTGCCCAGTTTGGTACTTTTGACTTGTTTAGCTTATAGATCGATCTTATACTCGTTCTAGGTTGTCGAGAGCACTTAGCAAGCACTGTAAGACATACGTAACTCATTATTAAGCAGTACCGAGGTAAGATAACATCTTTTGTCACTTGATGGTACAACAAAGCATGTTTTTATTAGTTGAACTTCCCAAATGAATATGAATGCATGTTTATATGTTTATGGGTGATTATGGGAGGTTGATAAGGGATACGATGCTTACCATTAACGATGTATGGTATGCTTATGCAGGTTGCAAAGGTAAGATGTAAGTGTATATGTTATGCAATGATGAAATGCTTACGTATTGTGATTATGGAAAGATGAAATGCTTATGTTATATGATTGCATGCGTGGCTTGAACACCTAGTCACTACACTTATGATTAGGATTGCCATGTCACATGCACGATTAAGGGCCCTAAAGTAAAAGATGATGTATGTGATTAGTTTAGGTGAAAGTGTAGCCTAAGCTAATATAATTAAGAAGTCTCGAGCATATGTAAAGTCTTGTGTTAAGCTTAACCCGTGCTAGTTCCTCAGAGCTAAGGCGTATGTGGTCACGTGGTTTGGGAATCATGATACCTCCCGTGTCATAGTTATGTTTGAGTATTCCGGGTGGAGTAACTAACCACCATTGCATAAAGGCATAAACGGTTTATTCAGTTGAAAATGACTTCGTCAATTCTTTAACGATGCCGATGGACCACCTTATGGTTTACCCATCATGTCGGGTGTGAGGACTCCATGTATGGTCTACGACCGCCTGCACACAAAACCCACATACCTATGTAAGTGGCATAAGTCACTTAGCCTACGTCTAGGCAAAGATATAAAGTAAAGAAAGATAGATATGAAAGAAAAGTTAGGCACACTAGGTATATGATGATCCTATCGTGTTATGTTAAGATATGTGTGTGTAATGATTCATATGTATGTGATATTAACACTAAAAGATGATTTTGTTAATATTTAAATGGCAAATGTTTTCAATACTATGTTATCTTACTTAGCTAATTTATTAGCTAACACTTGTTTTTTTGAAAATGTTGTGCCTTCAGGATAAGCAAGCTTGAGCTAGGAAAGGATTAGCTCGGTGAGATGGGTAGAAGCATAAAGAAGACTAGCATAGATTGTTGAATGCTTAGACTTCCGTTAGTCTCATGTTTTGGCTACTTTATTTATGGTGTAAGACTTTGTAATAATGTGGGCATTTATGTTGGTGCCAAGACTTGGATTTCATTTATATTGTTTTGATGATGCACTTGGTAACACCATTTATGAAAGGTACCATCCGTTACGGATGAGGCAGTTTTTAAAGTGATCTTTTCCGCTACGTTTTAAACGTCGTTTGACAAAGTTTTTGAAAATCCAGGTTTTTAATTGACGGGTGTTACAGGCAAAATCGTATTATGTAAAATGATGCAAGCGTAAACCACGTCTTGCATCCTCTCCCTGTCCCAATATTGAGCGGGATGTTTAAGAATCTTCCACCTCTTTTTACATCACCGAATGCTCTCTCGATGTCCTTTCGTGCTGACTCCTGTTTTTTCTTAAATAGTCTTCTATTTTCATCAATTGGATCGGTAAAAGTCTTCACAAATGTGGCATAATCCTGGTATATGTCATCACCCAAATAGTAGCCCCTCTCATAATAGTTCCCATTTGCAGAAAACAAGCTACAAAGTAAATTCAAACATATAAGTATCACAAAAAAGTTAAAGTGCATACAAATGTATAAACTATATAAAATACCTGTGGGCGTCAAACCAGAAACAATTTCGTCAAGAATAGGAGAGGATTCAAACACGTTTATGTCATTATTCGATCCCTGCTGTCCAAAATAGGCATTCCATATCCATAAATCGGACGAGGCGACCGCCTGAAGTATCATCGACGGATGTCCCACATCACCACGTGTGTGGGTACCTCGCCACGCATTGGGGCACAACTCCCAAGCCCAATGCATGCAATCAATGCTACCTAGCATGCCGGGAAAACCATGAACGTGTTCATGAACATCGTATATATGTTGAATATCAGAAAAAGTCGGTTTTCGTAGATACGTAGGTCCGTACAAGTGAATTATACCTATCAAAATATATATAAACTAAGTAAACTATATAAAGTATATGTAAACTATAAACTAAGTTAATATATAAATTATATATAAGTATAAACTATATATTTACTAATTAAACTATATAAACTAAACATAATATACATAATATGTAAACTAAGTAAAATATATAAACTATGTATAATATGTAAACTACTTAAACTATATAAACTTAACATAATATATATAATAGAATTTAAATGTTAAAATATATACTTTTTAAGTCGGTTAAAAAATACCTTTGCAAAATTGCACAAGTGCCTCCTTTGAGGTCCTTTCCGCCATATGTAAGTATTCGTCAAGCAAGTCGCTGTTAATACCGTATGCTAGTTGTCGAATTGCTGCCGTACACTTTTGGATGGCGCTAAAACCAAGTTTCCTGACACCGTCATATCTTTGTTGGAAATACGTATACTCCGTCTCCAAATCACCGCAAATCCTCAAAAACAACCCCTTGTGCATACGAAAACGGCGTCTAAATTGTCTCGGGTTGTAAGTTGGCTCGTCCACAAAGTAATCACGCATCAACCGTTCTTGCCCTTCTGCACGATGACGTACAAGTGTTATCCGCCTCCTAAACCGCGGTAGCGGTTCCCTCATATTAACGGCGGCTCACATTGCTAAGTTAACGGTAATAGCAACCACACACTCGACGACATCATCATAATCGTCCGACCCGTGAGACTCAACGTCGGTTGATGATGACGAAGATGACGGAAAAACAATGTTTTCCATATAGTATGTGTGTTTGTGTGTGTGTTTAAGTGTGTGTAAAAGTGTGAAATATGTAATGTATATATAGAGTTTTAAGGATTTAAAAAAAATATTAAAAAAATGAAAGTGGCCGTTGGGTGGTGGTCCAACTAGCCGTTGGAGTGGAATTCAAGAATAAAATGGGGCGTAAGAAAAGGAACGGGAGAAACCATTTTTTGCCCCATAACGTACTTCGGGGCGATGTTCACGGCGTTTTGGGGGCGTTATGGGGCGTTTCGGTTGCTTTTTGGGCGTGCCAAGGGTAACAAACGCCTAATTCCATCTAGCCTTTAACGAAAAGTGGGCACAGATTTCATTGCACGCCTTTTGTTGGAGGGGTTTCTTTTGGAAGCCTTTTGTTCGTTTTTATATTTTTTTATTTGACTTTTTTTCCATTATATAAATAAACTAGCATGTTACCCGCATGTTGCATCGGATATTATTGATTGAACGTCTAATATCGTGATTATCGAAATCAGTATAAATGGTCAATCTAAAATAAATTTGATTGAAATATAAAATGAAGATTTTTGTATTAGTATTAAAATTATGAACAATCAAATTGGTTCTTAAAAAATAACCGGCGAAGATATGTTACTTTCGGCGATGTCTTGTAACTTCGGCGTTGAAAGTAGTGGTGGTGGTGGCTGGAAGTTTAAAGAGCTCATGTGTGTGTGTGAGAGTGTTGTAACTCCGGCGTCAAAAGTTGTGGTGGTGGTGGCTAGAAGTTTAAAGAGCTCATGGCTCGATATATCTTTAACATATCGATGTGTGAAATATTTCTAAATTTATAAACAATAACTATCTAATGAATGACTACTACACACTTTCGGGCAGTGTACCCATTCGCATATAGTATAGCTAAAAGGCAAGTCCAGGATCGAATACAACGACTATTATCTAGGAAAAGTGTGAGTTTAATGTAATTCTAGAAGATGGAGGGGTTTTGTGACTGAGGTGTCATAATGCTTAAACTAAAAAATAATAAAAGACGATGGAATCCGGTATTACTGGGGCAAGTTGCTTCCGAAGAAACTCTGAAAAGATATTATTTAAAGACAATAAAAATTGAGAGCACCATCTACTTTGAATCAAATCCATAATAGTTCAGATTGCATTTAAAATAGTTGATACAATAATCGGGCATCAAGTAAATCACTAGATAAGTTCACGTGGTACCACCAACCGCTAGAAAGTCCGTATCCTTTACCTAAAACCCCTAACCAAAGAGTTCCACCATAAACGTGAGTACCACCTTTTCCGGTTATAATTTTCCTAATTAGTTAGTTTGTTTGATTATTTAAATAATAGCTTTGCCTAATGTGGGTAATGTGGTACCACCAACCGCTAATCCCACTTAACAGATTAATTCCTATTACTATTATATTGTTCACTATCATACCATGAACTAGTGCTAATTGTTCATAGACAAACAATTAAAATCACATATGCATACAACTGGTACCACCAACAAAGCACACATATAGCACCAACAATAATAATAACTAATGACAATGAATTAATTCATTAAGATCACGACAAACATTAAGTTTACCAACTACGTCATCACAACCATTACATAATTATTTCACATCATCTAATAAATGATTAAATATTTAGCTACTCGTAACAAGATTAATAAACATAATAACGATTATCAATGTGAAAGAATTCATATAATCATATTACTATCAAAGACGAATCAACATGATCAACATTGTATTAGGCCGGTCCTTATAGGGCGTCTTCCCCCGAGTCCGACGCCAAGGAGGGGGAAGACGCTATTAGCACGGGGTGCGTCTTTGGCGGTGTCTAGGAGGTTTCTTCTAACTTTAGATGCACGTCTTATACTGATGTGAGGGGAAGCATATGGGGTTATAAGGAGGGGGTGTTCTAGGGGTGTTTTAGGAGAGAAAAAGCTGATGAATAGTGAAAGAATAGGGGTAGACGTGAACGAACGGATGGATCTTTGCTGTTGTTGTGATCGAACGAATTAAAGATCCATCATGGTTCTTTTCTTGCTGCTACCTCACCGAACGCCTAGTCCAAAAGTCTTTTGCAGTTTTGCGGCTCCTCTCCTTCTGTACCAACACCCTCCTTCATTCTATATTGCATCATCATATTTATACATATCTATACTAGTATATAAAGTATCAACTCCTCCACCTTTTCTCAAATTACAACTTTGAACTAACCAAAATATCTCTTTTCTTTATTCACTAATTTAAATATCTCTACCTAATCTACCTATAAGGGTGGAGGGAGTCGACCGCGAGCTCGGTGGCGAGATGGAGAGGGCTGCAGCGAGTTGGGGGAGCTTCGGGTGCCACGATCGCGAGCTCCATGCGAGCTGGGGTGAGCGAGCTTCAAGCTCGCAGGGAGATGGGTGACTAGGTGAAGAGGCAGGGACTAAAAGTGACAGGTTTGGAAACTGAGATGTAACCGTTACAGGGACTATAAGTGCAAGATAACAGGCGCCAGGGACCAAATGTGTAAAGGTGTTGAAACCTTTTTTTTTTTCTTATATATATATACCAATTTAAACTTCCAAAAACACAACTAAAACAACATATTAATTCCTAAAATACCATTTTATTTATAAAAAAAGTACAACGACTAGAAATTAAAACTAATTAAACCATCATAAACTAATTAAAACTACTTAGCATCTAAACTAATTAAAACTACTTAAACCATCATAAACTAATTAAAACTACTTAGAAATCTCTAGGATTATGGAATTTTACGGGAGAAAAGACGACGTTGCGAGGTGATGTTAAAGGAAATACAGGCGCCAGGCCGTGACATTTCGAAGCATGAAGGCCAATATGCCTATTTTCTGCAGGAGGAGATTAAGAGGATCAAGCCGGCAATCAATGATGTTTTTGATGCCGGTCACACGTTAGGAGAAGAATGCACTTGGGCCGAAACGTTCCATGATAATTGCGGTGAAGACAAAACCATCGAAGATGTCAGACTGCCGAAACATGACCAATGGTGGCTCGACCTAAAGGCTCACCAGGGCATCGGAAGTATGTCACTAGAGGATCGTCCTCAGTAGTTATGTTTTTTTTTTAAGTTATGCATTGTGTGTTTTTATTATGTACGGTGAAGTTTAACTATGTATTGTTTTTTACTTTTAATATGTAATGTGTTTTAAGTATTATGTAATGTGTTTTGTTATTAATAAAACATATAAATTAAAAAAGGGTTAGTTATGTAAAGTTTATAAAACAAGGATGAATTATTAAAATGTGAAGAAAAGGTTGGGAGTGATGGTTGCCACTAAAAAAAGGTTGAAAAAAAGGTTGGAGGGTTGAAATGAGGTGGAGTAATTTGATTGGATAGTTGAAGGGAGATGAGAGGGATCACTCCCTCCACCCTAATGCCCTTAATGAAATAATTTACAACATAAACCCCTCAACCCTTGAAATAACTACACTACCACCTTTAACATCAATTACTTACCATCATTGCCGCCCCCACCACCCGTCTAACACCCCGAGCTAGGCTCGAAATATTACCGAAAAGATATAGCGTATGCATGGAATTATCGTAGAATAAGTCTAAATGAATAAAAGGGATCCGGTGAATCCAAACATCAAATATAAAGTACAAGATGCACAAGGAGCAAGTAACCATCAAACGCTACAAAAGACAATCAAAAGATAGCTATCGATCCTAAGCATAAAGTGAAGCAATGGGCAAATGAATCCTTGATCCACATAAGTCCAAGCCCGAGTCCAACATAAGCAACAATCAAACTTCACGTCCAAGATTCGCTTGATTACCTGAAAAGTGTACTAAACAAGGTCAACACTAGGTTGGTGAGTACGTAGTACGAAAGCATGTTCTCAAGTGTATGACACTTGGGAGTACGTAGTACAAAAGCATGTTCTCAAGTGTATGACACTTGGGAGTACGTAGTACAAAAGCATGTTCTCAAGTGTGTGACACTTGGGAGTACGTAGTACAAAAGCATGTTCTCAAGTGTATGACACTTGGGAGTACGTAGTACGAAAGCATGTTCTCAAGTGTATGACACTTGGGAGTACGTAGTACAAAAGCATGTTCTCAAGTGTATGACACTTGGGAGTACGTAGTACAAAAGCATGTTCTCAAGTGTATGACACTTGGGAGTACGTAGTACAAAAGCATGTTCTCAAGTGTATGACACTTGGGAGTACGTAGTACAAATCATCAAGTACGAATACTTGGGAGTACGTAGTACAAAAGTGCGTTCTCAAGTGCATGACACTTGGGAGTACGTAGTACGAAAGCATGTTCTCAAGTGTATGACACTTGGGAGTACGTAGTACGAAAGCATGTTCTCAAGTGTATGACACTTGGGAGTACGTAGTACAAAAGCATGTTCTCAAGTGTATGACACTTGGGAGTACGTAGTACAAATCATCAAGTACGAATACTTGGGAGTACGTAGTACAAAAGCATGTTCTCAAGTGTATGACACTTGGGAGTACGTAGTACAAATCATCAAGTACGAATACTTGGGAGTACGTAGTACGAAAGCATGTTCTCAAGTGTATGACACTTGGGAGTACGTAGTACAAAAGCATGTTCTCAAGTGTATGACACTTGGGAGTACGTAGTACAAATCATCAAGTACGAATACTTGGGAGTACGTCGTACGAAAGCGCGTTCTCAAGTGTATGACACTTGGGAGTACGTAGTACAAAAGCATGTTCTCAAGTGTATGACACTTGGGAGTACGTAGTACAAAAGCATGTTCTCAAGTGTATGACACTTGGGAGTACGTAGTACAAAAGCATGTTCTCAAGTGTATGACACTTGGGAGTACGTAGTACAAAAGCATGTTCTCAAGTGTATGACACTTGGGAGTACGTAGTACAAAAGCATGTTCTCAAGTGTATGACACTTGGGAGTACGTAGTACAAAAGCATGTTCTCAAGTGTATGACACTTGGGAGTACGTAGTACAAAAGCATGTTCTCAAGTGTATGACACTTGGGAGTACGTAGTACAAATCATCAAGTACGAATACTTGGGAGTACGTAGTACAAAAGCATGTTCTCAAGTGTATGACACTTGGGAGTACGTAGTACAAATCATCAAGTACGAATACTTGGGAGTACGTAGTACAAAAGCATGTTCTCAAGTGTATGACACTTGGGAGTACGTAGTACAAAAGCATGTTCTCAAGTGTATGACACTTGGGAGTACGTAGTACAAATCATCAAGTACGAATACTTGGGAGTACGTAGTACAAAAGCATGTTCTCAAGTGTATGACACTTGGGAGTACGTAGTACAAATCATCAAGTACGAATACTTGGGAGTACGTAGTACAAAAGCATGTTCTCAAGTGTATGACACTTGGGAGTACGTAGTACAAAGCATGTTCTCAAGTGTATGACACTTGGGAGTACGTAGTACAAAAGCATGTTCTCAAGTGTATGACACTTGGGAGTACGTAGTACAAATCATCAAGTACGAATACTTGGGAGTACGTAGTACAAAAGCATGTTCTCAAGTGTGTGACACTTGGGAGTACGTCGAACCAATCAATAAGTACATGCATAACCAAATCCATTTACAAGTCCATCGTACCACAATCCAACCGAAACCACAACGCACATACATTTCATACGACTTTACATTTAAGGAACCATAGATGCTTATATATAGGGTCACCCGCAACCTTCCCAGCACATCTACAACTCATTAAATGTATCATCGTCTTCCATGTATGTACAACTATCCTAATCACATCACATAATCCAAACCGATAACATAATCCAACAACAATAAGTTAGACCGTCAAACAAATCAATCAAACAATCAATCAAGCAATAAGACAAATCGTAACTCAAGCCAATCAACCAATCAATCAAACAATCAAGCACGTATGTGTACACTTTTCAGCCCGAATCTCAATTGAGTAGGGAGCTACGGAACTCACCTTGGTTCAGCAACAACAAGTTAGTATCAAGCTAAGTAGGTCCAATGATCGTCACACGTCCACAACCTATCAATATATATCACAATACAAGCCAACGTCAACACTTGGAACCCTAGGAATGACCTCAACCCTTGAACAACTCTAGAGACTCATATATGACACTAATGGACCCAAATGAAGGTGTACAAGAAGGTACGGCTCGACCCAAGACCATGGAAGATCAACAAGCTCAAACGAAGACAAAACAGGAAAACCCACTTTAGAGAGCACCATAAGTTACGGTGGTTGCCACCATACCTTACGGTGGCCTATTTTTGCCTAGCGTAAATTACGGTGCATGCCACCATAACTTACGGTGGCTTGGAAATAGCACTTTTCTGCACATTTTTGGCGTAAACAGGGGTTTGGGGCGTAAAGGAGGGTTTTCCACTTTCCAGAGGGGCGTAAATTACGCCATAAGGGGCGTATGAGACGCCAAGTGCAGGTCTTCTTCACCAAAACACCCCCATGAACTCACACACGGTTCCAAACACCTCCAAACACACCCAAATCACTTCCAAACTCATTTTTGACCTTCAAGAACCCATTTTGATGCTACCAAACATGTTACTAACATAATTTGACCAAAACCCACCATTCAAACTCTTCCATAACACAATTAAACACCAAATCATACCCCAAAATCACTCAAAACCCTAATTTACCCAATTAATTCGGTTTGTGATGATTCTAATCCAATTGTTCATAGGGCTATTCATAATTAGACATAATTAAACATAACCCTTTCCCCAATTTCGTTTTGTAAGACCAATTTGTGCCCAATTCATCTTTGACCCGTTTTGACTTTTGACAAAAACCCTAATTGACTCAAAATCGGATTTTGGAGCTTGGATTCGTTTTGGGAAGCTTGTATGGACATATTTAGACACAACCCACTTCAAAACTCAACTCATAACAATAATTTCATGCTTAAATTCGGATTTGACCTAGTTTACCCATTTTGTAACCCTAATTTTGACCCATTTCGGTTTTGACCTACAAATTGGACTCAAGAACACTTGGGTTTGACTAGAAACATGTTAATAAACATAAAATGATGAATTTGAGTGAAATGTAACTTACCAAAACCCCTTCCAAGTTGTTGACCCGAAATTTGAGCTAGATAGGAAGAATTCTTGCACTTTGACTTCCAAAACTTTGATATGATATAGTAAAAATGATAATGATGTTGATTCTTTCACTAATCTAACTTCAATAACATTGATGAAGAAAATTTAGAGAGAGATGGAGAGAGAGAGAGAGAGAGAGAGAGAGAGAGAGAGAGAGAGAAAGATGTTCTTGAGTTTCTTGCAATAAGTAAGAGAGAGAGAGAGAGAGAGAGAAGAGAGAGAGAGAGAGAGAGAGAGAGAGGGAGTTGTAAGAATGAGTGAATGAGAGGAAGAGAGGGTAAGGAGATAAGGTTGGGTCTTGGGTTGGGTAAATGGGTATGGGTAGACCCATGGATGATCCAATCAAGTTTCTAGTTACATTTAAGTATCGTCATGTATCGTCTAGTACCGCGTCACATAATAAGTTGGTCAATCGACCCGTTAATCACATTATCTAGTCATTAGGTCTTAAAATGAATTAACTTGTGTCATTAATTGAAGTCGTTAGCAAATTTACATACAAGGTCAAATGGTCAAATATCACGGATGTTACAACCCGTCACCGCCGCCGCTTTTGACACCGCCGCCGCCGCCACTGACACCACCCGTCGCCGCCACCGCCATCTCATTCGCAACCACCATCGCTATCGCATTGCATGGACATAGGACTCGTAATAATATATGTAGATTTTCTCTCTTTGATGCCCACGTTCACAAGTCTTCAACAGGTGGGCCATGTGCCTTCTTTTTCCCATTCTTGTTTGTGTACTAGCCAGCCCAACTACGAAACTTTGGGATTTTACTCTTTCTTTTATTTAGCCGAGCAATGTGTAGTATTTTTAGCCCAAGTCTGCTCGTTAAACTTTATGCAACCCATAAATTAATATATGCCACATTATTGTCTTTTCCGTTTCAATCTTCAGTTTAGTCTTAATTCAGCTCACTTTCGTCACATTTCATCTCATAGACTTATAATCCAAAAAATAACATATTAAGCATAAAAATCTATCAAAATGAACACAATTCAAGTATAAAAATAATGATATCGCATAAAATAAATATGTGTAACATAATAGACCATATCACACATTCATAGAATGCTAAGATACTTGCACTACCGCCTACCATGAGGAACTTTTGAAGTTTGTATCGCAAAAAGACTGACATGTTTCATGTCCTCACCAAGCTTCACCTGTATGATCATAACTTCTTTCCCCTCATATATCTTTCATGTCCTCATCAAGCTCCTCCCGTATAACTATAACGTCTGTCTCTTTGTGTAGAGTCTCCTGTTGATAACTTGTATAAATTTTTTTCATGTTTTCCCTCTTTGTGTTTCCGTAAAAACTTGTATCCATTGAATGTTACATTAATAATCACCCATGTACAGATTTCCATTATGCATATGAAGGTAATTAATTAGCTAATCGAGCGAAATATACCTGAAGCAATATTATTATCCCTAATGTTATGTTCTTGAGTTCAAATTTTTAAGAAAAGAAAAGAAATGATATGATAAGAATAGAAAAGATGAGATCTTTCCAAATCATCCCAATAATGGGAGAAAGATTTTTTAAGCAAAAGCAACTAAAATTTACTTTCAAATCATATCAATTCATTTCTTTTCCATGTAAAGTAATTAAAAAAAAAAAGAAAAGAAAGAAACTGCTCAGTGCCGCCTTCCGCGGGTTTTGAGCCTCAATACCTCGACGGTGTATGAGGTCCATGTAAGTAATATAGAGTTATATTTAAATACAAAATCACACAAATTATTAAAAAAAACATATAATTAGATGAATACATTAACAAAAGCATAGCTATATTACCAATGAATAATCAACCACATGTGCATAACAAGGCCTCCACGTTTGTTGACAACATTTAACTTCGATATTTGCTTATAATTTGACCTCAATGCTAAAATATGACTCGGAAGAATCAGTAGTGATTGGGATACTCAGTATATCATGAGCCATAATTGATTTTCTTTCTAAAAGATTCGAAAAAATATCAATCCAGATGTGTTTTTTTTCTTTCTCAAGCATGTCAAATCGAGTTTGACATGTCTCGAATCCATCGAAATTATCCCTTTGACTATATCCGGCCTTTGAGTTTCCCGCTATGGGAAATCATGTGTAGTATTAGAGTGAATCCCATACTCTGAAACAACTCTCGCGTAAACGGTCACCAACAATCTTTACTTTTTGCTTATAGTCATCATCCACCATGCCAAGTTTCAGAAAGCAATAATACTCAGCCATATTTAGTATATGTCGTGGATCCAAAATAACTTCAATACTTATCCAAATTTACTTTCATGCCTTTAGCCACATTACTTATAAGTTATAAGCTCCTAAAATTGACATCTGAGTGGTTGAATTTTCCAAACATTTTGAAAATACAAGTTAAATAGGCTACAAGCTTTCCGAGAACGAAGTTAATTATAATGTCATATATAAAAAGGTTTCAAAAACTTTGTGATTTCTTTTATCCTGTTGGGGATACGCAATCAATAACGAACAAAAACGGATATTAAACAATCACTGAAGGCACGATACGCTTTCAGATTGAATCAATTCGGTGGTTCACCCCAAATTATTCAACCGGATACAATCAGTGATTAAGAAGTTTCTGTATGTTTTGTGTTTGAGTATGTGTATAAAACGAGAGAGAATTCTCAGAAGAATTCGTAAGGGAATTATCAGCCAGGGGCTCTGCCCCTTGGACCCCGCTCCCGGGGGCGCTGCCCCCGGACCCCCGTCCCTTTGCCCCTAAGATCATAATAAATTCATATAAGCGTGCTCTCCGCACAAACATACTTATATGATGTATTATTATGACTAAAATAACAAATTAATCCAATTACACTAAAATATCCAACAATCCTCCCATTCTTCTTTTGGTCAAATATTAAAATAACTCGTCTAGTACTTGCAAGCTCGCATATGTATGATCATAGGCCTATGCACAATCAAGCGAGATACACGTAGATGAATTCCCATCTAGTACACTACAAGAAAAATGCCATTTAGCATCATGTTTAGCGACTTATTTAGCGACATATTTAAAGCTAGCGACACGCTTAGCGATGTCAAGTAAGAAGTCTCTAGAAAAAAGTCGCAGATTTTTGCGTCATAAAATGTAAGACGCTAAAAGTAGCGACAATAATAGCGTTTCCTACATAGAGTCGCTAAAAAATTTTTAGCGACATGTCCTCTACGACGTTAACCTTGTCGCTAATCTTAAATAAGTCGCTATACATGTCACTATTTCTGACGCTAATAATAGCTAAAATTTCATGTTCGTTTCATTTTTATCTTTACATATGCCAAAGATTTGCTTATATCAAAACGGATCATTTTTGAGCTAAATAACTGATAATTATACAAATGAAAATTGAAAAATCTCATTCAAATTCAAGCTATTATACATTAAGTTAGTTAGTTATTGCCAATTAACATCAAAAGTAACTTCAATTGAAAACTAAACATTAAAAATTATTTTAGTTTAAACCGTCTTCTTGTCCCTTTAGACACTTCAGAATTGTCATCTGTTTTGAAACCCTCTTTTCTCTTTAGACACTTCTGAATTGTCACATCTGTGTTGAAACCCAGTTCTGAAATATCTTGTTTTGCCATCAAATTCCTGAAAGACAACAAGCAATACGTCATGAGATTACCAAGTACCCGTAAGAAAGACTCTTTTGTATTTGAACACGTCTTGCATACAACCAGAGCATGAACCTTCCACTAGTACGATAACGATAACTATACTTCTCCTTGATACATACTAGGGGGCATAAGGACGTTTTGAGTCCACTTGCTAATTGTTTCCATGCTGACTCAACTGGACACTCCTGAAGTGTAATGAGTCCAAATATATACAAGAAAGAGGCTACAGTAATATTTACATAAATACTTATAGGAGTACATGCTTCTAGGCTTCTAGGCTTGTAAATGGGTCGAATTTTCATTATCTGCCCATCCTATAAGCTACACGAATAGGTTAAAACATATGGATTGACTCGAGTCGTGATCAGTATACCGAGATTAGTAGGGTCATGGGACAGTTAATGATGTATTGGTTAACGAGTTAATCGTAATTAAAATAAACGTATAGATGGGTCCTACACTATATAATACTTGCACATAAAAATTTCAAGTAGATAGATAAATAACTAATTGACTAACTTTTCCATAAGGCATTCAAGATGTCTGTTTACTCTAAATCCTCATACTACATTAAGAAGTCCATAATGTCCAGCAAGAAATTACGAGCATCAGTACCTCTGTCCATAATCTCCAGGTACTGCAATAAATAGGATAGCCCATATCAGAATTGAGCAATTCCAATTAGCATCAGTACTAACTTTTTCACACAAATAGGTGATCGAGGGATTCGAGAAGAGCAGATATAAAAGAAAGAAAAAGATAGCGAACAACAGGATATTATCTAATCTGTGTCCACCAGTTTCTATGCATTAATATTACATATTTTCAGATACTAGATGATAATGAGCTATAACATATAGATTATATATCTCTGAATTTTAGCAAACCGTACAAACTCACCCGATGCATCATTGTCTAATGTAAAAGAAAACTCTCTTCTCTCAGAATAAAACCAATCAGATGCAGGATGTTAAAGAAAGTGAAATTATACGACTAATTGGCTAACCTCTGGTGGAGTGGCGGCTGATTTAGACAAATTGAGAAGATACTTCATTTGATGATATTTTTATATTTTAAATAAAAAATTGATATAAAGACGCTAATTACAACAACAACAACAACAACAACAAGGTACTCAATCCCGACATAAGTCGGGCTATGAGGGAGGTATGATGTAGACAGACCTTACCCCTACACAAAGGTAGGGAGGCTGCTTCCAGATCCACCGAGGTGGAAGGGACCTCCGGCCCGGGTGAAAAAAATAGGGTTAGATCCACCGGAGTGGAAGCCTTAACCGGATGGTGATAATCTCGATCTCGAACTCTCAATCTCTAGCTCGATCCCAATCTCCGGTGCACAAGTTCCGATCTCAGATCTGGAAAATGTGACTGTTAGAGAGGGAGAGGTAGAGAGAGAGGGCAGAGAGAGAAACACACCAAGATAATAGATAATAAAGACGCTAATTGAGAAACTAATTGATATCATATATACTTATTCAAGTAAGTAAAATTTATTTATTTGTTCAGTTTAGTGTTTATTTATTTGAGAAACTAATTATTGTCTTTTTTTTAAAGACCTAAAACAAAATGGAAATAAAAAAACAAAAAGTTTTATTTTGTAAAATAAAAATGATAAAAAGTTAGTAAAACATTAAATATATCTTTCAATATCACAAATCAAAGACACCGTTAGCAACAAATAAGAAGTCGGAAACTAAGCGACTCCATTAGCGACTCGTTTATAGGAAAACGCAAATTAACGACACCTTTAGAGGTGAGTTTCTCAAATGACGCCAATTGACGACACCATTAGCAATGTATATTAGGAAGTCGCAAGATTAGCGATATCGTTAGCTACATGTTCAAGAACGTCGCAAAATTGCGACATAATTGGCTACAACATTTGCGACTTTGTAAAATTGAAACATTTTGCGACTCGATTTTCGACTTAGGTTGCGACAATGACAACGAGGGTGTCGCTAAACAAGTCTCTACTCGCATCGCAAAATAGCGACTTTTAATTGTGAGTCGCTACATTTGTCTCTAAATGGTTGTTTTCTTGTAGTGGTAGCTTTGTCTTGGCGAACATGTCTACCACATTGAATAGAACTTCATCTAACATATTTAACCTGACTCTTTAATTAACATTTTTAATAGCTTCTTCAATCCCTTTCGATCCTGCTGGGACATTAGAATTAAAATGCTGCTCCAATATGTACGTACATGCATAAACCTTCCATTACAATTAACCCATTATCAAAACTTTAAAGATGGTTTAAAGAGTCAACTAAAATGTCATTGAACTTTGCATTGTCCAGTGTAATAGTAAAATCCTTTTTTATTGCCCCAATCCTTGCTAAATTAACCACACAATCTGCTAAAATAGAACCAGTATGAGGTGAAGGTATAGCTCCAAAAGCTTAAAACATTTCCTTTTCAAAACCAAACTTACATCAACTAATGGGTCAGTCAATGCATTGTAACCGCGAGCTGACCCGTTACAAGGCGTTGACTGCCCATTGTGTTGATGAAAGTTAGGCTTTGAGAAAGAAAAAAGTAGGTTTTGAACTTTGGAGTTATACCTCCAACTCATAGTGATTCTATTTAAGCGGATTGCATTGTTACCTTTTGCGTTTATATAATGTGTTAATTTGTTATGGAAATGTTATGCGTGTACGTTGTGAAGCACATGTGTTAAATCTAATCGTACAAGAGGATTGAAAGTGATTAAAGAAGCTATTGAAAAGGTTTGGAAGTCCGTTAAATATGTTAAATGAAGTTCTGCAAAGAAGTTTAAGTGTGTTGAATGCATTTGACGTCTTAATCTTGAATGTGATAGACATGCTCGCCAAGACATAGTTAATTACTAGAAGGAATTATACCTGTCTAATGCTTAAGTTTTCATTTGGCCTATGATCGTGTATATTACTAGACTATAGGATTTTAATACTTGTCTAACACCAGAATAATGAGAAAGGTCGTTTTAAAATGTTTCTATGACATTACGACTTTGCTATTTACTCTGATTAAATAAAGACGTTTTATTAGATGTTCGAAAATTTATTTTTTTTCACTCAAACCTGACCGACCCATTTTATGTTATTCGGTTAATAAAATCCAACACGAAAAAACCAGCCAGTCGAAATGATTAAAAAACAGAATTAAAAATTAAAAAAAAGAAACATGCAGGCAAAATGCCTAACCGTTGTTTAAAAAAATAATAACAGACACGCTTAGACCCTGTATGAAAAAACATGTCGTAAAGTTAGCTTGATTCACTATTCCTTAAAGTTGCTAATCTTTTATATAAATAAAACAACATTGTTTGCAGAAACTATTTTTAAAAAAAAATCTTATTTGGCAAGATAGCATTGGTTCTCAATCTATCTTCTAAAAATCATGATGTCATGTTGTATTTTTATTTAAAAAATTGTTTTTCATATTAGACTTATGTATAGGAAGTGATAATCGTACCACAACATTTGATATACTTACCACACTGTACATGTTTCATAGCACACTGTACAAGTATGTAATGCACAACACTGGTAAATTTATCAAATTTTGTGGTACGAATATCACTTCCCTTCTGTATATCACTTTTTTCCTCTTTCATTTCTAACTCTAAACTCTTTTATTAGATGGTTTGGTTTTAATTAGCAACACAAATAATACAGATATATATACTGTTTGCAAAACTCTTATTATAAGAGTTGCTAATTAATATATATAAATTTAATCAAAATTTATAAAATTCTGTTGTATCAGCTTTGGGAGAGGATATTATTTCATCTCCATCTTATATAGGCATTGAAAAATTTTGATCGAGAAAATAACTAAATTATCACCTTATACAAACGCACATATGCACCGTCAAATTTCTCAAGATTTTGAATAGGATCGATTACGCTTCTCCACCGAGTTATCATTCCATACATATATTCTCATAGACCAATACATTTATGATGTAACTTTATTTTTAGAGTGTTTATTTAAAGGTTTCACATATGGCTATAGCTTATAATATTTGTTTTAAAAAATCTGCATATTTTCATACTTAAATTACACTTTTCGTCACTTAAAATGGCAACTTTTTCACACTTCATTGCTAATGTGAAAAAAGTATAAAAAATTTATGCACTTGGCAAACTATACAGTTTTCGTCCCCACGACTAACGACGTTACCTTTTTGTCGTCAAGTTCCCTTACATGCGGTTTCACATACATGAGAACAATTACGTCTCTAACATTTTTTAATAAGAGTAAATTACAATTTTCGACCCCAAGTTGGCACATTTCATAGATTTATCACACTCAAAATCACCAAAAAGCTAGAAAAACTTGTGTGGTTCAGAATATCCGATATATTCCGATCGATCGAAGCCCTTATCAGTTGCAACTTTATAACAATGCTTGCATTAATCAAAGAGCTTTAGTTAGTTAGATATGTACGTAGCCATTGCAACAACCATTAAATATATGCATATGTCAACACTTCCGTGCACATTAAATATATGCATGTGACACATTAAAAGTTACTTACACCCTAGATACTAAACCCTTAAATATTTGCATATGTCAACACTTCCGAGCACAGCATTATAATAAAAAAAATAAAAATATATGTGGGACTTGTCGATCATCGATATATAGATATGCGCTGATTTTATAGAATCATAGTAGTTGTACCTTTTAACAATATCCAGCCCAATTCAGATAAAAAGATTATTTGAAGGATGTTTGGTTTAGCAAATCCTATTTTGCTACGTACCGCTTCAGAAAATATAAAGTCAAAATATAAAGTCAGGTTTCATGGACTTTCCTACTTTTGTAAAATCTCGATCAATTATCTATCCATTTGGAAAAACTTATACCATCTTTGTTCGCTAGGCTCATGATGGTTATTAACTGGACCAACAATTTTCTACCACAGGGTCCATGATGAGTACCACTATGATCTTATTTTATTTATTTTCCTCATCTATTTATTTTCATGTAAACACAAACTCTACATTCTCTTTTTTTTTTGTCATTTTCAAAGGCAATAATATGCATGTACATTGATGTATATACTAAATGAGATTGCAATAAAGTTAATCTCTAAGCTCAAAAAAAAGATTGCCAACCACATAAACTTGGACTATTTGTGAATTGAAGGACAGTAGCCAATAAAATAAAATGTTTGAGAAAAGGGAAATTAGTTTGTGCCAGATTTAATTGGCCAAGTACTATCAGAACCAACCAAACAGGAAAAAAATTAAATTTAATACTATCAATAGAAAACTTGATAATTAATAATTGCACCTACAATTCTGAGCCAATTTAATATTACCATATATCTTTTTCTTTCTACTTTTTTTTATTTTATGCAAAACGAATAATGTGAAAGCACTTGCATTTACTCACAAATTTTAGGAACATTTTTCAAGTCACTTGTGAGTTGTGACACCATTCTTGTATTTTTTTTTCTTGTTTAAACAAATATGGTCACCCATGAAAAATACTTGAGAATGTTGTATATATATATTACTCATGCCATTTTTTTTACCACATCTTGTTTCTATATACTTTATCTGTTATATTTTATGCTAAGGGAGATGGAAAACACCATCAACCCTTCGCTTTTGTTCTTTATGTTAATTAAGCTCTTTCTTGTCGGAGTTTTTTTACAAATATATACAAGTATACAACAACTATCCAGTAAAAGTAGCAATCTTGTCACAAGAGTTTCAGCTATCATATTTAATGTTTTTTTGGCTTTATGCTGGCCGGAGCTTATAACTGTAACAACTTTCAACTATACATTAAAGTATCAACTTTTACCCATCCGTGAGTAGATAAAGCAGTACCCGTTACAAATACAGTTTGGCCCTACATGTGTAGTTGAGAGATGTGGGTTCGATGATCCACAAATCATGTGGGAATTAAGTAAAGTTATTTTATCGGCATCATAATCGTTACAAGGTGAGATGATGGGGATCCAAAGAGTCTTTACCCTTTATATTATTACTTTGCCCAAAATAAAAAGGTATCTAATTATTATTTGAGTAAACAAATTAAAATAGTAAATAACTTAATGTAGATATATAAATGATTTTTGTCAAAAAATTTCAGAAAACAACTATTCTATGTTAAAAAATTTATTTATTAAGTATCTACTCACCTTGAAAATTTGGATGTTGAAGAAGCTAAATAGAAAAAATGGAGTTCAATAACAATGGTGGGTGGTTTGATCGTCAAAACAAGAGAATGCCAAAGGAAATCTGCACGGCTACATTCCATTCTTGTTGGTAGATAAGTACATTATGTTGTTGTATATGTACTTTACTGTTTTCTTATATAGTCGTATCAAAATAATACTTTTAACAATCATATAAAAAGAACGTTCAAATATTGGTGGGTTTTTTTTGTTCCTCTCAAAATCTACAAATTATTGCATAGATTACCTATCCTACAAATAATATAGAAGGTTGTACGTACATTTGCTACCCGTTAAAACTCTTTAAATTATATTTTCTCTCTTACTCTTTTTTTTTTATCTTTTTTTTCTATTTTCATCTTTATCTGTTTAAAAATAAACTTTATTATTAACAAATTATCTAAAGTCCAATCTGTTACATTTTATAACCACTAAAACTATTTTTTCTATCACTTAGTTCGTTTTTTTTGTTTTATATCCGTAAAATCACTATCAATAGTATTTTTGTATAAATCTACTAGTAATTATCTAATATCTAGATATTTTAATCAATTTTTTTTAAAAAACTATAAATTATGAAAAGTAAAACCGGCTCAAAACGATTATGGTTTTAATTCAGGTGAAAGTTTATTCTTATATATATTTTGATTGTGTTTAAATTTTTGATATTCATTTTATTATTTCTGTTTTAAAGTGGCATTCTTTCATGTATAATCGTATAAGGTTTTTTTCAAGATGATAATTTATTTTGTCGATCTGTTTCTTTATGTAGTATAAACAAAACTGATATTTTAGTTCTTTATGTGATTTTGATTTAACATTTGTTTTTAGCTAGAAGTTCAAATTATGCTCTATACTTATGTTTTTTTATATACACATATACTGTTTGATTAAAGGTAATTTTTACATACGTATAATTTATATATTTTTTCTCTTATCAAAGTTTTTCTTTATACTATTCATTAATTATATTTTGTTTGATTTTTTTTATGTTTTTAATAACAAGTAATATTTTTTTCATCATTGTATGGTGATATTGAATATTTTTAAACATGTTATTATATAATTGTTTATATGTTATCAATTTATTTAGTTAGGCGAAATTTTATAATTTATCATAAAATCCCATAACATATTGAAAAGAAATATACAAGACATGTGTTTTGAATCTACCCGTCCATCGGACAAGACTGAATATGTTCATATGTGAAATAGCTTATAAATCTAAAAATCTTATCTTAGTACTAGAGGTAGAGGGGTAGCCGAGCAATGCAGCAGCCGTCGGTGGTGGTGGCGGCAATGGTGACGATGGCAGTGATAGCGGCGACGGTGGCTGTGGTAACGGTAGAAAGTGTAGTTATTAATGTAAATGTAGTTGATGTAAAAGAGGGTTTGTAGTTATGTTGGTTGTGGGTGGGTTGTATATAATTTTATTAAGGGTTTAGTGTATATTATGAAAATATTTAAATTAGTGAATAAAAGATAGAGGTATTTTAGATATGAATTGGAATTTTTGAAGGGATATTTTGGGTAGATGCAATGTGTGGGTTGAGTTTTTTTTTTATAAAGGAGTATAGATACTTCAAAAAGAAACTTAAAAAACCGATTCTATTCACCAATAAGAAAAATTTTAACCTCTAATTATATTAAAAATCTCACTAATTTTTAACTAATTTAAGTAAACATATTTACGTTCCACTTTTTATTTATAAAAAAATATTTAATTTAAATCTGAGTAATTAATAAAATAAGAACAATAAAAGCTAAAATGTTAAATTGGATTTCGGCTTAATTAAAGTTCAACCAACAAGGAGAAAAAGAAAAAAGGAAAGGTTTTTCAATCTCATATTGATATATGTAAGAAACCTAATCTTTTTCCCCCTATAAATATAAAGTCTTAGTTATCATTCTAAGCATTCATTATTCTTAAGGTTAAAAACCTACATGAAATTCCGAACTCATGAGGTCCCAATGAAATTTTCGACCCCATGAATTTCCTAGTGAGATCCTAGTTTAAGTTTTTAGTTTGTTGTTCATAGTCTTAGAGGTGTCTAACGTTCCTCCGTCAAGATATTGTGAAATCTTGTTTTAGAAAATTTTTTCGTCAATGTGGGGAAGGAGGAGATCTAGCTTAGATCAGAATTCAACCTTCAAACTTTTTATTGAGGTACGTTTTCTAAATATTTTTTTTAGTTATTTATATTGAATGCATGCTGATTTTAGTTTGAGAATTAAATCTTTTAAACATTTTATTATTTAAACTTTCGTATTTAGAATTAATTAAATTAATTCAGATTCGTTTGTTTTCACATCTAAACTCTAAACACCCTCTTATCTCTTGTTTGGTCAGAAGTTTTCAGAGTTTCATGCATTTACTTTTCATATGTGTGTGTGTGTGGACTATGGACTTGATGTCTGCGAGAAAAGAAGTGAGTGTTGGTGGTACATGAAAAAGAAAGGCATCATCAAATGCGTTTTTGACTTTTTGGTTTAATTAGAATATATATGGATTAGAATTAATCCTTAAAAGCCGTTTCCAACTTTATTAGTAAAGTTAAAGACATATTGATTCATGGATTAAAATCAAGGGTGAAGATTCAAAAATCATATTTTGACCTTTGAATTTAATTCACAACTTTACTAGTAAAGTTAGTTTCAACTTTAGATGATCTCAATCCAATATATACTAATCAAGGCGTGCAATGAAATCTTTGTCCTATTTTCTTTTAAGTTCTTTTCTTTTTTTAAATTCATATATGATTTAATTCACTCTTCATTTTATGATTAATTTAAGCAATAGTCGTTATGATTTGACAATTTTGTAATGGTCCTCATCGTTTGTACATTCTTTCAACATTAGTCTTTTTTCAAGCTCATAAGCAATGATTGTCCATTGATTTGAAATGTTTAGCAATCATGGTCCAGTTTAATAGATCCATTTTTTTCACATGTTTTTTTATACTTATGGTGAACCATCTTCTTGCAGATTTGTCACAAACGTATAACTTTTGTTTTATTTAAATATTACCAATACATGCAAAATCAATTACTCATTAATTAATATTATATTATATGTGTTGATTTATTATTTGTTTTATATAATTTATTTGTACAAAGTTAATAAAGTTAATATGTTGTCGTACAAAGTTTATACAATTTTGTACAAATAAATTATATAAAACAAAAAAATATCAACACATATAATATAATATTAATTAACGAGTAATTGATTTTGCATGTGTAAGTAATTTGCATGTATAAGTAATTTGTAAAATAAAATAAAAGTAAATAGTTTGTGACAGATACGCTAAAAAATGGTCCACCGCAAGTGTAAAGAGACGTGTTAAAACAATGGATCTATTAAACTAAACCATTATTGCTAAAGATTTCAAATCAAGGGAGAATCAGTGCTTATGAGCTTGAAAAAGACTGAAGTTGAAAAAATGTACAAACGATGCGGACCATTAAAATTTTACAAATCATAATGAATATTGCTAAAATTAATCATAAAATGAATTAAAGAAAAAAGAAATAGACAACTTCAAAGAAAAAAAGGGCACGGATTTCATTGCACGCCTTTTGTTGGAGGGGTTTCTTTTGGAAGCCTTTTGTTCGTTTTTATATTTTTTTATTTGACTTTTTTTCCATTATATAAATAAACTAGCATGGTACCTGCACGTTGCACGTATACTATTGACTGGATGTTTAATGTCGTGATTATCGAAATCAGTATAAATGTTCAATCTGAAATAAATTTGATTGAAATATAAAATGAAGATTTGTGTATAAGTATTAAAATTATGAACAATCAAATTGGTTTTCAAAAAACAACCGGTGAAGATATGTTACTCTCGGCGAAGTCTTGTAACTCCGGCGTCGAAAGTTGTGGTGGTGGCCAGAAGCAGGGGCAGTTCTTTATAGGGACCAGTGGGGGCCCGGGCCACCGCCGTTTTTTCGCTTAGTAGTGCTAATATACCCGTATTTCGTCTGAAAAATTGATATTTATTAAGTCGCCCCCAGGGATTATTTTTTAAAAAACTTTTGATATGATTAATAAATTTAATAGTCAAATAAAATTTACCTTTTTAGTTTTTATAGCCCACACTCCACTTAGCCCATTAATAATTCTTTGTTTTGGGTCTAGTCTTCCTCATATTTTTGGGTTTTAGGCTCAGGCGGTAAACAAAAAAAAAAGATACGACACACCCACCACCACTCCTCCCTCCCACCTCCGTTCTCTGCCTCTCTGTGTGCTCTCCTCGACGCCACCACTGAACTCGGCCAGCCGGCGAGCCACCTCTCCCGCCTACTTTATAATGATACCCTATCAATAATCGATGCGTTCAAAGAGCTTAAACATCGTAACGCTGACTTGTAACTCCAGTACCTGGGACACGCCTTTTCTCTTGGAATTTTCATAAGTATATGTAGTTTTTTGTTGGTTAGAAACTATGTATTGGTAATTTGAATGGAAAACTTAGATTATTAGTGTTATTTTTGTTTGACCCGACCCGAATTAGTGAATTACATGACCCTAATATAATACTTAGAACATAACGATGGCAAAAAAAAATAAAAATTCAGGCCCCCGTCACTAAAACTTTCAAGATTCGCCACTGGCTGGAAGTTTAAAGAGCTCATGTATGTGTGTGTGTGTGTGAGAGTGTTGTAACTCCGGCGTCAAAAGTTGTGGTGGTGGTGGCTAGAAGTTTAAAGAGCTCATGGCTCGATATATCTTTAACATATCACGAGTGCTTAAGATACTAGCTTGCACTACCGCCTACCATGAGGTACTTCTGAAGTTTATACTGCAAAAAGACTGACATGTTTCATGTCCTCATCAAGCTTCTCCCGTATAATCATAACTTCTTTCCGCTCATATATCTTTCATGTCCTCATCAAGCTCCTCCCGTATAACTATAATAGCGTCCGTCTCTTTGTGTACGTAGAGTCTTGTGTTCATAACTTGTATAAATTTTTTTCATTTATTCCTCCTTGTGTTTCCCTAAAAACTTGTATCATCAATTGAATGTTACATTAATAATCACCCATGTATCCAGATTTCCATTATGCATATGAAGGTAATAAGCTAATCGAGCTATATACCTGAAGCAATATTATTATCCCTAGGAGATGGAATCAATGCTTCAATATCATCTATAAGTCTTTTTCATCCATTTCTGTATGTAAAGTAATATAGAGTTATAATTAAATACAAAATCACACAAATTATAAAAAAAACCCATATATTTAGACCAATACATTAACAAAAGCATAGCTATAGTACCACTACTACAAAGTATGGAATTTTACACGGCTAAAAAAGACTTTTTACACGGTTTTTTGACCGTGTAAAATTTTTATGTAACTAAAAGTATGAGCTTTTTACACATGTTTTTTCCGTGTAAGAAAGTCACTCTTTTTACACAGTTGTTTATACCAACCGTGTTAAAAGTTCTTTTTTTAAATAATAAAAAAAATTGTACAGCCATCAGCACGATACCTTATTATTTGACGCCTAAACAAATTAGATCACACTTATTTAGCAAAACTTCCCTTTACAAACATACATTTCAACAAAAACTAAGAACGACATAAAAAATCAAATATATATTTAAGGCACTGTATTACATTGTTTAAGTATTCCAAGACCAACTTATTAAAACTAAGGCTACCATGGCTTTGTTCTTGTTGACAATCCAAAATTGCTGCAACTGCGATACGTTTTTCCTGTCGGAATTCCAAAAAAAAAAAAACTTGTAATGAGTAAAGACAAACAAATGTAATCATTGATTCATATATTAACTTATCTCGTTCAACATTAGTTGTTTCTTGATCAACTCCATACAAACAAGTGTATTATTGTATCTATACGGTCCTTTCCGGTTAATAAGAACACCATCAGGCATTCCAAGATTGCGTCCAACACCAAGCAACTTTTAAGATTGTAATATCGCCAGTCGGGTCCTCATATGGGGTTGGAATGACGGACCTCGGGTTGACAACAGTTGTAAATTGAGCGACGGGAAGTAGAAGTAGCTGCCGATTTGATCCTTAACTTGAAAGTTATAAATCCAGTTTTGCTTGGGAGGAATCGGACAATTAGTACCAAAAACACATCTTGCCAAGAACTTCTCTTTTGTTGTACACCAGCCCTGTTTTACAAAATATACAATCAATCTTTACATATTTATCTGTTTCACAAGATATACAATCAATCTTACATATTTACCATCATTTGGCTTTCGTTCTGTTCAAATTATATGCGTTTCCAAATTCAAATATTTAGGCCAAATATTATCAAGTCAGAAGGTCTGCTACTGATTTGTTCCTAACATTGACAACATTGTTGTTAGTAGTTGAGTTAATAGTAGTGCCTGGAAATTTTCCATTAACGACAATAATCCACAAGATTTACAATTCAAAGCAATACTTATTATTATCAAATAATAATAATTAATGAGAGTCAAAATACAAATTAAAGCTCACTGATTCCTTGCTTTCTAATCACAGATTTTAGATCAAGAGCTAAAGACACAAATATACTTAATCCTTAGCTACCTATTTTATAAAATATTGTTGGTTGACTACAAAAAATAATACTCCGTATATGTGATTCAACTTCAAAGATACAAATAATTAAATAGCCAGACAAAGTATTTATTTAAATTGAAAACTAATTTGTATAATAAAGAGTCAATTAATTTACCACTGCACATAGATATAATATAAATATAAAATATAAGTGTAACAAAATAACGAAATATATGAAATAGTCTAGGGAAAGAAAGTTATCTGAGAAAATTTGATAGATCGGAATAGGTACAGATCTTATGGCCATGGATCTGATCGGAACAGTGGCAGATCTGATGAGAAAGTGGTTGCTGCAGGGGGACTTTGAACACTAAAAGAGGCTTAATTGCTTTTGGTTTAGTAATCATAACTAATAGATCTATTTACTATTTACATACATCATCATCTAAAACAACAAGATGACTTGGAAACAAAAAGAGGCTGTTTTCCATCTTCTTTACAACCTTTCTCCCTCCACTCACGCGTTCCCTACTGCCGCCGGCATCCACCACAGCAGCCCACCTTTCGTCGGAAAACAGCCAACGGCGACCACCACCTCACCGGGTATGGCTTCTTTTGCTTTCTTTTTCTTTCGATTTTCTTTTTCTTTTCTTCCTTTCTTTCATTTATAGTTTTGTTTATTTATTTTTATAACTTTGTAGCCACCACTACCATCTACCGCACCAACCGCCGGACCACCACATCCAGACCACCTACTGCAGCAGTACTATCTACCTTCGTACCACTTACCGCCGTACCACCCAGGCACCCACCCACAGGTATATCTCTTCCATTTATTTGTTCTATATATTTATTTTCTGTTACTATTCATTTATATGTATATATATTTCAGAAATAATTTTTTTTAAAGGATTTATTTAACAATATTCTGATTTGTCAAATTAAATTTATGTATTTTTCAGATTTTTTTGAAGGAGCAAAGAAATGAGGATTCCATATCTATTGTTGTACAATTTATTGTATTTTACATTTGATTTGTTTTTTAATTATTGTTCATATCCTTTTGTTATTAATAGATATACATATGTTTTTTATATATGTTTGTTTAATTTGTTATTTAATTTAATGTATTATACATATGTTTGTTTAGTTATATATTTCATTGTTTAATTTGTTGATATTAAAAGTACTTTTTGCATTTTTGACAATATTGTTAATGGTGTAAAACTAGTATAATGATGGGATGTAAATATGATATTTGTGGTTTGAAATTGTGGATCTAAAAAGCAGTAATATTTTTTTTTTAAAAGAATAATCTTTTTTGTGACAAAAAATCGTTGCAACAAAATAAATTCAAAATTTTTGATTTTCTACATTTTCCCTCCTCTGATTTTGTTTTCCCTCCAATTTTTTCGATTAAAATTGAAATAAAAAAATTTGTGACGAAATTTCGTTGCAAATTCGTTGCAATTTTTCGTCGCAAATACTTTTTCTATTTCTTTTTGGTTTTCTTTGGAAAAGTGGGACCCGCAAAATATTTGTCACAAATTTTGTCGCAAAATCTTTTTTGTGTCGACTCTTTTTGAACGAAAATTTCCGTCGCAAATTTCGTTGCAAAAAAGAATTTGCGACGAAAATCATGTTTTTTGCAACGAAAAAATTCGTTGCAAAAGGTGATTTTTCTTGTAGTGAGTATGAGGTGAAGGTATAGTTCCAAAAGTTTAAAACCTTTTTTTTTACAAAACCAAACTTACAACAACAAAATGGTCCGACAATGCCTTGTAACCGGTCGATTGCCTTGTAACCGCGAATCGACCGGTTACAAGGCATTGACTGGCCATTTTGTTGAGGCTTTAGTCACTGGATGACTAATGTACTTTTCCTCATTTACATGGTGGGGTTAGGTATAGTAAAACAAGTATTAAAGTAAAACAAATAGGACAAGATCTTGACCCTTAAATCATGGTTAAATTGATGCACGGAGATTCACGAAGCAATTGATGCACGATGATTTTCATGATGCACGGTGATTTCAGTGAAGAGAAACCTATTGTTTTATTTGTTTTACTTTAATACTTGTTTTATTTTACCTAAAACTTTTACATGGTTGCCCTTTGAACTGAATTATTAATATATATCACCCACATACTTTTCTAACTTTTACATGGTTGACCAAATGTTGACTTGATGACCTAAAATAACAGGTTAAACTCTATTTTTACTTTTTTTTTTCCAGAAATTTTATAATTTCTGCTTCATCATCTTCATCAATTTTTCCTGGCGAAAATTCTGGTAAATATTCCGGTAATCATGTTCTTTTGTTCAAATTTAGGTCAAAAAATTTAGGGGTTTTTCTAAAAAAAAGTTATATAGACAGATTGAATCAAAGACATTCCATTTCGATACCATACCCAAATTCAAACATAATCATCTCAATCAATATAAAAAGAAAAAAACAAGATCTGCTGGATCCCTTCGTTTTCTTTTCATACTCCAGTAAAGATCTGTTAGGACCAGTTTTGCTGAAAACTGGCTAGTCTCCAGTTGAATCTGGAGACTAGAAGATTTGTCCAGAAATATATTGAAGTCCAGTTGCAATGTACAGTTATGCAACTGAAGACTTCCTCCAGTTGAGATCTGACCAAGACACCTGAAGACATTCGAATTGAAGTCGAAGACAACAAGTGGAAGAAAGAAAATGACAATGGCAGCGAAGCCCAGTTGTCATTCTACTTCAGATTGAAACTGGAGTTGAACAGTTTAAAGCACTTACAACGCTTTACACTGTTTACGAGGAAGGCCTTTTTGACTTTATGTATCTTTATCCGGGTAATTACCTTATCCATGTAGAAAGTACAAAAGTACATAAAGCAGGTTGATAAAGCAAGTTTCTGTCTTGCTTTATCCAGCATTTCAAGGAAATTCAAATTGCATCCTTAAATGCTCTAAACCATATTTGTACGACAAAGTTGGAATCTCAATGCCAACTTTGTCTATAAATAGAGGCCTTTGCACAACCAAGAAAATAGGCTTTTGCAAATTCAGACAATTGCATTTTCTTGGTGAACTTGTGCAATATTCTCTCAATCGCAAAAAGGAACATTTCACAACTTTAAGTGTTTCGATTGTTTAGAGAATTTCCAAGTATTAGATCGATTGTATTTCATAGGTTGTTAGGATATTTACTCTTTTGTATTATCTTGGTTCCGCAACAACCTTGTAATTTATTTAAAGATAATAAGACAAGGTAAAACCCTGCACAGTCACACTCTTGCATCGCTCTATGGAGCCTTCAAATTCACTGAAGATAATAATGCAGCAAGACTGGTGGCTGAGCAGGATGCCTTGAACCATGCCCAGAGTCCCAAGGTTGCTAGTATAACTGAGCGACCTTGTGCTGCCTTAATGTCTGCAGAGAGTGTCCAGTCACACTCAATGAAGGAGATGTTAAACAGTTTCTTGAACTCTGGCCTGACCACTGAAGTCAGTGATGGTTGTGATGAAACTGACGATGATGATCTGGTAGCCATGATTGCTAAAACCTTCAATAGGTTTAAGCATAAATCTAAAAGATTTAATGGCCCAAACAATGCTTCCTGCTCCAGCTCTCTGGATAAAGCCAATCTTACCTGCTATAAGTGTGGTAAGAAAGGTCACTTTATGAAGGAATGCAGATCTAGTCAGATGAACAACCAAACTGGTCCTCTGTCCCAAATTTCAATCGGCCTGATGATAGCTATAAAGCCAAATATAAGAAGCTTAAGGCCCAGATTGCCCTCCTGTCCATGGAAAAAGAAAAGAATCAGTGCATGATGGCACAAACTGAGGGAAAGTGGGAGTACTCTGATGACTCATCTGTTGATGATGAAGAGGAAAGGGACATGTGTTTCATGGCCTTGGAAGATCAACAGCAACATGTGGCAAAATATGATGTTATCACTGGAAGATGGGTGGACATCATTTTGAAAAAGGTATGTGATTATGACAACCAGGTTGATCCAGAACTGGAACTGGACCTTGCTGAATCATTAAATGGTGATTTAGTGTTTGTGGAAACTGTTAGAGCAGACAGTGAAAGATATCTGGAAACTATCTTAACTGAACTGAACAATGTTAAACCACAATTAAATGATTTACAAAGTGTCCAGTTGGCTCTCAAGGAGTCAGTTTTGAAAATTGAGGCTCTTGAACTTGAAAATCAAAAATTAAAATCTGATCTTGAAAAAGAACAAATGATTATCAAGTCGTGGGTAAAAGCATCTGGAAAGAATTATGATGCATTTTTTAGAACAATTGATGCCCAGAAAAATGCATGGAAATCTGGAGATCTTGAGATGGTAGCACTCATACCAATCTTCATGCCTTGCCTCCAGCTCTTAGGGTTGAAACTCCATATGATCAACCTAAAATTGTCAAAACTGAACCTATTGAGACCACCCCCACTGAGGTTAAAACTGGAGCTAAACAGGCTAAAGCTCCAGTCAAAAAGGCTGCTGGTGATAAGCCTTTGCCTCAAAAGTCAAAAGAGCCCAAGACTCAAAAGACTAAAACTCCAGCTGAACCTAGGTCCAAGGTTCAGCAGCCTAATGAAAATAATATTTTGTTAAGACTGGAAAGTCAACTCCAACTTTTGTCTAGGTAGGTTCAGAGTTGTACTGCCAGAATTAAAAATCTGGAAGGAGGTTCATGTCCTCCAGTCGAAAAACAAAATATTAAATCCCCTTCAAAACAAAAACAAAAGAATGTTCCATCTGGAACAAAATCTGATAAGAAAAAGGGGAATAAGTATCAAATACCAATCATTTTTACTCCTGCACCTGGAGCTGGTGAAAAAGCTCCAGATGCAGCCTCCAGTTCAACACTACAACAATCAACTAAGACTTCTGAAGTGAAGTCCACTGAACCCATCAAGAAAAGATGGGTTCAAAAAAATAACTAATGATTTTTGTGGGTGTGCAGGGCGATCGTAAAAAGAACACCTGGTATCTGGACAGCGCAGCTGGCCGGACTATGACCGGATGTAAGCCCCTGCTTGAAGAGTTCATTGTCCAAGATGGACCGGCAGTGACGTTTGGTAATGATGAAAATGGAAAGACTGAAGGATATGGTGTGATCAATAATAGACAAGTCCAGTTCACCAGAGTTGTATTTGTGAATGGTTTGAAATACAACCTGATCAGTGTCAGTCAACTTTGTGATGATGGATACAAGGTATTGTTCGATATTGCTCAAGGTACCATATTTAACAAGGATTGGAAAGCGGTGATGATTGCACCAAGAAAGGGAAATGTGTACATCATGGATATGGAACCTGCTCCAAAAGAGCAGTGCTTCTATACCAAGGCTGATGAGGACACCAACTGGCTGTGGCATAAGAGGCTATCCCATCTTAATTTTAAGAATATTAACAAGTTGTCTCGCAAACAACTGGTGGATGGGATACCTCAGATTTCTTTCAATAAAGAAAAACCATGTCCAGGGTGTGAGATGGGCAAGCAGAAAAGGGCCAGTTTCAAGATTCACATGCTACATATGGATCTGTTTGGTCCAGTGAATGTTCAAACTAGAGCTGGAAAGAAATACACTCTAGTTGTGGTTGATGAATTCTCCAGATACTGCTGGGTGGTATTTATCAGATCAAAAAGTGATGCACCTGCTGAAATCATCTCTCTCATCAAAAGAATTGAGCTCAAGTACACTCGAAAAGTTTGTCAGTTACGAAGTGATAATGGTACTAAATTTCAGAACAAAGTACTTGAAACATTTTGTAATGACACTGGCATTTCTCAAAACTTCTCATCAGCACACTTTCCAGAGCAGAATGAAGTTGTGGAAAGAAAGAATCGTACACTGATAGAAGCTGCCAGAAGTATGCTATCTGAATCAGGTCTTCCCACCAGTTTTTGGGCTGAAGCAGTTGCAACAGCTTGCCACACCCAAAACCGGTCAGTCTACATCAAGAGACACAAGAAGACTGCCTATGAAGTACTTAGGAATCAAAAACCAAATATTGGATATTTCCATGTATTTGGTTGTCCAGTTTATATTTTAAATGATTCCAGTCAGCTTGGAAAATTTGATGCAAAAGCTGATGAAGGAGTATTTCTAGGCTATTCAGATATTCGAAAGGCCTTTAGAGTTTATAATTATAGACTCCAAAAGGTTCATGAGACAATTCATGTCACATTTGACGAATCAAATGATGCAATCAACAAGAGACCAAGCCTTGATATCTCTCCAGTCGTTCCATTGAATTTTGGTGAAACTGACCAAGTTCATCAGTCAGTTGTTTCACCAGAAAATGCTTCCAGTTACACTCAACTGGAACCAGTAAAGACAAAGAAAACCACCAGTGACACTTCATTTTATCCCTCCATCAGTTTCAACTTACCACAGAAACTGGTGATTGGATCAGATGTTCGTGCCACTCCAATATCAGCACCAGTTCAAACTCCAACTTCTCCAGTTCTTCAAGAAATGCCTTTAAATGAAGAATTTCATGATGCCAATCGTGACCTCATTGACTCTGATGAGGATATTGAAGTAGTTTGGGCTGATCCTCCTCCAGAAGCTGCTGCAACTGAAGAAGATCGCCAGGTGACTTGCACTGATATTGTTGTTCACCAGCCTAGTCAATACACTAAATGGACTCGAGCACATCCAATTGAACAGATTGTTGGAGATCCAAGTAGTGGGGTTCATACTAGAAGAGCCACAAGTGAGCAATGCTTGAACGTCACCTTCTTATCACTGATTGAACCGAAGAAGATTGACGAGGCTATGGCAGACCCAAGCTGGGTGGAAGCTATGCAAGAAGAGCTCGTCCAGTTTGAAAGGAACAATGTATGGGAACTTGTTCCTTGTCCACCAGGGTTAAAGAAAGAACCCATTGGTACAAGATGGGTCTACCGAAACAAGATGGATGAAGATGGCAATGTTGTCAGAAACAAAGCCAGATTAGTTGCCAAGGGTTATTGTCAAGCAGAAGGTGTTGACTTTGATGAAACTTTTGCTCCAGTTGCAAGACTTAAAGCCATCAGAATATTCTTGGCTTATGCAGCCCATCTGCAGTTCAAAGTCTTCCAGATGGATGTCAAAAGTGCGTTCCTTAATGGAACATTGGAAGAAGAAGTGTATGTTAAACAGACTCCAGGCTTCATTAATGAGAGGCATCCTCACTGGGTATATAGACTGAACAAAGCTTTGTATGGTCTTAGACAAGCCCCAAGAGCCTGGTATGATACTTTAACTAAACATCTTCTCAAAAATGGCTTTCAAAGAGGTGCAATAGATAATACCTTATTTATCTTGAAAGAAAAAGGTAATATCTTATTGGTACAAATTTATGTTGATAACATTATATTTGGTTCAACTGATGATGCAATGTGTAAAAGGTTTTCTAAAATCATGTCATCTGAGTATGAAATGAGTTTAATGGGTGAATTAACATTTTTCTTGGGTCTTCAGATTAAGCAAACTGAAAATGGAATTTTTATAAACCAAGAAAAATATGTCAGAGATTTGTTAAGAAAATACAAATATGATTCAATCCCATCGAAAAACACACCTATTGCAGCACCTTTAAATTTGGACTCTGACCCAACTGGCAAACCAGTTAACACCACTAAATATCGTGGTATGGTTGGTTCACTGATGTATTTAACTGCCAGTCGACCAGATATAATGTTTGCAACATGTCTATGTGCCAGATTTCAGGCTAACCCAAAAGAATCACATTTGCATGCTGTTAAGCGCATCTTCAGATACCTGAAAGGGTGTCCTAGCCTTGGTCTTTGGTATCCCAAAGGCTCAGGGTTAGATCTAATGGGTTATTCAGATTCAGACCATGCAGGTTGTAAGATAGATAGAAAATCAACAACTGGTGGTTGTCATTTCCTTGGAGGAAAACTGGTAAGTTGGACCAGTAAGAAGCAGACGTCAGTCTCTATGTCCACTGCTGAGGCAGAGTACATTTCTGCGGCCAGTTGCTGTGCCCAGATTCTCTAGATCAAGAACCAGTTACTAGATTATGGTCAGAAGTATACAAGGACCCCAATCTTTTGTGACAACACCAGTGCAATTGCTATATCTCACAACCCAGTGATGCACTCTAAGACAAAGCATATTGACATCAGGTATCATTTCATTCGTGATCATGTTATGAAAGGAGACATTGAAATACATTTCATCCCCACTGACAAACAGCTCGCTGATGTTTTTACAAAACCTCTTGATGAGAAAACTTTTAAACATCTCATCAGCGAACTGGGAATGTTAAATCCTTAAAACTGGAGATTTTGTTATGAACGCGTCAGTGACACTGATGAAGTTCTCCAGTTGAGGAGGTCCAGATAATCTTTGCTCGCTAGGCTATCGAACGCCTTTGTGATACTATCCTGGCACTTATTGATTTCTGGATCATCATTCTAGGGGGAAAGACTCAAAATATTTTTCTGACCAAAATCCTTTGGTTTGAAAAATTGCAACTAGAGAACTCTCCAGTTGGCAACTGGCACTGGACTAATCGTCCAGTGTACATGTTCAGTCTTGTCTAAAAACTGGTGGTCAACCAGATTTCATAACGTTGTAAAATACTTGGTCAATACTTGTGACACGTGATGGTACTTAAGTGTGTTTTAACCTACTCACTATCGTCATATGACGTGTTAAGGTCATTTTTGTAAAAGGTAACACTTTTTATTGGGATTATGGAAAGTTAGTGGGCGCGTGGGGAAGTTAAGCCGTCGTAGCATTTAATGCTGACACGGAGAATTAAATTTTTACTTCAAAATTCAAATTTTCATTTACAAAATATCTTGTAAAATTGATTTTTGGTATTAAAATATTCTTGGTATTTCATTGGGATCACAATTTTCCTTATAAATACCCCTTATTTACTCCGAAACACATTTACCTCCTTTTCACATTCTCTCATTCAATTCCAATCATCAAAATTGCTTCATTCCTCTCTCTACTTCATAAATCAAGAACCCTAATTCCAAAATTCTCAATTTCACTTTCAATGGCACCTAAATCTTCTCGATCTAGAGATATTAATCTCTTAACCGTCCCATATGTTCCCCCACCAGGTGTCCATCAGGCATCTGGTGCTCCTCGTAATACTACGCTCATCAAGTTAAATCCAAACAATCTGATGGCTAGTTTACAAGGAACTCAAAGGGCCGATTCACTCATTGGGAGAATCCAAAAATTCTTGAGAGATTCTCCAATCGGTCCTACCTTCACTGCAAACCCACGAAAGATGTATCATGACTATCTTTGTGAGTTTTGGTACACTGCTTCTCCTTCTTCTGACTGTTCTTCCATCTCCTTCACATTAAAAGGGGGAACGGTCCAGTGTACCCTAACGGCAGAAACTTTGAGAGATGCCCTTTCTCTCAACTATTGGCTTCCAGGGGAGAATCCAACAGTTATCTCCCCAAATATAAATTTCAGGCAGGTTCTCCTTGACATGGGACATAGAGAATGCCTTGAAAATGGTGTCCTTAAAACAAAGGGTGCCATGACAATGAAGGGCCTCACACAATCCTGGAGGTACTTCTTTATACATCTGGTGGAGAGTATGGGTGGGAGTTCTGGTGGACTGGACCAGATAAACTCCTCACAAGCAGAGATGGCTTACTGCTTGTGGAATGGACTCAGAGTGGACTTTGCCGACATATTGTACAGAAGTCTTGTACAAAAACTGAAAGGCACCAGGGGACTATGCATCCCCTTCTCCAGGTATTTGTCACTCTGTTTTAAGCTGATTCTGGGCAGTGAACAATATAAAAACACTCAGTCACTTTACACTGTCCCAGAACTGCTCAGGAATCTTGACTCCTTGGTATCTGAAACTGGGGAGGTTGAGATTCCTCAAAGAATGTTGCTGGCATTCAATAAAACTGATGCACCAGTCCAAGGTGAGTCAGAAAGACAACTGGGCGGGCCTCAAAACAATGAGGGACCCACCGGTTCGTCTGCTGGAATTGTGACAGTTGCCGAACCTGGGCAACAGTCTAACCCCTCCAGCTCCAGCGTGTCAGTCCCTACAACTGTCACTGGAGACCTCCCAACAGGTCTCCAGGGTGCTCCAAAGGCAAGAAGAACACGTCGCCCTAGGAATCAGTCAGCCACTGCCACTGACAGTAGAAACCTATCCAGCCCTCCAGTTTCCTCCCAACAGGAAGCTGGAGATAATCAAAGGGATGAACCGCAAGCAACCACCCTCGAAACTTCTGTAGGAGAGGGTGGTGAAGATAATACTGGGTTAACCCAACCCAGAGTAGAGTCCGTGTCTGCACAATTTGAGTCTGACCAAATTTCTGACACTGCTATTGCACGAACTGACGACGTCTCTGGCCAGTCACAGCTGGAGACTGAGGTTCCAAACTCTACGGCCGATGATGTTATAATTGTGGATAGAGCAATTGTAACTGAGGCAACCCCTGTGACCTCTGTCCCTGGTGAAGTTACCCTGGTAACTGAACCTTCAACAGATGAAACCTTCCAGGAAACTGGAGAAGGTCATCTAGAGACTGACCAATCTGGTCAGCCATCTCTATCATTCATGAATCTGGGCATGGATGTTGATGAGTTCCAGCTAGAATCTTCGGATTCTGAAGGAACTACTTCTGATTAAGAGATACTTGATGCTTCAGTACAAGATCAACTCCCTTCATCTCTTGATCTGCCCCCAGAACAAACAATTTCAGTTTCCACCACACATATGCTCACTCAAATTCCACAGGAAAGACCTCGATCCCTCATATCTTCACTCTTTGTACCTAGAAATAGGCACATGCCACCACCACCTCCGCCGTTGGTCACACCTGAGCATTCTCAGCATGACCAACACATTGATCTCTCTCATCGTCCTTCTTCCTTTCCCATTTTTGGTTCTATTTCTCTTGCCCCTGGTCAGTCAACTGGCGAGGTTTCACTTATTGTGCCTCCTCCAGTTGCTCCAGTGGTGCCTGCTGCTGGTCCAGTGACAACTTCCCCTCCGTCACTGGACACTCAATTTGTCTCCTTCTCAGCCGACATCCAAAGCCTGATCAAACGGGTGGAGGGTGTTCAAAAGACAATTGAGCAAAACTCCAAGTCCTCTCCAGATACAACAAGGATACACTTACAAATTCTAAAGTTGTTGATCTGGGGATCAATAATATTGCTGCAAATGAGGACTTGGTGTTTCAGAAGTTGAATGAGTTAGTCACTGGCTGTAACAATCTGGCCACTTCTTTAAAGGAAGCCTTTGACTTAACTCAAACCAAGGTCACCACATCTATTTCTAATCTGCTGGGTAACACTGTCAGATCATCGGAGGTTGAGTTGAAGGAAATAGAAAAGCAGGTCAAGGAACTGGTTGACAGACCTGCATTAAATGTGACTGAACTTGGGCAGCAGTTGGCTACTTCAGTTGGTCAGAGAGGGAAGAAGCTTTAATTCAAAGAGTGATGTCTGAGATCACCAAGATTACCCCTTCACCAGTTGACCAGGCCCCAATCACTACCCAGGTTGATTTGTTGAAGGGTAGTCTAGATAATCTGGCTGCCAAGGTGTCTGAACATTCTACTGCCATAGATAAACTGGCAACTGAAGTTGGCAAGGAAAAAGAGAAGGAAGTTGTGCAAGAAAGAGAACCTATTGCAACTGGGCTTTCTGCAGATGATCGTATACTTTTGAATGCCATCAAAACTGGTCAGGAACAAACATCTACAAATGTTCTGATTCAGTCTAAAGAAGTAAATCATTTGTGGAGGACAATTCGCATCATTTGTGGGGCGTTCAAGGAATGCAAGGACTTACAGTCGTGGCAGCCTCTAGATCGCTTGCCTTCTAGTCAGTTGGACTTTGATGTTGTTCGTCAAGGACTAGAAGCTGCCAAGGGGGAAAGGAACGTCCTTGCACTTGCACCAAGATTGCCAGGTGTAGGTACAAGAAATCTGGTGGAAAGGCAAGTTATGGTTGTTGGTTCTGGTACTGATGCCAGTCAACAAATTGAAGAGTTTGAAGATATTGGTGATAGGGGGAATGTTGATAAGGGCAAAATGATTGCAACTGATGAATCTGCCCAGCCGGCCACTGATACACCCTTGTTGGAAACTGGTAATACTGATGTGCTTCCTCCAGTGTCTGAAAGTGAAAGCAAGAGATTGGCAAGAATTGGTGATGGCATTAAAGAAAGAAAGAAACAAAAACAAGCAAACCAATTGGTTGCCAGATGACAACTGGAGAGAATGAAGATACTTGATGCAAGTGATTCCAACCTGTTGGGCATCCCACTTGATCAATATCTGAAAGTCAAGCATGATGCAAGGATTGTTGGTATGCTGAAAGAAATGCTTGACATCGAGCTGGACAAACATTATCCAGATGATGAAGCTGAATATGATGCTAAAAACATTGGTGTGTCAGTGGAGAAGGCCAGAGAGATTAGAGCTGGTGGAATTCAAAGAAGAATGAAAAATGTCAAGAAGGTGGTCAGGAGAGTACTGAATCCACCCAAGTCCAAAGGAAAGTTGAAGCCACTACCAAGAGATGCAGATCTAAGGACTTGGGTGCAACCAAATGAACCTTCAACTGAAGATATCCGAGCTGCAGTGCAAAAACTGAGCACTGGCCAGATTCAACTGGCTAATGAATCTGAAGCACGAGCATACTTAACTGAAGTGCTGCAGCGAAGATACAATCCAGGCAAGATCGTTGATGTGAAAGTATCGATCAGGCCTGGAACTCAACACTTTATAGTTGGGGTTCAGTACTTCAGCGGACCAATGAGCTCAACTGAAAATCTTGACATCCATAGGTATGGCCATTCTGAGCATATGGAGATGTTGAAATTGTTGGAAGCCAGGCAGCAGAAGAACAAAATTGAAAGGGGTTGGATTTATGTTCTCCAGCATCTGATCAAGTTCAAAGAAAGTGTTGAAGAAAAACTGAACTTTGATCCTGAAGACAAACTGCCCATTTCTTCAGCTGCCAAGAGAAGGAAAACTGGTGAAGGGCCATCTGTATAAGTTTTTCCTTCAGTTATCTTCTTGTAATTTTATTTACATTCTTGTAACTTGTATAAATTTCATTTCCTTGTATAAATGAAGTTACCAGTTTGTAACCACAAGGTAGATAACAGATTAAATCTAACAATCTAAAAAGAAAAACCCAAGGCATTTATTGATCTATAAAAATGCCTTGGAAAATTTAGATAGATTTAGTCGAACAAGTCTTTCCAGTTCATACTTGTATAGATACAAGAACTAAAAAAGACTTGGCAATATTTCAGGACAAATAGGGGGAATTTGTTAGGACCAGTTTTGCTGAAAACTGGCCAGTCTCCAGTTGAATCTGGAGACTAGAAGATTTGTCCAGAAATATATTGAAGTCCAGTTGCAATGTACAGTTATGCAACTGAAGACTTCCTCCAGTTGAGATCTGACCAAGACACCTAAAGACATTACAATTGAAGTCGAAGACAACAAGTGGAAGAAAGAAAATGACAATGGCAGCGAAGCCCAGTTGTCATTCTACTTCAGATCGAAACTGGAGTTGAACAGTTTAAAGCACTTACAACGCTTTACACTGTTTACGAGGAAGGCCTTTTTGACTTTATGTATCTTTATCCGGGTAATTACCTTATCCGTGTATAAAGTACAAAAGTACATAAAGCAGGTTGATAAAGCAAGTTTCTGTCTTGCTTTATCCAGCATTTCAAGGAAATTCAAATTGCATCCTTAAATGCTCTCAACCATATTTGTACGACAAAGTTGGAATCCCAATGCCAACTTTGTCTATAAATAGAGGCCTTTGCACAACCAAGAAAAGAGACTTTTGCAAATTCAGACAATTGCATTTTCTTGGTGAACTTGTGCAATATTCTCTCAATCGCAAAAAGGAACATTTCACAACTTTAAGTGTTTCGATTGTTTAGAGAATTTCAAGTATTAGATCGATTGTATTTCATAGGTTGTTAGGATATTTACTCTTTTGTATTATCTTGGTTCCGCAACAACCTTGTAATTTATTTAAAGATAATAAATAAATTACACTTGAAAAATACACATCATCTCACCAATTTACTTTACTTGTATTTATATATTGCATTGTCAATTACTTATTTATTGTTGTCACCTTAATAAGTAATCTAACCAAGAACTTGGTATACATTCACTGCAACTGGTCGTCTCCAGTTCAGTGTCTATATTGCAAAGTCACCCCACCATTGACATAGAGGTGTCTTCAGTTAGTACCATCTATTGAGTTGGGACTTACAAGATCATTGTAATAAAAATATATTTGATTTTATTATCAAGAATTGTTGGATGACTTAACATTAATTCCTTCGCTGAAAATTTGATTTCACATCCTTAGTTAGATCCCTTCGGCCTTCGCTTTGCTTAATATTATCAAGCCATCGCCCTTTTCAAATCTTTTCTTTTTTAGATGATTAGACTAGTGTTTTGTTGAAATAGAAGATGGACAGAAGTAGATATAACTACCAAAAGCTTCGATTTGTGAAACCCCCAATTTCTATTATTAGGGTTCTTGAAAAAAAAAAAATTTAAAAAAGAATCTTCATGATGATGATGCTGAAATTCATAAATTCATCACTATATGGATATAGATATACCAAATAGGTACAGAGGGTAGTTGTTCATCAAATGAAAATAATTTAATTAAAAAGAAAAAGCATTTAACCTGTTATAGGAGGTCATCAGGTCAAATAAGGACAACCATGTAAAAAATTGAAAAGTATATGGGTGATACATATCAATAATCCAGTTCAATAGACAACCATGTAAATGAGGGGAAATACATTGGTCATTCACGGATTAAACCCTTTTGTTGATGAAAGTTAGGTTTGAGAAAAAAAAAGTAGGTTTTGAACTTTGGAGTTATACCTCCAACTCATAGTGATTCTATTTAAGCGGATTGCATGGTTACCTTTTGCAAGGATTGCGACATCGAATATAAGGTTAGACTGGACAATGAAAAACACAGTTATCATTTATTTGACTTTTTGAAGCATCGTTTAAGTTTATATAATGTGTTAATATGTTATGGAAATGTTATGCGTGTACGTTGTGAAGCACATGTGTTAAATCTAATCATACATGCAAGAGGATTGAAAGTGATTAAAGAAGCTATTGAAAAGGTTTGAGAGTCGGTTAAATATGTTAAATGAAGTTCTGCAAGGAAGTTTAAGTTTGTTGAATGCATTTCACGTCTTAATCTTGAATGTGATAGACATGCACGCCAAGACATAGTTACTAGAAGGAATTATACCTATCTAATGTTTGAGTGTTCATTTGGCCTATGATCGTGTATATACTAGACAAGAATTTTAATACTTGTCTAACCCCAGAATAATGAGAAAGGATAAAAGAAATCGTAACGTTTTAAAATGTTTCTATGACATTACAACTTAGCTCTCGGGAATCTTGTATCCTACCTTTAACCCGTATGTTCATAATGTTTGGAAAATTCAGTCACATTAAACAAAAGATGTCAATTTAGACGAGATTCTAAGTAATATGGCTAAAGGTATGAACGTAAAGTTTGACAAGTATTGGGCCTATTACAGTATGGTTTTGTATTTTGTAGTTGTTTTGGATCCTTGACATAAGTTAAAAATGGTTAAGTATTGAGTTTGAAACTTGGCATGGCTGATCACGAGCTCGAGCAAAAAGAGTGTTAGTGATGGTTTGCGAGAGTTGCTTTAGAATTATGGTATTCACTCCACTACTACACATGATTAAGCCATAGTGGGACGCTCAAACGTTGCAGATGATTAAAAGGATGATTTAAAGGATGATTTAGATGGATTCGAGACATATCAAAGTCGATTTGACATGCTCGAGAGAGAAAAAGCAACTCAATCTAATCAATATTTGCTTGTAGAAAAATATAGATGTATATGTAATATTGACACTCGATGTAGAAAAAGAATCAATCTAATCAATATTTGCTTGTAGAAAAAGAATCAATCTAATCAATATTTGCTTGTAGAAAAGAATCAATGTAATCAATATTTGCTTGTAGAAAAGAATCAATGTAATCAATATTTGCTTGTAGAAAAGAATCAATCTAATCAATATTTGCTTGTAGAAAAAGAATCAATCTAATCAATATTTGCTTGTAGAAAAAGAATCAATCTAATCAATATTTGCTTGTAGAAAAGAATCAGATGTATATCAATATTTGCTTGTAGAAAAGAATCATGTATATCAACCCTCTTGGCCCAATCAGAGTCAACATAAGCAGTCAAAGAGAGATTAGAATTACCTTTGATGTGTATACCTTTACCTGGAGACCCCTTCAGGTACCTCAAAACTCTTAAGGCAAGCTTGAAATGAGAAAGATATGGTTTGTGCATGAATTGACTCAACACATGAACAACAAATGCAATGTCTGTTCTAGTGAGGGTTAAGTATATTAGCTTACCAACTAATTTCTGGTATTCAGTAATGTTTTCCAGGAGACTATCATTAGGATCATTATAGCTAGGATTCAAATTTGAGTCAATTGGTGTTTGAGATGGCTTGCAGCCAAGTAAACCATATTCAGTGATGATATCAAGACAATATTTCCTTTGGGTCATGCAAACCCCTTCACTAGTGTCATGAATTTCAATGCCTAAAAAATATCTTAATTTACCAAGATCTTTGATGGAAAACTTTGACCTTAAAAAATCTTTGCACTTATTAATCTCACTAATAGAATTTCCAGTTATCATCATATCATCAACATAAACAAGGAGAGCTATAAAGACACCATTCTGATTCTTTATATAGAGAGAATAATCACTTTTACTTTGACAAAAACCATAATCAACAAGAGCAGAAGTTAATTTTTCATACCACTTTCTAGGAGCCTGCTTAAGACCATACAATGACTTAACAAGCTTGCAAACCCTAGGGTCATTAGGAGAGAAATAGCCAGGTGGAGGTGTCATATAGACATCTTCCACAATTTCACCATATAAGAAGGCATTGTTAATGTCAAGTTGGAAAATAGGCCAACTGTTATTAGTAACAACAGTAATTAAGCATCTAATGGTAACCATTTTAACAACAGGGGAAAAAGTTTCATCAAAGTCAACCCCTTCCCTTTGACTGCAGCCCTTGGCCACAAGTCTGGCTTTATACCTATCAATGTCTCCATTGGATTTATATTTGATCTTGTACACCCATTTACATTCAATAGGTTTTCTGTTAGAAGGAAGGTCAGTCAAAAACCAAGTCCCATTTTTATGCAATGCCTCCATTTCAGCATTCATTGCATCAACCCAAAGAGGGTCTTTGCAAGCATCAGAAAAACAAGTAGGTTCAAGTTGTTTGTTCAAATTAGGCACAAAGCACATACTTTCAGAATTCAATTTAGATATTATTATTATTATTATTATTATTATTATTATTATTATTATTATTATTATTATTATTATTATTATTTTATTATTATTATTATTATTATTGTTATTATTGTTGTTGTTATTATTATATTATTATTATTATTATTATTATTATTATTATTATTATTATTATTATTATTATTATTATTATTATTATTATTATTATTATTATTATTATTATTATTATTATTATTATTATTATTATTATTATTATTATTATTATTATTATTATTATTATTATTATTATTATTATTGTTATTATTATTATTATTATTATTATTATTATTATTATTATTATTATTATTATTATTATTATTATTATTATTATTATCATTATTATTATTATTATTATTATTATTATTATTATTATTATTATTATTATTATTATCATTATGATTGATTATTATTATTATCAAATAACAAGTTATCAAAGAAATTTAAATGAGTAACTTCATTTTCAGAAAAATGATTATTGCTTTGCTGATTTATTTTAAGAGGAAAAATATTCTCATAAAAGTTCACATCCCTGGAATAAAGGATGGATTTATTCTCAAGACTAAATAACTTGTAACCTTTCTTGGCATCAGCATAACCAATTAGGATACACTTTTGAGATATGCTACTAAATTTATCCAAATTATTCAAAACAGTTGCAAAACATAAACATCCAAAGACTATTAAATGGGACAGATTAGGAGAGTTCTTAAAAATTTGTTCATAAGGAGACTTTCCACAAAGGACAGAAGAAGGTAACCTGTTAATCAAATAGGTAGCAGTTAAAATACATTCACTCCACATATTAAGAGGTATCCCCCCTTGAAACATAAGGGCTCTTGCTACATTAAGCAAGTGCCTATGTTTCCTATCAACAATACCATTCTGATGTGGGGTATAGACACAAGATGTTTGATGGATTATACCATTGTGTTTCATAAAATTATTCATCCTTTGATTTGCAAATTCACTTCCATTGTCACTTCTAAAGATCTTAACTCTTTTGTTAAACTGGTTTTGTAACAGAATGTGAAAGTTAACAATGTTTTCAAAAACTTCTTCTTTTCCTTTTAAAAGATATACCCACATAGCTCTAGAATAGTCATCAACAATGGTAAGGAAGTATCTAAATCCTTCCTTACTTTGAACCCTATAAGGACCCCAAAGGTCCAAATGAACAAGATCACCAAGACTGGTAGTCTTGTGATCACTCAAAGGGAAGGGTTCCCTTGTCTGTTTAGCCTTGTGACAGATTTCACAAAAGAACTATGAGTGGTATTGTCAAGATTTAATTTGTCCTTTAAAACAGTAAGGACTTGGTCAGCAGGATGACCAAGTCTGCAATGCCAAGTAAATTTAGAAATGTTGCAAGTAAGAGAAGAATTAAAACATGCCACATTGCTCTTACCACAATTAACATCATCAAACAAGTAAAGTCCATCATATTCATTACCAATCCCACTAGTTATTCTGGTTTTCAAGTCCTGAATATAACAATGATATTCATCAAAACTTATAAAGAATTTGTTATCTCTAGCAAGATTATGAACAGATAACAAATTGACACAATATTCTGGCACAACAAGCACACTGAATAAGAGAATGTTTTCAGTTAACTTTAAGTCACCAATTTTAACAACTTTGGCTTGAGTGCCATTTGGGTGACCAACAGTAAGACCCAGATTAGACACATCAACAACATTAATCATATATTTATCAGAATTTGTCATGTGCTGATTAGCACCAAAGTCAGAGATTCAGCCTTTGGCTGGTTTGTGAGGATTTCTTACTTGATTAGAACAAAAAAACTTTTCAAAGTTTGAATTAAAAAAGGCATTTGAGTTGAAGAAAGTAAAGGTACCTCCCATATTGGCTTGAGGTGATTTATGCAAAGAACTTTCATTAAACAGTTTCATCAGTTGGTTGATTTGATCTGGAGTAAATGTCAAAGGAGAGATGGGAGTAGCAGGAACAGAGCTGGAAAAAGGATGATGAGCAGTAAAGTTTTGTGACTCAGCTGCATGATTACTAGACAGATTTTTCACAAAAGGAGAGAAAGAGTTCCTTTTACCAAACCCTCCATTAGGTCTGTAAGAACTGCCACCATAACCAGGAGGTGGACCAACAACTTCATAACATCTTTCAATGGTATGACCCAGTCTATGACACTTAGAACATTTAAGATTAGGATTAGGTCCTCTTCTAGTTTCAAAATTTCTGTTATCAAAAGGTCTCTTCTATTATTAAAAGATTTTGCAACAAAAGCTGAATTTTGAGGTTTAGGATGAGTCTCAACAGGAGTGGCCCTGTGAGATTCCTCCCTTGAAATAATGGCAAAAGCAGTTTTTACACTGGGGAGGGGATCCCTTGTCAAAATATTGCTTCTAATGGGAAGGTATATTTCATCCAAACCCATTAGAAACTGCATAAGCTTAAGTAATTGATGGTGTTCTTGAAACCCTTTTGCAGCATTACAAGTACAAACAGGTAGTTTAATCAAAGAATCAAATTGTCTCCACAAAGCATTCAATCTATGATAATAATCAGCAAGTGTACTTCCATTTTGAGTAAGAGAATTGATTTTATGATGTAGATTAAAAGTAATGGAGCCATCAACTTTATCATATGTTTCCTTAAGTTCTTCCCAAACCACCACAGCCTCTTTTGAAAAATTTGACCCAGATAAACATCATCAGACAAAGAACCAAGAATCCAAGAAAGAACCACAGAATTGCATCTATCCCATTGTTTAGCAAGAACTTCATTGTCAATAGGTCTCTCATAAGTACCATCAATAAAACACAGTTTGTTTTTAGTTTCCAAAGCAAGTTCCATTGCACAAGCCCATATTTTATAGTTTTCAGTCCCTTTCAGTTTTAAACTAATTAAAGGAGCACCAGAGGTGTCACTAGCATGCAAATACAAAGGATCACCAAAATCAAGATTGCTAATAAGAGTACCAAACACATTGACACCATTTTCAAACTCATTACCAACTGGTCTTAAATTATCATCCAAATAGTCACCCATGATAACAGATTAAAAGAACAACACAATTTATGCAGACTGAAAAAAACAGATTCAAAAACAGAAGAACACAAAGACAAGATAAAATAACCCTAAAGGATGCAGGAACAGAGGCCAGATTCAAGAACACTCAAGTGTCTTGACAGGTATGTTCAAGGATCCTCTCTTCTACCAAGAAAAGGTTAGAGACAGAGAGATATCAATCAAAACTCACATAAAACTTAACTACAATACGAGAAGACTCAATAATAAGCTCACAATAGACAGTTATACTCATATTAAGAAACAAATAAGCACAGAATAGCAAGAAACTCATAAATAGAGAAGAGATCCCAACTGATAGGCCAAAATTTTCCACTCAGAGCACTCCAAGTGAGAAACAATTTGCTACTAGATGGGTAGGATACGAAGCTTACAGTGGGGTCGCCAACAGTAATTCCAATAAAAATCGTTAAAGGGACAATAAATATACTCCAACCAAATATCAATCCTTTTAACAAAGGATTGAATCCAGAAATAGGAGAGATAAACAAGATATATTAGATCAACACAAATCTAAAAAGATCGTGCTGATACAGATCTTGTAATATACCGCTACAAGTGGCAAGGTTATATATTCTAAAAAGAATCAAACCCTACACACGAGCAGGAACAAGAATAAGAATAAACAGATTTAGGGTTTTAATCAAAAATATTATCAGATCTAAAAATAAAGATATTTTGATATATATATATAAGAAATAATAATCTATAAGATCTGAATCAAAAAATATATAAAGATTTGAACCTGGCTCTGATACCATGTAAAAAAATAGATGTATATGTAATATTGACACTCAATGTAGCAGTAAATAGAGAACGAATTAATCATAAGATTGAACATAGTTTTGATTACAGAAACCATCCAAGAAGATAAAAGATTACATCGAAAAATAGGGTTTGAACAACGGTAAGAAAAATGGCTGCTAATCGAGGTGACGTCTACAGTTGCCATAAGGGGGTATTTATACAGCAACCCTATTCGAATATTACACATCTAGTCCTTCATCTATGTCTTTCTTCTAATCTGCTCCTCCTAGCTTACTTGATTAAAATGTCCAGCTTCAGCCCCTCTCTTCTCTTTAATCAACACTTGAGATCCATTTCCTACATAACAACATTTTAAGTAAGCAATTAATTTGGTAATTTAACACCCTCCCACAAATTAATTGTGGAAGAGATTAATCAGCACAATTCCCTTTGTGTGTTTATCATGATAAGCTAATGTTAATCCTTTAGTGAAAACATCTGGCAGATTTCTTTCAGATTCAATTTTCACAGCTTCTATCACTCCCAAATCAATTTTTTCTCTCACAAAATACAAGTCAATCTCAAAATGCTTGGTTTTTTCATGAAAAACAGGATTGGCACTGATTTGAATAGCAGCTTTGCTATCACAGAAGATAGGAACAGGTCCTTCTTGTCTAATACCAAACTCATTTAGGACTTTTAGTACCCAAATAACCTCACAAGTGATAGCTGCCAGAGCTCTAAATTCTGCTTCTGCAGATGATCTAGAGATGGTAGGCTGTTTTTTACTTTTCCAAGAAATGGGTGAGCCACCTAGGAATAAAGTGTATCCAGTGATACTCTTCCTGGCAGTCACCCTGTTGGCCCAATCAGAGTCAACATAAGCAGTCAAAGAGAGATTATAATTACCTTTGATGTGTATACCTTTACCTGGAGACCCCTTCAGGTACCTCAAAACTCTTAAGGCAAGCTTGAAATGAGAAAGATATGGTTTGTGCATGAATTGACTCAACACATGAACAACAAATGCAATGTCTGTTCTAGTGAGGGTTAAGTATATTAGCTTACCAACTAATTTCTGGTATTCAGTAATGTTTTCCAGGAGACTATCATTAGGATCATTATAGCTAGGATTCAAATTTGAGTCAATTGGTGTTTGAGATGGCTTGCAGCCAAGTAAACCATATTCAGTGATGATATCAAGACAATATTTCCTTTGGGTCATGCAAACCCCTTCACTAGTGTCATGAATTTCAATGCCTAAAAAATATCTTAATTTACCAAGATCTTTGATGGAAAACTTTGACCTTAAAAAATCTTTGCACTTATTAATCTCACTAATAGAATTTCCAGTTATCATCATATCATCAACATAAACAAGGAGAGCTATAAAGACACCATTCTGATTCTTTATATAGAGAGAATAATCACTTTTACTTTGACAAAAACCATAATCAACAAGAGCAAAAGTTAATTTTTCATACCACTTTCTAGGAGCCTGCTTAAGACCATACAATGACTTAACAAGCTTGCAAACCCTAGGGTCATTAGGAGAGAAATAGCCAGGTGGAGGTGTCATATAGACATCTTCCACAATTTCACCATATAAGAAGGCATTGTTAATGTCAAGTTGGAAAATAGGCCAACTGTTATTAGTAACAACAGTAATTAAGCATCTAATGGTAACCATTTTAACAACAGGGGAAAAAGTTTCATCAAAGTCAACCCCTTCCCTTTGACTGCAGCCCTTGGCCACAAGTCTGGCTTTATACCTATCAATGTCTCCATTGGATTTATATTTGATCTTGTACACCCATTTACATCCAATAGGTTTTCTGTTAGAAGGAAGGTCAGTCAAAAACCAAGTCCCATTTTTATGCAATGCCTCCATTTCAGCATTCATTGCATCAACCCAAAGAGGGTCTTTGCAAGCATCAGAAAAACAAGTAGGTTCAAGTTGTTTGTTCAAATTAGTCACAAAGCACATACTTTCAGAATTCAATTTAGAGTAATTCACATAGTTAGAGATATTGTGCTTGGTCTTATTATTCAAAATAAAATCAGCATACTTCCTAGGAGTTTTACCAACCCTATTTGATCTTCTTAGATTAACAGGATTATCAACCAATTGAACAGTTTCATCTAAAACAAGATTGCCCTCAGGAATGATTATGTTCTCATCAAGTGTGGCACTTGTGTCAATCTCATCAGCAGTTCTTGATGAACTGCCAAGATGAGATGACCTCCTCTGATCACCAGTAGCCAAAGAATGGCTGCCAAGGTGGAGAGGTGATCCACCTTCAGTAGTAGCCAAGGGACTATCAAACTGGGCAGATCCATTGCCAACACTAGAATTCTGTTCTCTCCTTTCATCATTGGGCATAGAGGTCTTTGGATGATTATTATTATTATCAAATAACAAGTTATCAAAGAAATTTAAATGAGTAACTTCATTTTCAGAAAAATGATTATTGCTTTGCTGATTTATTTTAAGAGGAAAAATATTCTCATAAAAGTTCACATCCCTGGAATAAAGGATGGATTTATTCTCAAGACTAAATAACTTGTAACCTTTCTTGGCATCAGCATAACCAATTAGGATACACTTTTGAGATATGCTACTAAATTTATCCAAATTATTCAAAACAGTTGCAAAACATAAACATCCAAAGACTATTAAATGGGACAGATTAGGAGAGTTCTTAAAAATTTGTTCATAAGGAGACTTTCCACAAAGGACAGAAGAAGGTAACCTGTTAATCAAATAGGTAGCAGTTAAAATACATTCACTCCACATATTAAGAGGTATCCCCCCTTGAAACATAAGGGCTCTTGCTACATTAAGCAAGTGCCTATGTTTCCTATCAACAATACCATTCTGATGTGGGGTATAGACACAAGATGTTTGATGGATTATACCATTGTGTTTCATAAAATTATTCATCCTTTGATTTGCAAATTCACTTCCATTGTCACTTCTAAAGATCTTAACTCTTTTGTTAAACTGGTTTTGTAACAGAATGTGAAAGTTAACAATGTTTTCAAAAACTTCTTCTTTTCCTTTTAAAAGATATACCCACATAGCTCTAGAATAGTCATCAACAATGGTAAGGAAGTATCTAAATCCTTCCTTACTTTGAACCCTATAAGGACCCCAAAGGTCCAAATGAACAAGATCACCAAGACTGGTAGTCTTGTGATCACTCAAAGGGAAGGGTTCCCTTGTCTGTTTAGCCTTGTGACAGATTTCACAAAAGAACTATGAGTGGTATTGTCAAGATTTAATTTGTCCTTTAAAACAGTAAGGACTTGGTCAGCAGGATGACCAAGTCTGCAATGCCAAGTAAATTTAGAAATGTTGCAAGTAAGAGAAGAATTAAAACATGCCACATTGCTCTTACCACAATTAACATCATCAAACAAGTAAAGTCCATCATATTCATTACCAATCCCACTAGTTATTCTGGTTTTCAAGTCCTGAATATAACAATGATATTCATCAAAACTTATAAAGAATTTGTTATCTCTAGCAAGATTATGAACAGATAACAAATTGACACAATATTCTGGCACAACAAGCACACTGAATAAGAGAATGTTTTCAGTTAACTTTAAGTCACCAATTTTAACAACTTTGGCTTGAGTGCCATTTGGGTGACCAACAGTAAGACCCAGATTAGACACATCAACAACATTAATCATATATTTATCAGAATTTGTCATGTGCTGATTAGCACCAAAGTCAGAGATTCAGCCTTTGGCTGGTTTGTGAGGATTTCTTACTTGATTAGAACAAAAAAACTTTTCAAAGTTTGAATTAAAAAAGGCATTTGAGTTGAAGAAAGTAAAGGTACCTCCCATATTGGCTTGAGGTGATTTATGCAAAGAACTTTCATTAAACAGTTTCATCAGTTGGTTGATTTGATCTGGAGTAAATGTCAAAGGAGAGATGGGAGTAGCAGGAACAGAGCTGGAAAAAGGATGATGAGCAGTAAAGTTTTGTGACTCAGCTGCATGATTACTAGACAGATTTTTCACAAAAGGAGAGAAAGATTTCCTTTTACCAAACCCTCCATTAGGTCTGTAAGAACTGCCACCATAACCAGGAGGTGGACCAACAACTTCATAACATCTTTCAATGGTATGACCCAGTCTATGACACTTAGAACATTTAAGATTAGGATTAGGTCCTCTTCTAGTTTCAAAATTTCTGTTATCAAAAGGTCTCCTTCTATTATTAAAAGATTTTGCAACAAAAGCTGAATTTTGAGGTTTAGGATGAGTCTCAACAGGAGTGGCCCTGTGAGATTCCTCCCTTGAAATAATGGCAAAAGCAGTTTTTACACTGGGGAGGGGATCCCTTGTCAAAATATTGCTTCTAATGGGAAGGTATATTTCATCCAAACCTATTAGAAACTGCATAAGCTTAAGTAATTGATGGTGTTCTTGAAACCCTTTTGCAGCATTACAAGTACAAACAGGTAGTTTAATCAAAGAATCAAATTGTCTCCACAAAGCATTCAATCTATGATAATAATCAGCAAGTGTACTTCCATTTTGAGTAAGAGAATTGATTTTATGATGTAGATTAAAAGTAATGGAGCCATCAACTTTATCATATGTTTCCTTAAGTTCTTCCCAAACCACCACAGCCTCTTTTGAAAAAATTTGACCCAGATAAACATCATCAGACAAAGAACCAAGAATCCAAGAAAGAACCACAGAATTGCATCTATCCCATTGTTTAGCAAGAACTTCATTGTCAATAGGTCTCTCATAAGTACCATCAATAAAACACAGTTTGTTTTTAGTTTCCAAAGCAAGTTCCATTGCACAAGCCCATATTTTATAGTTTTCAGTCCCTTTCAGTTTTAAACTAATTAAAGGAGCACCAGAGGTGTCACTAGCATGCAAATACAAAGGATCACCAAAATCAAGATTGCTAATAAGAGTACCAAACACATTGACACCATTTTCAAACTCATTACCAACTGGTCTTAAATTATCATCCAAATAGTCACCCATGATAACAGATTAAAAGAACAACACAATTTATGCAGACTGAAAAAAACAGATTCAAAAACAGAAGAACACAAAGACAAGATAAAATAACCCTAAAGGATGCAGGAACAGAGGCCAGATTCAAGAACACTCAAGTGTCTTGACAGGTATGTTCAAGGATCCTCTCTTCTACCAAGAAAAGGTTAGAGACAGAGAGATATCAATCAAAACTCACATAAAACTTAACTACAATACGAGAAGACTCAATAATAAGCTCACAATAGACAGTTATACTCATATTAAGAAACAAATAAGCACAGAATAGCAAGAAACTCATAAATAGAGAAGAGATCCCAACTGATAGGCCAAAATTTTCCACTCAGAGCACTCCAAGTGAGAAACAATTTGCTACTAGATGGGTAGGATACGAAGCTTACAGTGGGGTCGCCAACAGTAATTCCAATAAAAATCGTTAAAGGGACAATAAATATACTCCAACCAAATATCAATCCTTTTAACAAAGGATTGAATCCAGAAATAGGAGAGATAAACAAGATATATTAGATCAACACAAATCTAAAAAGATCGTGCTGATACAGATCTTGTAATATACCGCTACAAGTGGCAAGGTTATATATTCTAAAAAGAATCAAACCCTACACACGAGCAGGAACAAGAATAAGAATAAACAGATTTAGGGTTTTAATCAAAAATATTATCAGATCTAAAAATAAAGATATTTTGATATATATATATAAGAAATAATAATCTATAAGATCTGAATCAAAAAATATATAAAGATTTGAACCTGGCTCTGATACCATGTAAAAAAATAGATGTATATGTAATATTGACACTCAATGTAGCAGTAAATAGAGAACGAATTAATCATAAGATTGAACATAGTTTTGATTACAGAAACCATCCAAGAAGATAAAAGATTACATCGAAAAATAGGGTTTGAACAACGGTAAGAAAAATGGCTGCTAATCGAGGTGACGTCTACAGTTGCCATAAGGGGGTATTTATACAGCAACCCTATTCGAATATTACACATCTAGTCCTTCATCTATGTCTTTCTTCTAATCTGCTCCTCCTAGCTTACTTGATTAAAATGTCCAGCTTCAGCCCCTCTCTTCTCTTTAATCAACACTTGAGATCCATTTCCTACATAACAACATTTTAAGTAAGCAATTAATTTGGTAATTTAACATGAACCCCTTTGATAGAAAAGTGAGAATTGATATTTTAAAGTTTCACAAGTCAAGGAGATTATGAGTTGTTTCTTCCTACCTAATCATCTTTTAGCATTGGGGTAGTCAAGCCCAAAAACATCTTTTGGGCCAAACCGGTTTGGGTTAACGTGATCAAAAACCGGTTTTGACCAAACACAAACCGGTTCGAAACCGGTTTTGGTCAAAAAGTTGACCGGGTTTTTTTGGTTTTTTCCCCAAAAACCGAAACCGACCTGAACCGGTAAAAAAACCAATTCTAAGAACCGAAAACCAAACCGGTTTTAAACCGACAGTTTTTTCAAAAAACGAACCGGTTTGAGAGAAACCGGTTTTTTTACGGGTCTGTTTTCGGTTTTCCGAAACCGGTTCTCCCAAAACCGGTTATTTTGGGCGCGTCTACCTTGGGTTCAAATTATACACATATGTCGATATTCAATGTTATCAACAGACGTGAGGCCTTGTAATATACACTTTGTTGGTTCAACCGTGAAGGTATGATAATTATTTTTATGTTAAACATATTGCATTTTCAACCCACATAATTTTATTACTTCTAAATTTCCTTATAACATAAATGTTTTTTTTTTTCAAACACTGATTCATATTAGTTTTTATTAAAGGGAAGCTCGCGCAATACGATGACGGGTGGTGACGGTGACGACTTGTGGTGGCGGGAATAATGTAAGTTATTGCTATAAATGATAGAATAGATATCTAGCCAAAATCAATTCCCTTCTCATTAATCACGAGTATAAATAGCTACAAATGTTTGCTAAACAACCCTCTAATATTTGACATTTACATAAACAAATATAAATAGATATTTAGTCTAATTTACCCCCTCAGTCTAAGGAGGAGGATCACGAATGCTTAGACTAAAACGAAACTCTGTGAATTGAAGTCGAGGCAGGCCTTTGGTGAAAATATCAGCAAGCTGGTAGCGTGATGGAACATGAAGAATACGCACCTCACCTGTCAGTACTTTTTCCCGAACAAAATGGATGTCTATCTCGATATGTTTAGTGCGCTGGTGCTGAATAGGATTGCCGGACATATAGATGGCGCTAACATTGTCACAATACACAATTGAAGCCCTGCGAACAGGACAACCAAGTTCCAACAACAGGTTACGAACCCAACATAATTCCGCAACCGCATTCGCAACACCACGGTACTCAGCCTCTGCACTAGAGCGAGAAATAGTCGATTGACGCTTGGAAGACCACGAGATAAGATTGTCCCCTAAGAAGACACAATATCCACTGATAGAGCGACGAGTGGTTGGACAACCGGCCCAATCAGCATCATTATAAGAGATGAGAGATGAGAGTGGACCTGATGTCATATGTAAACCCATGGCATTAGTGCCCTTAACATACCGAAGGATGCGTTTCAAAGCATTATAGTGAGAAAGCCGAGGAGAATGCATATGCATGCATACTTGTTGAACTGCATACGTGATATCGGGACGGGTGAAAGTAAGATACTGCAAAGCTCCAGCAAGACTGCGAAATAGAGTAGAATCTTCAAATAGAGGGGATGACTCGTCATCCAACTTACCTGTTGTATCAACCGGGGTGTTAACAGGGTTGCAATCCGTCATATTTGCCCTTTGAAGAATGTCGAGAGCATATTTATGTTGTGACAGAAACAGACCAAAAGATGTCCTCATGACCGAGATGCCCAAAAAATAACTCAAAGGGCCTAAATCCTTCATGGCAAATTCAGAAGAGAGGTGAGATAAGAGTGTTGTCTTGAGTGCAGGAGATGAAGTAATCAAGATGATGTCGTCAACATAGAGAAGAAGATATGCGGTCTGTTGATGATGCCTGTAAACAAAAAGAGAATGATCACAGGAACTATGTTTGAAGCCCAAGCCAGTCACATAGTCTGTGAACCGTTGATACCAGGCCCGCGGTGCTTGTTTCAACCCGTATAGAGATTGCGTAAGACGACATACATGATTGGGCCTATGTGGATCACAAAAACCAAATGGCTGATGCATGTACACCATTTCTGAAAGATTGCCATGTAAAAAGGCATTTTTAACATCCAGCTAATCAATGTCCAGTTGTTGTGTAATGCAATGCTGAACAGTATTCGAATTGAGGCAGGCTTAACCACGGGAGTAAAGGTCTCAAAACAGTCAACACCAACCTGTTGTGCCCGCCCATCACAAACCAAACGCGCTTTGTAGCGCTCCAAAGATCCATCAGCTTTTGTTTTGTGTTTAAACAACCACATACAACGAATTATATTCATGTCCGGCTGTCGTGGCACTAGCTCCCAAGTATCATTATCAAGAAGAGCACGAAACTCATCTGCCATGGCATGGTTCCACACAGGGTTGGTAACGGCCTCGGTTGGGGATTTTGGCAAGGGCTGAATAGTTTCAGCTTGAAGGTTGAATGTAGGTTTTGGTTTAGAAACACCAGACATGCTACGGGTGGTCATAGTACGTTGAGGTGGTGGTGGTGGTGTCGGGGATGTTTGTGATAATGTAGGGGGAGGTGGAGTTTCGGAGACAGGTGGTTGTGTAGGGTGTGGTGGACAATTACGAAGTCGACGGGAGTAAGTTTGTAGGATTGGTGTGGTAGTGGTAGCTCGGTCTGTGACCGAAGGCGGAACAGGTGATGGAGGCGAGACTGGTGGTGGAGAGTTGGGAGAGGTAGTAGTGGTTGAAGGTGGGGGGCTGGTTGCAATTGGAGACGAGGGCCAAAGATGGGGGTACAAGAGGGAAGAGAGGAACTCATGTGTGGGAGTAGGGGTATTTAGCTTGGAAAATGGGAAAACTTGCTCATCAAACACTACATGGCGGGAAACAATAATCTTACGGGTATACAACTCATAACATTTATACCCCCTATGATCAGAGGGGTATCCAAGAAAGACACAAGGGGTGGAGCGATTTTCAAGTTTATGAATGGAAGTGGACGGAGTATGCGGGTAGCATAAGCACCCGAAGGTGAGAAGATGAGCGTAAGACGGGAATTTTTGAAAAAGGAGGAAGGTGGGGGTTTGAAGATTTTTTGTTTTATAGGGAAGAATGTTAAGTAGATAAGTGGCCATTTTCAAGGCATGATGCCAAAATGTTGAGGGAAGAGAGGCATGGGTGAGAAGAGTGCGAATCATGTTGTTGATGGAACGGATTTTCCGTTCGGCTTTACCGTTTTGAGGGGAGGTGTACGGACAGGAGAAACGAAAAAGCATGCCATTCTGGGTACAAAAATGATGAAAGGCTTTATTATTGTATTTAGTTCCATTGTCACATTGGATGGATTTGACAGAAACAATTAAATTGAGTGGAAACGTATTTATGAAAATTAAGAAAGATAGAAAAGACAGAGGATTTATTAGCAAGAGGGTAGGTCCATAAATAATTAGTAAAGTCATCAAGAAACAAAAGATAATAACGATGTCCACCGGTGCTAGTAACCGGTGAGGTCCAAAGATCACTATGAATGATATCAAATGGCATGAGTAAACGACAAAGATTCATTAAATGGAAGTTTAATATGTTTGCCAAAAACACAAGATTGACATAAACGCTTATTATAAAATCTATCAACAGAAATAAAATTCCGATTATTCAAAGTAGATAAAGACGATGGTCCAGTATGTCCTAAACGATGATGCCAAAGATCTCGAGAAAGTGCTGCAAAAGTGGATGGAGAAGTGACATGTGAGGACGCCAAGGCAAGTGGGTAAAGATCTCCGGTGCTATCACATCGGAGGATAGGAATCTGCGTCTGGTAGTCCTTCACAAGTAAACCAAAAGGGTCAAACTCAATAGAGATATTATTATCCGTAGTTAGACGACGAACAGACAAAAGGTTTTTGATAATATGAGGGGAATAGAGAATATTATTGATTTTGAAAGGTGGATATGGTGGAAGAAAAGTAGTGTGGCCAGTAGCATGAACGGGGATGTTTGAACCATTGCCAACGACAATTTTGTTTGTGCAATTATTGACACGAGTTGAGAGATTACCTGATGAATGAGTCATATGTAAAGTGGCTCCAGAGTCGGCATACCAGTTAGGATCCGGGTGCAAGTTGAGTGCTGCCAAAGCCTGAGGAATGTTGGTGGCAGTGTAGTTGTGCTGCTGATAACCTGGTGGTGCACTTCCGAGTATGCCTGCAAAGGAAGGGACACTCCCACGTCCAGGGGCGGTGGGAGTGGTCGGGTATGGGGCTGGAGTGGGGAACCACGACTGTTGAGAATACCATGGGGAGGAAGCTTGAGGATACCATGCTTGTGAGGGGTACCCACGACCACGTGACTGACCCCGACCCCGGAAACGACCCCCACGACTCCTGCCCCGAGGAGCATAAGAAGCCGGTCGAGGAGCTGAATGCGTGGGAGGTTGAACAAGTGGTGGTTGTGGTACAACGGCAGTAGGGGCAGTCGGTGGTGCAGGGGGAGCCGGTGGTGCGAGGGGGTGTAGCAAGAAAAGCCGAATCAGATGAACCTTGATTTGCTTGACGAGATTCTTCCATAAGTAACTGTGATCGGGCACCATAGAAATCCGGCAAGGGGTTTGTTTGTTGAATGATGGACGCAACCGTGCTAAACCGGTCGTTGAGACCAGCAATGATCTGAAGAACCAATCGCTTTTCGGATACAAGGGAGCTAACATTCGCTAGTTGATCTGCAATTAACTTCAGTTCTTGACAGTAAGAGGATATGTCAGGGAAGGAATTCAGCTTGGTGGTGGAAAACTTATTTTCCAAATAAACAGTTCTGGTACTTGCATTATCATGAAAAATCTTCTCTAGTGTTTCCCATGCACGTTGCGCTGTGGTATCCGGCTTTAGAATAGTCTGTAGAAGGTCGGTTGATATAGTTGCATACAACCATTGAAGCACGATCGAATCAATACGATCCAAGTTGGCGGGTTTTTCAGCAGCCTTGCCTGAAGAGTTCGGCTTGTCGGGAGAGGCGTCAGAAGAGTCGGTGGGAGAGGGGATGATGTGGTCGATGTCTTCGTGAGCACGGCAATGGGTTATGAAAAGTTGTCGCCATGAGACATACTGGCTGCTGTTCATCTCAAGTGTGACGGGGATGAGAGATTTAATATTGGTGACATTGGTTGCTGGGTGTAGAGGGGCTGCCATGGTGTCGATTAGGAGATAGATGGACTGGACAGAAAATAAGAAGAAGAAATAAGAGGGTTACGTGATTAAAGAAGGGAGAAGAATAAGACAGCAGCTGTTAGGGTTTGGGGGGAGAAGAAGAAGGAAGCGGCTGTTAGGGTTTGGGGGGAGAGGTGGGTAATATCTCTGATACCATGATAGAATAGATATTTAGCCAAAATCAATTCCCTTCTCATTAATCACGAGTATAAATAGTTACAAATGTTTGCTAAACAACCCTCTAATATTTGACATTTACATAAACAAATATAAATAGATATTTAGTCTAATAATAAAGATAACTATTGTAAAATGAGATAGTGTAATTATTCTAAGAGTTGATAACTAGTATGTAATTAATGTAAGGGTATTAAGTTTTAATAGATATAAGTATGGAAGTATAGATATAGATAATTAAGTTTATCCCTTTTTTTCACTTTTTTCTACTCTGTTCGAGACCAAAAAATGCGAATATAGATATACTTTGGATAGGGGCGAAATAGGGGTATCACGGTAGATTAAAAATTTTAAATGCAATGAAGACCACAAATCAGTCATCAAAAGAAGGTTGTAATGCAGATTTAATTTAAAGTTTAAACATATATATTCTACCACTGAAGATGATAACCTCATTACGAAGAAAAATAAAAACTTGCTGAAAAATGGTTAGTAGAAAGAAAGCACAGCCTTCAAGGACCATTAGAATATACTTGAGTCAACACACAAAGGATACCACAAACTTCACATGACAATATGACATGATACAACTGATGATAAGAGGTTAAATGTTTGCCTTTCCTTAAAGACGAAACCATACGTTGTCTTATGGTTACAGTTTCGCAATTATTTGAATCCTGGAAACTCAGATTGATGTTTTCAAAATGTGGTATTGTTAAACTAAACTTCAACCTCATCAATGAGATCAAATCACATCATAATATAAGCCAATAAAGTTTACGACCATTCTGCTTAATCAACAACTTCAATAAGAGTTGTCTCATAGTCATCAGGAGCCACAAACCCGTGCAGATTCATCACCGTTGCTGCTACATTTGCTAGTCCACCATCCGGTACGTCCTTGCGGAACTTCACACCTCCTGCTAGTCCAGGACCTCCAATTGCAACCGGAACCTGATTAAGCATGTTCCAGTATCAGTGTTAACACTATAGCCTGGTGATCATGTTTGATATCGGTTGTGCAAAAAATCGATAAATTAATAAGGTGTTTTTGGATTGGTCATATCTGTTTTGGCCTGTGCTAAAAACATTGCCCGTTTAGCCAACCCGTCAATCCTAGTCATTTGTGCCACTCATTCGATATAATACATGTTGTGAACTGAACATACTTCTTTAATGATTTACAACTTCAACAATTATATAGTGGCTTACCGGTTGAAGAGTGTGTGATGTTTGGATCTGAACTTTGCCATCCTTGTCAACAATTGGCTCCCCTTTCTTGTTTCTCTTCACCATGTCCTCTGCATTACCATGATCCGCAGTCACCACATAGATTCCACCGACTTGTTCTATTGCATCAAGGATCATCTGCAATATTGAAAATTATTACTTATCTAGTAATTTATACATGACAGCCTGCTCAAAGTCGCAAGAATAGAAATCGATTAAAAGTAAAATGGATTTTGGAAGGAAACTTCACTTGGAAAATATAAAAAGTTAACCACAGCCAAAAGAGTAGGAGCTTCAGCACTATAATAAAACTGACATGCTACAGTAAACTTATAATATGGGTGTCCAAGGCTCAAAGCGGTTTTGGCCTTTTTGGGGTTAAAATATATTGGATTTGAAAAGCCGTGAAGTTTATTACCTTAACAGCTTGATCAGCAGCCTTGCAGGCCACTATAGTAGCCTCAATGTCACCGGTATGGCCAACCATGTCACCATTTGGTATATTCACCCTTACCTACAATCATATGAAAGGAGTTAAGTTGGCAATTATGAGTTCTGACCCATTTACTCATCAATAGTTCTATTGGGGATTTGATTTTTCTTAAAAACGTGAAACAGAAACATAAAACCTTAAACAGAAGTGGGTAAGAAGTCGCTCAATGTAAACTTACGACATTAAATCCCCAAAATCAACCTTCAAAATATTAGATTAATCTCGAAGCAATATGCTTTTTGTGATCATATAATCAACAAAAGCTCATTACATAGAACATAAAATATAATGATACACGCACACACACACACACATATGACAAACAGTTTCGAGCCTATGCAAACTGATTCAGCCTGCATGAATAAAAACCACCCATTTTGACACTAACCCATCTAGACCTAATATCCAAATAGACTGATACTAGATATGCAAATAGAGATGTGCCTTTACCGAGCAAAGGACTACCAAACTATACCTGGTCAAACTTGCGACTGAGGATGGCATCACGGGCCTTCTCACCAATCTCCAAAGCCTTCATCTTTGGTTGGACATTAAAGGTAATTCCACTATCACTTGGAATTTCCACGTATTCCTCCAATTCTGAATTAAAGTATCCAGAACGGTTCCCATTCCAGAAAAATGTGACATGACCAAATTTGACTGTCTCACTATAAAACAAAAGTGTCATCCTTAAAGTGTTGAGAACCAACAGAGCTCAAGAAGAAACTAAAGAGTCAAATTTATATATACATCCCAGAATGGTTCAGGAAACGAGTCAAATTTATACATTTATTAGGGCTCAAGTTCTGCCTTTTATGCAGAAATTCGCCATGATAAACTGCTAACATCTTCACACTTTTAAGAGTCTAGAGAGAAGCGGAATCGCCAGTCTTAAATATGTACAGAAATTCAGCACATTTCCAAAAAGTTTGAATGAAATTTATAAACACTTGACCACATGATCTTTTTACAAACTTATAGGTGTGACAAGTATTTTCACAAAATTATAAGTGTGTCAAAATGTATTATTTCTAACCTGCAAGCAAAGGTGCGGATACCATTATTCACAAGATATTCACCAGATGTCCTCTCTATTAGCGGAGGAGAAACAAGGTAATGACTTGGAAGCTTCAACTCCCCATCATATTGAAGCATTCCAGCATATCGGATTTTGGGGACCCGCACTCTATCAAATTTATCGAACTTCTCATACTCAAGAGCTTGTGCAAGCATTGTCATACGATCTGCTCGGAAATTGAATGTGACAACGGCATCACCGTCTATTATGGGACCCACAGGCTTCCCACTCTCGTCAACAATGACAAATGGTGGCAAGTATTGGTCATTAGCATTGGGAGCTTCCCGTAGCTTCTTGATAGCCTCAACAACATTTTTAAATTTGTGTGGGGCTTCACCTAGAACCTGAGCATCCCAACCACGCTTCACGACTTGCCAATCGTTCTGCAAAAGTAAAAGCAGAGGTTTTAATTCATACATGTCATGTGAAATTTTCTAACAGCGATGGAAAACCCATTTATTTATGAACGAGTTGATCTGGGTAATGTTTATTCTCTACAGGGTCAAGCTAGTAAATTTCCCCCCTATAAAGCAGAACATATCAGATATGTCAAACATTTAAAGGACTCAAGTCAACCAACAGGAACCTTAACGCATCAAACCTTGTAAATAATTGTATTTAAGTTAAGTCGAACTGTTCAGTTCCACCACATACAATGATACAAAAGGTTACCTAACTTGACCCGTTACCCAACCAGATTGACCTGGCCAATTTGCCACTTCTAATAATCACACAAAGAGGTTGAACTTTTATACGTGTACCATCATATTGATTGCACAGAAGAGTTCATTTGGGTTAACCCACAAGCCTTCAGCCCAGTGGTTAATAACGTGGTGCAAGCATTAAAGATAATAACGACGTCTACCTCAGGACCACTGAAGAAATTACCTCATAACGGTCCATGGTGACATACATACGCCCTCCACCAGAAGCAACCTGTGCATCAATGCCTTTTCCACGTAGATCTGCAAGGTCCTTATCAAGTGTTTCAGCAAACCCAATACTTGAACCATCGACAACATCACGGCCATCAGTCAGTATGTGAACTCGTATCTTCTTAGCACCACGTTCACTAGCACCTTTGAGCAACAACTGCATTATAATAACATGATGATCTAGTAAGAAAAAGCATGTTCGTATTTGATAACCTGATCAAGCGTTCATAACCACGTATCTACCTGTAGCTGATCAAGGCGAGAGTGGACACCGCCATCACTTAGTAACCCAATAAGGTGCAAGGTGTTACTTGAGAAAGATTCCTTGATGTAGTTGAAGCCTTCATCTTCGAATATTTTTCCAGAGGCAAGAGCAAGATCAACAAGTTTTGCACTAGTAGAAACAAATGGAAATGTGTAAGTGACAAGTAGATACAGAGTATCGAAAACAATATTCAATATATATGGACCATTTTATGACAAACACGACAAGTATACAAATTATAACCATTATGTGCTAAACTTTTATTCTCCTCTGAACATGCATCCAATAGCATAATAACTAATACAATCCTCAAATCAATTATCAAACATAGTTATATATCTATATTTGACGAAAATACATCTGATAAAGTCGGTTCATATTGTCAATTGATGATCACACTTAACTTTCAAAAGTCAAAATAATTACGTGTTCAAACGCTCAAGTTTGATAGATTAAAAGGGATTGGGAACTTTTTCAAATGATGAAGAAAGTGACATAAACCTTTTTATTTTCTTTTTGGTAATCATGGGTGTCCTATTGCGAGCAGACTAATCTTAAGAGCTGACTAGCTTTACTAGACCAAAGTCAGAGCAGGCGAGCCTTTGTATTTATAAGCACAAGAGAACTCTAGTATTTTGCAAAGAAAGGTAAATCAATCTGATTGTCACACATGCCATACTATTCAGTAACATGAGGATCATAATGCATAATAGCAACCAATACACATTTTATCAATGTTTTCACCCTTCAAAGTTTAACCACTAAATTCTATCCCTAATCTGTATCAATTACTAACAACCTGACACCATCAAAATGCATATCCTCACTTTCCCAAATAGTATCATTAAAAGAACCGAAAAAAGATTAACAAGTAGGGACATAGATGACACACCCTTGAGCATATATCCGTCCAGCACCAAGCGCATTATGCCCGACTTCACTATTCCCCATATCATCATCAGTGGGAAGCCCTACAGCCGTACCATGTGCGTTCACCAATCTCCACCTATCAGGTGCACCCTTTACACAACACAACATATATAAATACATCAAGGCATCATTCTGGGACATTAACATGAGGTGACACAACATATCATACGTCAGTGCCGGAACCATGTGGTGGTCATGGCAACCCCGTCTATAAAACTCTATATTTTTGTATTTCTAGTACTATTTATATATATATATTTAGTTTTAACCAAACTGCTGTGATTTAATTTTGTAGTTTAATTTTCATGAAAACGGTTCAATGACCCCGTAATGAAAATCCTGGCTCCGCCATTGCAGAAATTTACCTTTTCTCATGATCATATGGGTCGGTCATCAAGATTCACAACAATATACTATTGAATCATCATACATTAAAAAAAAAAACAAAAAAAAAAACTAACATTGCAAATAACAATGAAAAAAACAATTACAAAATAAAATGATATAGATATAGATAGATATAAATATATAGTAGGGGATGGAGATGTAAAAAGTGTACATTTTTAAGGGAATCCATGGTGGGTGTATCAGCAACATGGATACAATTATATTGATCAGGAGAGGCTTCACCCCACCCATCTAAAACAACAACGCCAATCATTTTTCCTTTTGGTAATTTCGGGTGATCATTTAACTTCCATGTTGTGTTGCTTCCCATTTTTTGTTTACTTTTCAAGTTTTGATTCAGATTTTATTTTTTTTATTTTAAGGTTTGTGTCTCTGTGTTTTGTTTCCGTAATGGGAATGACAAAGTATAGAAGAAAAGAGCATGGAAGCCTCTAGTAGTAGTAGTTACTAAACGTAACAATGTAGTCCTTCAAGTATTAAGTATTGTTTGAAAATGGTCCTTGGTTTTGTTTGTTTTGCTATAAATTAGGTGAATTTGTAAATGGTCAAATATTAGATGCATGTTTTTCTACCTTCTTTTTTACTAATTTTTGTGTATATATTCATTAATGGTTAATTAAAATGAATAAAAATTTTCACATTGATATTCTAACCATCATATGAATGCTATAAAAGAGTGTTTAGGATTACGTTTTGATGTGATTATTTGATTATTACGTTTGTAAAACACAATTGATTTAAAAAAAATTTTGGATGAAAAAATGATTATCTTCAAAATTTATTTTGAAAAACTTGTTTTAAAAATTCAACACCAAACATCCCCTAAATGTGTTTTTGGTTAAGTATAGAATATATCTCAAGTTTAAACATGAATATCAGTGTTTAATCATTAATTTAAAGGTTACTATGCAGTTGTTGGATTGAATTAATAGAATTTGAGTTAAAAAATAAAATAAATGTTACTGATTGATGAATTTTAAAAGGTGAATATAATCATCGTTAATTGACTTTGATTAGATGAACGTATTTTATATACATAATAATAAGTCAAATAATTTTGGTATGGTTAACCATAATTCTAATGTACTCCACTACAACAAAAATGTCATTTATTCACACTTACTTTAAAGAAGTGTGAAAAAATTTCTTAATATATTCACACTTAAAAATGTTTAAAAAGTATACACATGTAAAAATGTAAAAAAAAAAAAAATTATAATTTTTTCACACTTATATATGTGAAAAGAAAAAATTCACACCTAAAAGTGTGAACAAATGTCAAACATATTCACACTTAAAAGTGTGAAAGTCAAATTGTAACACCTAATTTCTCCACACCTTTCTTGTGTGAAGAAATTTGGTGTTACAAATTAATCCTTATACTTTTAAGTGTGAACAATTGATATAGTTTTACACACTTGGAAGTGTGAACTTTTTTTTCCCACACATATAAGTGTGAAAAAATTATGATTCTTTAGATTTCTTCACACTTTTAAATATGAATACTTTTTAAACATTTTCAAGTGTGAACAAATTAAGAAATTTTTTCACACTTCTTATAAGTAAGTGTGAATAAATAACATTTTTGTTGTAATGTCCGTATATATCTATGAAACTCTATACATTAACAATAAGCTAGATTACTCTCTCGCGTAATATGCGAGATAACATATTATAATAAAAATGAAATAAAACAAATTTACATTACAATGGCTAAAGTCATTAAATTAAATATTATTATGTATCTGTAAAAAAAATGTTTATAATAAAAATGATACCGAGATATAAAAATATATTATTATAATTATTTAGATTCTCTGATTTTTTTATATATATATTATCTCTCTATATAACTAAGAGAGAATAGTTTTTTTCCTAGGTGACACTTCTCTTTTCGTGCCAACTAGGATTTTTGCTTAGGTGGCATTTTCTGGTAATTTTAATGTTTTTTTAGATATATATTGATATTTAAATCTATATTTTTTACTGCTAATGTGTACTTCATTTGCCACGTCATCATTTGTCTACGTGGACATTTGTTTTTTTTTTTATCAATTTTAAATAGCAAATAAAAAAACCAAATACAAGATTAGAACTCATGACCTCTAACTTTTTATATTATGCACAAACCACTTGATCTAACTTAATATTTGTTTATTTTTTGCAAAACTACAGTAGATATTTAGTGAATATTAAAACTAATTAAAAGACATTGATAATATAATTGTCGATCTTTGTAACTTATCTTTTTCTATTTTCCTTTGTATTTAATTATCTTTGTACGTGAAATATAATTTACTTTAATATAATATAAAACTAGATTATATTGATAATTTTATCTAATATTTTACTATCCGATTATATAATCAATGTTAAATTAGATATTTACTTTATCAATTTCACACACATATTTTTGATATTTGTTTTTATATTCGATTTAAATTTCTGTCTTCACCTTTATATCTTTTTTTTTTCATCCTTTTTTTCTTTATATATTTTATATGTTTCTTTCAGATATTACATGCATAATAAAAGTATAATATCATTAAAAATTCCTTTTAGTTATTATTATTATATAACATTTATTAATACTTTTGACGTATATATGTTAATCATTGTTTCAAGTAATATTGCTTAAATTATTATATCTGTAATCATTATAATGTAATTGTTGAGTCCCAATGTTAATTGTAAATTTAATGATGACAAATTTGACCTATAAACACTTAGTAATCTTTGGTTCTTGTAATCTGATCTGGGTCAGACTAAGCTGACACAGCTTACGATCTGTCTCTGACCTAGATCATGCTTCATACTTGTAATTGTAATATCTTATGGAAGCAAGTGTTATTCAAGCTGCATCAACAATGTATTAGCATTTAGTCCAAGTCGAAGAGGAGGATTGAAGATAGAAGACCAAGATGTTAGTGGAAGACAGCTTGGGATTAGCAGTCAGCTTGGAAACACTTAAGCAGATTGGTGCCTTGACAAACGGCCCAATCTGTGTCTGACAATCAAGTGAAGATAACAACCTTGATTGAAGATAAGGACAAATGACGTGACTAGGAAGATTCCTAGGATCCAGGTTGGTGGTTGTTTTACATATGCGTGTCCATACTCCTATTGGTAGATGAAGAATGTGCGTCAGTACGTGGGGGACCACAAGTACCATGAAAGGCACGATTGATTATTCCTTCATCAACCACTGAATGAAGAACACGTAGCTGCAACGGACACCTAATGAAGGAGCGCTTGTGCCTATAAAAGCCTCATTCATGGATTGCATATGCGTGGCATTTCCTGAGAATCATTCTTCACACAAGTTTCTCTGTTCTTACACACAGCTTAGTCTGTACGAGATCAGCTTGGGCTGATTCTCTTGAGCTGAAACTTATTGATTGTTGTTTGTCATTTCATATGGTTGTTTAGATATCTATAGGCTATCTTTATTCCGCAACAACCCTGTAATTCTTTGTATAGATTATTTCTTAATAAAGGATTACATTTGAAAATAACAATCTGTGTTCAAGAATGTTTTTAATTCTTTACTGCTTTACTGTTTTAATGATTCCTGCTCTTTACTTACTTGCTTAATATTCATAAACTGAATCTTAAAAGTTTTGTGTTAAAAGTTTGTAAAGATTGTGAAAAGTTGTATTCACCCCCCCTCTACAACTGTTCTGTGTTCAATATACTTTGGTATATTGATACACCGTGGGACGTATCAATTGGTATCAGAGCCAGGTTGTTGAGAATTAACTTGACTTGATCCTTGCATATTTTCATTTATAGTAAAGCAATATGTCATCTTATATTGATAATGGTTCTTCAACCCGACCACCCATGTTTGACAAAGATGATTTCAGTGGGTGGAAAGGTAGAATGTCTTTGTTCCTTGAATCCATCGATAACAATATGCCTGACATCCTTACGGATGGTCCTTATGTTCCTACACAAACCATTGTGGTAGAAGCTGTGGTCAGGGAAGGTCAACCAACCATTCCTGCCACAGTCAAATCTATTGTAAAGGACAAGGCAGATTGGGGGGATGAGGATAGGAGGTTAGCAAACTTGGATGTGAAGGCTAGAAATTTCATTGTCCAAGCTGTGCCCAAAGACCTTTACCATTCAATTAAAATGTGTTCAACAGCAAAGAAAATGTGGGGTACTTTGACTGTTATGTTTGAGGGTTGCTCTACCTCCATGGAATCCACAATTACTACATTGACCAGGAGGTATGAGAGATTTTTCTCTTTGAGAAATGAATCCTTAACTGACACTCATACCCGCTTTAATGCTTTGGTAAATGATTTAGCTGCTGTTGGAATTAATAAGAAAAATGAGGTTTTAAAGAGCAAATTTCTTGATTCATTACCACCCAAATGGAACAACTATATTTCTTCTGTTAAATTAAGTTCTGTTTATCATGATCTTGATCTCCCTGGACTTTTTGGTTTGCTTCATAACCAAGAATGTTCAGAGGCTGAAAAGTTAATTGCTATGGGTTATTTATGAATTTTCAGAATCCACTCACATAATATCAACATCTTCGTCTCTAGAAACATCACCCTTTACTGGCTCATTATAGACAAGTGCTTACCATAACCTTATAGTCATGGAAGTAAACATTAAATGGAACTTTGTTCCTTTCAATTCTACGCATCAGCTTCTACTTTAACTTTATCCCTTAAGTTCACGACATGGTAAGGACCCTTCGTTAACGTGCAGGTACTTCAAGAAACTCAATTGGGTCATAATGAGCATATAATTAACCTAAGCAGGACTTTCATCATCAACTTCATCATATGGTAGTACAAATCGTAAATATTTCTTATAGAAAGAAATAGAGTCCACAATCGAAAACGTTAACTTCTTCCTATAAGTGAGGACAAAACGATAGGTGTCTTTGAATAAAGGTAGCACTCGTCACACATCAACAGAAGGTTTGACCTCACGATCGCAACGAAACCGAGAACATCAATAGAACATCTCGAAACTACGGTGGTCTCGACTTTAGATATATAATCTTTTCCTTACATAAGTAGATCACATAGGCGAGAAACATGATCAATTCAGAACCGAACGCTCCTGAAAACTTCTACTTCTTGTGATTTAAGAGACTGAAAATAACTCCATCATTATTCTTCTTAACTTTTCTTAAAGGAAAAAACTCGTTATCTTGAGAAGCAGCCATACATAAAAATTTTTGTACAAATATAGGATCTCCACATCACCTTCACGTCACACCGGCGAAGACAGTAAGCGATAGAACTGCTGGAAAGGTTCACATGTTAGTTCATCATACATTCATGTAATATGAGGAAGAATCTCCATCTGTCGATACTCGTTCCAATCGTCATATATCATCCCGTAACGAAATCTAGACTAAGCGAGTCGTAAATCCAAAACAGACCAAAATATGCGCCGCATGGATGGTGCATGCGCCTCATAACTCGAGCATTTCTGAACAATAACTTCCATGGGTTTGCACACACCCCGCATAAACTTAAAAACTAGAACATGTGCCGCATTCCGTCAATGACTAGGAAAGATAACTTCAAACAAAATCCAAGCGTCTTCCTTACACCCAAGCACCACTTTAAGACTTCGCAGCTCGAAGGTAACGTCACATCATAACATGGTGTTCATAGAATGGAAGAGCCTCATGGTTAAAAGGTTCAATCATCCATAGCGTTATCTTCTTTACTTGTTTCAGCTTCATCATTCTTTAATCCATTGATACACGTCTACTCTTCACGTGGTAAATTATGCCACCAACCAGTGATTCCATCATTCCCATCTTTACTCCATTCAGATCAGCACAGACACAGTCTCACAAACACACACATGTCGTGATACATTTACAATTACGTTCGCGACCGGAATTGTAACTGTATCCTTCCATACATGTACCCGGTAACCCTTCTATGCGTCACCTACTTATAACCTTTCAAATATCCAGCATTAACTCTACTTGTCAACTTCAAGTCCATGTCCTTTAAACTAGTAGACTTAACAACATTGTCTACCAATCACTTCACTCCTCACGTACCTTTAGACTTCATTTAAAACTCAGTCCCTGTTGCGCCGCAACATACCACATTGCGCCGCAACTTATCTTCCCTGCTTCCCAGTTGCGCCGCAACCAACCCGTTGCGCCGCAATTCAAGCCTCAGTTGCGCCGCAACCTACATGTTGCGCCGCAACTTATAATCCTGGAAACTAGTTGCGCCGCAACTAGCCCCGTTTCTGCACCTCTTCAATCGATTAAACCTCAAAACAGATCCAAACGACTCCAGATCAAAAACACAACTTTAATACATATCATAGCACCGGCTTTTATGAGAATCATACTTCATATGCACATATATACTTTTCACCGATCTTCACACATTTCCACACACACGAGGAATCAATGTTATTAAAGTTGTTACACGATGTTTACTCTCGACAGATAAAGATTCACTACATAGAAATCTCTCCAGCTTCATTACTTTGTACACCGGTCAACACAAACATGGCCATACAAACACGCTCGCGTCGTGATACACTTGCAATTATGTTCCGGACCATAATTGTAATTGTATCCTTTCACTTGCATGTCTGTTACCACATTTGTGTATCGCCTCTTTTCCATCAATTCCAACTCACATGATTTCCAGCACACAAACATGGCCATACAAACACGCTCGCGTCGTGATACACTTGCAATTATGTTCCGGACCATAATTGTAATTGTATCCTTTCACTTGCATGTCTGTTACCACATTTGTGTATCGCCTCTTTTCCATCAATTCCAACTCACATGATTTCCAGCACACAAACAACATCTCATATCCTTTGCGGTCCTTGTCACTAACCCCATGGGCTAGACAACGTTGATGGGATACCATTTCACCTAACTCTCCACTTCATTCACCTCAGCTACTTCACACATAAGTTGAATCACACGTTTATTAAATTCAGTTGGGGAAATGGTACATTACCTCGGGGACCGTCTATGGTAGCAATAGGATAACTAGCGACGGAGGAGCGAGAAACGGAAGAATAAAGGCTAAAACACATATTCACATATCAATAAACAATCATCAAATAGCCTTAATCCTACACTCTCACTCATCCCAACCCGTCCTAAAATACTTCATCTCAAAGCTAGGCACACCTACTTAAGCCTAACTTATCCTCTATCGGTTTAAGTCCAAAATCCTACGGTCATGGTCGAACTTTGGTTCACTTAAACCATTTCTCTGATACCAACTTGTAACACCCTTCATTTAAAAATACGGGTTTTCAAAAATTTTTCGCCTAACGGCGTTAAAATAAAGCGGAAGAAACTTTAAAAGTCCAAACCAATTAAAATCTGTTTGGTTTACTTATTCAATGGTGTTACTAATCGCATCATCAAAACAAGTTTAATAGAAACCCGTCGGCTGCCCAACACAAAACAACCGACTACATAACATGCAAACTTCATACATAACACTACATTATACTTCATACATAACACTACATCATACATCATATCATAACACTACATCATACATGCATATCATAACACATACTACATTAACTTCATATCATAACACTACATTATACTTCATACATAACACTACATCATACATCATATCATAACACTACATCATACATCATATCATAACACATACTACATTAACTTCATATCATAACACTACATTATACTTCATACATAACACTACATCATACATCATATCATAACACTACATTATACTTCATACATAACACTACATTATACTTCATACATAACACTACATTATACTTCATACATAACACTACATCATACATCATATCATAACATACACATACATCATATCATAACACTACATTATACTTCATACATAACACTACATTATACTTCATACATAACACTACATTATACTTCATATCATAACACTACATTATACTTCATACATAACATACACTACATTAACTTCATATCATAACACTACATTATACTTCATACATAACACTACATCATACATCATATCATAACACTACATTACTTCATATCATAACACTACATCATACATCATATCATAACACTACATTATACTTCATACATAACACTACATTATACTTCATACATAACACTCATTAACTTCATATCATAACACTACATTATACTTCATACATAACACTACATCATACATCATATCATAACACTACATTATACTTCATACATAACACTACATTATACTTCATATCATAACACTACATTAACTTCATATCATAACACTACATTATACTTCATACATAACACTACATCATACATCATATCATAACATACATATACTTCATATCATAACACTACATTACTCCATATCATAACACTACATTATACTTCATACATAACACTACATCATACATCATATCATAACATACATTACTCCATATCATAACACTACATTATACTTCATACATAACACTACATCATACATCATATCATAACACTACATCATACATGCATATCATAACACTACATTAACTTCATATCATAACACTACATTATACTTCATACATAACACTACATCATACATCATATCATAACATACAATACTTCATATCATAACACTACATATACTTCATATCATAACACTACATATACTTCATATCATAACACTACATTATTCATATCATAACACTACATTATACTTCATACATAACACTACATCATACATCATATCATAACATGCACTACATTACATATCATGAGGGACTGCATTTCAGGTCTCAAGGGTCAACTACATAACCCATATCACCCCCCGTGTAACCCCGTATACCCATAAACAACATAAGTTACCAATTGGGAAGTTATTATTATGAAACCATCCTTTGTTGAACCCTCAGCGTGTCAAAAGTAGTGTATCTTACCTCGCGCACACAAACGATAACTAAGGTTACCGTGCAAAGCAAATATTCCTGACCTCCTATAATCATTAAGCAATCATTAGACAAGCTAATACCCACATCATTAAGGTCATAACTCAGACCTAAACACCTATCAACATGACCCATGACAATGCTTTATGCATTGGAGGTTTGATTAATACATTAGGACTCATAGAATCCGACGAAACTCGACCTTCACTCACTAATTCAACCTTTCAGGAAACTTGACATCAAAATCATACTTTAAGAGCATTACCATTAGAAAATAGACTCTCTCACGATTCCGTGAATAGCTTATTTGTCAAAAACGGAGTTACGGTTCAAAAGTTATGGCCATTTGAAAATTCTGTCGCTATTGCGTCGCAATGGGGAAATTGCGTCGCAACTTAAGTCACTGCAATTGAGTTGCGCCGCAACTAGCCCAGATTCAGCAAAAATCTCATTGTTTAACCTCCAAAACTTAACCAAACACACCCCAAACCTTATGAACGACTTTTGTACCTCAAAATTCATCGTTTTAAGACCATAATGATGCAATGAAATCATTGATTAACCCTTACTTGATTTGCATCACAATAACAAACGTTTTAGGTTACCGAATCGATTAAAACACTCGCTTAAGACATCTATTGATCCTCTAATGACCTAGATCACTTATGGATCTGATTATATGATTGAAATAATATAAAATCAATGTAATAATACCTGGAGATTACAAAAGGGATGCGAAAACTTGATCAAAACTCTCTCAAATCAACCAAATAACAATGAAATCGATCAATAGAATGCTACGGGGCTTATGGAACGCCTAGGGCTTCAAAGGAAGAGTATTTTCTCTGTATTTTGAGTCTAATGACAAGTTAATAGACTCCTAACCCGTTTTTGAGTTTAGCCCTATGTCAAAACTAGTCCCTAAGCTTCCAAACACTACATTATTAGCCCAAAACTCCTTTATGGACTATATACTACTCAATAAACACTTTGAACACCTCAAAAGGCATAAAACTACATCTTTAACACATTACTACATCAATCAATGAGACATTCAAGTCTCCCACATAAACTACGTTAACCACACATAAGCATTAAATCTTCCATAGACTTAACGGACACGTTATGTTGACTTAACGACTCAAGTCAACCGTTAATTAAAAAGTTTGGGATGTTACATTTTTATAGTCAGCCTACTGCTGCACTTGTTGCTTCTATGACTGAACACCCTAGTTCAATTAGTAATGAGATCATTCCTTGTGTTAATGATGATATTCCTGTGATGTCAAATCCTAACTCTGTTTATGCTGAATCTGAGTGTGATGAATCTGATGGTGATGAACTAGCAAATGAAGTTGCTATGTTGGCTGAAAGGATCAGAAGGAGATCCTTTAATAAGTTTAAAGGAAAAGGAAGAGGTGGCCAAGCTGACAAGACCAAGAAGCCATTTGATATGTCCAAGGTCACTTGTTACAAGTGTGGTAAGACTGGACATATGGTTGGAGATTGCAGATCCAAAGAAGCCGCTCAAGCTGTGCCAGCCAAAGGTGGAAGAGGTGAAAAATACTCTAAGCTCAAGACTAAGTACAAATCCTTGAAAGCACAAGTAGCTGAGCTGACTGAGAAGGTGAACAAAAATGAGAAGAGTCTGGTAGCCAAAGACTGGGCTGAAAGTGCCACATCATTTGATGATGAGCTGTACAAAGATGCCAAGTGTTTCATGGCTAAAGAAGCTACTCAAAGATTTGCTGAAGATCTGGTGAAAATACAACAGCAATCAGAGTCAGCTCACCAGGCATCTACCAGTCAGACTGCTCCACCTGAGGTAACTTCTTTTTCCAATCTGTCTGATAATGAGAAGCTGTCCAGACTGAACAAACTTGGTGATGAGGTTTTACTGCAAAAACATTTTAATCAAGAACTCAAAAAAGGAAATACATGTTTTGAAACTTGATAACAGCTCTAAGAGTCACACCATTGAAAAACTAGAATCTGAAGTTAAAGCTCAAAAGCAATTAAACTCCATTTTGATTAAAGAAGCTAAAACTGCAGAAGAAAAGTTTTTAAAGGTTAAATAGATTACTGAAACATGGTGTATAAGCTCTAAAAGAGTTGCTAAATGTGTAAATGAACAAATACCACATCAGATCCAAGCTATCTTTGATGGTGATTATGATAGGGCCATAGCCATAGCTGAAGTATGTGCTATGGAGCCTTGTTATCAGCCTCCTTCACCACCCAAAGTCCAAACCAAAGAGACCATTTCTAAACCAATTAAGTTGGCTCAGAAATCTGGTATTGGGTTTAAAGATCCTGAAACTATGGGTCAGACCATTGCTGAAGCTGTGTCTGAAGCTGATCAGGTTGTTGAGTTAAAACCTGAAGAAAGTCTTGACTTGTCCAAGCTGACCATACCCAATCTGTGTCAGATTCAAAGAATAAAACAAACAAGAATAGTTTAAAGAGAAATAAAAGAAAGGATAAAGATCACAGTGTTCCTAAAGAAAAAATTAAGCTTTTAAAGAGTAAAAAGTTTGGTTCTCTAGGAAATGAGTCACAAGCAAAATCTGAGTCTATTTCAAGTAACATCAAGTCTGACTCTAACAAGTTGATTTTAAAATATGTTGAGTCCAAAACTGATAAGGTGTCAATGAAAACCAATTTTCTTGAGAAGGTGTCTGATCCAAAAATTGTTGATCAAAGAAAATTGAGAGCTGAATGTAAGAAAGCTGGAATAGGCAAAGGTTTGTTAAGAAGGAAACTTTGAATGTTGCTAGAAAGAACTTTGAATCTGGTAAAGGACAGACCAAGCAACAATGGGTTTCAAAATGTGATAAGAGTCTGTGTTTAGTCACCCAATTTGAGTCAGACCAGAAGGTCAGCTCTGGTGAACCCATCCTTGGATGGGTTCCCAAAATGAACTAATCTCTTATCATAATTGCAGGGCAGTCATGACGATAACACCTGGCACTTGGACAGTGGATGTTCCAAGCATATGACCGGATGTAAGTCCCTGCTATGTAGCTTTAGGATTCGCGCTGGTCCTAATGTTACTTTTGGAGATGATTCTCAAGTAAAGACTGAAGGTTTTGGTGTTCTTTCAAATGGTCCTCTTACTTTCAGAAGAGTCTCATATGTAAATGGTTTGAAGCACAATCTGATCAGTGTAAGTCAGTTGTGTGATGCTGGTTATGAAGTGAGATTCAGGTCTGATAAGGGAATTGTTCTTGATTTAGAAGGCATTGTGGTTCTTATTGCAAAGAGGGATGAGTCTTTGTATTCTTTTGACATGAGAAATCCAACTGTCACAAGAGAAGTTTGTTTCATGTCAAAGTCTCAAGATGAGCTGAATTGGTTGTGGCATAAAAGGCTGTCTCATATGAATTTCAAAGACATCAACAAGCTGTGCAAGAAAGAGTTGGTGTCTGGTCTTCCAGTGATCAATTATGAGAAGGACAAGCTGTGTGGTGCTTGTGAAAAAGGCAAGCAACATAAAGCTACTTTTAAGTCTAAAACATGCTCAACCATTGATAATTGTTTGGATCTGCTTCATATGGACTTATTTGGACCAATTAGTACTCCATCATTCACTGGAATGAGGTACTCCTTGGTAATTGTTGATGAGTATTCAAGATACACCTGGGTTTTCTTTCTAAGACACAAGAGTGAAGCTGCTGACAACATTATTCATTTCATCAAGCAAGCTGAAATTCTCTACAAAAGACCTGTTAGGAAATTAAGGAGTGATAATGGTACTGAATTTAAGAATATCACTCTTAATTCATTCTGCAGTGAAAAGGGAATTTCACAAGTCTACTCAGCTGCCAGAACTCCTCAACAAAATGGTGTTGCAGAAAGAAGAAACAGAACTCTCATTGAAGCTGCCAAATCCATGATGGCTCAAAACAATGTCAAGTCTCATTTCTGGGCTGAAGCAGTACACATAGCTTGCTTTACCCAGAACAGATCCCTCATTGTAAAAGACACCAGAAGACTGCATATGAACTTCTTAGGGGGATAAAACCTGAGATTGGTTTCCTAAGAATGTTTGGAAGTCCTTGCTATACTCTGAATCAGAAAGACCATCTTGGAAAGTTTGATGAGAAATCAGATGAAGGTATCCTACTTGGATATGCAACAATGATGAAGGCCTACAGAGTGTACAACAAGAGAACTAAAACAATTGAGAACTCTGTTAATGTAAGCATTGATGAAGGTTGTTCTAAGCCAGACTGCTCTCCTCCTGAAGATGAAGACTTCAATTTTGAAGAACTGGCTGTACCTGAGAATGAGCCTCCAATAAATCCTCCAGTTGGAGCTATTAATGCTCAAACTCAGGGGGAGCAACTCATTGAAGAAGAAGAAGAAGTTCCAATCTTTGAAGATGCACAAGCTGATCCTACTCCTACTGAAGTTATTGTTTAGAATCCATTAAATGACTCTCCAACTGGTTCAGACTCCTCCATTCCTGTCCAAGCTGATCAGCCTCTTCCTCAAGCTGATCATGCTGAACCATCTAATCTGAATCAGTCCATTGTCCTAGTTACTAGATGGACAAAGAGTCATCCAATTAACCAAATCATTGGTGATCCACTCTCTGGTGTGAAAACAAGAAGAAAGGCAACAGACAATTTCTGCATGTTTGTCAATTTTGTAAGCAAGATGGAACCAACTGAGGTTGATGAAGCTCTGAAGATCCCTCTTGGGTTAATGCAATGCAAGATGAGCTAACACAGTTTGAAAGAAACAAGGTTTGGGAACTTGTTCCAAGACCTCATCACAAGACTGTGATTGGAACCAAGTGGGTCTATAGAAATAAAATGGATGAAAGGGGAGTTGTGACCAGAAACAAAGCAAGATTGGTAGCTCTTGGTTACAGATAAGAGGATGGAATTGATTATGATGAGACTTTTGCACCAGTGGCAAGATTAGAGGCAATCAGAATGTTCTTGGCCTTCTTTACTCACAAGGGTTTCAAAGTCTATCAAATGGATGTGAAGAGTGCATTTCTTAATGGAAAATTGGAAGAAAAAGTCTATGTTGAACAGCCTCCTGGTTTTGAAAATTCAAAGTTTCCTGACCATGTGTTCAAGCTTGACAAGGCTCTCTATGGGTTGAAGCAAGCTCCAAGGGCATGGTATGATACTTTGTCTAAATTCTTATTGGCTAATAACTTCAAAAGAGGTAATGTTGACAAGACTTTGTTTGTGAAAAGTATAATGATGATATTCTGCTTGTACAAATCTATGTAGATGATATAATATTTGGGTCTAGCAGTGAAAGACTTTGCAAAAAGTTTTCTGAATTAATGTCTAAAAAGTATGAAATGAGCATGATGGGAGAACTAAACTATTTTCTGGGTTTACAAGTTAAATAGACTAAAAATGGAATTTTCATAAACCAAGGAAAGTATGTTAAAGATCTCTTAAACAAATTTGGTTTTACTGATTGCTCACCTATGAAAACTCCTATGGGAACTGGTGATAAGCTGGATGAAGATAAAAATGGCAAATCTGTTGACATCACAGCTTATAGGGGTATGATAGGATCATTACTTTACTTGACTGCTAGTAGACCAAATATTATGTTTGCTACATGTCTTTGTGCAAGATATCAAGCTAGTCCTAAGGAATCTCATCTTAAGGATGTGAAAAGAATCTTTAGATATCTTAAAGGTAGTCCCAATCTGGGTCTTTGGTATCCCAAAGACTCAGGATTTTATATAATTGGCTATTCAGATTATGACTTTGCAGGCTGTAAGATTGACATAAAAAGTACTTCAGGAGCTTGTCAATTGCTTGGCAATAGACTTGTAAGCTGGTCTAGCAAGAAGCAGCATTCAGTTTCTATTTCCACTGCAGAAGCTGAATATGTTGCTGCAGGAAGTTGTTGCTCTCAAATTCTTTGGATGCAATATCAGCTTCAAGACTATGGTGTCACTGCAACAAAAACTCTAATCTTTTGTGACAGTACCAGTGCCATAGCAATTTCAAACAATCATGTACTTCATTCAAGGACCAAGCACATTGATATAAGATATCATTTCATCAGGGATCATGTAATGAAAGAAGATGTTGAACTCCACTTCATTCCAACAGACAATCAGCTTGCTGACTTGTTCACAAAGCCATTGGATAAATCAAGGTTCAACTACCTCATAAGTAAGCTAGGTATGCTTAATTTGTAGAATGTAGTGAGCTAAGTAATAGCAAATCTGACCCCTTAGAGTTATACTAAATTTTGAGGGTAAGCTGTGTCAGACCCAGACTACCCTTTCACACTTGGTGCATGTCAAGTGAAAGAGGGTAAGCTGAGTCTGACCCAGCTTCGTGGTTATTTTTGTTATTAAATATCTCAGTGCGTTTTATTACTTTCATTATTTTATTTAGTGTACTTGTTGATCCTATTGGAGTGTGACACGTGTAGTGGTCCTACCGGTTACTGAAAAAGTACCACCACTACTTGTTGATCCTCCAATCAAAATTTTTCTCTCTCCAACTTTTTCAAATAAGATATTTTGGGTTTTTGTATATAACTTTCATTTACCCTAAATCCCAAATCACTTGTTCATATTTTCTTAAAATCAATTTTTCTCTCAAATCTGATTACTGTTTTATTAAATTTAATTTCTTCTAAAATTTGTTTTCAAAATGGCATCATCTGTTTCTATTCATTCTAATGATTCTCAATCTAGTTCTGAACCTGAAAGTCTATACCCAGCTCCGATAAGCGCCAACAAGCTTTCACCTTATGTGGTGGGAGATAAGGTAGTAGTGGTTCCGGCTGATCTTGATACTGGTAAAATCAAGATTGGCAGTCTGGTTTATGCCAATATTCATCCTCCTTCATGGGCTAAAGGATACGATGAGATTGTGGCTTTCTTATGGCATCATCCATTCGGCAAGGTGATGATTGAGAAGCCAGACTGGGTGTTTCAAGATCTTTTGTGTGAATTTTAGGCGAGCTGTGTTGTGAAACAGAATAAGAAAGGAGATGCTGCAATCTATGGCTCAATCCTCAACGTAAGAAAAAGGTATATATTTCTTACGAGAGGCTTAGGTCTGCTTTTGAGCTGTCATATATGTCTGATGATGAATATGATGTTGTTGTGTCTCATACTCAATCCAAAAATGTTTTACAAGAAGTTGGATATACTGGTCCATTGGCTTCAGTGGTTAAAATGAAACATTTAACTGGTATTTGGAACTACTTATTGAGCACAATTTCGAAAACCTTACAAGTAAAGGCGGGCAGCTTTGATCAGCCTAATGTCCTAGAATTGCAGATTTTTCATGCAATGGTCACCATGACTAGAATAGATTTTGCTGCTTTAATTTTTAAGGACCTTGTTGATCGCGTTCATAAGAAGAGTCTTACCATACCTTATGGTAGGATTCTTGCTCTTATCATTGAAGCTATTCTTGACAATGATTACAGTCTGGCAACTAGTCAGACTGTGGAATGCAAGTCTATCAATAACAACATCTTCAATAGTCCCAAGGTATCTGTGCAGGGTCTGACCCGAGCAATGCAGATCTACCTTGATTTTTGCAGGAAAAGAGAAGAGGATCAAGAAGCACTTAGGGAAGTTGTCCCTTCTTCGACGCGATCTGAGTCTGACACTCAATCTGCTAATCAGGGGGACCCAGGTACACATGCTTCTGAACCCTCAAACTCTTCTGAATCTATTCAACATTCTACTCCTACAAAAGAGGGTGAAGGGTTGGCCAAAACATCAGCCACCCTAGCCACACCTTCGTCCACTCGCTCAAAATCCGATTCTAAAAGACCCCTTGTTGAGGACTAAGTACCTCTCAAGGCCAAAAAGAAAAGATCGCATAAGAAATCTATGTCAGCTTCTGGGGTTGATAATGCAACATCTTCTCTTGAGATCCCCCAAGGTGCAGGGAAAGCTAAGGAACGTTCCAAAGCTGTCCCTGTCACCAAAGCTGACAAGCCGAAAACGCCACGCCCATCTGCACTCTCCCAAAAGAGTGTAGACGAGTTAAAGGGAACACCTACTGCTACCCAACCCTCCAAACAGGGTGAAGGTATTGAAAGAAAGACCTCCTCCCAAGGTCATACTGTGTCTAAACCGAATTCACCATCATCAGCCTCCCAAAAGGTTGATGATATCATTAAAGGGGTAACAGAGGATCTAGCCCAGATCCAAAGTGAGTCAGAGTCAATGCACATCATTTCTGAGGATGGTCAGCCTAAGGAGAGAAGTATCGAACGCATTGGTGACACTGCTTCTCCTCCCCAAGCTGATCAAACTCCTTCTATCTTACACTCTGAGTCTGCACAGGCTGCCAATGCCCCTTCTATGTCACAAGGAGGGGTACAGGCCTCAATTCTCCCTAAGGATACTTTGGTGCAACAACACACCTCTGTTGAAGGGCAATCAAATGCACAAAACATTACACCTGCAGAGTCTGTGTCTGCATCTATCCTTGGACAGAGGGATTCTGCAGGTTACTTGGCTGTCTTTAAGGCAGTCATGTTAGCCCCTTGTGCAGCAAAGGGAACCATTGATGGTCCTCTCGATGTCAATGAGAATCTGATCACTATCTCCGGAAGTGATTCTTCATTCGATGATGAGTTTGCCCATCCATCCTCAAGGGATGCTCTGATGGAAGATGCCAGTGGGGGAGTTGATCAAAATCAAGATCAACACATTCCCACTGGCCCTCAGCCTGAATTAAATGTTAATCTTTCTCAGGCTGACCAACTCATCATCAATTCTGACAGATCCACACATGAGACTCACTCTCATGAGCAAATGTTCCAAAACTCCTTAAACCTCCACCCCCTTCTAAATATGCCCAATGACCCTGATGTTAAGGATTGCAGGCTGCTCTTTCCAGAGTCAGTGGCTTTTAAGCCAACTGCAAGTTCTTCCCAAGCTGCCACTATCTCATTTTCAGATGTGGTGGGTCAGCTCACTGAGTTCATTTCAACCTCTAAGGTTGAGAGCTCAAAGCTGACTAAATGCTTGGAAAAGATCCAAAAGGATCAGGATTTGACGGATAAGAAGGTGGATAAGCTGAGTCAAGATCAGACTGCATTGGATGAATATGTTAAGAAAGCAGTTGATTTGATGCAACAGAACCAGAGCAAGCTGACAGAGTCTCTTGATAGTCTTACAAAGTCAGTAAATGAAGAGAATGAAAGGAACAAGAGTACTCTGGGTCAGATTGAAAATGCTGCAACCAAGTTTAAAAGGGAAGTCACCATAGAACTTCGATCTGCAAACAAGTCACAAGCAGATTTCAAGAATGATCTGATTGAAGTTTCTAAGGGTGTTAAATCCAAGATAAAACTCCTCCATGAGGATTATGTTGAGCTAAGAAGAGCCTGCTGTCTCACCAATGTCAAAATTGACTTGATCAACCAGGATCTCAAAGACTTCCTCGTTACTCCAGTAAGCTCTTTCCCTGCTGATGATGACAAAAAGGGGGAGAAGAATGCTACTAAGAGAAAGAGGAGTGCAATGAGTGAAGCTGAAATGGAGCTAGAAAGAGAAAGGCAAAAAGCTCAGGTTGACAAGGACATTGAAGAATACCTTGAAAGATTGAAAGAGAGACAGAATAAGGCCAGAGCTGAGGAGGCACAAAATGATAGAAGATTGGTTGTGCATGGTTCTAGGGTGGAAAGTGAGAAGGAAGATGTGGAAGAGATAAAAAGACCAGAATCTGAGTCTGGTGGTGAAACTGTTGGAAAATTGAATGAAGAAACTGAAAAGGAGAATGATACAACCAAGGGGGAGACTGTTAATGAAATGGGAGATATAAGGAAGGAAGTTGGTGTTGAAAAAGAAAAGAAAGTTGAAAAGAAAAGAAAGTCCTCCCAAACTGTTCCTGTGCAAGCTGTGCCAACTCAAGCTGACCCAGCTCCCAAAGTACAAATTGATGAATCTTCATCCAGTGAAGACACAGCCACTCTGTCCCAGTTCATGATCAAGAAAAGAACTACAGAAGTTGGGTCAAGTGGTGTGAAGATCTTAACTGAGAAAGAAAAGGATTGGGAGATTGCAACTGAAACTGCTCCACAGCTTGGGGTAACAGTTGAGGTGGCATATAAAATGATTAAGGAGGACAGACTAGAAAGAGAGAGAATTGCTGCAACTAAGTCTGATTCTGAAATTTGCCAAGGCTGTTCAAGAACAATTGAATAAGGAAGATGAAGAAGATCTTGCAGCCATTGGTTCTAAAAAGAAAGTTGTGAGCAAAGGAAAAGGAAAGAAGAAAGTGGTGGTTCATTCTACACCATCACAGAAAGTTAAAGATGTGAAAGAAAGTGTGAAAGCCCATAATTGGTTTGATGCTTTGGAGAAAAGACAAGTTACTGAAAAGATCCATTATAGAAGGCATCCAGAACCAATCCTCCATGTTCTACTGAAAAGGCGAAAAGGAAAGAACATTCCCAGCATAAGGTTTACAAGGAGAGGTTATGAAAACAACTGGGAAACCCATGATCTTGACAAACTGCTTGATCTAGGATACACAGAGTGGGTGGAACTACATAATACCATTACTGGTATGTCTGGAGTTCACAAAGAGACAGTCCTGGAAGCCATTGAGAAGAAGTTAGCTGCTATTGTGAAGTATAAGATTGATATCTCTGGCCTTCCAAGACCAATTGCATATGATATGGATTATGAAGATAAGTCAGCTGAGCCACTGAAGAAGAAAAGAAGAAGGTTTGAAAAGATTGATGCTCCTGGAGGTGACCATTCAGTTTTTCTCCAAAACTTGTCTCCTACAGAGTTGCTTGCACAATTATCTTCTGGCGCTATTGACAAGATTCTTGATAATCTTAATCTGTCTCTACCTGCTGGTGTTGAAGATGCAAGATGTGGGAAGTTCATCACTGAACCTGAACATGGGATGTACTTTGTAGATGCTAGAGGGAATTTGGTGTTTCAAAGGACTGCTGAACTAAAACAGGTACCATCTATGCACCTATTTACCTTGTACAGATTCTGCAGAAACTTTAGTGAAGAAGGTAATGGGTATGAGCAGTTCCTTATAGATGAAGGGTTAGATAGGCAATTAGATGTGAAAATTGCTCCATCATTTGAGGTTAAGCAAGAAGCTATTGAAATGCTTGGGGAATAGTGATGTAACATGTAATATCTTTGATTTATTCTTTCTATATATATGCAAAGGCAGTTGTACAAATCTAGTTTCTTGGTTAAAATTTCATATCAGATTGAAAAGAACCCAAAAGATTCAAAGGGTCACAAGCTGTTAGTCATATTTTCGTTTGATTCTTTGTAAGCTGATAGTTAAAAGTGTAGTTGGGTTTTGTCATCATCAAATAGGGGGAGATTGTTGAGTCCCAATGTTAATTGTAAATTTAATGATGACAAATCTGACCTATAAACACTTAGTAATCTTTGGTTCTTGTAATCTGATCTGGGTCAGACTAAGCTGACACAGCTTACGATCTGTCTCTGACCCAGATCATGCTTCATACTTGTAATTGTAATATCATATGGAAGCAAGTGTTATTCAAGCTGCATCAACAATGTATTAGCATTCAGTCCAAGTCGAAGAGGAGGATTGAAGATAGAAGACCAAGATGTTAGTGGAAGACAGCTTGGGAATAGCAGTCAGCTTGGAAACACTTAGGCAGATTGGTGCCTTGACAAACGGCCCAATCTGTGTCTGACAATCAAGTGAAGATAACAACCTGGATTGAAGATAAGGACAAATGACGTGACTAGGAAGATTCCTAGGATCCAGGTTGGTGGTTGTTTTACATATGCGTGTCCATACTCCTATTGGTAGATGAAGAATGTGCGTCAGTACGTGGGGGACCACAAGTACTATGAAAGGCACGATTGATTATTCCTTCATCAACCACTGAATGAAGAATACGTAGCTGCAACGGACACCTAATGAAGGAGCGCTTGTGCCTATAAAAGCCTCATTCATGGATTGCATATGCGTGGCATTTCCTGAGAATCATTCTTCACACAAGTTTCTCTGCTCTTACACACAGCTTAGTCTGTACGAGATCAGCTTGGGCTGATTTTCTTGAGCTGAAACTTATTGATTGTTGTTTGTCATTTCATAGGGTTGTTTAGATATCTATAGGCTATCTTTATTCCGCAATAACCCTGTAATTCTTTGTATAGATTATTTCTTAATAAAGGATTACATTTGAAAATAACAATCTGTGTTCAAGAATGTTTTTAATTCTTTACTGCTTTACTGTTTTAATGATTCCTGCTCTTTACTTACTTGCTTAATATTCATAAACTGAATCTTAAAACGTTTTGTGTTAAAAGTTTGTAAAGATTGTGAAAAGTTGTATTCACCCCCCTCTACAACTGTTCTGTGTTCAATATACTTTGGTATATTGATACACCGTGGGACGTATCAGTAATGTATATATTACCATGCATCGCATGGGGTATAATCTAGTTAATAATAATCAAACATCTTCTTGAAAAGATTTCATAACTTTTTAATCTTGAAAGTGTTGAAGGGATTAACATTCTTATTTAACACCCCTTAAAATACTTTTACTTACACTGTCTTCTTGACATTAGTTACCTTTATACTAATTACATACATTACTTGTTGTCGTCGTCACTGCCTAGTCACCGGCACCACCACGATACCATAGCCTTCAACGTATTGCGTGGATATCCTCTAGTTATTTTAATG
>CM067171.1:79849857-79874857 GCA_034093135.1 Erigeron breviscapus | reverse complement strand
TAGGTATTGAGGTGGTGGTCGGAAACACTTGCAAGAAAAAATTTACTTATCCTCTCGGATGTATTAAAGATGATTGTAAAACAACATGTATAGAAAAGTTTGGACCTGATTCAGATTGTAAGTGCACAGGGTTTTGGACTTGCATTTGTTATCATCCTTGTAACATTGAAATAAGGGGTGGGAGTTTTGACACCACTCTATAGTTCATTCCCTTCACAATTGATTATTAATGCAAGAAATAATTTTCTCCTTATTTTCTTGTACTATAACTAAGAATATTATCATAATTAAGTGTTAGATTACCTGAGTGGGTGATTTTTTGTTTGATTAAGTTTATATTGTGATGTTTTCTTATACAATTCTAGTGTAAATGTCATCCCCAAAAGCCACCACAAGATCCGACCACCTCTATATCGATTATGTAATTGTCTCTAAAATTCATATTTGATCTTTGTAATAGAACACACAATAATCTAATTGTGTGAATCCCACCTGAGTAGCAGTGGGGATTTTGGTTGGTTGATTGATTCAATTTAGATTGAATTAGATAAGATTAAATTGAGATTTAATCTTGTGTTTTCTGGATTATTGAAAGTTTGTTCATGGTATCAGAGCCAGGTTATTAGAGAAGATTATCGCGATTAATCGAATTAATTTTCTATAATAATAAATCTAGGGTTTCGTAATCTCCGATCTAGGGTTTTGCTTATTTTGGGGATTTTGGTTGGTTGATTGATTCAATTTAGATTGAATTAGATAAGATTAAATTGAGATTTAATCTTGTGTTTTCTGGATTATTGAAAGTTTGTTCATGGTATCAGAGCCAGGTTATTAGAGAAGATTATCGCGATTAATCGAATTAATTTTCTATAATAATAAATCTAGGGTTTCGTAATCTCCGATCTAGGGTTTTGCTTATTTTGGGGATTTTGGTTGGTTGATTGATTCAATTTAGATTGAATTAGATAAGATTAAATTGAGATTTAATCTTGTGTTTTCTGGATTATTGAAAGTTTGTTCATGGTATCAGAGCCAGGTTATTAGAGAAGATTATCGCGATTAATCGAATTAATTTTCTATAATAATAAATCTAGGGTTTCGTAATCTCCGATCTAGGGTTTTGCTTATTTTGGGGATTTTGGTTGGTTGATTGATTCAATTTAGATTGAATTAGATAAGATTAAATTGAGATTTAATCTTGTGTTTTCTGGATTATTGAAAGTTTGTTCATGGTATCAGAGCCAGGTTATTAGAGAAGATTATCGCGATTAATCGAATTAATTTTCTATAATAATAAATCTAGGGTTTCGTAATCTCCGATCTAGGGTTTTGCTTATTTTGGGGATTTTGGTTGGTTGATTGATTCAATTTAGATTGAATTAGATAAGATTAAATTGAGATTTAATCTTGTGTTTTCTGGATTATTGAAAGTTTGTTCATGGTATCAGAGCCAGGTTATTAGAGAAGATTATCGCGATTAATCGAATTAATTTTCTATAATAATAAATCTAGGGTTTCGTAATCTCCGATCTAGGGTTTTGCTTATTTTGGGGATTTTGGTTGGTTGATTGATTCAATTTAGATTGAATTAGATAAGATTAAATTGAGATTTAATCTTGTGTTTTCTGGATTATTGAAAGTTTGTTCATGGTATCAGAGCCAGGTTATTAGAGAAGATTATCGCGATTAATCGAATTAATTTTCTATAATAATAAATCTAGGGTTTCGTAATCTCCGATTTAGGGTTTCACTTATTTTGGGGATTTTGTGTTTTGATCTGGTTATTGATAACGGCGTATGATCATTTGATCACCGTTTCAGTTTCTAGATCTGATCGTGGTTGAAAACCCTAATTTTTTGAAAAATTAGGGTTAGGGTTTCTACTATTCATCGACTAAGTGAATCGATTGAATAGTACTGCTGCTCCTGCTTGATTCTGCTATTCATCGACTAAGTGAATCGATAGAATAGTAGAGTTTTCTTCTGCATATTTCATCTGATAGCACTGTTTGTTTTCTTCTTCCCTTTCTCTTTGTTAAATCTATTTTAAAATTGTTTTTTATCTTATTCTCACTCAAAACAACTGTGCTAAACTTGACCTGCTTCCTTGAGAGGTTAGGAATCCTGTCCCTGGAACTTTTGCGAGAATAAGTTCTATTTTCAAAAACTTATATATATAATATTTGTTTTGTTTTTATTTTTTAATTGAGATTATCTGTCTTATTTGTTAGTTGATTTTAATTGTTACTTGTGTTGCTGTTAATTGAGATTAACTGCTATTTGGTTGATTGACTGTTTGATTTGATTGATTACAATGGATGATGATAATGTTAATCATGGTTTTGAGTATGAATATGAAGATTCTGATATTAGTGATAATAATATTACTAAAATAAGTAAACTGGATTTGAGTAGTCCTTTACATTTGCATCCTAATGATTCTTCAACTTTGTCTATTGTTTCTATTAACCTAAAAGGAACTGAAAATTATCAAATATGGAGTTGTGCTATGATTTTAGCTTTAGAAGCAAAAAATAAAATAGGCTTTGTTGATGGTACTTGTAGGAGGTCTAATACTGATGAAGTGTTAGGAAAACAGTGGGATAGATGTAATGCAGTTGTGCTTTCTTGGATTCTTAACTCAATCAATGAAGAGTTGTATCTAGGGAAAAATTTTAGTAGGAAAGCTAGTCTTGTTTGGAAAGAATTAAATGAAACTTATGACAAAGTAGATGGTTCTGTGATTTTTAACTTGCATCATAAAATTAATTCTCTGTGTCAAAATGGTATGCCATTATCTGATTATTATCACAAGTTGAATGCTCTATGGAAACAGTTTGATGCTTTGGTGCAACTGCCTAGATGTACTTGTCATGCTGCTTCTGACTTTGCTAAACATACTCAGTTAATGAAACTTATGACAAAGTAGATGGTTCTGTGATTTTTAACTTGCATCATAAAATTAATTCTCTGTGTCAAAATGGTATGCCATTATCTGATTATTATCACAAGTTGAATGCTCTATGGAAACAGTTTGATGTTTTGGTGCAACTGCCTAGATGTACTTGTCATGCTGCTTCTGACTTTGCTAAACATACTCAGTTAATGAAACTTATGACAAAGTAGATGGTTCTGTGATTTTTAACTTGCATCATAAAATTAATTCTCTGTGTCAAAATGGTATGCCATTATCTGATTATTATCACAAGTTGAATGCTCTATGGAAACAGTTTGATGCTTTGGTGCAACTGCCTAGATGTACTTGTCATGCTGCTTCTGACTTTGCTAAACATACTCAGTTAATGAAACTTATGCAATTTTTGATGGGACTTGATGATATGTATGTGAATGTAAGAAGTACCATTTTAACTAAAGGACCATTACCTGATCTTAAAACTGCTTATTCTATTTTATCTAGAGATGAGTCTCATAGGGGTATTTCTTCTACTTCCACTAATAAATCACAGTCTTCTGCTTTTGTATCAAAAGTTAATTCTACAAGAGGTTTTCCTAATAACAATACTTTTTCAAAAAAATTTAAAAGTAGTACTTCTCAGTATAATAACAAAGGTTCTTCTGTTGTGTGTGAGAATTGTGGTTTCAATGGGCATTCTATTGATAAATGTTTCAAGATTATAGGATATCCACCAGATTTTGGTAAAAAAAGGTTTGCAGGTTCTCAGTCTAATAACAGGAAAGTTGCTAGTAATAATACTTCTGCTGCTTCTTCTTCCTCTCCTTCATTTTCTGATGAACAGTTAACCAGAATCATGAATTTGCTGAAAGATAGTGGTGATACTTCTCAAAATGTGAATGCTAATATGGCATAATGAAAATTTTAACAAGTTTTTCTGTTCTAATGCTAATATGAAACAACATTCTAAAAATCATAGTTGGATAAATGATTCTGGAGCAAATCATCATATAACTTATTCTGAAGATAATTTGGTTGATGTTATTGATATATCTGCTTTAAAAATCAAAGTCAGTCATCCTAATGGCACTTTTGCTTATATTAGAAAAATTGGAAATTTGCAGTTAACTGACTATTTGACTTTATATGATGTACTTGTTGTTCCAGAATATTGTGTTAAGTTGCTTTCTGTACATAAGGTTGCCAAACATAGTAAATTACTTATTGCTTTTGATGAGTCTTTGTGCTATGTAATGACTCAGGGTTTGAATGCAATGAAAGTTCTGGGAACTGGTAAACAACAGGGTGGTTTATACTATATTGATGAATGTTTAAAAGGTATGCCTAGACTTGTTACTTGCAATGTGTCTAAATCTGTGTGGCATGCTAGACTTGGTCACCCTTCTGATGTTGTTTTGAATAAAATACAGTCTTTGCTTAATTTTAAACATGAAAATGAGACTGTGTGTGATATTTGCTATCAAGCTAAACAAACTAGGAATTCATTTCCTCTAAGTGATCATAAATCTACTTTTCTTGGTCAACTTGTGCATTTAGATGTTTGGGGACCTTACAAGGTTACTGGAAGGGGTGGTTATAAGTACTTTTTAACCATTGTTGATGATTATTCTAGAGCTGTTTGGGTTTATTTACTAAAATCTAAAGATGAAGTTCTAGAAAATGTAATTGTGTTTTTTAATTTGATTAAAAATCAATTTAAAACTACCATTAAAACTTTGAGAAGTGATAATGGGACTGAGTTTTTAGATTCTAAGTTTAATGCCTTTGTTGAAACAAATGGTATTATTCATCAAACTTCTAATGTTTATACACCTCAACAAAATGGGGTGGTTGAAAGAAAGCATAGACATCTTTTAAATGTGGCTAGATCTCTTTTGTTTCAGGGGGGACTCCCTCTTAATTTGTGGACTGAATGCATTCTAACTGCTACTTACTTGATTAACAGATTACCATCCTCTGTGCTTAATGGAAAGACCCCTTATGAATTAATCTTTAATCAGTTACCAAATCTCTCTCACTTAAAAACTTTTGGTTGCTTGTGTTTTTCAAAAAACTTAAACAATAATGATAAATTTTCTAGTAGAACTACCAAAAGTATTTTGTTAGGTTACTCATCTTCAAAAAAGGGTTAAAACTTTTGGTTGCTTGTGTTTTTCAAAAAACTTAAACAATAATGATAAATTTTCTAGTAGAACTACCAAAAGTATTTTGTTAGGTTACTCATCTTCAAAAAAGGGTTATAAACTTTTGTCACTTGATGATAATTCAATTTTTGTTTCAAGCGATGTTAAATTTTTTGAACATATTTTTCCTTTAAAACAAAAATCTGGTTTAGTTAAACATTCTGAAAATGATTTCTCTAACTTTTTTGATGATAATGAGTATCCTAAACCACCCTATGATGAAGAGGGAGATAGTGGGATGCCTGATTGTGATGGCAATAGTCCTTCTCATTCTGGCAGTGTTCATGATGACACTACCAATGAGAGTGAGACAGCTGTAACACATGAGGATAGTATACATAACTCTGAGGGTGATGATGGTTTAGATAATCATTTGATTCAAAATAATGATCAATTATTTGAGAATAATGTTGATGATTTAAATGATCAAGTTGAAAATCAAGGTTTAAATAATGACAATATTGATAATCAGTCTTTGAGAAGATCTGATAGAGTTTCTGTTTTTCCTAGAAAGTATGCAGATTTTGTTGTTAATTCCAGTGTTAAGTATGGTCTTGAAAATTTTGTGTGTTATGCTGCTCTTACTAGTAACTGTTTCTCTTTTGTGTCTGTGTTAAATAAAAGCACTGAACCTCAAAGGTACAGTGAGGCATGCAAACACACTGAATGGGTTGATGCAATGAACAAAGAAATAGAAGCTTTACATAGCAATAATACATGGGAATTAACTGATCTTCCTAAAGGCAGAAAGCCTATAGGTTGTAAATGGATATATAAAATAAAATACAAGTCAAATGGAGAAATAGAAAGGTATAAAGCTAGGCTTGTTGCAAAAGGATATAGTCAAAGAGAAGGTGTAGATTTTGATGAAACCTTTTCTCCTGTTGTTAAAATTGTTACTGTTAGGTGTTTGATTACTCTTGCTATTCAAAATGATTGGAATTTATATCAACTTGATATAAACAATGCTTTTTTATATGGTGATCTTGATGAAGTTGTTTATATGAAACCTCCTGAGGGGTTTTGTGATATTAATGATAGTAGAGTTTGCAAACTTAATAAATCTTTGTATGGTTTGAAACAAGCACCTAGGCAGTGGAATGCAAAGTTAACTGAAGCTTTGATTAAACATGGATTTGTTCAAAGTAAGAGTGATTACTTTTTATTCACAAAACAATCTGGTAATTTGTTCATTGCTCTACTTGTGTATGTTGATGATATTATTGTTACTGGTAATGATGAAAAGGAAATTGAGAATTTCAAAACTTATTTAAAAACTCAGTTTCAAATTAAAGATTTAGGGTTACTGAAATATTTTCTTGGAATAGAAGTTATTAAAACTTCTAATGGGGTTTGTTTAAATCAAAGGAAATATTGTTTAGATCTTCTTGAAGAGTTTGGTTTGCTTGCTGGGAAGCCAATTCATGTGCCTTTAGATCCTAATGTGCAACTTTCTAGTGAAGAAAGTAGTTCTGATCCTGTTTTAGATAATATTACTAACTATCAGAAGCTTATTGGTAAATTAATTTATCTAACTCATACAAGACCAGATATTGCATATACTGTACATTGCTTAAGTCAGTTTATGCATAAACCATTAGCTTCACATCTCAAAGTTGCACTCAGAGTTCTTAGATATTTGAAAGGTGCTCCTGGAAAAGGTATTTCTATACTTAAATCTTCTCCCTTGACTCTTGAAGCCTATGTTGATTCTGATTGGGGTAAATGCATTGCTAGTAGAAGGTCTGTAACAGGTTATTGTGTATTTTTTTGTGGATCTTTAGTTTCTTGGAAAAGTAAAAAACAAAACACTGTGTCAAAATCATCTACTGAAGGTGAATATAGAGCTTTAGCTGCTGTTACTTGTGAAGTTATTTGGATAATAAAATTTTTACAGGATTTACAAGTTACTAATGTAATTCCTGTCAAAGTGTTTTGTGATAACAAATCTGCTATAAAAGTGTCTTCCAATCCTGTTTTCCATGAAAGAACTAAACACTTAGAAATTGATCTCCATTTTGTGAGAGAAAAGATTTTGGCAGGGGTCATTAAAGTTGAGAAAATTGAGTCAGCTGATAATATAGCTGATATTCTGACCAAAGGATTGGATACAAAGTCTCATGATATTTTTTGTCAAAAAATGAAGTCAGCTGATAATATAGCTGATATTCTGACCAAAGGATTGGATACAAAGTCTCATGATATTTTTTGTCAAAAAATGAAGTTGGTTAATTTGTTTGAAAATAAGATTAAGGGGGGATGTTAAAAGGAGACCTTGTAATCTTATTCTTGCTTAATATTGATTATATGTGTTAGGACCAGTTCACCTGGAACTGTCCAGTCACCAGTTCACACTGACCAGTCACCAGTTGCATCTGGTGACCCAGTAAACTGGTGACCAAGATGATTTGTCGAGAAATATATTGAAGTCCAGTTGCACCGTACAGTCAACGCAACTGAAGACTTCCTCCAGTTGAGAACTGACCAAGTTGAAGAAGCATTCCAGTTGAAGTCGAAGACAACAAATGGAAGATAGAGAATGGCAATGGCAGCGAAGCCCAGTTGGCATTCTAGTCAGTTACAAACTGGAGACCATCAGTGGAAAGCCCTTACAAAGCTTTACACTGATTACGAGGAATTGACTTGTATGCTTTATGTACCTTTACCCGGATAATAAGCCTTATCTTATTATTTAAGTATTATAAGGTACATAAAGGTGGTTATGTAAAGTCACTTTAACATGCGACTTTACACTGCTTTTTAAGGAATTAAATGTTATTCCTTAAATGCTCCCAACCACATTTGTACGGCTAAAGTTAACATCCCAATGTTAACTTTGCCTATAAATACAAGTCATTGCACAACCAAGAATATAACTTCTTCGAATAAACTTCGATAGAGTTCACACTTTGCAAACCTGCAATATTCTTGGTGAACTTGTGCAATCTTCTCTCAATCGCTAAAAGGAACATTTCACAACTTTAAGTGTTTCGATTGTCTTGAGAAATTCCGAGTGTAGATCAATTGTATTTCATAGGTTGTTAGGATATTTACATTCGTGTATTATCTTGGTTCCGCATCAACCTTGTAATTTGTTTAATATCAATAAATAAATTACACATTGAAAAATACATATTGTCTCATCAAGTTATCTTACAAGTTATTTGTATTATTGCATTGTTCTTTACTTATTGTCTTTTATATAAGTAATCTATCTAGAACTTGGTATATACACACTGCAACTGGTCGTCTCCAGTTCAGTGCATATATTGCAAAGTAACTCCACCATCGACATAGAGGTGTCTTCAGTAGTACCATCTAACGAGTTGGGACTTACAAGTAGTATCAGAGCAGAAGGCTAATAAACTTGCCTAGATCTGCTTTTTTTTTTTTTTTTTTTTTTTTTTTTTTTTTTTTTTTTTTTTTTTTTTTTTTTTTTTTTTTTTTTTTTTTTTTTTTTTTTTTTTTTTTTTTTTTTTTTTTTTTTTTTTTTTTTTTTTTTTTTTTTTTTTTTTTTTTTTTTTTTTTTTTTTTTTTTTTTTTTTTTTTTTTTGATTTCTGACCAAAGGATTGGATACAAAGTCTCATGATATTTTTTGTCAAAAAATGAAGTTGGTTAATTTGTTTGAGAATAAGATTAAGGGGGGGGGGGGGGGGGGGGGGGGGGGGGGGGGGGGGGGGGGGGGGGGGGGGGGGGGGGGGGGGGGGGGGGGGGGGGGGGGGGGGGGGGGGGGGGGGGGGGGGGGGGGGGGGGGGGGGGGGGGGGGGGGGGGGGGGGGGGGGGGGGGGGGGGGGGGATGTTAAAAGGAGACCTTGTAATCTTATTCTTGCTTAACTATTGCTTATTATATGTGTTAGGACCAGTTCACCTGGAACTGTCCAGTCACCAGTTCACACTGACCAGTCACCAGTTGCATCTGGTGACCAGTAAACTGGTGACCAGTTCACCTAGAACTGGCCAGTCACCAGTTCACACTGACCAGTCACCAGTTGCATCTGGTGACCCAGTAAACTGGTGACCAATCACAGTATATTGACCAGTCACCAGTTCACCTGACCAGTCACCAGTTCACACTGACCAGTCACCAGTTCACACTGACCAGTCACCAGTTCACACTGACCAGTCACCAGTTGCATGACCAGTACCAGTAACTGCCAGTCACCAGTTCACACTGACCAGTCACCAGTTCACTCTGACCAGTCACCAGTTCACTCTGACCAGTTCACCAGTTAACTGAGGTCACCAGTTCACCTGGAACTAGTTCACACTGACCAGTCACCAGTTCACACTGACCAGTCACCAGTTGCATCTGGTGACCCAGTAAACTGGTGACCAAGATGATTTGTCGAGAAATATATTGAAGTCCAGTTGCACCGTACAGTCAACGCAACTGAAGACTTCCTCCAGTTGAGAACTGACCAAGTTGAAGAAGCATTCCAGTTGAAGTCGAAGACAACAAATGGAAGATAGAGAATGGCAATTGCAGCGAAGCCCAGTTGGCATTCTAGTCAGTTACAAACTGGAGACCATCAGTGGAAAGCCCTTACAAAGCTTTACACTGATTACGAGGAATTGACTTGTATGCTTTATGTACCTTTACCCGGATAATAAGCCTTATCTTATTATTTAAGTATTATAAGGTACATAAAGGTGGTTATGTAAAGTCACTTTAACATGCGACTTTACACTGCTTTTTAAGGAATTAAATGTTATTCCTTAAATGCTCCCAACCACATTTGTACGGCTAAAGTTAACATCCCAATGTTAACTTTGCCTATAAATACAAGTCATTGCACAACCAAGAATATAACTTCTTCGAATAAACTTCGATAGAGTTCACACTTTGCAAACCTGCAATATTCTTGGTGAACTTGTGCAATCTTCTCTCAATCGCTAAAAGGAACATTTCACAACTTTAAGTGTTTCGATTGTCTTGAGAAATTCCGAGTGTAGATCAATTGTATTTCATAGGTTGTTAGGATATTTACATTCGTGTATTATCTTGGTTCCGCATCAACCTTGTAATTGTTTAATATCAATAAATAAATTACACATTGAAAAATACATATTGTCTCATCAAGTTATCTTACAAGTTATTTGTATTATTGCATTGTTCTTTACTTATTGTCTTTTATATAAGTAATCTATCTAGAACTTGGTATATACACACTGCAACTGGTCGTCTCCAGTTCAGTGCATATATTGCAAAGTAACTCCACCATCGACATAGAGGTGTCTTCAGTAGTACCATCTAACGAGTTGGGACTTACAAGTAGTATCAGAGCAGAAGGCTAATAAACTTGCCTAGATCTGCTAAGATGAACACTACTGAAGGTGGAGATGGTTCTGGTTCAGGTGAAAACCCCTCGAATACAAATGCACAACCTTTTCAAAATGTTAACACCAACCCTCCTCCTCCTACTGCCCCAAACCATGTCCATGTACACTACTCTAACACTCCTGTTCCAAAATTTGATGGAAACAGTGAGACATTCGGTACATGGAAGGCTAGAATGCTTTTGCATTTTGGTGGGATTGAAAGGTATATGTTGAAAATCCTTAAGGATGGACCATATATACCCATGTCCCTTGGGGTTAGTCCTCTTCTTGATCCAACTGGAAGAAGAGGTTCAAGGGAAAAGCCTGAAGACCATTGGTCTGATGAGGATCGCAGACTGGTGGACTTGGACATCATACTGAAAAAGGTATGTGACTATGATAACCAGGTTGACCCTGAACTAAAACTGGACCTGGCTGAATCATTAAGTGGTGATTTGGCATTTGTGGAAACTGTTAGAGCTGATAGTGAAAGATATCTTTACACTATCTTAATTGAACTGAACAATGTTAAACCACAACTAAATGATTTGCAAAGTGTCCAGTTGGCTCTCAAGGAGTCAGTTTTAAAGATTGAGGCTTTAGAACTTGATAATCAAAATTATTTTCTGATTTTGAAAAAGCACAAAAGATTATCAAGTCATGGGTAAAAGCATCTGGCAAAAACTACGATGCATTTTCAAGAACTATCGATGCCCAGAAAAATGCATGGAAATCTGAAGATCTGGAGATGGCAGCTCTTATACCAGATCTTCATGCATTGCCTCCAGCTCTCCAGGTTGAAACACCTTATGATCAACCTGAAGCTGTTGAAACTGAAACCAATGAGACCACCCCCTTTGAGGTTAAAACTGGAGCCAAACAGGCTAAAGCTTCAGTCAAAAAGGCCACTGGTAACAAGCCTTTACCTCAAAAGTCTAAGGTGCCCAAGACCCGACAGACTAAAGCACCAGTTGAACCAAGGTCCAAGGTTCAACTGCCTGATCAAAATAATACACATTAAAAAATACATATTGTCTCATCAAGTTATCTTACAAGTTATTTGTATTATTGCATTGTTCTTTACTTATTGTCTTTTATATAAGTAATCTATCTAGAACTTGGTATATACACACTGCAACTGGTCGTCTCCAGTTCAGTGCATATATTGCAAAGTAACTCCACCATCGACATAGAGGTGTCTTCAGTAGTACCATCTAACGAGTTGGGACTTACAAGTGGTATCAGAGCAGAAGGCTAATAAACTTGCCTAGATCTGCTAAGATGAACACTACTGAAGGTGGAGATGGTTCTGGTTCAGGTGAAAACCCCTCGAATACAAATGCACAACCTTTTCAAAATGTTAACACCAACCCTCCTCCTCCTACTGCCCCAAACCATGTCCATGTACACTACTCTAACACTCCTGTTCCAAAATTTGATGGAAACAGTGAGACATTCGGTACATGGAAGGCTAGAATGCTTTTGCATTTTGGTGGGATTGAAAGGTATATGTTGAAAATCCTTAAGGATGGACCATATATACCCATGTCCCTTGGGGTTAGTCCTCTTCTTGATCCAACTGGAAGAAGAGGTTCAAGGGAAAAGCCTGAAGACCATTGGTCTGATGAGGATCGCAGACTGGTGGACTTGGACACCAGACTGAAAAACATGATCCTTGGGGCTGTCCCTGAAGACCTAATTCCAACACTTGTGTTGTTTCCCAGTGCCAAGTCTATGTGGGATGAATTAGTGATTCAATTTGAAGGAGGTGATGACACAATTGTCACCAGAAAAGTTGCTTTGAACAAGAAGTATGAATCCTTCTTTGCCTTGCCCAATGAAAGTCTAACTGGTACATACACCAGATTTTCTAGCCTCATCAATCAGTTGAGAGGATTGGGTGTAGAGAAGGATAAGGATATTCTTCTTGAGAAGTTTTGTGATATTCTTCCTTCCAAATGGGAAAACATGGTTCTTGTCTTGAGACAAGGTAAAACCTTGCACACTCATACTCTTGCATCGCTCTATGGAGCCTTCAGATTCACTGAAGATAATAATGCTGCAAGACTTGTGGCTGAGCAAGATGCCATGAACCATGCCCAGAGTCCCAAGGTTGCTAGTGCAACTGAGCGACCTTGTGCTGCTTTAATGTCTGCTGAGAGTGTCCAGGTACACTCGATGAAGGAGATGTTGAACAGTTTCTTAAACTCTGGACTGACCACTGAAAACAGTGATGGTTGTAATGAAACTGACGATGATGATCTGGTCGCCATGATTGCTAAAACCTTTAATAGGTTTAAGCATAAATCCAAAAGATTTAATGGCCCCAACAATGCTTCCAGCTCCAGCTCTCTGGATAAGACCAATCTTACATGCTATAAGTGTGGTAAGAAAGGTCATTTTATGAAGGAATGCAGATCTAGTCAGTTGAACAACCAAACTGGCCCCTCTGTCCCTAATTTCAATCGGCCTGATGATAGCTACAAAGCTAAATACAAGAAGCTTAAGGCCCAGATTGCCCTCCTGTCCATGGAAAAGAAAAAGGATCAGTGCTTAATGGCACAAACTGAGGGAAAATGGGAGTACTCTGATGACTCATCTGATGATGAAGAAGAGGAAAGGGACATGTGCTTCATGGCCTTGGAAGATCAACAACAGCAACACGTGGTGAAAGAAGATGTCATCTCTGGAAGATGGGTGGACATCATACTGAAAAAGGTATGTGACTATGATAACCAGGTTGACCCTGAACTAAAACTGGACCTGGCTGAATCATTAAGTGGTGATTTGGCATTTGTGGAAACTGTTAGAGCTGATAGTGAAAGATATCTTTACACTATCTTAATTGAACTGAACAATGTTAAACCACAACTAAATGATTTGCAAAGTGTCCAGTTGGCTCTCAAGGAGTCAGTTTTAAAGATTGAGGCTTTAGAACTTGATAATCAAAAGTTATTTTCTGATTTTGAAAAAGCACAAAAGATTATCAAGTCATGGGTAAAAGCATCTGGCAAAAACTACGATGCATTTTCAAGAACTATCGATGCCCAGAAAAATGCATGGAAATCTGAAGATCTGGAGATGGCAGCTCTTATACCAGATCTTCATGCATTGCCTCCAGCTCTCCAGGTTGAAACACCTTATGATCAACCTGAAGCTGTTGAAACTGAAACCAATGAGACCACCCCCTTTGAGGTTAAAACTGGAGCCAAACAGGCTAAAGCTTCAGTCAAAAAGGCCACTGGTAACAAGCCTTTACCTCAAAAGTCTAAGGTGCCCAAGACCCGACAGACTAAAGCACCAGTTGAACCAAGGTCCAAGGTTCAACTGCCTGATCAAAATAATATTTTGGTTAATCTGGAAAGACAACTCCAACTTTTGTCTCGGCAGGTTCAGAGTTGTACTGCCCGGATTAACAATCTGGAAGGAGGTTTATCACCTCCAGTTTTCAAACAAAATATTAAACCACTCCCTTCTGTACCTAAACTAAAGAATGTTCCTTCTGGAACAAAATCTGGTAAAATTAAAGGGAGTAAGTATCAAATACCAATTGTTTTTACTCCTGCACCTGGAGCTGGTGATAATGCTCCAGATGTAGCCTCCAGTTCAACACCTCAACAATCAACTGTGGCTTCTGTAGAGAAGTCCAGTGGACCCATCAAGAAAAGATGGGTTCACAAAAAGAACTAATGATTTTTGTGTGTGTGTAGGGCGATCGAAAGAAAAATATCTGGTATCTGGACAGCGCTGCTGGCCGGACTATGACCGGATGTAAGCCCCTACTGGAAGAGTTCACTGTCCAAGATGGACCGACAGTGACGTTTGGTAACGATCAATCTAGAAAGACTGAAGGATATGGTGTGCTCAATAATGGACAAGTCGAATTCAAAAGAGTTGCATTTGTGAATGGTTTGAAATACAACCTGATCAGTGTCAGCCAACTTTGCGATGATGGCTTCAGAGTATTGTTCGATATTGCACAAGGCACCATATTTAACAAGGATTGGAAAGTGGTGATGATTGCACCAAGAAAAGGGAATGTGTACATCATGGATATGGAACCAGCTCCAAAAGAGCAATGTTTCTATACCAAGGCTGATGAGGACACCAACTGGCTATGGCATAAAAGATTATCCCATCTTAATTTTAAAAACATTAACAAGTTGTCTCGCAAGCAACTGGTTGATGGGATACCTCAAATTTCCTTCAATAAGGAAAAGCCATGTCCAGGGTGTGAGATGGGCAAGCAGAAAAGAGCCAGTTTTAAAACTAGGCAAAATTTTAGCATCACTGAACCTCTTCACATGCTTCATATGGATTTTTTTGGTCCAGTGAATGTTCAAACTAGAGCTGGAAAGAAGTACACTCTAGTTGTGGTTGATGAATTCACCAGATATTGCTGGGTGGTATTCATCAGATCCAAAAGTGATGCTCCTGCTGAAGTCATCTCACTTATCAAACGAATTGAGCTCAAGTATACTCGAAAAGTTTGTCAGTTGCGAAGTGATAATGGTACTGAATTCCAAAACAAAGTACTTGAAACATTTTGCAATGACACTGGCATCTCTCAAAACTTCTCATCAGTTCACTCTCCAGAGCAAAATGGAGTTGTTGAAAGAAAGAATCGTACACTGATAGAAGCCGCCAGAAGTATGCTATCTGAATCTGGTCTTCCCACCAGTTTTTGGGCTGAGGCAGTTGCAACTGCTTGTCACACCTAAAACCGGTCAGTCTACATCAAGAGACATAAGAAGACTGCCTACGAAGTACTCAGGAATCGTAAACCAAATATTGGATATTTCCATGTATTTGGTTGTCCAGTTTATATACTGAACGATTCCAGTCAGCTTGGAAAGTTTGATGCAAAAGCTGATGAAGACACCAACTGGCTATGGCATAAAAGATTATCCCATCTTAATTTTAAAAACATTAACAAGTTGTCTCGCAAGCAACTGGTTGATGGGATACCTCAAATTTCCTTCAATAAGGAAAAGCCATGTCCAGGGTGTGAGATGGGCAAGCAGAAAAGAGCCAGTTTTAAAACTAGGCAAAATTTTAGCATCACTGAACCTCTTCACATGCTTCATATGGATTTTTTTGGTCCAGTGAATGTTCAAACTAGAGCTGGAAAGAAGTACACTCTAGTTGTGGTTGATGAATTCACCAGATATTGCTGGGTGGTATTCATCAGATCCAAAAGTGATGCTCCTGCTGAAGTCATCTCACTTATCAAACGAATTGAGCTCAAGTATACTCGAAAAGTTTGTCAGTTGCGAAGTGATAATGGTACTGAATTCCAAAACAAAGTACTTGAAACATTTTGCAATGACACTGGCATCTCTCAAAACTTCTCATCAGTTCACTCTCCAGAGCAAAATGGAGTTGTTGAAAGAAAGAATCGTACACTGATAGAAGCCGCCAGAAGTATGCTATCTGAATCTGGTCTTCCCACCAGTTTTTGGGCTGAGGCAGTTGCAACTGCTTGTCACACCTAAAACCGGTCAGTCTACATCAAGAGACATAAGAAGACTGCCTACGAAGTACTCAGGAATCGTAAACCAAATATTGGATATTTCCATGTATTTGGTTGTCCAGTTTATATACTGAACGATTCCAGTCAGCTTGGAAAGTTTGATGCAAAAGCTGATGAGGACACCAACTGGCTATGGCATAAAAGATTATCCCATCTTAATTTTAAAAACATTAACAAGTTGTCTCGCAAGCAACTGGTTGATGGGATACCTCAAATTTCCTTCAATAAGGAAAAGCCATGTCCAGGGTGTGAGATGGGCAAGCAGAAAAGAGCCAGTTTTAAAACTAGGCAAAATTTTAGCATCACTGAACCTCTTCACATGCTTCATATGGATTTTTTTGGTCCAGTGAATGTTCAAACTAGAGCTGGAAAGAAGTACACTCTAGTTGTGGTTGATGAATTCACCAGATATTGCTGGGTGGTATTCATCAGATCCAAAAGTGATGCTCCTGCTGAAGTCATCTCACTTATCAAACGAATTGAGCTCAAGTATACTCGAAAAGTTTGTCAGTTGCGAAGTGATAATGGTACTGAATTCCAAAACAAAGTACTTGAAACATTTTGCAATGACACTGGCATCTCTCAAAACTTCTCATCAGTTCACTCTCCAGAGCAAAATGGAGTTGTTGAAAGAAAGAATCGTACACTGATAGAAGCCGCCAGAAGTATGCTATCTGAATCTGGTCTTCCCACCAGTTTTTGGGCTGAGGCAGTTGCAACTGCTTGTCACACCTAAAACCGGTCAGTCTACATCAAGAGACATAAGAAGACTGCCTACGAAGTACTCAGGAATCGTAAACCAAATATTGGATATTTCCATGTATTTGGTTGTCCAGTTTATATACTGAACGATTCCAGTCAGCTTGGAAAGTTTGATGCAAAAGCTGATGAAGGGGTATTTTTAGGCTATTCAGATATTCGAAAGGCCTTTAGAGTTTATAATTATAGACTCCAAAAGGTGCATGAGACAATTCATGTCACATTCGATGAATCAACTGAAGCAATCAACAAGAGACCAAGCCTTGATATTTCTCCAGTCATTCCAATCAACTTTGGTGAAACTGACCAAGTTCATCGGTCAGTTGTTTCACCAGAAGATGCTTCCAGTTACAACAAACTGGAACCAGTCAAGAAGAAGAAAAGCACCAGTGACACATCATTTTATCCTTCTATCAATTTCAACTTACCACAAGAATTGGTGATTGGATCTGATGTTCATGCCATTCCAATATCAGCACCAGTTCAAGCACCTACTTCTCCAGTTACTCATGAAATACCTTCAACTGAGGAATTTCATGATGCTAATCGAGACCTCATTAACTCTGATGAGGATGTAGAAGTTGTTTGGACTGATCCTTCTCCAGATGCTGCTGCAACTGAAGAAGATCTCCAGGTGACTTGCACTGATATTGTAGTTCACCAGCCTAGTCAATACACTAGATGGACTCGAGCCCACCCAATTGAACAGATTGTGGATGATCCAACTAGTGGGGTTCAGACTAGAAGAGCCACCAGTGAGCAATGCTTAAACGTCACCTTCTTATCTTTAATTGAACCAAAGAAGATTGACGAGGCTATGGCAGACCCAAGCTGGGTGGAAGCTATGCAAGAAGAGCTCCTCCAGTTTGAAAGGAACAATGTTTGGGAGCTTGTTCCTTGTCCACCAGGGTTAAAGAAAGAACCTATTGGTACCAGATGGGTCTACCGAAACAAAATGGATGAAGATGGCCATGTTGTAAGAAACAAGGCCAGACTAGTTGCCCAGGGTTATTGTCAAGCAGAGGGCGTTGACTTTGATGAAACTTTTGCTCCAGTTGCAAGACTTGAAGCCATAAGAATATTCTTGGCTTATGCAGCCCATCTGCAGTTCAAGGTCTTCCAGATGGATGTCAAAAGTGCGTTCCTTAATGGAACATTGGAAGAAGAAGTTTATGTTAAGCAGACTCCAGGTTTCATCGATGAAAAGCATCCTCATTGGGTTTATAGACTGAACAAAGCATTGTATGGTCTAAGACAAGCCCCAAGAGCCTGGTATGATACTTTAACTAAACATCTTCTTAAAAATGGCTTTCAAAGAGGTGCAATAGATAATACCTTGTTTATCTTGAAAGAAAGAGGTAATATCTTATTGGTACAAATTTATGTTGATGACATTATTTTTGGTTCAACTGATGATGCAATGTGTAAAAAGTTTTCTAAAATCATGTCATCTGAGTATGAGATGAGTTTAATGGGTGAATTAACATTTTTCTTAGGTCTTCAGATTAAGCAAACTGAAAATGGAATTTTCATAAACCAAGGAAAATATGTCAGAGATTTGTTAAGAAAATACAAATATGATTCAATCCCATCAAAAAACACACCTATTGCAGCACCATTGAATTTGGACTCTGACCCAACTGGCAAACCAGTTAACATAACTGACTATAGAGGTATGGTTGGTTCACTGATGTACTTAACTGCCAGTCGACCAGATATAATGTTTGCAACATGTTTATGTGCCAGGTTTCAGGCTAACCCTAAAGAATCACATTTGCACGCTGTAAAGCGTATCTTTAGATACCTGAAAGGGTGTCCTAATCTTGGTCTTTGGTACCCCAAAGGCTCAGGATTAGATCTAATGGGTTATTCAGATTCTGATCATGCAGGTTGTAAGATAGATAGAAAATCAACAACTGGTGGTTGTCATTTCCTTGGAGGGAAAACTGGTAAGTTGGACCAGCAAGAAGCAGACTTCAGTCTCTATGTCCACTGCTGAGGCAGAGTACATTTCTGCGGCCAGTTGCTGTGCCCAGATTCTCTAGATCAAGAACCAGTTACTAGATTATGGTCAGAAGTTTACTAAGACCCAATCTTTTGTGACAACACCAGTGCAATTGCTATATCTCACAACCCAGTGATGCACTCCAAAACAAAGCATATTGACATCAGGTATCATTTCATTCGAGATCATGTTATGAAAGGAGATATTGAAATTCATTTCATCCCCACTGACAAACAGTTAGCTGATGTTTTTACTAAACCTCTCGATGAGAAAACCTTTAAACATCTCATCAGCGAACTGGGAATGTTAAACCCTTAACTGGAGCTTTCTTTGTTATTGAACGCGTCAGTGACACTGATGAAGTTCTCAAGTTAAGGAGGTCCAGATAATCTTTGCTCGCCAGGCTATCGAACGCCTTTGTGATACTATCTTGGCACTAATTGATTACTGATCATCATTTTAGGGGGAAAGACTCAAAATAATTTTCTGACTAAAATTCGTTTTTGTTTGAAAATACAACTGGAGAACTCTTCAGTTGGAAACTGGTACTGGACTGATCCTCCAGTTACCAGGTTCAGTCTTTGTCTAAATTTTTATAACGTTACAAATACTTGGTCAATATGTGTGACACGTGATGATACTCGAGTGTTTTAAACCACTTGATATCGTGATCTGACGTGTTTGAAACCATTTTAGTACTTGACAACTGTTTGTATTGGGAAAACAAAAAGTGAGTGGGGACATGGGTAAAGTAAGCCGTCGTAGCATTTAATGCTGACATGGTAACATTTAATGGTTACATGGAAAGTTATATTTTTATTTCAAAACTCAAACTCATTTTGTCAAAATATCTTCAAAATTGATTTGGTTTAATAAAATATAATTTTTGGTTTTACATTGGGATCTTGAATCCCCTTATAAATACCCTTATTTACTCCGTAACTCATTTATTTTTTCTTTCTCTTACATTCCTTCATTTACTTCCAATCATCAATATTGCTTCATTCTTCTTGTGAATCCCTCGATAGCCACTGATCGCTCTCGAGATCGTCTATTGTTATGTCGTGAGTGCGGAATCCTCACGAGATAACTAGTTTGATTAGTTATCGTATATATTGCTAATTATATCAATATAATCAGCCTTATGTGATCTATCTTCGTTTTCTATAGCTTAGAAACGAACATAGTCGCCTTTGGTGTGTATAATATCAACTGGCATCATCAATTTAGGGTTTCCAATCGTTTATATATGTTCACGATCGATATTGGGCTTGCTGGGCTTTGTTCTTACGAACTTAGCAGCCCAGCCCATAAAACGAAGATTATCTTCGTTAGTACTAAATACCATCAACATCTATGCTTAGTTATTTTCCAAGTACTTTATGTACAAGAAACCTAACATATATTATGTTTGTACTTGTATGATATACATAACAAACATCATATATAAACATATAAATAACACCAAAACATGTAATCAATCATTACTAAAACACAAAGTCCATAATCTATCAATTACATATAAATGAATAAGACATAATCAAATCTAAGTTGCTGTTATCACATCAACATGCATCAACAAACTCCCCCTTGACAGCAGCATCTTCGATTTCTTCAGTCTTAAAAAAAAAATCTTCATCATCCATCAAATAACAATCGTTTGCTATTTGCATGGATATTTTCATGTAAACAGACTTGGAGAATCTTACGATATCGATCTTCTTCATTCTTCCAAAATGGTAAAAATGAGCATTCAGTATCGTATAATTTTCTCTGATCATTTCTTGAGAAGTTCACCAATTGCATTGGATCATACATCCTTCTCAACAATATCTTCTTCTTTGAGTCTGCATACATCTTGGCTTCACCAGAATTTCGATCAATCTCCCAATTATCCATCTTATCCAAGACATCTTGTGCCCATTTCTTGGCAGGGACTTTGATCATACATTTGATATCACGTTGAACATACTCAACACTTTTATCTGGCTTAACCACCTTCTTCTTTCGTCTTGGTTCAATATGAAACTTTGGTTTTTCTGAGTCTTTCATATTCGATCTCAACTTGAAATCTTCATGAAGATTCTTACCAATCACATCTGCAAGACCATAACTACTTGGATTGACAATCCTGTTATTTCCTAGTTCATGTAAGTCTTCTTCACACAAACTTCTGAAATGTCTCTCATGCCATGCTAGATATTGACAACCTTCTGGTCTTTTAAGAACAAACAGCTTCAGTTCTTCATCATAAAATCAACTCCAGATTATTGTCTTATATCTTGCAGCATCTTTATCTGAGATATGAGTCCAATACATGATGGGTTTCATAGTATCCCATGTGACTATATAATCATTGATTCTTTGACCAGGCACAAGTCTATCAATCTCATGTAGTGGATCATCTTCTCTGAGAGGTACGGGATAATTATTTGGATTAAAAGGTCTTGTCAAATTGATTTCCCAGTGAAAAGGAATCAATGCATCATCAATCCTAGCATATACCACGAAGTTTAAAACTTTAGCGGAGCTACTAATTGAAGTTTGAAGCATTCTTTCCTTAACTTCTTTCCTCTTTATTTCCAACTCTTTTCTTTCTTCCAAAGATGGGTCTTCAGGAGTTGAATCCCAAACATCATCAAACCCATAAGGTTTCTTGAATATATTTATATCCGGTTCAGGAACAAGCTCACCCTCCTCAAGTTCATCACCATCGAAGAGTAATTCTGTATCATCTGTATCATCTATTAAGATTACACAAAATGAACACCAGAATACAATGAATAATCATGATAATAATAATAAAGATGAAATATAATTTCATTGAAATAAGATAAATTACATTCACATGTCGTAAACTTATTACATGCAACCTAATATACACTTTATCAATCTTTATCAAAATCATAAGTTGAATCAGAATCAGAATCAGATTCCAAGGCTGTTTGCCTTTGAATCTGTAATTCTTTTCCTCTTTCAGTTTTTGCTTCTTGCTGTTTATCTAATAAGTTATCAAATACAGAATGAAAAGCATTTTCTTCGGTATTACAGTCATGTCCAAATTTTGCCTTAACTTCACGCTTTAATCGTTCAGTTTCAGCTTCAACTTGATCATCACTTAAATAATCAACCGATTTTGAAGAATTACCTGAATCAAGTGCTTCAATAACTTCAGCCTCTCGAGGAGCACTTGAACCACCCGCACCAAAAGTACCAGTCTGGGTAGTATCTCTTTCTGTCTCCCCCTGAGTCTCAACCCCTTTTCCTTTGTCAGAACTGGGCGAGAATCACTCCTATTACCAGCATCATCAGCATCATCATCATCATTCTGACGTCTTGGCTGAACTGCTGATAATCTGCAGACTTCTTCAGGAACATCTCCCCCTTGATTCTTGACCCAGTTGATCAAAAAGGTCAAAGTACCTCGAACAGTCGTAAGATCAGACTCTAACGTATCAACATGAGTCTGAAGAACATCTATACGCCTAACTAGGGAGTAATCTGAAGGAATAGGAGGAAAAGTAGGCAATCTGGGCAATATTGATCTGGCAGGAGGCAAAAGTGGACGTAACGTACACTGCCAGCAACAGTAGGAACTGGTGCTGTTGAGACAGCAGGAATATCAGCAGCAGCTGCAGATACTGAAGTATCCTCAGAAATTCTTGCACGCTTAGCTCTGCGATAAGTGAGAGGAGCATCCAGTGTCCTCTTCGATCCAACATTACTTGTACCTTCATGTAATGGACTTGATCCCATATCTCTATGTTCCAATTGTTCTTGATAAGCAGATACAACTTCTTGTTCAGCACCAACATTCTCATCCAGATTAACTTCTTCTTGAACAGATTGATTCGTTTCAGAAAGAACCGGTGAAGAATGACATGCCTTACTCCGACGCTCTCGGCGTAAAGCACCAGGTACATCTTCTCGAGAAAAAGTGATATGAATTATCACTTCCTGAAACAGCAGGTACATCATGAGCCATCTTAGTTCGATGCTCATTATCAGAATCAGCAGCGACACTATCATATTCATCTGTGTCTGCTTCAACAACATCATCACCACCATCATTCCCACTATCAGAATCATCAGAATCACCATCCGAACTATCATCTGAACTCTCTTCATTCTCATGATCAGAATTGTCTTCATCATCCACTAACATATCATTCTCAAAGCGAGATCGATAATTTGGATTAATCAAATGACCAAACAAAGGTGGATTATTTAGACCAGCTACATTTCGAGTATTGGCATCTAAATCAGCAAATATACGTAAAGGCCAAGCATGTGGTACATAGCGAGGACCTTGATCAAATACCAAGTTCGGACAAAATGTCTAACTATCGCCATAACAAAACGAGGATATAATAGAAACCTATTCTTCGCCTTGGCATTGATTTGATCAACAAACGCATGATAGAAGTATGTTGAAAAACGGATAAGGTCGATTATAGACCAAAGCAACCATCTGCGAAGAAATCTGAGCAGAAAGCTAATCAAATCCAGCCTTACGATTGCTCAGACTAACTAACAACACGTACGCAAGGTATCTCCAACGTCCTTGAAATCCACTCTTATCAAAAGGAAGCTTTATTTGACCAACATATCCTATTCTTTGAAAACACCGACGAATAAGGTCAAAATCATAAGCTAATTCTACTGCTTCGTCTGATTCATCACCCAAGTGCAGAATTTCACGAAGTATCGCAGCATTAAAATCAAAAGTGATTCCTTCGACAGTTGCTCTAACAAAGCTACGACCATTAACCATGACCTGATGAGCAGTCCTCCAGAAATCATCAATATATTGCCTAACCAATCTAGGTGAATCACAGAATGCAAAAGAAAGCCTAGAACGAGCAATAAAATCAAACATTTCATGATAGCGTTCACAATTATGCTGATCTGGATCCAGATTTAAGGCCAGATTGTGCTTCTTAAAGAACTGACGTGGAGCAAGAGCCATTTCTGCAAAAGAAATCATAATTGAAAAACAATTATAGGATTAGCACAAGAAATGAATAGCAGTCTTAGATGAACTTAATCAATAATCTCATAAGTTGGAACTGTACAAAATTAGTTTTTAAGTTCGTAAGTTAAGAATGTACGAAGATAGACTTTAAGTTCGTTAGTTAGGAATGAACGAAGATAGACTTTAAATTCGTTGGATAACAATAAACGAAAATAGGTGTTAAGTTCGTTGGGTAACAATGAATGAAGATAGCTTAGAAGCATTACTAAGTTCGTTTGTCACAAAAACTCCTAAGTTCGTTAGTTGAAGGAAAAGTCTAAGTTCGTAAACTCTGTTTGAGAACCTAAGTTCGTAGAGATAAACGAAGTCTAAGTTCGTAGACATTCTGAACAGCCTGTTGGTTCCAAAATAAAACTTTTGATTCTTAAAACATTGATGAACACTGGATTTGCCCAAAATTAATTACAAAAACATTTGTAACTCTTAAAAGAAGCATAACCCATTTCGATTTTACAAACGAATTAAGGATTCAACGGATTAAAATTAAAAACGAAATTAAACCCTAAAAAAATATATATCAAAACCGAATGAGTTCATGTAAAAATTGGGCAAAAACAAGAATCAAGAATTTGGGAATTGTGAATGACGAAGCTAGATAAGATACCTGAATCACTTATTTCAACAAAAATCGAAATAACAAGCAGAGAATCAAATGAAATCAAGTGATTTAATTGATGAAAATATAGGGGTTTATTCAGCTTAAATTCGTTTTTCTTTAAGAATGAATGCAATGTAAAAGATAGAACGAATTAAGTTGATATTTATATAGATGGTTAAAAGATGGGTCAAAACGGGTCGGTTAGAAGGTCGGTCGAAAATAAGGTAGAACGAAGTTAACCTTCGTAAAATCAACTCGAACGAAGATAGAGGTTATCTTCGTTTAAAACCAAATGAAACGAATTTAGATGTAACAGAATGAGTCCAATTTTCTGAAGTACAATTCCAAACGAAGTTAATCACTATCTTCGTAAGAACAATTTAGTACTTAGAAAATTTTTCAAGATTCGTCATCACGAAACTTTCCACGATGCAACCCTTTTGACCTAATCCTGTACATAGCAACAACTCGTTAAAAGCAACTTATTCATGCCTTGTACCAAGAAATACCACCATCTAAAATCATCATCATAATGTAAGTATTTTACAAACATTATAATCTTGAATTAAAAACAGAACCCCAAGGTCTAAAATCAACCATTAACAAACCTGAAAATAATCAATGAACATATT
>CM067171.1:79698296-79848857 GCA_034093135.1 Erigeron breviscapus | reverse complement strand
TAGCTAATTATTAAATTTGTTTAACCAAATTAAAGAGAAACAAACACTTGATATCTAAGAACCCTTTGTAGCAAAATTTATGGTTGTGGCCGGGGAAATGACTCAGACTTCCTCGTTTGATAAACATTATTCTATATCTAGTGAGTTTAGTAAAGAAGATGTTCATGATTCTATATCTTGTGAGTTTAAGAACCCTTGTAGCAAAAGCATCTTAGTGTTACTTCTACTACATCCTTATACTTTTCCATCTAATATTCTAATCATACAAGCTCAAGACCTTTTCAATTTTTTTTGACACAACTGTTATATAACAAACGTTGACATATTTCAACCAAAGGATAAAAAAAAATTTGACTACCCGGGCATGACTATTCAACCTAGGTGACTAATTATGTATCATAAAATAAATATTATATGGATTTAACCATAAATGTTACAAAAAATAAAAATAAAACCAGAAGGTAGTAAACTGTAAACCTTATTTAAAGAATAGTTATAATAGTTATCATTCAAGAAATGAATGAACTCTCAATAAGTTGTAATAGATTTCGAAATAATATTTGTTTCCAAGCTATTGTGTACAATCTCACATGTGGTGAGACTCCATCCCACATTTATGCTACTAAAAATATGGACTAGTATCTTACCTAAATAAGGAGGGAAAGATTACCCAAAATAAAATGAGGGATTCACAGTAAGATCATAATTTGGAAAAGCTTTCAATCAAGACAATAAAGCTAAAACCGATATGATGCCTACTTAAAGCACATTTCATCACATGTAAACAATGTAACAACACAATGAAATCGTGCAAATACGTTACAAACTACCACAAAGCCAAGATAGATATATGTTTATTTGGATTTAAGGACTGGTGGTGAACTTCTGCTGCTTAAAGGGACTAAAGATGACTTTTCTGGATACTTAAAAGAAGAGGGACCAGTTTGTATTTTCCTCATAGTTTTTTATATAAATAGATGGTTATGAACCATTAGGGTTCATAACCCGTTTCCTCTTATTTTTGATATTCTCTCTCAATATCAATTCTGTAATTGTCTCTAAAATTCATATTTGATCTTTGTAATAGAACACACAATAATCTAATTGTGTGAATCCCACCTGAGTAGCAGTGGGGATTTTGGTTGGTTGATTGATTCAATTTAGATTGAATTAGATAAGATTAAATTGAGATTTAATCTTGTGTTTTCTGGATTATTGAAAGTTTGTTCATATATCATATATATCGCCGGCTAACATGTTTTCTTCCTTTTTCCTTTGTTTTTTTTTTTTTTTTTTTTTTTTTTTTTTTTTTTTTCTTTTTTTTGTGGTTGTGGTGATACATAATAATAGAGTAAAAGAAGCATATCTATACTACTGATTAAAAAATTTTTTACCTGAAAGTTACACAATGTAGATCTACGAAATGACAATTTTACCTTTACATCTTAAATCAAAGCTAATACTTATTTTATATATTTAGTCAAACTTTTTATTTCTACAATTAACTCAGTTCTTTATTTTAGTTATATATTTTAATTTTATTATGAAAATCACAAATATGTATTACACGACATATTATTATATATTTTAACATTGGATAAACAACGGGTTCTTCCACGAAATATGATTATATATTTTAACAACATGATTAACCACAGAATTAACAACGATCACGACATATTCGCGACCGCTACATGTGAAAATTTTGAACACCGCAGCATCGCGCGGGTGAGTGCTAATAATTAATAACTTGTTAAGAATATAGTCGATTTTTTACTCATAAAATAATATAAATGTTAGGTCCAGTTTACTGAGAAACTGGAGCGTCTCCAGTTGCATCTGGAGACCAGAAGATTTGTCCAGAAATATATGAAGTCCAGTGGCCAGTGTACAGTTGATGCCACTGAAGACTTCACTCCAGTTGAGATCTGACCAAAACCTGAAGACATTCCAGTTGAAGTCGAAGACAACAAGTGGAAGAAAGAGAATGACCATGGCAGCGAAGCCCAGTGGACATTCTACCCAGATCAAGACTGGAGAGCATCAGTGTAAAGCACTTTACAAAGCTTTACACTGATTACGAGGAAAACCTTTTTGCTTTATGTACTATTAATCGGACAATAACAATTGTCTATGTTTAAAGTACAAAATTACATAAAGTAGGTTGGATAAAGTGACTTTATGTCTTACTTTATCAAGCATGTTCAAGGAATTAAATGCAATTCCTTAAATGCTTTCAACCATATTTGTACGGCAAGGTTGACATCCCAATGTCAACCTTTGCCTATAAATAGAGGTCTTTGCACAACCAAGAAACAACTTTGCATAACCTGACTTTGCATATTCTTGGTGAACTTGTGCAATATTCTCTCAATCGCAAAAAGGAACATTTCACAACTTTAAGTGTTTCGATTGACAAGAGAATTTCCAAGTATTAGATCATTTGTATTTCATAGGTTGTTAGGATATACACTTAATTGTGTTATCTTGATTCCGCAACAACCGTGTATTTTATTTAAACATATAAATAAAATACGTTGAAAAATTACATATTGTCTCACCAATTTACTTTACAAGTATTTAATATTTGCATTGTCATTTACTTATTATATTGTCACCTGAATAAGTAATCTATCCAGTAACTTGGTATTGATCAAATAATCGCACTATGGCACAACCGAAGGGGTGTGTGAGTTTTGGAGGTGGTTTGTAGGCGATTCCCTAATGGTAATAGGGCTGCGGCCGCTTTACGCCTAATTGGTGTTTAAGGTTGATTACCGAACCGAAGGGTCGGTGTCATGTTATGTATATCCAGTATGAGAAAGTCCTCCTCTTTATATAGAGGGTAGAAAACTTGGAGAGAAGGGTAAGAGAATTAGGGTAAATCTCTTCCTCTTTTAGGGATATCTTCTATTTGTTTAGGAAGATTTGTGATGATCTCATAATGAGCCGTGTCCGAAGTCTTCGGACTTAAGTATATTGGATAATCATGGAAAAGATCTGTTTCCGATCTTCTTTGATATGTTTCTTCGGAGCTGGGTGTTATTGCCCAGAAGCTCCGGAATGATTATACTAAACGGAGGTTATGCTCCGTTCTGGGTATATAGATAAGTGGTTTTTACCTGTACGAAGGTGCCTTCGTATCTGCTTTGGGTACGGAGGTAAACTCCGTATAGGGTATATCATCAAGCCCCCCAGTCTAACTGGAGAGGCTGTCTGCAGAGTGTCCGGTTAGACTTCAAAATGTGCTCCGTTGCTCCGTGTCGCAACTTGCCCATCCTATCAGCCAATTAATCATTTAATCGACATTAAATTCAGAAGTTTAATTACGGCTTATCCCTTAGAACAACTTGTTGGCACAAAACTCGGGGTAACTTTTCACTGGTTGGTACCCGTGATTATTACCCCATATAAATACCAACTCTTTGTCAAAAAGGGCTTTTTGCCTCTTTTCACTTTTTCCGAAAAAATCTTCTTTGCTGCTCCGTCATCGATCTTCACCAGGTACACTCGTCGTCTTCCTTCTTCTTTTATTCCGTATTTTTTAGTAATGACGAAGAGAGGAATCAAGAATATCTTCAATGTGTTGAGTCGTTCTGATCATCAGAACTTTGTGTCCACCTATTTTGCGCGAAACCCTAACTTAATCCGTTTTCCGGAAAGAGGGCAATCTATTTGTGATCCGCCTGCTGGTTTTGTTGGCCTATATGTGAAGGCATTCACCCTTGGTAATCTTAGGATCCCTCTTTCTTCCTTCTTCTTGGCTGTCTTAGATTATTATCAATGTCATATTTCCACTGTACATCCAACTGGTATAGCGAAAATCATTGCTTTCCAGGTTCTTTGTAGTGCGAACCGTATAGAACCTTCCGTTGTGTTATTTAACTCCTTTTATAAACTGAAAGAATCTGGTGATTGGGTTACTGTGTCAAAAAATAGTGATCATAAGTTGTTTATTGCTGGTGGTACTGAGGTTAGGGATTGGAAAGATTTGTTTGTTTTTGTTGACCATTCGTTGATACCCCCTAGACATAGGGGCTTGTTGGATGTGGGTAGGTTGAAGTATAAGTCTATAGGTGTTCCCAGTGTTCTTGGTGTGAGGAAGTCTGATGTTGATCTTCTTTCTACTTATGGCATTAAGCTGTGTATATATCCTGAGGCTGTTTTGTTTAAATCTGGTGTTGCTTCGTTTTGGGAACATGGTACTAGAGATTTCACCATTGAATGTGGTGGTCAGGGTAGGTTGCTCTTTCCCTTGTTCTGTTTCTTCCTTATTTGTTTGATGTTTCAGTCCTTGATTCGAGTCATCTTTTTCTGCAGAGATGTCTTTTAAACAAATGATTGATAGGCAACCCGTGCTGTCTGGCCTTATCTTCAAGCCGGTGGCTCTTGCTTCACCTTCTACCCCATCCTCTATTGTCCAGGGTGGTTCCTCTGCGGAGGTGTTAGCTGAGACACCTATTCCTTTGGCTCAGGAGCGGGTTGTTGAAGAGCAGGTTGTAGTGGATGTATCTGATGGTGCTGGTGAGGATGTGGAGGATGTTGCCCAGGAGAATACTGTTTCCAGCCGTTTGAAGAAGAGGAAGAAGTCGTCCAAGGGTGTCAGCAGTTCCCGATCGAAGAAATGGAAGACCAAGAATGTTGAAGTGCCTGAGCAGTCCACTTGTAAATTCTTCTTTGCTTTTTCCCTTTTCTCTTTTATTTTACTTGTCATTAATTATCTGTTTTCTTCGCAGCCTTCGACCCTCTTGGGGAGGCTCTCGATGCTGCTTCTTGCCATCGTTCTCTTCAAAGCATCGCTCCTTCTGGATGGATCAACGGTCTAATGGATATGGAGATCCCAGAGCTTTCTGCCTTTTTTAACCGATCCATCTTTTGTAGTGCCATTGTTGGTAGTGCTCTGGATGCAAGGTTGCGGGAGGTTTCTGAGGAGTCTGGGCCATCGAAGGAGCAATATGAGAGGCTTGGGGGGGGGGGGGGGGGGGGGGGGGGGGGGGGGGGGGGGGGGGGGGGGGGGGGCTTGGATGCAAGGTTGCGGGAGGGAGTGGGCCGAAGGAGCAATATGAGAGGCTGATGTCAGAGAAGCATTCTCTTGAAATGAAGGTAGCTGAGCTGGAGGTGGACTGTGGAGCCCTTCAATCTGAATTGGATACCGTGCGGGGAGCTGTACAGAGGGTCATTGCGGAGAAGGAGAGAGAGGTGGATGCTCTTTCAGATCAGATTCGGGAGAAGGATGTGCTGCTGAAAGGGGCGCAGGATGCACTTGCAGAACAATCTGGGAAGTATGGGAGATTAATTGTTGAAGTTATTCCCAATGTCTGCAAGTCATTCCTGAATGGTCCTGAAGTGGGTGTGTTGCTGTCAAAGGTCTGTAATGAGAATAGGGTTGACGCAGAGGCAGGGTTGATGCGTGCTTTGGCTGGTGAGGGTGTTGTGAATCTGGAAGGTCGTGGTATTCCTGAAGACACAGCCGGGCGTCTAGACTCTGCATTGGACGAACTAGCTAATGTTGACTCTGCATACCTTCGTAAACTAGCATCCGACCCTGAGGCCTCTCCTTCTGATCTGCTGCAGGTTGCTCCGTGACTCCTCCGGTATCTTTTGAATTTGAAACTTTGTTGATGAACTGTTGTGGCCCTTCGAACAATATTGTCTGTTGATGGCCTGAGTGCCTTTGAACAATTTACTTTGTACTTTTGCCAACCTTCCTTTATGTTGGGGGAGGTTTTTGTATATATTCTTCTGGTACCTGAAATAACTTAACCATACCTTTGACTTTTTCGTTATAACGAGTCCGTCTCTGAGTGGTTTTATATTTGGCCATTCCCTTTTTTATTTTGGGGATGCTATTATGCCGAACTTCCTCATTGCTTCCTTCCAAGTATTGCATTGTTGTCAGAGTTTGCTGGTACGACCATGAAGGTGATTCTTTCTGTTTTCCATTTTGGGTATTTCCCGATTGTTACTTCTGTCCTTAATTCTCCGATTGGCTATATTCGCTCTCCTCGTAGTACCCCAAATGTTGGGGGTATTTCATTTTCGCTGGTAGTGGATGGCTTTGTATAGCTATGGAAAATGGGTTGTCCGTATTTACCAGGTGAGATAGGTCGACCGGTTCTGGATCCTCCCATTCGTATGAATCGTAATCTGGGTGAATTGCATCCCTCCGGGGGCGCATAACTCCTTGCTGATGTCTCCTTGGTGCACCCCGATTCTGCTGAGGTAGTAGGGTGTTCTCCGGATTTCCACCAAAGCCAGGTAAGCGCCCTTCTCGAGCTCTTCGGAGGGTTGCTCCTTCGACATTGATTGGTGCATTCCTTTCTCCTATCCGCGTCTCAGTTGTTCTTATCGCGGGGGTTGTGACGGCCTGGGTGCGCCTCCTTTGCTGTGACTGCATCCTTTCGTTTGGCCTCCCAGAGGGGGTCTCCATCTCAATGTATTCATCTATCGAGTCCGAGTCATAGTCGTTTTCTAGATTTCTAGTAACGTTGTAGATCTGACCCGTTTCTCTTAGACGATGCATGATTGTATTTGTAACATCCCAAATTTTATTTACATTTTTTTTTTACTTGTGTTGGTCAACATGTTTCGTGTCACTTTGAGTGTGTCTTATTTCATGTCAATATTAAAACTAAAAGATATACTCGTAATAGACTTCAACAAAAGAATTATTTAGGTTGGACTAATTAGCATATGGGCTAATAAAAACGTAAATAAGTGTGTTAAATAAATGGGCCGTACGTGACATTGGAATTAACTGGAGACAAAACCTAGCCAAACCTTACAATATAATATTAGGTTTTCTTAGGTCTTTTAGAAGGGGAAAAAAAAGGAAGCAAGAATTCTGTTGTTGCTATTTCAAGCTCCGTATTGAGGTGTTGATTGAGTCATCCTTAATTTTGGCTGTTTATTAAAGTATTTGGATATGTTAGATCAAGTCTTACTATCACTGAGGTAATTAACAAATCTGAGTTCTTTAATTATGATTGTTGTTAACTTGATAGTTCTGTGTTTATATAGAGTCGATGTTAAGGTTTCGTCATAAAACATACCTTTTCATAATGCAGAAAATCTGAATCTGAATGTGTGTAATATAGGGAAAGCTTTATAAATGTATAGTTTCGACTATAGAGTTCGGAATAAGAATCATACTAAGTAACGACGCTTGAAGCATATTATAGCTATAACTAGGATGGAGAGAAAGAATATATTGAAGTAACGTAAGAGTCGGTGTTGAGGGTTGGGGTTTTGCTTCTTGATCCCTTAATGACATTAACAGCCAAAACTCATCTTTAAAAGTAAGCTAGTCATATGAAAATGGCCATACTCTCGAACGGTTGAACCTACACGTTAAAATTCAAATTCATGGTGGTAATTACCTGAAGTCTAATTTAGAGACTATAAAGTGACATATTAATAATTAGATAATGATGTTATTATTTGTTTAACAAATTAATAATAAAATGTTTAGAGGTAATGGGACGGTGGGGAATTATTTGCAAGAGTTCATGACAATAATTATTATATATAAAATTTAAGTTGTGAAATCTACAGTAAACTTTTTTTTTTACTTTTTACCACACATTTTTGTGGTACTTTTGATTTTTGCCCCAAAGTTTTATTTTTCCTTATATCCGCCACCAAAGTTTTAACCTTTTTACTTTTGGCACGAAAGTTTTGTTTTACTTACTTTTTTAACTTTCGTCTTTCTAAATTTTGCCACGAAATTCTCATTCTCTTTACTTTTTATCACATAAACTTTTAACTTTTACTTTTTGTCACATAACTTTAATTTCTTTTACTTTTGGCACGAGATTTTTGTTTTATTTACTTTTTAAACTTTCGTTTTTCTAACTTTTGCCACGAAAGTTTCATTCTCTTCACTTTTTATCACATAAATTTACTAAAGTTTTCGCTCTTTTACTTTTTGCCACATCACTTTCGTTTCTTCTACTTTTCGCACGAGATTTTTGTTTTATTTACTTTTTAAACTTTCTTTTTCTAACTTTTGCCACGAAAGTTTCATTCTCTTCACTTTTTATCACATAAATTTACTAAAGTTTTCGCCCTTTTACTTTTTGCCACATCACTTTCGTTTCTTCTACTTTTCGCACGAACGTTTTGTTTTATTTACCTTTTATACTTTTATTTTTCTAACTTTTACCATGAAAGTTTCATTCGCTTACTTTTTACCACATAACTTTTGTTTTTTTTTAAACTTTTGTCAACAATTTTTACCACATAACTTTCGATTTTTTAATTTTTGTCACCAAAGCTTCATTTTTTTTTGCACATAACTTTGAGTTTGCGCTACATAACTTTCAATTCATTATACTTTTTCTTTTCTAACTTTCGACACGAATGTTTCATTTTCTTTACTTTTTACGAAGTTTCATTTTCTTAACCTTTTACCATATAGCTTTAAGATTTTTCCCTTATCACAAAGTTTCATTTTCTTTACTTTTTACCATATAACTTTGAGTTTTCGCCACATAACTTTCAATTTTGTAACTTTTGTCAAGAAAGTTTCATTTTCCTTATTTTCCACCACATAACTTTTAGATTTTTTCCCCTTTGTCAACAAAGTTTCATATTCTTAACTTTTTACCACATAACTTTAAGTTTTTCAACTTTCACGCAAGTTCATTTTCTTTACTTTTTACCACATAATTTACTTTTTAAACTTTCGTTTTTCTAACTTTTGCCACGAAAGTTTCATTCTCTTCACTTTTTATCACATAAATTTACTAAAGTTTTCGCCCTTTTACTTTTTGCCACATCACTTTCGTTTCTTCTACTTTTCGCACGAAATTTTGTTTTATTTACTTTTTATACTTTCATTTTTCTAACTTTTGCCACGAAAGTTTCATTCTCTTCACTTTTTATCACATAAATTTACTAAAGTTTTCGCCCTTTTACTTTTTGCCACATCACTTTCGTTTCTTCTACTTTTCGCACGAAAGTTTTGTTTTATTTACCTTTTATACTTTTATTTTTCTAACTTTTACCATGAAAGTTTCATTCGCTTACTTTTTACCACATAACTTTTGTTTTTTTTTTAAACTTTTGTCAACAATTTTTACCACATAACTTTTAGATTTTTTCCTTTTGTCACAAAGTTTCATTTTCTTACTTTTTACCACATAACTTTTAGATTTTTTCCCTTTGTCAACAAAGTTTCATTTTCTTTACTTTTTAAACTTTCATTTTTCTAACTTTTGCCACGAAAGTTTCATTTTCTTTACTTTTTACGAAGTTTCATTTTCTTAACTTTTACCATATAGCTTTAAGTATTTCAAGTTCGGTCCAAAGTTTCATTTTCTTTACTTTTTACCAAAGTTTTATTTTCTTTACTTTTTACCATATAACTTTGAGTTTTCGCCACATAACTTTCAATTTTGTAACTTTTGTCAAGAAAGTTTCATTTTCCTTATTTTCCACCACATAACTTTTAGATTTTTTCCCCTTTGTCAACAAAGTTTCATATTCTTAACTTTTTACCACATAACTTTAAGTTTTTCAACTTCAGCCACCAAAGTTTCATTTTCTTTACTTTTTACCACATAACTTTTCACTTTTTAACTTTTGTCACGCAAGTTTCATTTTATATAATTTTTGCCACATGTGTAGATGTTACGTGATGTCTCCCGGGGCAACGCCCGGGAAAAAAAACTAGTTAAATTATAAAGAGTGTTCTATTTATTTTAATTACAACAAGAGTTTATGTCATGCCTAGCATGGAAAATAGTTATACATATACCTTGATATAAATCTAGACATTTATGTATTTATTAGGCGTAATAGTTAGACCTATAAGGATTTCAGGTGGATGATAGATTATAATTATCGATTTATTAGTTGTTGATATTAATATTACGTACTTATATTTAATCATTTAGGTACTCGGAGTTTAAGGGAGCAACGAGTAAAGTTGCATTCTTATTTGTTTCGAGGTAAGATAACTACCTTTTGACACGAGGGACACAATGAGAACTTAGTTTTTGTATTAAACGATTGTTAAAACCCCTTCATACGCTTGTTGAGTTGTGAGAATTTATGGGAGGGCTCATGGTTGATAATTATGCATGTTATACCTTAGTTAACTGTGGTTAATGATGTTATGCATGCTACGATGATTGTGATGATTTAAATGGTAGTTTGGTTGATTTCTTGTTGATTGTTTGGCTTGAACATAGTACACTAGACTTGGTAGGACTGCCATGTCACGTGCACGTTAAGGGCCCTAATCGTTGTTGTTGTTGTTGATGATGATACTCGAGTATAATTATTGTCGAAAGTGTTAAGCTTAACCCTGCGATGCGGATCTATCTAGACCTTGACCCTGCGATGTAATCACGGATCTGTCTAGACCTTGACCCTGCGATGTAATCACGGATCTGTCTAGACCTTGACCCTGCGATGTAATCACGGATCTGTCTAGACCTTGACCCTGCGATGTAATCACGGATCTGTCTAGACCTTGACCCTGCGATGTAATCACGGATCTGTCTAGACCTTGACCCGGTGATGCGGATCTATCTAGACCTTGACCCTGCGATGTAATCACGGATCTGTCTAGACCTTGACCCTGCGATGTAATCACGGATCTGTCTAGACCTTGACCCTGCGATGTAATCACGGATCTGTCTAGACCTTGACCCTGCGATGTAATCACGGATCTGTCTAGACCTTGACCCTGCGATGTAATCACGGATCTGTCTAGACCTTGACCCTGCGATGTAATCACGGATCTGTCTAGACCTTGACCCTGCGATGTAATCACGGATCTGTCTAGACCTTGACCCTGCGATGTAATCACGGATCTGTCTAGACCTTGACCCTGCGATGTAATCACGGATCTGTCTAGACCTTGACCCTGCGATGTAATCACGGATCTGTCTAGACCTTGACCCTGCGATGTAATCACGGATCTGTCTAGACCTTGACCCTGCGATGTAATCACGGATCTGTCTAGACCTTGACCCTGCGATGTAATCACGGATCTGTCTAGACCTTGACCCTGCGATGTAATCACGGATCTGTCTAGACCTTGACCCTGCGATGTAATCACGGATCTGTCTAGACCTTGACCCTGCGATGTAATCACGGATCTGTCTAGACCTTGACCCTGCGATGTAATCACGGATCTGTCTAGACCTTGACCCTGCGATGTAATCACGGATCTGTCTAGACCTTGACCCTGCGATGTAATCACGGATCTGTCTAGACCTTGACCCTGCGATGTAATCACGGATCTGTCTAGACCTTGACCCTGCGATGTAATCACGGATCTGTCTAGACCTTGACCCTGCGATGTAATCACGGATCTGTCTAGACCTTGACCCTGCGATGTAATCACGGATCTGTCTAGACCTTGACCCTGCGATGTAATCACGGATCTGTCTAGACCTTGACCCTGCGATGTAATCACGGATCTGTCTAGACCTTGACCCTGCGATGTAATCACGGATCTGTCTAGACCTTGACCCTGCGATGTAATCACGGATCTGTCTAGACCTTGACCCGGTGATGCGGATCTATCTAGACCTTGACCCTGCGATGTAATCACGGATCTGTCTAGACCTTGACCCTGCGATGTAATCACGGATCTGTCTAGACCTTGACCCTGCGATGTAATCACGGATCTGTCTAGACCTTGACCCGGTGATGCGGATCTATCTAGACCTTGACCCTGCGATGTAATCACGGATCTGTCTAGACCTTGACCCTGCGATGTAATCACGGATCTGTCTAGACCTTGACCCTGCGATGTAATCACAGATCTGTCTAGACCTTGACCCTGCGATGTAATAACGGATCTGTCTAGACCTTGACCCGGTAATGCGGATCTATCTAGACCTTGACACAGTGTTGCGGATCTGTCTAGACCTTGACCCGGTGATGCGGATCTGTCTAGACCTTGACCCTGCGATGTAATCACGGATCTGTCCAGACCTTGACCCTGCGATGTAATCACGGATCTGTCTAGACCTTGACCCTGCGATGTAATCACGGATCTGTCTAGACCTTGACCCTGCGATGTAATCACGGATCTGTCTAGACCTTGACCCTGCGATGTAATCACGGATCTGTCTAGACCTTGACCCTGCGATGTAATCACGGATCTGTCTAGACCTTGACCCTGCGATGTAATCACGGATCTGTCTAGACCTTGACCCTGCGATGTAATCACGGATCTGTCTAGACCTTGACCCTGCGATGTAATCACGGATCTGTCTAGACCTTGACCCTGCGATGTAATCACGGATCTGTCTAGACCTTGACCCTGCGATGTAATCACGGATCTGTCTAGACCTTGACCCTGCGATGTAATCACGGATCTGTCTAGACCTTGACCCTGCGATGTAATCACGGATCTGTCTAGACCTTGACCCTGCGATGTAATCACGGATCTGTCTAGACCTTGACCCTGCGATGTAATCACGGATCTGTCTAGACCTTGACCCTGCGATGTAATCACGGATCTGTCTAGACCTTGACCCTGCGATGTAATCACGGATCTGTCTAGACCTTGACCCTGCGATGTAATCACGGATCTGTCTAGACCTTGACCCTGCGATGTAATCACGGATCTGTCTAGACCTTGACCCTGCGATGTAATCACGGATCTGTCTAGACCTTGACCCGGTGATGCGGATCTATCTAGACCTTGACCCTGCGATGTAATCACGGATCTGTCTAGACCTTGACCCAGTGATGCGGATCTATCTAGACCTTGATCCTGCGATGCGGATCTGTCTAGACCTTGACCCGGTGATGCGGATCTGTCTAGACCTTGACCCTGCGATGTAATCACGGATCTGTCCAGACCTTGACCCTGCGATGTAATCACGGATCTGTCTAGACCTTGACCCTGCGATGTAATCACGGATCTGTCTAGACCTTGACCCGGTGATGCGGATCTATCTAGACCTTGACCCTGCGATGTAATCACGGATCTGTCTAGACCTTGACCCGGTGATGCGGATCTATCTAGACCTTGACCCTGCGATGTAATCACGGATCTGTCTAGACCTTGACCCTGCGATGTAATCACGGATCTGTCTAGACCTTGACCCTGCGATGTAATCACGGATCTGTCTAGACCTTGACCCGGTGATGCGGATCTATCTAGACCTTGACCCTGCGATGTAATCACGGATCTGTCTAGACCTTGACCCGGTGATGCGGATCTATCTAGACCTTGACCCTGCGATGTAATCACGGATCTGTCTAGACCTTGACCCGGTGATGCGGATCTATCCAGGCCTCCTTGCGTACTTGACGTTCCGCCTGCAACCGCACCGTAATCGCCTGTAATAACAGGTGAATTGAAGCTTGACACGGGCGTGTCAAAGGAAAATTGTTCCCGAAAATTCATTCCTCCGGGGGGTATTCGAAGTCCTCCCAAATTGGGTGTTCTTGGTGAGTAGTTGATGTCTCTATCGGCCATGATAGTTGATTATTCTGATCGTGGGTGGGTTTTCAGGATTTATTGTCTTTGAGGGATTATGTCCCACGGATGGCGCCAATTTGTTTGATCAAATAATCGCACTATGGCACAACCGAAGGGTGTGTGAGTTTTGGAGGTGGTTTGTAGACGATTCCCCAATGGTAATAGGGTTGCGGCCGCTTTACGCCTAATTGGTGTTTAAGGTTGATTACCGAACCGAAAGGTCGGTGTCGTGTTATGTATATCCAGTATGAGAAAGATCCTCCTCTTTATATAGAGGGTAGAAAACTTGGAGAGGAGGGTAAGAGAATTAGGGTAAATCTCTTCCTCTTTTAGGGATATCTTCTATTTGTTTAGGAAGATTTGTGATGATCTCATAATGAGCCGTGTCCGAAGTCTTCGGACTTAAGTATATTGGATAATCATGGAAAAGATCTGTTTCCGATCTTCTTTGATATGTTTCTTCGGAGCTGGGTGTTATTGCCCAGAAGCTCCGGAATGATTATACTAAACGGAGGTTATGCTCCGTTCTGGGTATATAGATAAGTGGTTTTTACCTGTACGAAGGTGCCTTCGTATCTGCTTTGGGTACGGAGGTAAAACTCCGTATAGGGTATATCATCACTTGGTATACATTCATTGCAACTGGCAGTTGTCTAGTTCCTTGAACATATTGCAAAGTGAACTCACCATCGACATAGAGGTGTCTTAAGTAGTACCATCTCTTGAGTTGAGACTTACGAGTGGTATCATAGCAGAAAGACTAATTTATTGTCTAGATCTGCTACGATGTCTACTACTGAAGGTGAGAATGGTTCTGGTCATGATGAAACTCATGTTAATACACCACCTGCTCCGAATGTTAATACCAACCCTCCTCCTCCACCACCTCCTCCTAATGCCCCTTACCATGTCCATGTCCATTATTTTAACACTCCTGTTCCCAAGTTCGATGGAAACAGTGAGACCTTTGGTACATGGAAGGCCAGAATGCTTTTGCATTTTGGTGGGATAGAAAGATACATGTTGAAAATCCTTAAGGATGGACCACATGTGCCTGTATCCCCTGGGGTTAGTCCATTTCTTGATCCAACTGGATCTAGAAGAGGGACTAGAGAAAAGCGTGAAGACCATTGGTCAGATGAGGATCGTAGACTTGTAGACTTGGACACCAAGCTCAAGAACATGATCCTTGGCGCTCTGAAGAATTAATTCCAACACTTGTGTTGTTCCCCAGTGCCAAGGCAATGTGGGATGAGTTAGTTCTCCAGTTTGAAGGAGGTGATGACACCATTGTCACCAGAAAAGTTGCTTTAAACAAGAAGTATGAATCCTTCTTTGCACTCCCTAATGAGAGCCTAACTGGTACTTATACCAGATTTACAAGCTTAATTAATCAATTAAGAGGCTTGAGAGTTGAGAAGGATAAGGATATTCTTCTTGAGAAGTTTTGTGATATTCTTCCTTCCAAATGGGCTAACATGGTTCTTGTCCTAAGACAAGGTAAGACCCTGCACAGTCACACTCTTGCATCTCTTTATGGAGCCTTCAGATTCACTGAAGATAACAATGCACAAAGACTTGTGGCTGAGCAGGATGCTTTGAACCATGCTCAGAGTTCCAAGGTTGCTAGTATAACTGAGAAACCTTGTGCTGCCTTAATATCTGCTGAGAATGTCCAGTCACATTCTATGAAGGAGAAAATACAAATTTGATTCAATCTGTTAGGTCGAAAATCGACCAAGTATAATTTGTTCAGAAATAGCTGAAGCTCAGTGAAGAATACTTGTATAGAATTCTGAGGTCGCTCAGAATTTGTTCACTGAAGCTTCACTTCAGTTCAGATCAACGTATCAGAAACCCGTTCAGAATGAAGTCAAAGACTGAAGTCTGAAGAATGAGAATCAGTTCAGATGTGGAGCTCAGAAACTGATTCTACCTGATCGAAGACTGAAGCATCTCAGTGTAAAAGTACTTACACACTTTTACACTGATTACGAGGAAGACTTTTTACTTTACATATCTTTACCCGGTTAATAGAATTAACTATTAATTAAAGTACAAGGTAAAGTAAAGGTTGGGAATAAGGTTTGATAAGTCACATCAACGACTTATATACCTAAACCTTAAAAGTACACATGTAAGGAATTAGCTTTAATTCCTTAAATACACCCAACCATATTTGTACGATCTGGTCCACGTCATCATGGACTTAGTCTATAAATATAAGTCTTCTCACAACTTGCAAATTGCTTGAAACCTTTGCATTGCAACTTGTGAGATATACTCTAAGTAATCCTTACGAGTATTTCCAAGTTATTAGATCACTTGTATTTCTAGGTTGTTTAGATATTTACACTTGGGTGTTTATCTTTGTTCCGCAACAATCCTTGTATTTGTTTATATATCAATAAATCAAATACCTTGAAAAATACATTGTGTCTCAATGCTACATACTTGATCTATACATATTATTTATATAGTTTCAGCCCTTATTGTTTCTTGCATTTACTTTCAGTACCTCTATCGTATTGTTCATCCATATCTGGATCGTATTCTGAACTGGTCATCTTCCAGTTAGAATTACTTGCCAGTCGGGTATTTAAGCCATCTATATTTGGGACTTACAATTGGTATCAGAGCAGCAAGGTTGAATTATTTTAATTCATTAACCTTTTATCTGCAAAGATGGCTGACCAAATGTTCAATACAGGCCCTGAACCTAATGCTAACGCTAATACAACTCCACCCCCTATCATCAACAACAATATACCATCACATAATGTGCATGTACACTTTCCGAATAATCCTGTTCCCAAATTTGATGGGAACAGTGAAAACTTTCAAACATGGAAAGCATGCATGCTCAAATATATTGCTGGTGTTGAAAGACATTTGACCGATATTCTTAAAGAAGGACCCTTTGTCCCCATGAATGCCTCCACTGTTGTCAGAAATGCCGATGGGACTCCTAGGGTTTCACCTAAGGAGAAGGATCATTGGTCTGAAGAAGATCATAGGCTGGTAGACCTTGATACCAAGCTGCAAAATATGATCTTGTATGCTGTTCCTGAAACTCTTATGCCCACCCTGGTTTTACTTGAAAATTCAAAATTAATGTGGGAGGAACTCATGACACAATTTGAAGGCACCAATGAGACAATTGTCACAAGAAAAGTTGCTTTGAATAAAAGATATGAGTCTTTTTTTGCTATCCCTGGTGAAACTTTAACACAAACTTACATCAGATTCACTAATCTGGTAAATCAACTGAAAGCCCTGGGTGTAACTAAAGATAAAGAAATTTTGTTGGAAAAGTTTTGTGACATCTTACCTTCTAAATGGGAAAACTTGATCTTGGTTTTGAGATAAGGAAAAACCTTGCACAGTCACACTCTAGCCTCCCTATATGGAGCCTTCAGGTACACTGAAGAGAACAAGGCTGAGAGAGCTATGGCTGAGCAAGATGCCAAAAATCATGCTTCTACCAGTTCAGTCATGGTTCATAATTCTGAACCACATGGGACTGCTCTATTATCTTCTGAGAGTGATCATTCTGACTCAATGAAGAAGATGATCTCTGAAATGTTAAAAACTGGTATTTCTGATAATGTAACTCATAGTTGTGACGAGGATGACAATGATGATCTGGTTGCCATGCTGGCTAAAACGTTCAATCGTTTTAAGGCCAAATCTAATCGATCTGGCAAATCATTTGCTTCCAGCGCTTCTATTGATAAGTCTAATCTTGAATGCTTTAAGTGTGGCAAGAAAGGACATTTCATGAAGGAATGTAGATCTAGTCAACCGTCATCATCACAATCTGCCCCTAATCATTCTATTTTTCAGAAACCTGATGACAGCTATAAGGCTAAATACAAGAAGCTGAAAGCCCAAATAGCTTTCATGGCTCAAAACAACTCAAGCAATAATAGTTGTATGATTGCCAAGACTGAAAAATGGGAGGAATCTGATGAATCATCTGATGATGAAGAAGAAGTAAGGGATATGTGTTTCATGGCACGTGAAGATCAAGGTCATCTGGTCAAATCTGATGTTGAATCTGGTCGTTGGGTGGATATTGTCATGAAAAAGGTTAGTGACTTTGGCTTTGAAAGCAATGAGGAACAAAAACTGGACCTTTTGGTTCTTTTAGAGGCAGGCATTTCTTTTGTCGAAACTGTGCGTTCAGAAAGTCTAAAAATGTTTGAAAATAATACTTCTGAACTGAACGCCAGTCAGGCCAGACTAAAAGAACTGAAAGATGTTCATTTGGATTTAAAAAGTTATCAGTCTATGGTTGCCACTTTAGAGTTGGAAAAAGAAGAATTAAAAACTATCCTTGAAAAAGAACAAGCAATCATTAAATCTTGGATGAAAGCACCAAGGCCAGATGCTGCAATTAAAAATACCTTTGCAACTCAAAGAATAGCATATGAATCTGGTGATCTTTATTTGGCATCTATAATCACTGATTTAGATGCTCTTCCAAAGGAAATAAAACCTGAAATCATTTTTCCTAAAGTTGGCAAGCAGAAAACTGTGACTGATAAGGCCCAGGAACAATCTGAGGGTAAATCTGAAACAGCTCAGACAACTAGTTCAGAAAGGAAGGCTAAAACCAAAAAGCCATCCCCTCAGACTTCATCTAAGGTTTCTAAAAGCCAAAAGAAGAAGAAATATATCTCCCCCACTGAGCCTTCTACCTCAGATTCAGGTAAGGCTCAGGTGTCTAATGATGAATCTACTTTGTTGAGGTTAGAGAGTCAATTTCAGTTATTGGCTAGACAAGTGCAGAGTTGTAATGCATGTTTAAAAAATGTTGAAACCACACCTCTTCAACCTAAACAAAATGCAAAACCTTTTCCAAACAAATCAAGCTAAAATCTTAGAAGAAAAAGGTTGAGCTCCCCATCAAACCAACTGTTTTTATGTCATCTGAAATTATGACTGAGATCCCCTTTGATCCTTCTGTTCCTTATAAACCAAAGAAATCTGAGACTGCTAGGGGAGAGTCTAGCGAACCCATCACCAGATGGGTTCCCAGAAAGAAAGAATTGTACGCTGATTGAAGCTGCTAGAAGTATGTTGAATGAATCTGGTCTTCCCAAGAATTTCTGGGCTGAAGCTGTTGCAACTGCTTGCTACACTCAGAACAGATCTGTCTATCTCAAAAGACACAAGAAGACAGCCTATGAAGTACTCAGAAATAGAAAGCCTAATATTGGATATTTCCATGTATTTGGATGTCCATTATACATTCTGAATGATTCCAGTCAGCTTGGAAAATTTGATGCAAAAGCTGATGAAGGGTACTTCCTAGGATATTCATCAAATCGCAAAGCCTTTAGAGTCTTTAACAAGAGACTTGAAAAGGTTGATGAGTCAATTCATGTTACCTTTGATGAATCTAACTCTGCAATCTTTAAGAATTCCATTCCCGTACCACCCTCAGAAAGTCTAATAAGTTTCGGTGATTCTGATCCTATTGCTGAATCTGATCAGTCACCTAAACCTGCTTCTGAACATTTAAGTTCAGAACCAAGAATAATCAAGTCAAGCAACATTCCATTTTATCCCTCAGTCAGTTTTAAACTACCTTCTGAACTAACTATTGGATCAGATGTACATGCTGCTTCACCTCAGATATCAGGCTCCACTGAAGTACCCCAATCTGAACAGTTTCATGATGCAAATCATGATCTGCAGGAGGAAGATGATGAGACTGAGGTAGTCTTTTCTGAAGCACCTCCTGAAGTATCTCAGAGGAGTTCTTGCACTGATATCATAGTTCATCCTGGCCAATACACTAAGTGGACTAAAGCACATCCTATCGAGCAAATCATTGGGGATTCCACTAGTGGAGTTCAGACCAGAAGAGCCACAAGCGATCAATGCTTAAATGTCAGCTTCTTATCTCTAATAGAACCAAAGAAGATTGACGAGGCTATGAACGACCCTAGCTGGATTGAAGCCATGCAAGACGAGCTCAATCAGTTTAAGAGGAACGATGTTTGGGAACTTGTTCCTTGTCCCAGTAATCTAAAGAAAGAACCAATTGGGACAAGATGGGTCTTCAGAAACAAGATGGACGAAGATGGTCATGTTATTCGAAACAAGGCAAGACTTGTTGCAAAGGGTTACTCACAAGAAGAAGGAGTAGACTTTGATGAGACTTTTGCACCAGTTGCTAGACTGGAAGCTATCAGAATTTTCTTAGCTTTTGCAGCTCATCATGAGTTCAAAGTCTATCAGATGGATGTTAAAAGTGCATTCTTAAATGGTGAATTGGAAGAAGTTGTGTATGTATATCAGCCACCAGGATTCATAAATGAAGAAAGACCTCATTGGGTGTACAGACTGAACAAAGCTTTATATGGTCTGAGACAAGCACCTAGAGCCTGGTATGATACTCTTACTAAGCATCTTCTGAAAAATGGTTTTAAAAGGGGTGCAATAGATAACACTTTATTCATATTGCATGATAAAAATGATATCTTACTTGTACAAGTTTATGTTGATGATATTGTGTTTGGGTCTACGAATAACAAAATGTGTGAACAGTTTTCTAAAATAATGTCATCTGAGTATGAAATGAGTATGATGGGCGAACTGACATATTTTCTAGGTCTTCAAGTGAAACAAACCAGTGATGGTATTTTTGTAAATCAGGAAAAATATGTCAGAGACTTATTAAAGAAATATCAATTTGATTCAGTCTCATCGAAAGATACTCCTATTTCTGCACCATTAACTTTGGACTCAGATCCCAATGGAAAACCAGTTGATCCCACAAAATATCGTGGTATGGTGGGATCCCTTATGTACTTAACTGCTAGTAGACCTGACATAATGTTTGCAACATGCCTTTGTGCAAGATTTCAATCTGATCCCAGAGATGCACACGCAAATGCGGTGAAAAGGATTTTCAGATACCTTAAAGGTGTCCCCAGACTTGGTCTTTGGTATCCCAAAGGCTCAAGTCTAGATCTAATGGGTTATTCAGATTCTGATCATGCAGGTTGTAAGATAGATAGGAAAAGTACCACAGGTGGTTGTCATTTCCTAGGTGGCAAATTGGTTAGTTGGACAAGCAAGAAGCAGACTGCAGTATCACTCTCCACAGCTGAAGCTGAATACATTTCTGCAGCCAGTTGCTGCGCTCAGATTTTGTGGATGAAGAACCAACTAACTGATTATGGTGTTAAGTATACAAAGACTCCAATATTTTGTGATAACACCAGTGCCATTGCCATCTCTCACAATCCTGTTATGCACTCCAAAACCAAGCACATCGACCTCAGGTATCATTTTATTAGAGATCACATTATTAAAGGTGACATAGAGCTTCATTTCATTCCCACTGATAAACAACTCGCTGATGTTTTTACAAAACCCTTGGATGTCAAAACGTTTAAACATCTCATCAGTGAGTTAGGTATGCTAAATCCTGTATAGCATCACCTCAGGGGGAAGTGTAAAATATTTTTATGTTAAAAAGCATTACTCTCTAAGGGGGAACTTTGCTTTCAGAAAAATATTTTGACTGAAATGCTTCAGAATTTCTGAAATGATTTCAGAATAATTGTATAAACTGAGATGGATCAGATTTCTTGATTCTGATCATGCTCAGGTTTGGTATATCATTTCTGAAATGAGTCTGTCCTTTATAATGTATTTTGATACTTGGTCTTTGAGTGAACACGTGAGGGTTACTGTTTAACGTTTAAATAATGATGTTTTTGGCTGACGTGGCACACAAGTGGCACCGTAAAAGGAAAGTAATGATCACTCTTTCTTAAATGTGTTGAAAAGTTTTGTGAAAATGTGGGGTCATAGCCGTCGTTGCATTAAATGCGGACGTGTACCAAAAAATTATTTTCGGACTTCAAACCCGATCAAAACTGATTTCATTTTAATAATATTTCATTTTTGGGTTTGAATTTCAAAAATCATTTTATTTTATTTATTTGGAAAAACCTTTTGTATTCCATCATAAATATAAATACCCTTTTCCAAAACAATTCCTTCATTTACTTCTCCTTACATTTACTCCCAATCATCATTCTCTCTCTACTTCTCATTCCTTCATAACTTCAAAACCCTAAATTCATCTTTCACTTTCAGTTTTCCCTTGCAGATATAATGGCTAAAGTAGTCAAATCTTTAATTGCTTTCGAATATAAACCATCTAAGGCAGTCAAGGCCAGTGCTCAATGGCCACAAGGGTTCGATGCGTCGACCCTTAGATTCAATATGAATAATTTTATGGCCGCACTGAATGCCAAAGGCAAAAATTTAATGGGGAGGATAAATACATTTCTTGAACAATCCCCTCTCCATTACGCCTTGACTGCTGATCCTCAGGTAATGTATCATCGATACTTACTTGAATTCTGGTATACTGCTACTCTTAGCAAGGATGAAAAGTCCATTGCTTTTTCTTTACATGAAGGTACAAAGCAGTATATCCTTTCACTTGATGGGTTTCGGGAGGCCCTTCATTTGAACTACCTTCCCTCCTCTTCAGCCTATGCTAAAAGGCTCAAAGGGATTAATTCAGGGAAGTTCTGCTGGCCACTGGTCATAATGACATGGTTGATGCAGATGGCAATCTGAGAACATCTGGACACATCTTTTTGTCTGGATTTGGAAACAGTTGGAAATATTTTTGGACTCAGATTGTCGAGTGCCTTGGAGGAAATTATGGTGGCTTGGACCAGATTTCCTTGACACAAGTAGAAATAGGGTACTACTTGTGGCATGGGATTGAGGTGGACTTTGCTGAGATACTTTTCTCTCAGCTGGTAGCAAAATTAAAAGGGAAAAGAAGTCCACATATCTCATTCCCTAGATTTCTGAGCGTTTGCTTCATAAGCATGCTTGGAGATGCGTATCACTTTGTGGGGCTTGAATCTTCGGCGACAGAGTTCTGCAGGGATCTATCAAAGCTTCCTACTTCAGATCCAGAACCAGAACTCTCCGCTGCAATGCTTCAGGTAATTTCTAAAACTGAAACAGCACGACCGGCTGGCTCAGAAAGGTCACCGAGCGGGTCGCAAAAGAATGCGAGACCCATTGGTGCACCTGGTGGTAAAATGTTGAAGTTGTTTAAACCCCCAGCAACTTCTTCTACCCAACCACCACCTCCCTCATCCACTGACCAACCTAAGGATCTCCCAAAAGATCCCTCAGGATCTCCAAAGGGCGTTTTAAAACGACATAAATTTAAGAAGTCCTCACAGCCCAAGGACACTAGTACCGAAGCAAACCCCTCTGGATCTTCCCAACAAGAACCAGAGGAATCGAGTCTAAAGGGAAACCCACAAGCAGCCATCTCCAAAACTTCTTTAGGAGGAGATGGTGAAGAAAATGTTAGTGTGTCCGCCCAGCACACAATAGAGTCCGTGTCTGCACGCGCACCCCCTGAAACTTCACAAATCTCACACTCTTCTGCAGCACGAATTGATGAAGTCTTTGGTGTGACACCACCTGAGACTGAGATTCCAGACTCTACGGCCGATGAAGTGATTCTTGTTGACGGTACGAGAATCATTAAGGCAATCCCCGTGTCTACTGTCTCTGGCGATGAAGCTATGGCTGAGCTAACCAATAAATCTGGTGACGATGCATCTGCAGCAGCAGTTGTTGAACCAGAAGCTGGTTCAGGTACCAGTGATCTGAACCAGGGCATATCTGATCAGACTGCAGTTACGACTGACCTCTGGGATGAAGATGAGCCACCTCAAGGGAATCTCGATTCCTTTGCTGACTTTGAGTTTGACGAGGGTCTACTGGAGGAGAATCAGTCTTCTGATTCTGAGCCAACCTTCAGCCTCGCAAACGTCCAACCTCCCCCAGAAATCCAAAATGTTGAACAACCATATCGCCAACCAGAAACTTCACATCTACATCCATTCTTTCCACCCGGCTCTACACCTGCTTATGTTTCATCACCACGTTTTCATCCACAACTACAACACTTACATCCACAAATTCACAAAGTGCCAAGGCCCACCAACTATGATATTGAAATTGAGAAAGAGTTGGACTCTACTACTGAATCTGAGAGTCCAACTGAAATGCAGCTGGAAAAGGCATTGGATGGGCTTGGTAGAATTCCCTTTGTTGCTTCTGTTTCTGCACAGCCACCTCCTCCTTTGAGTGTAGAAGCACAGTTAGAGAAACAAAATGCCGAAGTCCAAAGCCTACTTATCAAGGTGGAGGACTTAACTAAATCTCTAACTGCCAATACCAGTTCCATCGCTAAAATGAAGGGTGCTCAGATGTTTCTTGGAACTGAGTTCACCAAGGTTGCTGGAAATGAGGGACTGGTAGGTGGGAAGCTAAATGAGCTGGTGCATTCATGCAATAAGATCAGTATAGCTATCAGGGAAGCCTTCAGACTGGTCAAACGAGATGTGCAAGCTTCAGTAGTTGCAAACTTGACATCTGGTATTGAATTGCTTAAACAAGAAGTTCTGGCAGTCGGAAAGGAGGTGAATGAGTTTGTAAAAAGGCCAAGTGTCAATGAGGAAGAACTTGGGTCTGCTGTTGGTAATAATGTGATTGAGAAACTGAAGTCTGAAATCTCTCAGACTCTTGTTGATCAGATTTCAGCTTCTGTGGCTGAAAAGGTTGAAGATGGGGTCAGAAGGATGGTCTTAGAACTTACTGCAGACACTTCCGAGAAGGTAGATCAAGCTGTTGCAGAAGTTCAAAAATCTGTGTCTACTCTCGAAGAAGTTGTTAAAGGCCAGTCCAAGCAGTTAGATGAAATTCTGACCCTACTTAAGAAAGAAAGTGTTGGTGTTGCTCCTCCTCCTCCTTCATTCTCTGAAGAAGATAGGAAATTGCTGAAAGAATTGAATGAAAAAGAGAATCTGAACCTTAACTCATCATTCAGGTTAAGGGCTCAGTTCTCTACCATGGCAAAAGGCATTTCTGATTGCCTTCTGCAGCAGAGTTGGGAACCTCTGAAGGCCATTCAGACGGCGATTAATGTTTATGCAAAAATGCCTTCTGAGGTCCCCAAAGGGGGAAATGTGCCTATTGGTCTGCTCTCAAGTACTCAGGAATTAATCGAAGCAACCAAGAAGCAAGCTGAGGTACCATCTGGTAGTGCCTCAGTTCAGGGGGAACAGGTTCAGAAATCTGAAATGCAAGCTTCTGAACCTGCTAAAAAAGATAAGGGCAAGGCCCAAGTGGTGGAAGAACCAACAAAGGAAGATGCAAAAGGTTCTGGTTTGGTGGTTGGTGAGAATGTTGATGAACAAGGTTATCCCATTCATGATCTGAATGCCGATGGCAAGAAACTAGAGGCTTTGCAGAAGCAAGTCTCTAATCAATTTATTATGTGGGGAGAAAATAAGGAAAGAGAAAGGGTTCAACATCAGAAAATGGGAACCCTTGATCATGTTGATGCTGCAGCTCTTGGTCTCTCACTTGAAAGATATCTGAAAATTAAAAATGATCCAAGAGTGCAGAAGGCTGTTGTTGATATGCTCGAGTATGAATATGGGGTGAATTATACTCCCTTAGAACAAAAGCTGGACCATCTCACATTCAAGATGTCCATTGAGGACTTGGTGAAAAACAGGGAGAAAGAGATGGCAATTAAAAAGAAGGAAATTCTGGCTGGAGTTCTGAAGGTGGAAAAAGAATTGACAAGGCCACCCATTAAGCCCAAAGTGACTGGACCAAGATCATCAAGAAAAAATATTCGTGATGCTGATCTCTCCACCTTCAAACCAATGTCTGATGATGCTATTGAGCTCCAAAGAAAGCATGAGAAGGATCAATATGAGCATTATCTTAAGCATCGATCTCATCCAGCTAAAATAGTTGATATGGAGGTAACAAAAGCTGATGGATTGAAGCTTTTTGATTTGATGATAAAAAGAGAAGGAAGAGCAGCTGAAGAGTATAATCAAGTTTCAGTACATGAGTTTGGGATTTCTGAGCATAGGGAGATGATCCAAATTCTGAGGGGGAAGCCGAAATCTGCTTTGATTGGTGCATGGTTATCAAGAATACAACAAAAGATGCAGGCCAAGGTAGAGATTGAAGGCAGATTGTTTGGAAAGAAGGATCATTCTCCACTGAAGAGGAAACCTACTGAAGCACCTTCTGGTTCAAGGCCTGCTAAGAAGTAGTTTCTTTTTCAGATTATCATGTACTTGTATAAATATTCACAAATGTAACAAACACTTAAGTTTGTATATATATGTTACATTTTGTAGCTTATAAGTAGATGATAGGTTTAAGTTAGAAAAACCACAAGTAAAATTCTGATACATCAATGATCTATAAGATGTACTTAGAAAATTTATACAACTTAAACAAAAAAACTTGCATTTCAGACTTACAAACATGTATAGATAGAAGTCTGAGATGCATGCACTATTTCAGAACAAATAGGGGGAATTTGTTAGGTCGAAAATCGACCAAGTATAATTTGTTCAGAAATAGCTGAAGCTCAGTGAAGAATACTTGTATAGAATTCTGAGGTCGCTCAGAATTTGTTCACTGAAGCTTCACTTCAGTTCAGATCAACGTATCAGAAACCCATTCAGAATGAAGTCAAAGACTGAAGTCTGAAGAATGAGAATCAGTTCAGATGTGGAGCTCTGTAAAAAGTACTTACACACTTTTACACTGATTACGAGGAAGACTTTTTACTTTACATATCTTTACCCGGTTAATAGAATTAACTATTAATTAAAGTACAAGGTAAAGTAAAGGTTGGGAATAAGGTTTGATAAGTCACATCAACGACTTATATACCTAAACCTTAAAAGTACACATGTAGGAATTAGCTTTAATTCCTTAAATACACCCAACCATATTTGTACGATCTGGTCCACGTCATCATGGACTTAGTCTATAAATATAAGTCTTCTCACAACTTGCAAATGGCTTGAAACCTTTGCATTGCAACTTGTGAGATATACTCTAAGTAATCCTTACGAGTATTTCCAAGTTATTAGATCACTTGTATTTCTAGGTTGTTTAGATATTTACACTTGGGTTTTAAAAAAAAAAAAAAAAAAAAAAAAAAAAAAAAAAAAAAAAAAAAAAAAAAAAAAAAAAAAAAAAAAAAAAAAAAAAAAAAAAAAAAAAAAAAAAAAAAAAAAAAAAAAAAAAAAAAAAAAAAAAAAAAAAAAAAAAAAAAAAAAAAAAAAAAAAAAAAAAAAAAAAAAAAAAAAAAAAAAAAAAAAAAAAAAAAAAAAAAAAAAAAAAAAAAAAAAAAAAAAAAAAAAAAAAAAAAAAAAAAAAAAAAAAAAAAAAAAAAAAAAAAAAAAAAAAAAAAAAAAAAAAAAAAAAAAAAAAAAAAAAAAAAAAAAAAAAAAAAAAAAAAAAAAAAAAAAAAAAAAAAAAAAAAAAAAAAAAAAAAAAAAAAAAAAAAAAAAAAAAAAAAAAAAAAAAAAAAAAAAAAAAAAAAAAAAAAAAAAAAAAAAAAAAAAAAAAAAAAAAAAAAAAAAAAAAAAAAAAAAAAAAAAAAAAAAAAAAAAAAAAAAAAAAAAAAAAAAAAAAAAAAAAAAAAAAAAAAAAAAAAAAAAAAAAAAAAAAAAAAAAAAAAAAAAAAAAAAAAAAAAAAAAAAAAAAAAAAAAAAAAAAAAAAAAAAAAAAAAAAAAAAAAAAAAAAAAAAAAAAAAAAAAAAAAAAAAAAAAAAAAAAAAAAAAAAAAAAAAAAAAAAAAAAAAAAAAAAAAAAAAAAAAAAAAAAAAAAAAAAAAAAAAAAAAAAAAAAAAAAAAAAAAAAAAAAAAAAAAAAAAAAAAAAAAAAAAAAAAAAAAAAAAAAAAAAAAAAAAAAAAAAAAAAAAAAAAAAAAAAAAAAAAAAAAAAAAAAAAAAAAAAAAAAAAAAAAAAAAAAAAAAAAAAAAAAAAAAAAAAAAAAAAAAAAAAAAAAAAAAAAAAAAAAAAAAAAAAAAAAAAAAAAAAAAAAAAAAAAAAAAAAAAAAAAAAAAAAAAAAAAAAAAAAAAAAAAAAAAAAAAAAAAAAAAAAAAAAAAGTAGAAAAAAAAAAAAAAAAAAAAAAAAAAAAAAAAAAAAAAAAAAAAAAAAAAAGAAAAATAAAAAAAAAAAAAAAAAAAAAAAAACTTGCATTTCAGACTTACAAACATGTATAGATAGAAGTCTGAGATGCATGCACTATTTCATAACAAATAGGGGGAATTTGTTAGGTCGAAAATCGACCAAGTATAATTTGTTCAGAAATAGCTGAAGCTCAGTGAAGAATACTTGTATAGAATTCTGAGGTCGCTCAGAATTTGTTCACTGAAGCTTCACTTCAGTTCAGATCAACGTATCAGAAACCCATTCAGAATGAAGTCAAAGACTGAAGTCTGAAGAATGAGAATCAGTTCAGATGTGGAGCTCAGAAAAAGTACTTACACACTTTTACACTGATTACGAGGAAGACTTTTTACTTTACATATCTTTTCCCGGTTAATAGAATTAACTATTAATTAAAGTACAAGGTAAAGTAAAGGTTGGGAATAAGGTTTGATAAGTCACATCAACGACTTATATACCTAAACCTTAAAAGTACACATGTAAGGAATTAGCTTTAATTCCTTAAATACACCCAACCATATTTGTACGATCTGGTCCACGTCATCATGGACTTAGTCTATAAATATAAGTCTTCTCACAACTTGCAAATTGCTTGAAACCTGTGCATTGCAACTTGTGAGATATACTCTAAGTAATCCTTACGAGTATTTCCAAGTTATTAGATCACTTGTATTTCTAGGTTGTTTAGATATTTACACTTGGGTGTTTATCTTTGTTCCGCAACAATCCTTGTATTTGTTTATATATTAATAAATCAAATACCTTGAAAAATACATTGTGTCTCAATGCTACATACTTGATCTATACATATTATTTATATAGTTTCAGCCCTTATTGTTTCTTGCATTTACTTTCAGTACCTCTATCGTATTGTTCATCCATATCTAGATCGTATTCTGAACTGGTCATCTTCCAGTTAGAATTACTTGCCAGTCGGGTATTTAAGCCATCTATATTTGGGACTTACACAATCCCATCGAAAACTACACCAATTGCAGCTCCTTTAAATTTGGATTCTGACCCAAATGGAAAACCAGTTAATATAACTGAATATCGTGGCATGGTTGGTTCACTGATGTACTTAACTACAAGTAGACCAGATATAATGTTTGCAACATGTTTATGTGCCAGATTTCAGGCTAACCCAAAAGTATCACATTTGCTTGCTGTTAAGCGCATTTTCAGATACCTGAAAGGATGTCCTAGCCTTGGTCTTTGGTATCCCAAAGGCTCAGGGTTAGATCTAATGGGTTATTTAGATTCAGATCATGCAGTGTAACATTTGCGTAATTTGGCTCGATTGACTTGTAACTTGACGTGCTTAAACGTGATTAAATGCAATTTAAGTTTCATGATTTAGTGAAATTTTATCTACTTTGACCTGTTGACTTGTTCGTGCTAGTGACTAACTAATTTAGTTAGCCAAAATAATTTATTATTTGTTTGACGATTTAATAACGTGTTAAATGCTAGACGAGACTTGATTGTCGATTGTGTGACGTAAGACAGTTTATAATTTGACTAGAAATGTAATCAGGTCGACCCGTTGACCCACTAGAACCGACCCATTTGACCCAATTATCCATCTACTTTAACCCAACCCTATCCCCCACCTTATCCTTCCCTTCCATTCTTCCCTTCCACTCATTTACCCCCATCTCTTTCTCCCTCTAAAATTTCAAGAACACACACACTCTCTCTCTCTCTCTCTCTAAAATTCTTACACCAAGATTATAGTTTCAAGTTAAATTTATGTTAGAATAAGCATCTTTATCATCATCTTCATATCATATCAAGAATTTGGAAAGTCAAAGTGCAAGAAATCTCCTTTTATAGCTCGGATTCGGATTTAAAGCTTTGTTGGAAGATTTGGTAAGTTAAACTTGTCCCAATATTACCATTTTATGTTTTTAAGCATAATTCTAATCATACCCAAGTGTTCTTGAGTAAATTTCCAAGAAAAATCTGTTTTGGGTCAAAAGCTAGGGTTTCAACTTGGATAATTAGGTCAAATTTGGTTTATGCTTTAATTGGAGCTATGGGACGATTTTAAAGGGATGGGTTATGTTTATTCACAATAGATATGTCAAACATTACTTAAATTATGTCTTGGAATCCTTTAAATCATACTCTAGGTCGAATTAGGGTTTGACAAGTGTGAAATGGGTCAAAAATGGTTTCTTGGGCAGGAATTGTTACTATGGGTCGATTTGTATAATGGGTTACCTTCATTCATGCTAAATTACGTTTATTTATATTCAATTTGAGTCAAGAAGCTCATCAAGTCGAATTTGAGGTCAAAAAGGGGTTTGGGTCGAATTTAGGTGTGTTTGGTTACAAGGTTACAGCTAGTCAAAAAGTGTGCAGACCTGTTTTGAAAACGCCGTAACTCGTTCATTATAGATCTTCAAGAGTCAAACCTTACATTTCTGAAAAGGCCTTTGAGCCCTCTACATTTGTTAAGAATTAAGTTTTGTCTCAATTGGTCGTCTTGCGTGCCGAAAGTGGTCTACAAAACTGGAAGTAGACAAGGAAAAACTGAGAGTAGTCTACACAAACTGAAAGTAGTCTACACAAATGAAAGTAGTCTACGAATGAGTCGAGTAGTCTACAAAAGAATCGTTTGAGCTTGTTGATCGTCCATGGTCCTTGAGTCGAGCCATACCATCTTGTACACATTCTTTCGGGTCCATTGGTTTCTTGTTCGAGTCTCTTGAGTCGTTCATGGTTGGGAGTCATGTCTAGAACAAAGTGAGACTCTTAACTTGTATTGTAATGTATATATTGATAGGTTGTGGACATTTGACGGTCGTTGGACGTTTATAGCTTGACTTATACGTGTAATTGCCGGCCAAGGTGAGTTTCGTAGCCCCTACGTTTCCTTTATTTTGGGGTGGAAGGTGTACTTGTCGTTAAACGGTTGTCGGTTGATACACTTTGTTATGATATGGAACGAGACGTTTAGATGTCTACTTGTTTGCTTGTGTTTACGAGATTGCATGCGTTTGTGTTTGACAAAAGACGTTTATGGACTATTGTGACTTCATTATGCTATACTTGTGTTATATTGGCGAAAGACGTTATGAAATCATTGTATTCATGTTATGCTTATGCTTGACTAAAGACGTATGGATTGTTTAATCCACTTTACATATTATGACGGTATTATACTAAGACGTTTATTATATATATATATATTAGAGTTAAGTACTTTTTTCGTCCCTGTGGTTTATCGTTTTATCACTTTTCGTCCTCGCCGTTAACTTTTGGCTGAAATCATCCTCGTGGTTTGCATTTCGTCCTTGGATCCGTTAACCCCTCACGTGCCTTGCACGTGAGGGGCATTTATGTCTTTTCACCCATCTTCATGGTTTGTCCCTATGGTTAAGTGCAAAATTCGTCCTTATGCTTTGTCGTTTTTGCATTTTTCATCCTTGTCTTTAACAAACCTCCAAACAAGAATTTAATCAAAAACCAAAACAAACTCAAATCAAAAACATATATATACCTACATATTAAGATCTAATTTAATACCGGCCGGTACGGCTAATTAAAATTATTTTGTTTTATTTTATAAAAATGTTATAAAACGTACTACTCCCTCCGTCCCACTAAATGTGTCATATTTTGAAATTTCAAAGTCTTCATTTATAAACTTTAACCTTAAATATTTTGATTTGTGTTATATAATATTTGATGAAAATTATACCAATAAAATATACATTTAATACTCAATCAATTCATATAACTTTCAATAAATATTATATAAAACAAATCAAAATATTTAAGGTCAAAATATTTAACGTAAATAGTCAAAATATAATTACTATACACTCAAAGATAATACCAACTAGGTACTTTATAACAAACTATTTAATCAAAATATTTAATCAAAATATTTAATCAAAATATTTAATCAAAATATTTAATCAAAATATTTAATCAAAATATTTAATCAAAATATTTAATCAAAATATTTAATCAAAATATTTAATCAAAATATTTAATCAAAATATTTAATCAAAATATTTAATCAAAATATTTAATCAAAATATTTAATCAAAATATTTAATCAAAATATTTAATCAAAATATTTAATCAAAATATTTAATCAAAATATTTAATCAAAATATTTAATCAAAATATTTAATCAAAATATTTAATCAAAATATTTAATCAAAATATTTAATCAAAATATTTAATCAAAATATTTAATCAAAATATTTAATCAAAATATTTAATCAAAATATTTAATCAAAATATTTAATCAAAATATTTAATCAAAATATTTAATCAAAATATTTAATCAAAATATTTAATCAAAATATTTAATCAAAATATTTAATCAAAATATTTAATCAAAATATTTAATCAAAATATTTAATCAAAATATTTAATCAAAATATTTAATCAAAATATTTAATCAAAATATTTAATCAAAATATTTAATCAAAATATTATAATCAAAATATTTAATCAAAATATTTACTCAATCAATTCATATAACTTTCAATAAATATTATATAAAACAAATCAAAATATTTAAGGTCAAAATATTTAACGTAAATAGTCAAAATATAATTACTATACACTCAAAGATAATACCAACTAGGTACTTTATAACAAAGTATAAGTTTTAATGTTCACAAATTACAAAAAAAATAACATTAAAATATTATAAAAATAATTTTTAAAAAAATTCAAAAAATAAAAAATGAGAATACCGGAACGGTAATACCGAAAAATATCGAAAATACCGGAAATAGTTTAACCGGAGTACCCCCCGATACCGGTATTACCGGTAACACCGACCGGTATATACCTATATTTAAAACATTGTATGTACGTGTTTGCATTTGAAGGTGATTGACTAGATCCTTAAATATAGGTATATATAGGTTTTTGTTTTGTTTGGATTAAATTCTTACCGGTAATTTTTGTTTGTTAACGGCGAGGATGAAAAATGCAAAAATGACAAACCACAGGGACGATTTTTGCACTTAAATGGGTGAAAAGACGAAGATGCCCCTCACGTGACTTGCATGTGAGGGGGTTAACGGCAAAGTTATAACGGCAGGGACGAAATGCAAACCACGGGGATGATTTTAGCCAAAAGTTAACGGCGAGGACGAAAAGTGATAAAACCATAAACCACAGGGACGAAAAAAGTACTTAACTCTATATATTATGTAAGACGTGGACGTGGACGGTGGATTGACGAATCCACATCCAGTATGATCATTGCCATATTATGACGGTATTATATTAAGACGTTTATTATATATATATATTATGTAAGACGTGGACGTGGACGGTGGATTGACGAATCCACACCCGGTATGATCATTGCCATATTATGACGGTATTATATTAAGACGTTTTTATATATATAGACGATTATTTGACGTTGACGTTGACTTGTATTGACTTGTGATAACGTGAAACCTATTAGGGTTTCCTTGGACGTGATTAGGTATTCTAATCCTCGTATATCGTTAACGATTGCTATCCCGACACTTGCTTTTTATTATAAAACCTACGAACTCACCAACTTTATGTTGACACGTTTTAGTACACTTTTCAGGTATACAGGTTAATCAAAGACGTATTGGATGATTGGTTGATTGCATGTGCTAGGGTTGGACTACTTTTTGGATCCGTGATTCATAGTTCCCGTTTATGGGTTATGCCTAGGATCATTTGCTACTTTTGTACTATATTTTGTAAACGTTTGATGGTGTCGTGTTCCTTATGCACTTTTGTATGATCTGGTACTTGTATTCTTGTATGATTTGCATGGATTGTCCAATCCTATTTATGCATTTAGTTTAACTCTACATAATTTCCATGTCGTGCTGTGCTATTTGTGTAACCCTCATGATTCCGCCTTATTGGGGTGTTACATGCAGGTTGTAAGATAGATAGAAAATCAACAACTGGAGGTTGTCATTTCCTTGGAGGAAAACTGGTGAGTTGGACCAGTAAGAAGCAGACATCAGTCTCTATGTCCACTGCTGGGGCAGAGTACATTTCTGCGGCCAGTTGTTGTGCCCAGATTCTCTGGATCAAGAACCAGTTACTAGATTATGGTCAAAAATATACAAGAACCCCAATCTTTTGTGATAACACCAGTGCAATTGCTATATCTCACAACCCAGTGATGCACTCAAAGACAAAGCATATTGACATCAGGTATCATTTCATTCGTGATCATGTTATGAAAGGAGATATTGAAATTCATTTCATCCCCATTGATAAACAGCTTGCTGATGTTTGTACAAAACCTCTTGATGAGAAAACTTTTAAACATCTCATCAGTGAGTTGGGAATGCTAAACCCTTAAAACTGGAGACTTTGTTATGAACGCGTCAGTGACACTGATGAAGTTCTCCAGTTGAGGAAATCCATATAATCTTTGCTCGCCTTGCTATCGAACGCCTTTGTGATACTATCTTGGCACTATCGATTTATGGATCATCATTCTAAGGGGAAAGACTCAAAATATTTTTCTGACTAAAATTAATTTGTTTGAAAAATTGTCACCAGAGAACTCTCCAATTAGAAACTGGCACTGGAACTAATCCTCCAGTGTACATGTTTGGTCTTGTCTTCAAACTGATGGTCAACCAGATTTTCATAACGTTATAAATACTTGGTCAAGCTTTGTGACACGTCCTTGCACTTGAGTACTTTTTGCAAGTTGTAACCGTCATATGACGTGTCAAGGTCATTTTTGTAAAAGAAAGCACTTTTTGTTGGGATTATGAAAAGTTAGTGGGCGCGTGGAAAGTTAAGCCGTCGTAGCATTTAATGCTGACACGGAGAATTAAATTTTATTTTCAATATTCAAATTTTTATGAGGAGTAAAATGGAACTATCCATGCCCGATTTATAATCCCCTTGCACGCCATAAGACAACAAAGACGACACTGAAAAACCCTAAAATGAGGTACTACAAAGATGTACCTTTTCAATTTTAGTGTAATTCGACATAACGAGTTAGTATCACCCTTGTTAAGAGGGTAATCCCTTAACAAGTGATTAGTCACAAACGAAGTCAATATTTTCAAGTAGCGGCAAGCGCGACCAACGTCAAACCAAAGAAGGATGAAAGGAGGCGAGAAGCCAGTGGAGCGATTCTTTAATTGGGAAAGCAAACGATACAGGAATGTATACAAAGTAACGGAGTTAGAATTTTCCAGAAAACATCTTTAACAATGTCAAAATGAAAGTTCAAAATGATAATCAAAAGTATAAAGGATAGAAGTGACCGTGCATGGAAGATTGTTTCCCAATTCGGTGTTGGTGTTCCTTGTCTGTCTTGACGATTGTTTAGGAGGTCATAATCGGCTGAACTTTTTCCTTTGTTGTCCCCTGTGAATCCTTAGGGACAAGACAATAGTAGGATTTCCACTCGGAGGTCATGATCTTTAGTTCCAACGTCTTGTTAACAGACTTCAATAATTATCATCGAAGCCCTGCATTAAAATAATATATATGTATGCATATGTATGCGCGTGGAAGCGCTTATTTTGATGTATATTCGTTGTATGTAAATGCAATTAATTTATTTGATCCTGCGTCCAGGATTATGTTATGTAAATCAAAATTAAGAAGAGAGGCTCTTAATTTCAATTGTTCATTGTATTGGGGATAGGATTAATTTCACTTTGGATTAAAATTAAGAAGGGAAATTCTTAATCTTAATATTTGCTTAGAGACTTTGGTGTTCAAGATCTGGAGGGTGTCTCCATATCTTAAACTTGCATGGGTGACGTGGTTAGCCAATTCGGGAGATCGATGGTAACACCGACAACCAACAGAATTAATTTCGACGACCTTGGAATTTAACCCTTCAACCGTGAAATTAATTATCGTGCGACACGGGCGATTTAAGAGAAGGTGAAAACCTTCAACCAAAAGTTGGCGTGAAAGCCAAAAGGTGAAGACCTTGCCACGTAAGAGAAGGTGAAAACCTTCAACCGAAAGTTGGCGTGAAAGCCAAAAGGTGAAGACCTTGTTCCACGTTGCTATGTTTGCTTTTGTTAGTAGTGATCACTCTCCAAGCTTAACCTGCAAAACTGGACTTCTATAAAGAAAAACTAGCATTAGCCTATTGGCTAACGCACTCCGATGCTCAAGTCAGTATTATGAAATTCTATAAAATTGATTAAAATAATAGGTATACTACCTTTAATTGAATATAAAGTTCGGATATACATATGATTGCATGAATATAAGATCCAAGATCCTAAGGATCCTGGGTTGTCCCCAGTATTTAGTATCATGAAGTAAAAGATTAAAAATTTTCAGAAGTTTCTTTACTAAACATAATGATAATCTCATACCTTTAATAACTAAGACAATTTCAAAAAAATAATCATACATTTAAAGATTTTTGAAATTTATATTCCAAGTTATCAATTTCTCATATTAAGTTTCGCTTAATAATATCTAATAAATCGGGATATTATGTCCCCTGTGAAAATTTTAGCGTGACATCTAATCTTTTTCCTTTGTCTACTTCTATTAGTAAAATTTCAAAATTTATTTATTGTTAGATCACTACTAAAATTAGTCACGAGTTTACTAATATATTGGATTTGATGAGCGTTCATTTTGTGATTATTTCCCCCATCATAAGGCCGCATTTTAATGTCTAATTGAGCTTATATATGTGAACTTATGGTACTTAATGAGATTTACTATTGTTACAGGTTCACATAAAATGACTCGGTTAAATGGAGCACGACACTACAAGTCTACTGTAGATCATGAACATCAACAACACAGAGGTCCAGACATCAAGTAATATTATTATTATTGTTGATGTACTACAACGGCTGGACAAAGCAACAAAGAAAAAAGGCTTGAATATGCATCCATCAAATACTAGCATTAATATTGTTATTATTACAATTGGAATTGGAAATGAGAAAGGTGGTGGTCTCGTTGGTGTGCTCAGCCGAAAAGAAGAAAGTAAAGCCCAAAGGCTTTGAGCCTTGTTGATCGTAGCCCAAGAAAAAGAAGGCAGCAGCCCAGAGAGAAGAGTGGGACTGGGCCCTTGTCTTGCGAATGGGTCGAGCCGCAAAAAGAAAGAAAAAAAGAAGAGAGGCGGTGGCCTTTTAGGTCACGTAGGCAGCAAGCAAACAACAACTATATATATTATCATTCGTGAATCGTGAGCAGCTTACAATTTACCTTAGAATTTAACGCAGCCGCAATTAATCAGATCCTAGGTTGCATTTATTACTAGGTGAATTTTATTCACAATTAGGTCAAAATAATTAAGGTTTTTGTGGGGTTTTGTTCGTGTGAAGTCAGCGGCCGAGAAGAAGAAAAGGAGCAGCAGCTGCGGTCTCGACTTCGACATCATCACCACCATTCGCATCGTTTGATCTTCTTTTTCTATTTACTTTTATTATTATTTTGATTTGATTTGTTTCCTTGTGGTAGACGATGACATATTATATATATATATTTTTTTTTTAGTTTTCGTCCATTATTTTTATTTTATAGTTTTCGGACTGCGGGATGATATGCAATTTAAATATAACTTATATTATGTAAGTTATTTAAATACTAAAATAACCCGAGAAACGCACGGGTATTGTGCTAGTTAGCCTTTATATATGTAGCATGCATTTCAAATATTGCCTATATTTTCGTAGAAGATATAAGTAATAGTAAAGTAATATTTTCAAGAAGAGAATACCTGGTTTCCGCATATGATAAATTCTTACTTGGCATCTGACGTTATTAACATAGAGATCACGTCTTATTTCTACTCAACATCTTGAGCTTTAAGATCCTGAGTGACGTCCAGATCCTGATTTGGCAAGATCTTGACAATCTGTTCATCTTCCTTCTGAGATGACTGGATATGAAGAAGAGAGCCATCTGTTCCTGAAATTCAAGATGATAAAAAAGAAGAAGGCGATTTGGATTGAAATGACATTTTCGCAATAAGTTTCGTAAGATAATGTAACCACAAATTTTAAAGAAAAAATTTGAGAAAAGCACCACTTGCCCCACGGTGGGCGCCAAATTGTTTTGGTCAAAAATCACCTAAGATAATCTACGTTGAAGACTTAGATCAATTATGTAACCAAACTTTCGTTCGTGAGGTTGTGTGCTTAAAGATCTTGAAAGTTCAGTATACTGCGGTGTTGAAATAATTGCGAAAATGTAACGTATTTGCTAAATATTGAATAATCACGTAAAATAATGCTAAAATAAATGTTTTTATCAAGATAGGACCGTAAAAGTGAAGATCTACTTGTAAAATCTAATAAATGAACATATAGAGTGTCAAGATCTTGAATAAATAACGTTAAAACGTGATAATACTTAAGAATTCGTTGAGAAACAGTATAAAAGCATGAATTATGACTAATTAAAGTACTTGAACGTAAATAAAAAGATTACTTTGTAAAAGTTGATCTAAAGTAAGGAAAATGCAAGATATGAGCGATAATCGTAAGAAAAACGCTATATAAAATATATATAAAGTAAAATGCATAAAAGGAGTAAGAACACCGTGATTTGTTGACGAGGAAAAGCCCTTAATCCTTATTCCAGATTAAGGGTCCCTCCGTGCTACTTTTATTGTCATAAATCGAAGTTAATTACAATTCGAGAGCCCAAGTGATTGATCTAAGTGTTACAATATGAAAAGTGTTTAGTGTAATGTGTTTACAGAAGAAAATAGAGAGAAAGAAGTGTTTTTTCAGAGATAAGTCGAAGTCCTTAAGCCTAGCAATCACTTGCCCCTTTTATAGAGAAAATATCTAACTAACTATCCTAAAAATCTGGGATCTTGAGCTGGAAACCAGGGATCTTGAGCAGATTTTTCTCTTTGACTTGATTACTTGGTAAATGGACGTTTTGGAGCCATTTTCACACGTTTTCAACCATAAATTCCGACTTTGGGGGCAAGTCTTCCGTTTTACCTATTCCTGTACTACTAAGTCAAAGTAATAACGGTCAGATATCTTAGAGCCCCAAGATATTGGACCACGAAGATCTTGGACCACTAAGATCTTGGACCACGAAGATCTTGGACCACAAAGATCTTGGAGGTGAAAATCTCAGGCATAACAATCACCGTGTGAACGAGCGAACTTCGAGGACGAAGTATCTGTTAAGGGGGTAATGATGTAACAACCCTCAATTTCCGACTAGGACAATTTACTTATATTTACCTAGGTATCTATGCGTAAAAGCTTTATGATTTATGATGTTGAACTTTAAGTAGCATATGCACTTTAAAATAATGTGATTACTATGAGGCATGAAATCATTTTGGGATATGACTTGTTTAAATTATCGGGTAATGAGGTTGATTATTTATGATTGATTTGAAAGAGAATACGAGCATGACGAGTTGATAGGGAATTTTATGGGCAATAGAGATATTAAAGCCTTCACCCATAAGATTGAGCTACTTGAAAACTAGCGCGTGAATATTGTGATGATTATGTAGTCATGCCTTTCTATTGAGATAATTACTGCGTCTAAGGTTGAGCTATTTGAGGACTAGTGCGTGGATGATTTAATGATTATATAGTTGTGCCTTATTATTGAGATAGTTATTATGCTCTAAGATTTGACTATTGAGAACTAGTATTTGCTAGATATGATTGTTTTGGTCAAAAATTTACCTAAGATAATCTACGTTGAAGACCTAGATTAATTATGTAACCAAACTTTCGTTCGTGAGGTTGTGTGCTTAAAGATCTTGAAAGGTCAGTATACTGAGATGTTGAAATAATTGCGAAAATGTAACGTATTTGCTAAGTATTGAATAATTTCGTAAAATAATGCAAAAATGATTGTTTTTATCAAGATAGGAATGTAAAAGTAAAGATCTACTTATAAAACTTAACAAATGAACAAATAGAGTGTCAAGATCTTGAATAAATAACGTTAAAACGTGATAATACAAAAGAATTCGTTGAGAAACAGTATAAAAGCATAAAATATGATTAACTAAAGTACTTGAACGTGAATAAAAAGATTACTTTGTAAAAGTTGATCAAAAGTAAGCAAAATGTAAGGATATTAGCGATAATCGTAAGAAAAACGTTATATAAAATAGAAATAAAGTAAAATGCATAAAAGGAGTAAGAACACCGTGATTTGTTGACGAGGAAAAGCCCTTAATCCTTCTGATTGCCGGCATAAAAACCCCGGGAGGAAGCAATCGTCCCTCCGTGCTACTTTTATTATTATAAATCGAAGTTAATTACAATTCGAGAGCCCAAGTGATTGATCTAAGTGTTACAATGATGAAAAGTGATAAGTGTAGTGTGTTTACAGAAGAAATTAGAGAGAAATAAGTGTGTTTTCAGAGGAAAAACGGAGTGAATCAACCTAGCAATCACTTGCCCCTTTTATAGAGAAAATAACCAACTAACTATCCTAAAAATCTGGGATCTTGAGCTGGAAATCAGGGATCTTGAGCAGATTCTTCTCTTTGACTTGATGGCTTGGTAAATGGACGTTGTAAAGCCATTTCCACACGTTTTCAACCATAAATTCCGACTTTGGGGGCAAGTCTTCCGTTTTACCTGTTTCTGTACTACTAAGTCAAAGTAATAACGGTCAACTTTCTTGGGCCACGAAGATCTTGGACCACGAGGATCTTGGAGATGAAAATCTCAGGCATAACAATTGTCCCCAAAATTCTGACTCGCGTTTAGCTCCTTAAACGGAGTTAGAATTTTCCAGAAAACATATTTAACAATGTCAAAATCAAAGTTCAAAATGATAATCAAAAGTATAAAGGATAGAAGTAACCGTGCATGGGAGATTGTTTCCCAATTCGCTTTGGTGTTCCCTGTCTGTCTTGACGATCGTTTAGGAGGTCATAATTAGCTGGAACTTTTTCTTTTGTTGTCCCCTGTGAATCCTTAGGGACAAGACAATAGTAAGATTTCCACTTGGAGGTCATGATCTCTAGTTCCAACGTCTTGATAGTGACTAAACTTCAACAACTTTCATCGACGATCTGCATTAAAATAGTATATATGTATATAGATAGATAGATAAATTCTGCGCCCAGGATTACAACGAGTGAGCCAAAATTAAGAGGGGAGATGTTTTGGTCAAAAATTACCTAAGATAATTTACGTTGAAGACTTAGATCAATAGTGTAACCAAACTTTCGTTCGTGAGGTTAAGGGCTTTAAAATATGTTTGAGATTCAAAGATGCGTTTAATAAAAGGATTTAAAGAACGATTATGTAGACTAAACAAGAAATAAAGGTGTAAATCAATGGTAATCAGAATAACAAGTATCGAAATAAATGAAATTACGATAAATAATGCTAATCAAAGTAAATAATGCGTTAAAAGTAGTAAAGAATAAGAACACCGAGATTTGTTGACGAGGAAAAGCCCTTAATCCTTTGAGGATTGCCGGCATAAAAACCCCGGGAGGAAACAATCGTCCCTGCCTTTGTTCTCTTATTAATGATTGTTAAATGTTTACAAATGGTGGAATTCGGTTGATCGATGTATCTAAGTGTAAAGTAAATGAGAGCAGTGTATGTGTGAGTACAAGTGTGTAATGAGCAGAATGTAAGTGATAGATAAGATGCCTATGATCGATCAGCCTCATTCTATATATAGACCTAAGATCTAACTAACTATCCGAAGTTGTAGGGATCTTCCAGGTCTTCAGTCAGTGAACGTTGTGGAAGATCTTGCCCAGTCAAGTGACCGTTGAAGCTTTTTCCTCATGTTGAAATCAACTTGAATTCCGATTATCTTGGCAGACTAAGTCTTCTTTGCGTGTTGATGAGTTTAACCATGTGCGACATTCCTTTTTGCACCGTTAGAGATATCCTTCAATGCTTTATATCAAATATTCTGGAATCTGCACACTTATCTCATGTGGAAACAATAATAATATTTGAAACATAACGTTAGCAAAATATTAATAAGTAATCAGAATATTCAACTATGTCAGGATCCTGGAATGTCAATATCTTGGACCTTCAGGATATTGGTACTTGAAATTTCACCCATAACAATTGTCCCCAAAGTTATTTTAATAAAATCAATTTTGTTTAAATAACTTTGAATCTTCTAGAAAAAGCTTTGACCGGAGTCAATTAGTAAATTTTGAAACCATCTTAAAGATCAGACGCGTGTAAGTAGGATAACCAAGAGTCTTGATTTGATAGGTAACTACTTCTTATCTTTTCACCCCTCTATATATAAGGCCACAGTTTCTTTCTTTGAAAATCACAAATACTTTTAATTCTTAAAAAATATTCATTTACGCCATGTCTCTGAAGTCTTTAGGAGAGTTCCTTCAGAGGTATATATATATATATATTTTGTTAAGATTATTTCATCGTTATTCAATAATATATATATATATATATTTGTCAAGATTAATTCTTTTGTTATTTCTAACTTTTCTTTATATCTTATTTCAGTCCCTTACTGAACTGGAAAAGCAACAAATCGCTAAAGACAAACTGAACGATGAAATCATAGAGACATTACAAGGCCTGGTCAAGTCTTATAAAGAATCTATCGAGACAGAAAAAGAAATGGGTTTGGAGATAAAAACCAGTTTAGAAGCCAAAAATAAGATTTTGAACAATGCCTTGAAGGAAATCTGCTGTGAGCTAGGTGCAACGCAGGAAGAACTCAGGGATGCCAGGGAGGAGTTGGAAAGAGTGAAGTCCATCTTAAGTAAATTGAGGGAAATAAATCCTTCACTTTACTGGGATGTTCTTCTGTAGATGATCTTAGATAATGTGGGCGATGAAGGATATAATGCAAAGGCCAGAGCCCACATTTTTAGACTCTTTTGTTAGTAGAAACTTGAATCGATAGGGGGTGTGTTTCGTAGAACAATGTGTTTAGGAGGGGCGAGATTGATCTGGAATGATCAATCATGGTTGTAAAACTGCTTCTGAGTAGTTTTTTGTAAATATCTTTTGAATGAAAACTGTCTTTTGATCCATTTACTTTTGAGCTCGAAAACCAAAAGTGTTTTTAAGGGTAAAAACGGAAAGTAATTAATCAATTATGTGACGTCACATGTCAGTTAATTATTATACTTGACTTATTCGACTACATCAACAGTTAAGTAATCAAATCAACACAGTAATTTTAAGTGTTGTCAGTCTCCAACATTTATTCCTGTAATAAAATAATCTGTGTGGGACTGAATTAAATTTTTTTGGAGGGGATTAAAATTAAGAAGGGGAATTCTTAATTTTAAGATTCTCGTAGGGACATTGGCGTTCAAGATATAGAGGGGGTCTCAATATCTTGAACTTGCTTGGGAGGCGTGGTTAGCCATTTTCATGTGTTTGTGTAATGAGTGGCGTGGTTAGCCAATTCGGGAGATCGATGGTAACATCGACAACCAACAGAATTAATTTCGACGACCTTGGAATTTAACCCTTCAACCGTGAAATTAATTATCGTGCGACACGGGCGAATTTAAGAGAAGGTGAAAACCTTCAACCAAAAGTTGGCGTGAAAGCCAAAAGGTGAAGACCTTGTTCCACGTTGTAATGCATGTGTTTGATGATATTGATTATCCTTTGAGATCTACAAAGCACAAATCTTAGAAACTGACGTTAGCCATTTGGCTAACGCCACTCCGACGCTCAAGTCATTATTATTTTGGAAATAAAATAAAAGGTAAACAAGATAAAAGTAAAATTCAAGAGTAAGAAATCATACCTAATTTTGTCAAAAGACAAAATTAATCATACATGGTAGGTTTTGAGATGAATAGCATTCCAAGCTCTTGGAACTAGATTACCTTGTAAATCTTGAAGCCAATAAGATCCTTTTCCAGCTTCTGCCTCAATCAAATAAGGACCTCCCCATTTTGGATTCAATTTGCCATCTGGCTTGGTTAAAGCCTTCTTGAGAACCAAATCACCAACTTGAAATCGTCTTAATCTTAAACTCTTATTATAAGACTTGGCAATTTGTTGTTGATAAGCTGCTATTCTTATCTTGGTCCTTTCTCGTAACTCAGTTACAGCTTCCAAATCTTCAAGTAACAACTCTTTATTTTTCTCATAAGTTAACAAACTAATTCTAGCAGTAGGTAAATCCATTTCAGTAGGTAGAACTGCCTCGGCTCCAAAGACAAGTGAGAATGGAGTTTGTCCAGTAGCACTCTTGGAAGTTGTTCGATCAGCCCATAAGACAAATGGCAATTCTTCAGCCCATTTTCCTTTAGCTTGTCCCAGTCTTTTCTTCAAATTATTCATTATGATTTTGTTACTCGATTCTGCTTGACCATTAGCTTGTGGATGGACAGGAGTAGAGGTAATCATCTTGATACCCTATCTTTCACAAAAATCTGTAGTTTTCTTCCCTATGAATTGTGATCCATTATCACAAATTATCTCTGTTGGGACTCCAAATCTTGTCAATATATTTCTTTTAATGAAGGATATGACATGTGATTCATGGATCTTGGCGTATGCTTCAGCTTCAATCCATTTTGAGAAATAATCCGTCATAGCCAAAAAATATTTCTTCCCAGCTGAAGATTCTGTCATTGGTCCAACAATATCCATTCCCCATTTCATAAATGGCCATGGAGACAAAACTGGATACATGGGTTCTGCTGGTTGATGATAAATGTTGCTATGTCGCTGACAAGCATCACATTTCTTCGCATATTCTTCAGCATCTTGTTTCATAGTTGGCCAATAATAACCTGTTCTCAAGATCTTTGAATATAAAGATCTTCTAGCTGTGTGATTTCCACATTCTCCTTCGTGTGTATCCTTTAGAACCTCATTGGTCTCAGGGAATTCTAAGCACCTAAGATACGGTCCTGCAAGAGATTTTCTATACAAAAATACCATTTATCATAGAGTAATGTGTTGTTTTCATACGGAAGTTCCTTGGGTTTTCATCTTTAGGGATTGTCCCAGTATTTAAATATTCTATTATTGGTGTAGTCCAGGAATTTTGATTGTCCCCAGAATTTTCAGTTTCTGTATCTTGAACAGCCAATATATTAGTTGATTCTTTTTCTATAGCAGGATGTAACACATGAATTATAGGAATCCTAGTTTCTAGGTGACATCTTAAGTGTTGACCCTAGATTTGCTAAAGCATCAGCCTCGGTGTTTTCTTCTCTAGGCACTTGTTCTATATCAAATAAATCAAAATTCTCAGCCAATTTTTTCACTATTTCCAAATATTGCATCAATTTTTCACCTTTTGCAGCATATGTTCCATTGAAATGATTAGCTAAAAGTAATGAATCTACATATACCTTAAGGTTTCTAATGTTCATATCCCTAGCTAATTGCATACCAGAAATTAAAGCTTCATACTCTGCTTCATTATTAGTGGCTATGAAATGACAATTCACTGCTTGGGGTATAATATCCCCCTGTGGCGATTTTAGTACGATACCTAGTCCTATTCCTTTAACATTAGCTGCACCATCAGTGTATAAAATCCATTTTTCAGTAGCTTCTTCTAACATTTTTACTTCTAAGTCTACTTCTGGTTGCAAGTCAGTACTAAAATCAGCCACAAAGTCGGCTAAAGCTTGAGATTTTATAGCAGTCCTAGGTTCATAAATTAAATTAAAAGCACTTAATTTCACAGACCATTTAGCCATTCTACCAGATATTTCAGGTTTTCTTAATACGCATTTTATAGGGTAATTAGTCTTAATATGTATAGCATGCGTTTCGAAATAATGTCTAAGCTTAGTAGATGCCATAATTAATGCAAGTATAAGTTTTTCAAGATGAGAGTACCTGGTTTCAGCATCAATTAAACTTTTACTTACATAGTATACAGGATGTTGTTGACCTTCTTCTTCTTTTACCAAGACAGCACTGACTGCGTTTGAAGATACTGCCATGTAAAGATATAGAGGCTCACCATCTTCAGGTTTTACCAATAGTGGTGGAGTAGATAGATACTTCTTTAATTCTTGGAAAGCTTCTTCTTGTTTTTCTCCCCATTCAAACTTTTTGTTCTTCTTTAAGATGTCATAAAATTCTTTACATCTATCAGAAGATCTTGATATGAATCTATTCAAAGCTGCCAATCTCCCAGTCAATCTTTGAATATCTTTAGCATTCGATGGTGACTTCAAGTTCAAGATAGCCTTGATCTGTTCTGGGCTCGCTTCTATCCCTCTTTTAGTGACCATATATCCTAGAAATTTTCCAGCTCCTACTCCGAAATTACATTTTGCAGGGTTCAGCTTCATGTTGTACTTGTCCAGGATATTGAAGGCTACTTCAAGGTCTTTCAAGTGATCTTCAGCTTTCTTTGATTTTACCACCATGTCATCTATATAGACTTCCATCGTATCCCCCAGTTGGTCTTTGAACATCATGTTGACTAGCCTTTGATATGTCGCACCTGCATTTTTAAGACCAAAAGGCATAGCAATATAACAATAAATACCTGTCGGGGTCATGAAAGCGGTAGCTTCTTGATCTTCAGGTTCCATCTGAATTTGCTGAAATCCAGAAGAAGCGTCCATAAACGTGAGCATCTCATGTCCAGAAGTTGCATCTACCATTGCATCGATATGTGGCAGTGGAAATGGATCTTTTGGGCAGGCCTTGTTAAGATCAGTGAAGTCTACACAAACCCTCCATTTTCCATTTTTCTTTTGTACTACCACCACATTTGCTAGCCACTCAGGAAATTTTACTCCCCTAATCATTTTTGCTTTTAATAATCTCTCCACATCTTCTTGAATAATTGCATTCCTTTCTGGAGCAAATTTTCTTCTTTTTTGCTGAATCGGCTTGAAACTTTTATCAATTCCAAGCTTGTGTGTAATCACATCTTTAGATATTCCAGTCATATCCTCTTGCTTCCAAGCAAAAGTCTTCATTCTGGTTTTCAAAAAATCAGTAAGTTTGACCTCTAAATCTTTTGAGATCTTTGCACCTAATAAAACTTTGATGTTAGGATCTTCAGGGTCCAGAATAATTTCTTTAACATCTTGCTCCTCTGGCTCATTGACATCGAAGATCCTCTTCTGTAATTGCTATTGTGAAGTTGACCTTGCTACCGACTTCATGGTGGATGTATAGCATTCCTTAGCTTCTTGTTAATCTCCTTTAACAGTGATTACTCCCCAAGGTGTTGGCATTTTAACACATTGGTGATATGTTGATGGTACTGCCTTCATTTCATGAATCCAAGGCCTTCCCAAAATTATGTTGCATCCTGGAAGAGTGTCGACCACACAAAATTTTTGCATGGAATTAACCCCTCCAACATATACTGGTAGCTTAATTTCACCCACAGTATATTTGGTCTCGCCACTGAATCCGATTAGTGGTGACGCCTTGCCAATAATATTATCTTCAGAAATGTCCATTCTTCTTAGGGTCTCCAGCTTGATTATATTCACTGAACTTCCATTATCTATCAAGATCCTGCGAACATAATGGTTAGCAATAAATAGAGTGACGACTAAACCGTCATGATGAGGCTCCATTATGTCATCAAAGTCATCGTCCTCAAAAGAGACAATATCTGAATTTGAAATTGAAGCTTTCTTCACGCCTTTTTCTCCTTTATCTGCCTTGCTTTGTTTTGCAAATCTCTTGGCTGCTGAGTATGTTGTCCCACATACTTCTGATCCGCCAGAAATAGTGTTAATTACTCTTGCATTTGGAGGTGGAGAATCTGCTTTTTGAGTCGAATTAGGCCTTGCAAATTCTATGCCTTCAACATCCTTAGCCTTCTTCCTTCCAAGGAGCTCTTAAGATATCCTTTGGCCAGAAGAGTGGAAATCTCCCTTCTTAACATTTTGCAATCTTCAGTAAGATGGCCAAAGTCTTCATGATATGCACACCATTGACTGGGATCTTTCTTTTTGTAATAAGAATCGTTCTTCTTTTGTGGCCATCTCCCTTTGTCTCCAAGATCTCTAAGTGCCATTATAATGCCAGGTGTTGATACTGAGAAGCAGTATGTTGAAAGGGCAGGATATTCGACCCCATCATCTTCTTCGACTGCATTCACTTGATTATCAACATGTCTTGTGTAAGGCTTATTTCTTGGCTTATATACTGGAGTTTCTGCTTTCCTATTTGGGCGATCATATGATAAAGCTTCCAGTTTTGAAGACGTCAGCTCATTTTCTTCAAGCCTTATAAATCTTGCAGCCCTTGCTTTGGCTTCATCGAGATTTTTGCATGGTGTCATTATAAGATCTTCTTGAAATTTAGATCCTTTATAAGATCTTCTTGTATAGCGGTCAACATATCTAATTTAGGAATATTAAGAGATTCTTTTGTAAATCTAGTCATAAAATCCCTAAGTGATTCGTGTGGTTTTTGAGTAATTTTATAAAGATCATCAGTCAATTTTTCAAAGGTTCTACTGCATGAAAACTGACTATAAAATAAATTAGTTAAATCAGCAAAAGAATTGATAGATAGAGGAGGCAAACTCTGCAGCCATTTTAAGGCTGATCCTGAAAGTGTAGACCCAAAGCTTCTACATAAGCATGCTTCCTTCAGATTGGATGGAACAGGCACAGTTTCCATCTTTTCCAAATATAATGCAATATGCTCTTGAGGATCAGTAGTTCCATCATATGGCTTCATATTTGGAACCTGGAACTTCTTTGGGATCTCTACATTCACGATCCTGTCACCATATCTATTAATAAGATAGGATGCAGGGTTGACCTCTGGAATTGGATTGCAGAATCCAGGAACACTAGAGATCATATCTTTAATCCTCTGAAATTCTCTTGCGATATATTCGTTTGGTCCTTGTCCCTGCGATGAGTTAGTAAAAGCAAATGATCCATTATAATTATTAGAATTGTGTAAACCTGCGCCCATAGTGGCAGATGTCCCAGCAGCATGAGTATTTTGAGGAATGTTGCTCCCAAAATTCGAGTTGCAGTTGGGAATGACGTATTAAACGGCGCAGATCCAGGTGTTGCAGATGCTCCTGGAGTTGAAAATAAATTCCTTGGGGTTATTGGAGGTCCATTTTCTGTAATCCTGGACTCCAAAATCCTAAATTGAGTCTGATTAATTCTTGATTGGCTGCGACAGTATCGGTAAGTTTCTGCAAAATAGCAAACAAATTAGGAACTTCTTCATGATCAAGATTTCGAGCAGCCTCTTCAGATCCAATATTAAATGGGTCTGGGTAGCCTTTATCATTGTAAAAGCTTGATCGTCCCGGTTGTCCAGCATTTATTTGAGGCGAATTTCCCGCTGGTGTGTCGCCAATGATGTTGAATTCGTTACTTCGATCAGCTGGTCCTTTGTCTTTGCTTTGATTCAGAATTCGAGCAGCATTATTCTTGTTCCTTCGATACGAATTATTTCCTGGAGGAGGAGGCATCATAGAAGAAGAAATAGCAGGAGTGTTTTGTGAAGAATTAGTTGGTTGAGTCGACATTATCGGAATTAATTTCGGAAAATTGGTTTTGATAAAAAATCAAAAGAATTTTTAATCAATTGAAAGCACCTTTTGCCCCACGGTGGGCGCCAAATTGTTTTGGTCAAAAATTACCTAAGATAATTACGTTGAAGACTTAGATCAATAATGTAACCAAACTTTCGTTCGTGAGGTTAAGGGCTTATAAAATATGTTTGAGATTCAAAGATGCGTTTAATAAAAGGATTTAAAGAACGATTATGTAGACTAAACAAGAAATAAAGGTGTAAATCAATGGTAATCAGAATAACAAGTATCGAAATAAATGAAATTACGATAAATAATGCTAATCAAAGTAAATAATGCGTTAAAAGTAGTAAAGAATAAGAACACCGAGATTTGTTGACGAGGAAAAGCCCTTAATCCTTTGAGGATTGCCGGCATAAAAACCCCGGGAGGAAACAATCGTCCCTGCCTTTGTTCTCTTATTAATGATTGTTAAATGTTTACAAATGGCGGAATTCGGTTGATCGATGTATCTAAGTGTAAAGTAAATGAGAGCAGTGTGTGTGAATACAAGTGTATATTGAGCAGTATGTAAGTGATAGATAGGATGCCTAGATCGATCAGCCTCATTCTTATTTATAGACCTAGGATCTAACTAACTATGCGATTTTGTAGGATCTTCCAGGTCTTCAGTCAGTGAACGTTGTGGAAGATCTTGCCCAGTCAAGTGACCGTTGAAGCTTTTTCCTCATGTTGAAATCAACTTGAATTCCGATTATCTTGGCAGACTAAGTCTTCTTTGCGTGTTGATGAGTTTAACCATGTGCGACATTCCTTTTTGCACCGTTAGAGATATCCTTCAATGCTTTATATCGAATATTCTGGAATCTGCACACTTATCTCATGTGGAAACAATAATAATAATCGTAAACATAACGTTAGCATGATATTAACAAGTTATCAGAATATTCGTCTATGTCAAGATCCTGATACGTCAAGATCTTGAACTCTCAAGATATTGGTACTTGAAATTTCACCCATAACAATTGTCCCCAAAGTTATTTTAATAAAATCAATTTTGTTTAAATAACTTTGAATCTTCTAGAAAAAGCTTTGACCGGAGTCAATTAGTAAATTTTGAAACCATCTTAAAGATAAGACGCGTGTAAGTAGGATAACCAAGAGTCTTGATTTGATAGGTAACTACTTCTCATCTTTTCACCCCTCTATATAAGGCCACAGTTTCTCTCTTTGAGAATCACAAATACTTTTAATTCTTAAAAAATATTCATTTATGCCATGTCTCTGAAATCTTTAGGAGAGTTCCTTCAAGAGGTATATATATATATATATATATATATATATATATATATATTTGTCAAGATTAATTCCTTGTTATTTCTAACTTTTCTTTATATCTTATTTCAGTCCCTTACTGAACTGGAAAAGCAACAAATCGCTAAAGACAAACTGAACGATGAAATCATAGAGACATTACAAGGCCTGGTCAAGTCTTATAAAGAATCTATCGAGACAGAAAAAGAAATGGGTTTGGAGATAAAAACCAGTTTATAAGCCAAAAATAAGATTTTGAACAATGCCTTGAAGGAAATCTGTTGTGAGCTAGGCAACGCAGGAAGAACTCAGGGCTGTCAGGGAGGAGTTGGAGAGAGTGAAATCCATCTTAAGTAAACTGAGGGAAATAAATCATTCACTTTACTGGGACGTTCTTCTGTAGGTTACTTTATATAATGTGGGCGATGAAGGATATGATGTAAAGGCCAGAGCCCACATTTTTAAACTCTTTTGTTGCTAGAAAGTTGAATCGATAGGGGTCATTGTTTTAGAACAATGTATTTAGGAGGGGCGAGATTGATTTGGAATGATCAATCATGGTTGTAAAACTGCTTCTGAGTAGTTTTTTGTAAATATCTTTTGAATGAAAACTGTCTTTTGATCCATTTTACTTTTGAACTCGAAAACCAAAAGTGTTTTTAAGGGTAAAAACGGAAAATGACTAATCAATTAAATGACGTCACATGTCAGTTAATAATTATACTTGACTTATTCGACTACATCAACAGTAAGTAATCAAATCAACACAGTAATTTAAGTGTTGTCAGTCTCCAACATTTATTCCTGTAATAAAATAATCTGTGTGGGACTGAATTGAATTTTTTGGAGGGGATTAAAATTAAGAAGGGGAATTCTTAATTTTAAGATTCTCGTAGGAACATTGGCGTTCAAGATATAGAGGGGGTCTCAATATCTTGAACTTGTTTGGGAGGCGTGGTTAGCCAATTTCGGGAGATGGCGTGGTTAGCCAATTCGGGAGATCGATGGTAACATCGACAACCAACAGAATTAATTTCGACGACCTTCGAATTTAACCCTTCAACCGTGAAATTAATTATCGTGCGACACGGGCGAATTTAAGAGAAGGTGAAAACCTTCAACCAAAAGTTGGCGTGGAAGCCAAAAGGTGAAGACCTTGTTCCACGTTGTAATGCATGTGTTTGATGATATTGATTATCCTTTGAGATCTATACAAAGCACAAATCTTAGAAACTGACGTTAGCCATTTGGCTAACGCCACTCCGACGATCAAGTCAGTATCATAATTTTGAAAATAAAATAAAAGGTAAACAAGATAAAAAAAATTCAAAAGTAAGAAATCATACCTGATTTTGTCGAAAGACAAAATAAATTACATATGATATGTTTTGAGATGAATAGCATTCCAAGCTCTTGGAACTAGATTACCTTGTAAATCTTGAAGCCAATAAGATCCTTTTCCAGCCTCTGCCTCAATTAAATAAGGACCTTCCCATTTTGGATTCAATTTTCCATCTGGCTTGGTTAAAGCCTTCTTGAGAACCAAATCACCAACTTGAAATCGTCTTAATCTTAAATTCTTATTATAAGACTTGGCAATTCGTTGTTGATAAGCTGCTATTCTTATCTTGGTCCTTTCTCGTAACTTCAGTTACAGCTTCCAAATCTTCAAGTAACAACTCTTTATTTTTCTCATAAGTTAACAAACTAATTCTAGCAGTAGGTAAATCCATTTCAGTAGGTAGAACTGCCTCAGCTCCAAAGACAAGTGAGAATGGAGTTTGTCCAGTAGCACTCTTTGTATGCTAGGGTGGGAGATTTTTCAGTAGGTAGAACTGCCTCAGCTCCAAAGACAAGTGAGAATGGAGTTTGTCCAGTAGCACTCTTTGAAGTTGTTCGATCAGCCCATAAGACAAATGGCAATTCTTCAGCCCATTTTCCTTTTGCTTGTCCCAGTCTTTTCTTCAAATTATTCATTATAATTTTGTTGCTTGATTCTGCTTGACCATTAGCTTTTGGATGGACTGGAGTAGAAGTAATCATCTTGATACCCCATCTTTCACAAAAATTTGTAGTTTTCTTCCCTATGAATTGTGATCCATTATCACAAATTATCTCTGTTGGACTCCAAATCTTGTCAATATATTTCTTTTAATGAAGGATATGACATGTGATTCATGGATCTTGGCGTATGCTTCAGCTTCAATCCATTTTGAGAAATAATCTGTCATAGCCAAAAAATATTTCTTCCCAGATGAAGATTCTGTCATTGGTCTAACAATATCCATTCCCCATTTCATAAATGGCCATGGAGACAGAACTGGATACATGGGTTCTGCTGGTTGATGATAAATGTTGCTATGTCGTTGACAAGCATCACATTTCTTTGCATATTCTTCTGCGTCTTGTTTCATAGTTGGCCAATAATAACCTGTTCTCAAGATCTTTGAATATAAAGATCTTCCAGCTGTGTGATTTCCACATTCTCCTTCGTGTGTATCCTTTAGAACCTCATTGGTCTCAGGGAATTCTAAGCACCTAAGATATGGTCCTGCAAGAGATTTTCTATACAAAATACCATTTATCATAGAGTAATGTGTTGTTTTCATACGGAAAGTTCCTTGGGTTTTCATCTTTAGGGATTGTCCCAGTATTTAAATATTCTATTATTGGTGTAGTCCAGGAATTTTGATTGTCCCCAGAATTTTCAGTTTCTGTATCTTGAACAGCCAATATATTAGTTGATTCTTTTTCTATAGCAGGATGTAACACATGAAATATAGGAATCCTAGTTTCTGGTGACATCTTAAGTGTTGATCCTAGATTTGCTAAAGCATCAGCCTCAGTGTTTTCTTCTCTAGGCACTTGTTCTATATCAAATAAATCAAAATTCTCAGCCAATTTTTTCACTATTTCCAAATATTGCATCAATTTTTCACCTTTTGCAGCATATGTTCCATTGAAATGATTAGCTAAAAGTAATGAATCTACATATACCTTAAGGTTTCTAATGTTCATATCCCTAGCTAATTGCATACTAGAAATTAAAGCTTCATACTCTGCTTCATTATTAGTGGCTATGAAATGACAATTCACTGCTTGGGGTATAATATCCCCCTGTGGCGATTTTAGTACGATACCTAGTCCTATTCCTTTAACATTAGCTGCACCATCAGTGTATAAAATCCATTTTTCAGTAGCTTCTTCTAACATTTTTACTTCTAGATCTACTTCAGGTTGCAAATCAGTACTAAAATCAGCACAAAGTCGGCTAAAGCTTGAGATTTTATAGCAGTCCTAGGTTCATAAATTAAATTAAAAGCACTTAATTTCACAGACCATTTAGCCATTCTACCAGATATTTCAGGTTTTCTTAATACGCATTTTATAGGGTAATTAGTCTTAATATGTATAGCATGCATTTCGAAATAATGTCTAAGCTTAGTAGATGCCATAATTAATGCAAGTATAAGTTTTTCAAGATGAGAGTACCTGGTTTCAGCATCAATTAAACTTTTACTTACATAGTAAACAGGATGTTGTTGACATTCTTCTTCTTTTACCAAGACAGCACTGACTGCGTTTGAAGATACTGCCATGTAAAGATATAGAGGCTCACCATCTTCAGGCTTTACCAATAGTGGTGGAGTAGATAGATATCTCTTTAATTCTTGGAAAGCTTCTTCTTGTCCTTCTCCCCATTCAAACTTTTTGTTCTTTTTTAAGATGTCGTAAAATTCTTTGCATCTATCAGAAGATCTTGATATAAATCTATTCAAAGCTGCCAATCTCCCGGTCAATCTTTGAATATCTTTAGCATTCGATGGTAACTTCAAGTTCAAAATAGCCTTGATCTGTTCTGGGCTTGCTTCTATTCCTCTTTTAGTGACCATATATCCTAGAAATTTTCCAGCTCCTACTCCGAAATTACATTTTGCAGGGTTCAGCTTCATGTTGTACTTGTCCAGGATATTGAAGGCTACTTCAAGATCTTTCAAGTGATCTTCAGCTCTTTTTGATTTTACCACCATGTCATCTATATAGACTTCCATCGTATCCCCCAGTTGGTCTTTGAACATCATGTTGACTAGCCTTTGATATGTCGCACCTGCATTTTTAAGACCAAAAGGCATAGCAATTAACAATAAATACCTGTCGGGTTCATGAAAGCGGTAGCTTCTTGATCTTCAGGTTCCATCTGAATTTGCTGAAATCCAGAAGAAGCGTCCATAAACGTGAGCATCTCATGTCCAGAAGTCGCATCTACCATTGCATCGATATGTGGCAGTGGAAATGGATCTTTTGGGCAGGCCTTGTTAAGATCAGTGAAGTCTACACAAACCCTCCATTTTCCATTTTTCTTTTGTACTACCACCACATTTGCTAGCCATTCAGGAAATTTTACTTCCCTAATCATTTTTGCTTTTAATAATCTCTCCACATCTTCTTGAATAATTGCGTTCCTTTCTGGAGCAAATTTTCTTCTTTTTTGTGAATCGGCTTGAAACTTTTATCAATTCCAAGCTTGTGTGTAATCACATCTTTAGATATTCCAGTCATATCCTCTTGCTTCCAAGCAAAAGTCTTCATTCTGGTCTTCAAAAAATCAGTAAGTTTGACCTCTAAACCTTTGATGTTAGGATTTTCAGGGTCCAAAATAACTTTTTTAACATCTTGCTCCTCTGGCTCATTGACATCGAAGATCCTCTTCTGTAATTGCTATTGTGAAGTTGACCTTGCTGCCGACTTCATGGTGGATGTATAGCATTCCTTAGCTTCTTGTTGATCTCCTTTAACAGTGATTACTCCCCAAGGTGTTGGCATTTTAACACATTGGTGATATGTTGATGGTACTGCCTTCATTTCATGAATCCAAGGCCTTCCCAAAATTATGTTGCAGCCTGGAAGAGTGTCGACCACACAAAATTTTTGCATGGAATTAACCCCTCCAACATATACTGGTAGCTTAATTCACCCACAGTATATTTGGTCTCGCCACTAAATCCGATTAGTGGTGACGCCTTGCCAATAATATTATCTTCAGAAATGTCCATTCTTCTCAGAGTCTCCAGCTTGATTATATTCACTGAACTTCCATTATCTATCAAGATCCTGCGAACATAATGGTTAGCAATAAATAGAGTGACGACTAAACCGTCATGATGAGGCTCCATTATGTCATCAAAGTCATCGTCTTCAAAAGAGACAATATCTGAATTTGAAATTGAAGCTTTCTTCACGCCTTTTTCTCCTTTATCTGCCTTGCTTTGTTTTGCAAATCTCTTGGCTGCTGAGTATGTTGTCCCACATACTTCTGATCCGCCAGAAATAGTGTTAATCACTCTTGCATCTGGAGGTGGAGAATCTGCTTTTTGAGTCGAATTAGGCCTTGCAAATTCTATACCTTAAACATCCTTAGCCTTCTTCCTTCCAAGGAGCTCTTTAAGATATCCTTTGGCCAGAAGAATGGAAATCTCCCTTCTTAACATTTTGCAATCTTCAGTAAGATGGCCAAAGTCTTCATGATATGCACACCATTGACTGGGATCCTTCTTTTTGTAATAAGAATCATTCTTCTTTTGTGGCCATCTTATTTTGTCTCCAAGATCTCTAAGTGCCATTATAATGCCAGGTGTTGATACTGAGAAGCAGTATGTTGAAAGGGCAGGATATTCGACCCCATCATCTTCTTCGACTGCATTCACTTGATTATCAACATGTCTTGTGTAGGGCTTATTTCTTGGCTTATATACTGGAGTTTCTGCTTTCCTATTTGGTCGATCATATGATAAAGCTTCCAGTTTTGAAGACGTCAGCTCATTTTCTTCAAGCCTTATAAATCTTGTAGCCCTTGCTTTGGCTTCATCGAGATTTTTGCATGGTGTCATTATAAGATCTTCTTGAAATTTAGATCCTTTATAAGATCTTCTTGTATAGCGGTCAACATATCTAATTTAGGAATATTAAGAGATTCTTTTGTAAATCTAGTCATAAAATCCCTAAGTGATTCGTGTGGTTTTTGAGTAATTTTATAAAGATCATCAGTCAATTTTTCAAAGGTTCTACTGCATGAAAACTGACTATAAAATAAATTAGTTAAATCAGCAAAAGAATTGATAGATAGAGGAGGCAAACTCTGCAGCCATTTTAAGGCTGATCCTGAAAGTGTAGATCCAAAGCTCCTACATAAGCAGGCTTCCTTCAGATTGGATGGAACAGGCACAGTTTCCATCTTTTCCAAATATAATGCAATATGCTCTTGAGGATCAGTAGTTCCATCATATGGCTTCATATTTGGAACCTGGAACTTCTTTGGGATCTCTACATTCGCGATCCTATCACCATATCTATTAATAAGATAGGATGCAGGGTTGACTCTGGAATTGGATTGCAGAATCCAGGAACACTAGAGATCATATCTTTAATCCTCTGAAATTCTCTTGCGATATATTCGTTTGGTCCTTGTCCCTGCGATGAGTTAGCAAAATCAAATGATCCATTATAATTATTAGAATTATGTAAACCTGTGCCCATGGTGGCAGATGTCCCAGCAGCATGAGTATTTTGAGGAATTGCTCCCAAAATTCTGAGTTGCAGTTGGGAATTGCGTGTTAAACGGCGCAGATCCAGGGGCTGCAGATGCTCCTGGAGTTGAAAACAAATTCCTTGGGGTGATTGGAGGTCCATTTCCTGTAATTCTGGATTCCAAAATTCTGAATTGAGTCTGATTAAATTCTTGATTAGCTGCAACAGTATCGGTAAGTTTCTGCAAAATAGCAAACAAATTAGGAACTTCTTCATGATCAAGATTTCGAGCAGCCTCTTCAGATCCAATATTAAATGGGTCTGGGTAGCCTTTATCATTGTAAAAGCTTGATCGTCCCGGTTGTCCAGCATTTATTTGAGGCGAATTTTCGCTGGTGTGTCGCCAATGATGTTGAATTTGTTACTTCGATCAGCTGGTCCTTTGTCTTTGCTTTGATTCGGAATTCGAGCAACATTATTCTTGTTCCTTTGATACGAATTATTTCTTGGAGGAGAAGGCATCATAGAAGAAGAAATAGCAGGAGCATTTTGTGAAGAGTTAGTTGGTTGAGTCGACATTATCGGAATTAATTTCGAAAAATTGGTTTTGATAAAAAATCAAAAGAATTTTTAATCAATCGAAAGCACCTTTTGCCCCACGGTGGGCGCCAAATTGTTTTGGTCAAAAATTACCTAAGATAATTTACGTTGAAGACTTAGATCAATAATGTAACCAAACTTTCGTTCGTGAGGTTAAGGGCTTGTAAAATATGTTTGAGATTCAAAGATGCGTTTAGTAAAAGGATTTAAAGAACGATTATGTCGACTAAACAAGAAACAAAGGTGTAAATCAATGGTAATCAGAATAACAAGTATCGAAATAAATGAAATTACGATAAATAATGCTAATCTAAGTAAATAATGCGTTAAAAGTAAAGAGTAAAGAAAGAACACCGAGATTTGTTGACGAGGAAAAGCCCTTAATCCTTTGAGGATTGCCGGCATAAAAACCCCGGGAGGAAGCAATCGTCCCTGCCTTTGTTCTCTTATTAATGATTGTTAAATGTTTACAAATGGTGGAATTCGGTTGATCGATGTATCTAAGTGTAAAGTAAATGAGAGCAGTGTATGTGTGAGTACAAGTGTGTAATGAGCAGAATGTAAGTGATAGATAAGATGCCTATGATCGATCAGCCTCATTCTATATATAGACCTAAGATCTAACTAACTATCCGAAGTTGTAGGGATCTTCCAGGTCTTCAGTCAGTGAACGTTGTGGAAGATCTTGCCCAGTCAAGTGACCGTTGAAGCTTTTTCCTCATGTTGAAATCAACTTGAATTCCGATTATCTTGGCAGACTAAGTCTTCTTTGCGTGTTGATGAGTTTAACCATGTGCGACATTCCTTTTTGCACCGTTAGAGATATCCTTCAATGCTTTATATCGAATATTCTGGAATCTGCACACTTATCTCATGTGGAAACAATAATAATATTTGAAACATAATGTTAGCAAAATATTAATAAGTAATCAGAATATTCAACTATGTCAGGATCCTGGAATGTCAATATCTTGGACCTTCAGGATATTGGTACTTGAAATTTCACCCATAACAATTGTCCCCAAAGTTATTTTAATAAAATCAATTTTGTTTAAATAACTTTGAATCTTCTAGAAAAAGCTTTGACCGGAGTCAATTAGTAAATTTTGAAACCATCTTAAAGATCAGACGCGTGTAAGTAGGATAACCAAGAGTCTTGATTTGATAGGTAACTACTTCTTATCTTTTCACCCCTCTATATATAAGGCCACAGTTTCTCTCTTTGAAAATCACAAATACTTTTAATTCTTAAAAAAATTATTTACGCCATGTCTCTGAAATCTTTAGGAGAGTTCCTTAAAGAGGTATATATATATATATATATATATTTGTCAAGATTAATTCTTGTTATTTCTAACTTTTCTTTATATCTTATTTCAGTCCCTTACTGAACTGGAAAAGCAACAAATCGCTAAAGACAAACTGAACGATGAAATCATAGAGACATTACAAGGCCTGGTCAAGTCTTATAAAGAATCTATCGAGACAGAAAAAGAAATGGGTTTGGAGATAAAAACCAGTTTAGAAGCCAAAAATAAGATTTTGAACAATGCCTTGAAGGAAATCTGCTGTGAGCTAGGCGCAACGCAGGAAGAACTCAGGGATGCCAGGGAGGAGTTGGAAAGAGTGAAGTCCATCTTAAGTAAATTGAGGGAAATAAATCCTTCACTTTACTGGGATGTTCTTCTGTAGATGATCTTAGATAATGTGGGCGATGAAGGATATAATGCAAAGGACAGAGCCCACATTTTTAGACTCTTTTGTTAGTAGAAACTTGAATCGATAGGGGGTGTGTTTCTAGAAAAATGTTTAGGAGGGGAGAGATTGGTCTGGTATGATCAATCATGGTTATAAAAAACTGCTTTCGAGTAGTTTTTTGTAAATATATTATGAATGAAAACTGTCTTTTGATCCATTTACTTTTGAGCTCGAAAACCAAAAGTGTTTTTAAGGGTAAAAACGGAAAGTAATTAATCAATTATGTGACGTCATATGTCAGTCAATAATTATTCTTGACTTACTCGACTACATCAACAGTTAAGTAATCAATCAACACATTTTTAAGTGTTGTCAGTCTCCAACATTTATTCCTGTAATAAAATAATCTGTGTAAGACTGAATTAATTTTTTTTGGAGGGGATTAAAATTAAGAAGGGGAATTCTTAATATTAAGATTCTCGTAGGGACATTGGCGTTCAAGATATAGAGGGGGTCTCAATATCTTGAACTTGCTTGGGAGGCGTGGTTAGCCATTTTCATGTGTTTGTATAATGAGTGGCGTGGTTAGCCAATTCGGGAGATCGATGGTAACATCGACAACCAACAGAATTAATTTCGACGACTTGGAATTTAACCCTTCAACCGTGAAATTAATTATCGTGCGACACGGGCGAATTTAAGAGAAGGTGAAAACCTTCAACCAAAAGTTGGCGTGAAAGCCAAAAGGTGAAGACCTTGTTCCACGTTGTAATGCATGTGTTTGATGATATTGATTATCCTTTGAGATCTACAAAGCACAAATCTTAGAAACTGACGTTAGCCATTTGGCTAACGCCACTCCGACGCTCAAGTCAGTATCATTATTTTGGAAATAAAATAAAAGGTAAACAAGATAAAAGTAAAATTCAAGAGTAAGAAATCATACCTAATTTTGTCAAAAGACAAAATTAATCATACATGGTAGGTTTTGAGATGAATAGCATTCCAAGCTCTTGGAACTAGATTACCTTGTAAATCTTGAAGCCAATAAGATCCTTTTCCAGCTTCTGCCTCAATCAAATAAGGACCTTCCCATTTTGGATTCAATTTGCCATCTGGCTTGGTTAAAGCCTTCTTGAGAACCAAATCACCAACTTGAAATCGTCTTAATCTTAAACTCTTATTATAAGACTTGGCAATTTGTTGTTGATAAGCTGCTATTCTTATCTTGGTCCTTTCTCGTAACTCAGTTACAGCTTCCAAATCTTCAAGTAACAACTCTTTATTTTTCTCATAAGTTAACAAACTAATTCTAGCAGTAGGTAAATCCATTTCAGTAGGTAGAACTGCCTCGGCTCCAAAGACAAGTGAGAATGGAGTTTGTCCAGTAGCACTCTTTGAAGTTGTTCGATCAGCCCATAAGACAAATGGCAATTCTTCAGCCCATTTCCTTTAGCTTGTCCCAGTCTTTTCTTCAAATTATTCATTATGATTTTGTTACTCGATTCTGCTTGACCATTAGCTTGTGGATGGACAGGAGTAGAGGTAATCATCTTGATACCCTATCTTTCACAAAAATCTGTAGTTTTCTTCCCTATGAATTGTGATCCATTATCACAAATTATCTCTGTTGGGACTCCAAATCTTGTCAATATATTTCTTTTAATGAAGGATATGACATGTGATTCATGGATCTTGGCGTAGCGGGGGGGGGGGGGGGGGGGGGGGGGGGGGGGGGGGGGGGGGGGGGGGGGGGGGGGGGGGGGGGATGGTGATTCATGGATCTTGGCGTATGCTTCAGCTTCAATCCATTTTGAGAAATAATCCGTCATAGCCAAAAAATATTTCTTCCCAGCTGAAGATTCTGTCATTGGTCCAACAATATCCATTCCCCATTTCATAAATGGCCATGGAGACAAAACTGGATACATGGGTTCTGCTGGTTGATGATAAATGTTGCTATGTCGCTGACAAGCATCACATTTCTTCGCATATTCTTCAGCATCTTGTTTCATAGTTGGCCAATAATAACCTGTTCTCAAGATCTTTGAATATAAAGATCTTCTAGCTGTGTGATTTCCACATTCTCCTTCGTGTGTATCCTTTAGAACCTCATTGGTCTCAGGGAATTCTAAGCACCTAAGATACGGTCCTGCAAGAGATTTTCTATACAAAAATACCATTTATCATAGAGTAATGTGTTGTTTTCATACGGAAGTTCCTTGGGTTTTCATCTTTAGGGATTGTCCCAGTATTTAAATATTCTATTATTGGTGTAGTCCAGGAATTTTGATTGTCCCCAGAATTTTCAGTTTCTGTATCTTGAACAGTCAATATATTAGTTGATTCTTTTTCTATAGCAGGATGTAACACATGAAATATAGGAATCCTAGTTTCTGGTGACATCTTAAGTGTTGACCCTAGATTTGCTAAAGCATCAGCCTCGGTGTTTTCTTCTCTAGGCACTTGTTCTATATCAAATAAATCAAAATTCTCAGCCAATTTTTTCACTATTTCCAAATATTGCATCAATTTTTCACCTTTTGCAGCATATGTTCCATTGAAATGATTAGCTAAAAGTAATGAATCTACATATACCTTAAGGTTTCTAATGTTCATATCCCTAGCTAATTGCATACCAGAAATTAAAGCTTCATACTCTGCTTCATTATTAGTGGCTATGAAATGACAATTCACTGCTTGGGGTATAATATCCCCCTGTGGCGATTTTAGTACGATACCTAGTCCTATTCCTTTAACATTAGCTGCACCATCAGTGTATAAAATCCATTTTTCAGTAGCTTCTTCTAACATTTTTACTTCTAAGTCTACTTCTGGTTGCAAGTCAGTACTAAAATCAGCCACAAAGTCGGCTAAAGCTTGAGATTTTATAGCAGTCCTAGGTTCATAAATTAAATTAAAAGCACTTAATTTCACAGACCATTTAGCCATTCTACCAGATATTTCAGGTTTTCTTAATACGCATTTTATAGGGTAATTAGTCTTAATATGTATAGCATGCATTTCGAAATAATGTCTAAGCTTAGTAGATGCCATAATTAATGCAAGTATAAGTTTTTCAAGATGAGAGTACCTGGTTTCAGCATCAATTAAACTTTTACTTACATAGTATACAGGATGTTGTTGACCTTCTTCTTCTTTTACCAAGACAGCACTGACTGCGTTTGAAGATACTTCCATGTAAAGATATAGAGGCTCACCATCTTCAGGTTTTACCAATAGTGGTGGAGTAGAGAGATACTTCTTTAATTCTTGGAAAGCTTCTTCTTGTTTTTCTCCCCATTCAAACTTTTTGTTCTTCTTTAAGATGTCATAAAATTCTTTACATATCAGAAGATCTTGATATGAATCTATTCAAAGCTGCCAATCTACCAGTCAGTCTTTGAATATCTTTAGCATTCGATGGTGACTTCAAGTTCAAGATAGCCTTGATCTGTTCTGGGCTCGCTTCTATCCCTCTTTTAGTGACCATATATCCTAGAAATTTTCCAGCTCCTACTCCGAAATTACATTTTGCAGGGTTCAGCTTCATGTTGTACTTGTCCAGGATATTGAAGGCTACTTCAAGGTCTTTCAAGTGATCTTCAGCTTTCTTTGATTTTACCACCATGTCATCTATATAGACTTCCATCGTATCCCCCAGTTGGTCTTTGAACATCATGTTGACTAGCCTTTGATATGTCGCACCTGCATTTTTAAGACCAAAAGGCATAGCAATATAACAATAAATACCTGTCGGGGTCATGAAAGCGGTAGCTTCTTGATCTTCAGGTTCCATCTGAATTTGCTGAAATCCAGAAGAAGCGTCCATAAACGTGAGCATCTCATGTCCAGAAGTCGCATCTACCATTGCATCGATATGTGGCAGTGGAAATGGATCTTTTGGGCAGGCTTTGTTAAGATCAGTGAAGTCTACACAAACCCTCCATTTTCCATTTTTCTTTTGTACTACCACCACATTTGCTAGCCACTCAGGAAATTTTACTCCCCTAATCATTTTTGCTTTTAATAATCTCTCCACATCTTCTTGAATAATTGCATTCCTTTCTGGAGCAAATTTTCTTCTTTTTTGCTGAATCGGCTTGAAACTTTTATCAATTCCAAGCTTGTGTGTAATCACATCTTTAGATATTCCAGTCATATCCTCTTGCTTCCAAGCAAAAGTCTTCATTCTGGTCTTCAAAAAATCAGTAAGTTTGACCTCTAAATCTTTTGAGATCTTTGCACCTAATAAAACTTTGATGTTAGGATCTTCAGGGTCCAGAATAATTTCTTTAACATCTTGCTCCTCTGGCTCATTGACATCGAAGATCCTCTTCTGTAATTGCTATTGTGAAGTTGACCTTGCTACCGACTTCATGGTGGATGTATAGCATTCCTTAGCTTCTTGTTGATCTCCTTTAACAGTGATTACTCCCCAAGGTGTTGGCATTTTAACACATTGGTGATATGTTGATGGTACTGCCTTCATTTCATGAATCCAAGGCCTTCCCAAAATTATGTTGCATCCTGGAAGAGTGTCGACCACACAAAATTTTTGCATGGAATTAACCCCTCCAACATATACTGGTAGCTTAATTTCACCCACAGTATATTTGGTCTCGCCACTGAATCCGATTAGCGGTGACGCCTTGCCAATAATATTATCTTCAGAAATGTCCATTCTTCTCAGGGTCTCCAGCTTGATTATATTCACTGAACTTCCATTATCTATCAAGATCCTGCGAACATAATGGTTAGCAATAAATAGAGTGACGACTAAACCGTCATGATGAGGCTCCATTATGTCATCAAAGTCATCGTCCTCAAAAGAGACAATATCTGAATTTGAAATTGAAGCTTTCTTCACGCCTTTTTCTCCTTTATCTGCCTTGCTTTGTTTTGCAAATCTCTTGGTTGCTGAGTACGTTGTCCCACATACTTCTGATCCGCCAGAAATAGTGTTAATTACTCTTGCATCTGGAGGTGGAGAATCTGCTTTTTGAGTCGAATTAGGCCTTGAAAATTCTATGCCTTCAACATCCTTAGCCTTCTTCCTTCCAAGGAGCTCTTTAAGATATCCTTTGGCCAGAAGAGTGGAAATCTCCCTTCTTAACATTTTGCAATCTTCAGTAAGATGGCCAAAGTCTTCATGATATGCACACCATTGACTGGGATCTTTCTTTTTGTAATAAGAATCGTTCTTCTTTTGTGGCCATCTCCCTTTGTCTCCAAGATCTCTAAGTGCCATTATAATGCCAGGTGTTGATACTGAGAAGCAGTATGTTGAAAGGGCAGGATATTCGACCCCATCATCTTCTTCGACTGCATTCACTTGATTATCAACATGTCTTGTGTAGGGCTTATTTCTTGGCTTATATACTGGAGTTTCTGCTTTCCTATTTGGGCGATCATATGATAAAGCTTCCAGTTTTGAAGACGTCAGCTCATTTTCTTCAAGCCTTATAAATCTTGCAGCCCTTGCTTTGGCTTCATCGAGATTTTTGCATGGTGTCATTATAAGATCTTCTTGAAATTTAGATCCTTTATAAGATCTTCTTGTATAGCGGTCAACATATCTAATTTAGGAATATTAAGAGATTCTTTTGTAAATCTAGTCATAAAATCCCTAAGTGATTCGTGTGGTTTTTGAGTAATTTTATAAAGATCATCAGTCAATTTTTCAAAGGTTCTACTGCATGAAAACTGACTATAAAATAAATTAGTTAAATCAGCAAAAGAATTGATAGATAGAGGAGGCAAACTCTGCAGCCATTTTAAGGCTGATCCTGAAAGTGTAGACCCAAAGCTTCTACATAAGCATGCTTCCTTCAGATTGGATGGAACAGGCACAGTTTCCATCTTTTCCAAATATAATGCAATATGCTCTTGAGGATCAGTAGTTCCATCATATGGCTTCATATTTGGAACCTGGAACTTCTTTGGGATCTCTACATTTGCGATCCTGTCACCATATCTATTAATAAGATAGGATGCAGGGTTGACCTCTGGAATTGGATTGCAGAATCCAGGAACACTAGAGATCATATCTTTAATCCTCTGAAATTCTCTTGCGATATATTCGTTTGGTCCTTGTCCCTGCGATGAGTTAGCAAAAGCAAATGATCCATTATAATTATTAGAATTGTGTAAACCTGCGCCCATAGTGGCAGATGTCCCAGCAGCATGAGTATTTTGAGGAATGTTGCTCCCAAAATTCTGAGTTGCAGTTGGAATGACGTATTAAACGGCGCAGATCCAGGTGTTGCAGTTGCTCCTGGAGTTGAAAATAAATTCCTTGGGGTTATTGGAGGTCCATTTTCTGTTATCCTGGACTCCAAAATCCTAAATTGAGTCTGATTATATTCTTGATTGGCTGCAACAGTATCAGTAAGTTTCTGCAAAATAGCAAACAAATTAGGAACTTCTTCATGATCAAGATTTCGAGCAGCCTCTTCAGATCCAATATTAAATGGGTCTGGGTAGCCTTTATCATTGTAAAAGCTTGATCGTCCCGGTTGTCCAGCATTTATTTGAGGCGAATTTCTGCTGGTGTGTCGCCAATGATGTTGAATTCGTTACTTCGATCAGCTGGTCCTTTGTCTTTGCTTTGATTCAGAATTCGAGCAGCATTATTCTTGTTCCTTCGATACGAATTATTTCTTGGAGGAGAAGGCATCATAGAAGAAGAAATAGCAGGAGCATTTTGTGAAGAGTTAGTTGGTTGAGTCGACATTATCGGAATTAATTTCGGAAAATTGGTTTTGATAAAAAATCAAAAGAATTTTTAATCAATTGAAAGCACCTTTTGCCCCACGGTGGGCGCCAAATTGTTTTGGTCAAAAATTACCTAAGATAATTTACGTTGAAGACTTAGATCAATAATGTAACCAAACTTTCGTTCGTGAGGTTAAGGGCTTGTAAAATATGTTTGAGATTCAAAGATGCGTTTAATAAAAGGATTTAAAGAACGATTATGTCGACTAAACAAGAAACAAAGGTGTAAATCAATGGTAATCAGAATAACAAGTATCGAAATAAATGAAATTACGATAAATAATGCTAATCTAAGTAAATAATGCGTTAAAAGTAAAGAGTAAAGAATAAGAACACCGAGATTTGTTGACGAGGAAAAGCCCTTAATCCTTTGAGGATTGCCGGTATAAAAACCCCGGGAGGAAACAATCGTCCCTGCCTTTGTTCTCTTATTAATGATTGTTAAATGTTTACAAATGGTGGAATTCGGTTGATCGATGTATCTAAGTGTAAAGTAAATGAGAGCAGTGTATGTGTGAGTACAAGTGTGTAATGAGCAGAATGTAAGTGATAGATAAGATGCCTATGATCGATCAGCCTCATTCTATATATAGACCTAAGATCTAACTAACTATCCAAAGTTGTAGGGATCTTCCAGGTCTTCAGTCAGTGAACGTTTTGGAAGATCTTGACAGCCTCAGTTGGATGATGCATTAAAAATGGCGGTTGCCTGGTTAGAATGTCTCCTTGATATTTGCTTGAAGATTCCATGACATCGGAATCCAAGATCTGGAGGATGTTGATATTCCTCATTATTCTTATTTTTATCCACGCCATCGACTCTGTGGTTGTCAGATCTTGAATAGGGTTTAGCCCTAAAAGATTTGGAAGATGAGGTTTTCAATTTTCGGTTGGGATGATCATAAGCAGATTGCAACTTTATCCTCATCCTATCCTCCTCATCTGCATATCTTGAACCTCGGATCCTTGCCTCTAACAAGCTCCTACATGGATTTTCTGAAAGATCATCATAGAGTGGAGAATCACTACGCAAACCCATATGGAAAGCGTGTACCGCCGAAGTGATCTCAAGATCTAGGATAGGAAAAGACTATTGGAGAAACCTGTTAAGATAACTTCCAAGAGATTCATTAGAACCTTGGGTGATCTTATAAAGGTTTTTAATTAAATTTCTATAAAAATGATTGTAAAACAAGTTAATCATATGAGAGAATGAAGTAATTGAGTAGGGAGGAAAACCTAGCAGCACGCGGAACCCGTAAGAGTAGATTCGAAACCTTTGCACAAGTATCCTTCCTTCAAATGCGTAGGAATAGGAAATTTTTCCATCTTTTCTCTAAATCTGGCAACATGCTCTTTAGGACCTTTAGTGCCATCGTATAGCTTCAATTTAAGAAGCTGGATACATTTGGGGATCTCCATATCACATATCGGAGGAGCAAATCTGGAGATATAGCTTCTTGGTGGAACTTCTTCAGAACTGATTCCATAATCCTGAAGATTGTTAGTGTCCAGAAAGTAATAAGGGTTAAAAGTATTATGACCTGGGTTCTGGTATAAAGATTCCAGAGTTACGTCAAAATCCTTAGCGTCAACATCTTGAGCTTTAAGATCCCGAGTGACGTCCAGATCCCGATTTGGTAAGATCTTGACAGCCTCAGTTGGATGATGCATTAAAAATGGCGGTTGCCTGGTTAGAATGTCTCCTTGATATTTGCTTGAAGATTCCATGACATCGGAATCCAAGATCTTGGGATGCAAACATGTGGTTGTTGCTCCAAACGGCTTTGTGGTTCTTGATCTTTGCATTTCTATCATCATTTGGACCTGTTCTTTAAATCGAAAAATCATAGAAACAAGATCTTGGTTAGAATAAACAATGGGATCCAACATAGTTATCCCGGATGTCAATATCTTGGCCGAATCACCATCTTCCTCCTGAGATGATTGGATATGAAGAGGAGAGCCATCTGTCCCTGAAATTGAAGATGATAAAAAAGAAGAAGAAGATCTGGATTGAAATGACATTTTCGCAATAAGTTTTGTAAGATAATGTAATCGTGAATGTAAAGAAAAAATTTGAGAAAAGCACCACTTGCCCCACAGTGGGCGCCAAATTGTTTTGGTCAAAAATTTACCTAAGATAATCTACGTTGAAGACCTAGATTAATTATGTAACCAAACTTTCGTTCGTGAGGTTGTGTGCTTAAAGATCTTGAAAGGTCAGTATACTGAGATGTTGAAATAATTGCGAAAATGTAACGTATTTGCTAAGTATTGAAGAATTTCGTAAAATAATGCTAAAATGATTGTTTTTATCAAGATAGGACTGTAAAAGTAAAGATCTACTTATAAAACTTAACAAATGAACAAATAGAGTGTCAAGATCTTGAATAAATAACGTTAAAACATGATAATACTTAAGAATTCGTTGAGAAACAGTATAAAAGCATAAAATATGATTAACTAAAGTACTTGAACGTGAATAAAAAGATTACTTTGTAAAAGTTGATCAAAAGTAAGCAAAATGTAAGGATATTAGCGATAATCGTAAGAAAAACGTTATATAAAATAGAAATAAAGTAAAATGCATAAAAGGAGTAAGAACACCGTGATTTGTTGACGAGGAAAAGCCCTTAATCCTTCTGGATTGCCGGCATAAAAACCCCGGGAGGAAGCAATCGTCTCTCCGTGCTACTTTTATTATTATAAATCGAAGTTAATTACAATTCGAGAGCCCAAGTGATTGATCTAAGTGTTACAATGATGAAAAGTGATAAGTGTAGTGTGTTTACAGAAGAAATTAGAGAGAAATAAGTGTGTTTTCAGAGGAAAAACGGAGTGAATCAACCTAGCAATCACTTGCCCCTTTTATAGAGAAAATAACCAACTAACTATCTGTAAGTCCCAACTCAATAGATGGTACTACTGAAGACACCTCTATGTCGATGGTGGAGTTACTTTGCAATATATACACTGAACTGGAGACGACCAGTTGCAGTGTGTATATACCAAGTTCTAGATAGATTACTTATTTAAAAGACAATAAGTAAAGAACAATGCAATAATACAAAATACTTGTAAGATAAATTGATGAGACAATATGTAATTTTCAAGTGTAATTTATTTATTGATGTTAAATAAATTACAAGGTTGTTGCGGAACCAAGATAATACAAGAATGTAAATATCCTAACAACCTATGAAATACAATTGATCTACACTTGGAATTTCTCAAGACAATCGAAACACTTAAAGTTGTGAAATGTTCCTTTTAGCGATTGAGAGAATATTGCACAAGTTCACCAAGAATATTGCAGGTATGCAAAGTGTGAAGTGTTCTATGTTTTTCACTTGCTTATTCTTGTTGTGCAATGACTTGTATTTATAGGCAAAGTTAACATTGGGATGTTAACTTTGGCCGTACAAATGTGGTTGAGAGCATTTAAGGAATAGCATTTAATTCCTTAAAATGAAGTGTAAAGTTGCAGGATAAAGCAACTTTATTCAACCAGCTTTATGTACCTTTTAGTAATTAAATAATAAGATAAGTCTTATTATCCGGGTAAAAGGACATAAAGCACAAAAGTCAATTCCTCGTAATCAGTGTAAAGCTTTGTAAGAGCTTTCCACTGATGGTCTCCAGTTTGTAACTGACTAGAATGTCACTGGGCTTCGCTGCCATTGCCATTCTCTATCTTCCATTTGTTGTCTTCGACTTCAACTGGATTGATTCTTCAACTGGTCAGTTCTCAACTTGAGGAAGTCTTCAGTTGCGTTGACTGTACGATGCAACTGAACTTCAATATATTTCTGGACAAATCTTCTGGGTCTCCAGTTTCACTGGGTCTCCAGGTGCAACTGGAGACTGGCCAATTTACCAGTAAACTGGTCCTAACAAATTCCCCCTATTTGTCTAGAAATATTGCCAAGTCTTTTTAGTTCTTGTATCTGTACAAGTGTGAACTGGAGAGACTTATTCGATTTAAATCTATCTAAGTTTCCAAGGCATTTTTATAGATCAATAAATGCCTTAGGTTTTTCTTTTAGGTTTGTTAGATTTTAATCTATTATCTACCTTGTGGTTACAAACTGGTAACTTCATTTATACAAGGAAATGAAATTTATACAAGTTACAGAATGTAAAACAAAATACAAGTAGATAACTGAAAAGAAAGAACTTAATGAGATGGCCCTTCGCCAGTTCTTCTTCTCTTGGTCACTGAAGATATAGTTGCTCCAGGTTTTCTTTATGTTGAATCTTGCCCCTTAATAAGTTCACCCATGCTTTCTCAAACCTATTCTTTTGTGCCTTTGCATCCAACACATTCACCATTTCAACCCATTCACTGAACCCATACTGCATTGCACCAGGATTGTCAGTTTTAACCAGTGGCCCTCTGGTATAACTAACTTCAACTTGAAAGACTTTGGTGCCCGGCTTGATTGTTACATTGACACCATTGATAGTACCACTATGTCTTCTGGTTGACATGATCTGGGAGTAATAGCTTCTTGCTTCAGATTCATTTGTTATTTTTATACTCCCAGCACCAGCAGCCAGTACAGCGGACTTGATGTCTTCATTAGATACCTCGCCAGTTGGTTCAATAAATGTGCTAAGGTCAGCATCTCTTGTCAGTGGTCTTCTTGAGTGGTCTTCTTGGTTGAGGGTTTCTCCTTGGAGGATTCAAAACCCTTTTTACAACCTTCTTAACATGTTCAATTCTTTTTAGAATCCCACTGGCCCTATTCTCCTTAGCCTTCTCCACTGATATGTTCAAACTTCTGGCATCGAATTCAGCTTCATCATCAGGATAGTGTCTGTCCAGTTCTACATCAAGCATTTCTTTCAACTGGTCAGTTCTCAACTGAGGAAGTCTTCAGTTGCGTTGACTGTACGATGCAACTGAACTTCAATATATTTCTGGACAAATCTTCTGGGTCTCCAGTTTCACTGGGTCTCCAGGTGCAACTGGAGACTGGCCAATTTACCAGTAAACTGGTCCTAACAAATTCCCCCTATTTGTCTAGAAATATTGCCAAGTCTTTTTCAGTTCTTGTATCTGTACAAGTGTGAACTGGAGAGACTTATTCGATTTAAATCTATCTAAGTTTCCAAGGCATTTTTATAGATCAATAAATGCCTTAGGTTTTTCTTTTAGGTTTGTTAGATTTTAATCTATTATCTACCTTGTGGTTACAAACTGGTAACTTCATTTATACAAGGAAATGAAATTTATACAAGTTACAGAATGTAAAACAAAATACAAGTAGATAACTGAAAAGAAAGAACTTAATGAGATGGCCCTTCGCCAGTTCTTCTTCTCTTGGTCACTGATGAAATAGTTGCTCCAGGTTTTCTTTATGTTGAATCTTGCCCCTTAATAAGTTCACCCATGCTTTCTCAAACCTATTCTTTTGTGCCTTTGCATCCAACACATTCACCATTTCAACCCATTCACTGAACCCATACTGCATTGCACCAGGATTGTCAGTTTTAACCAGTGGCCCTCTGGTATAACTAACTTCAACTTGAAAGACTTTGGTGCCCGGCTTGATTGTTACATTGACACCATTGATAGTACCACTATGTCTTCTGGTTGACATGATCTGGGAGTAATAGCTTCTTGCTTCAGATTCATTTGTTATTTTTATACTCCCAGCACCAGCAGCCAGTACAGCGGACTTGATGTCTTCATTAGATACCTCGCCAGTTGGTTCAATAAATGTGCTAAGGTCAGCATCTCTTGTCAGTGGTCTTCTTGGTGGTCTTCTTGGTTGAGGGTTTCTCCTTGGAGGATTCAAAACCCTTTTTACAACCTTCTTAACATGTTCAATTCTTTTTAGAATCCCACTGGCCCTATTCTCCTTAGCCTTCTCCACTGATATGTTCAAACTTCTGGCATCGAATTCAGCTTCATCATCAGGATAGTGTCTGTCCAGTTCTACATCAAGCATTTCTTTCAACTGGTCAACTATCCTGGGATCATGCTTAACTCTGTCATACTCCTCCTTAGTGGTTCCCAAAAGATTGGCATCACTCATATCAAGCAGTTTGATATGTGCAAGATGTGCTCTGGCTTCAACTTGGTTGGCTTGTTTCATCTTCTTTCTTTCTTTAATTTGATTACCAAGTCTGGCCATTGTTTGCTTACACTATCAGAAACTGGAGGAAGTACATCAGCATTGCCAGTTTCTAACATAGGAATATCAGTGGCCGGCTGGGCAGATGCATCAACAGCTAAACCTTTTCCCTTATCCAACACATTCCCCCTAACAACTTGCTCACCAGCTTCAGTACTGGCAGCTACAACCATTTCCATACTAGCTTGTCTTCCAGATGAAGTTCTTCCAGGTGCAACTGGTGGAAGGACTGCACTTCTTTCCCCCTTGGCAGCATCTAGACCTGCCCTAATAACTTCCCATTCAGAAGGGTGAGATGGCAACCGGTCAAGAGGCTGCCATGTTTGCATATCCTTGCACTCCTTGAAAATCCCACACATCATCCTGAAAGACCTCCACAAATGGTTGGTCTCCTTTGACTGGGTCAAAACATTTGCAGTAACCTGTTCTTGACCAGTTTTTAATTCATTTAAGATCTTGGAGTCTTCATCCAAACCAGAAACAACCTTTTCCTTCACTTCCTCATCCTTCTTCTTCAAACTTTCCACTTCAGTTGTCAGTTTATCCAAAGACTGAGCATGAAGGGATACCTGGGTGTTCAAATTTTCAATGCTGCCTCTCAACTGGTTGATCTCACTGGTGAGCGGGGCCAGATCAACCTGAGGAGTGGCCAGCTTGGTGATCTCAGACATCACCCTTTCAATCAGTTGTTGTTATCTTTCACCCAGCGTATCCTCTATCTTCTGACCAACTGAAGTCATCAACTGCTCTCCAAGTTCAGTCACATTTAGGCCAGGTTTTTCAACTAATTCCTTTACCTGCCTCTCAATTTCCCTCAAATCTACTTCAGATGTTCTTACAGTGTTGCCAAGCAGATTGGAGATTGACGTTGTGACCTTGGACTGAGTAAGGTCAAAGGCTTCCTTCAAAGATGTTGCTAGAGTGTTACAGCCAGTGACCAACTCATTTAGCTTATTGAACACCAAGTCTTCATTTGATGAAAACTTGTTTATCCCCAGATCAACCACTTTAATGTTTGTCAAGTGATCCTTGTAGTATCTGGAGAAAGACTTGGTGTTTTTGTCAAGTGTCTTTTGAATCTCCTCCACCCTAGTAAGAAGGTTTTGGAGATCGGCTTGCAAAGAGACAACTTGACTGTCCAATGACGAAGGAGAAGGTGTCACTGGACCAGCAGCAGTTACTACTGGAGCAACTGGAGGAGGCAAACATAAAGAAGTCTCCCAGTTGTCATACCAGCAGTTGAAGAAATAATAGGAGTGGTGGAAGAAGAAAAGACTGGAAAAACAATGTGTTGTTCATGCTGAGAATGCTCAGGTGTGAACAACGGCGGCGGTGGGGGTGGCATTTCTCGAAGTATATCAGTAGGCACATTTTGTTGGGATGGTGAAAGTGAAATTGATACATCTGGAAGCGAGACTGGAGATGAAGGGTTTTGATCTGGTACAGCAGAATCAAAAATCTCCAAGTCTGTTTCAGTACCTTCAGAATCCGAAGATTCTATAAGGATTTCCTCGTCATTAACATTCATGTCCAGATCCATGAATGTAACTGAGGGCTGACCAGAAGGGTCAGTCTCCAGATGACCTTCCCAAGTTTCCTGGATGGGTGCATCTGTTGGAGGATCAGATACCGAAGTATCTTCACCAGGGATAGATGTGATTGGAGTTGCTTCAGTTATGGTTGCTCTATCCTCAACCACAACATTAGACGAACTGGAGGGTCCCTCATTATTTTGAGGCCCGCCCAGTTGTCTTTCTGACTCACCTTCAATTGGTGCATCAGTTGAAGCGAATGCCAGTTGCATTCGTTCTGGAATCTCGACCTCTCCAACTTCAGATACCAGAGAGTCTAAATTCCTCAACATATCTGGCGCAGTGTACGGTGAATCTGTTCTTAAGTATGCTTCTCTGCCCAGAATATGTTTAAAACAGAGAGAGAGAAACCTTGAGAAGGGGATACAAACACCCCTTGTGCCCTTCAGCTTTTGTACTAGGCTTCTAAACAAGATGTCTGCAAAGTCTACTCTCAATCCATTCCACAAGCAGTAAGCCATTTCTGCTTGTGAGGAGTTGATCTGGTCAAGACCACCAGAACTCCCACCTATACTCTCCACCAGGTGGATGAAAAAGTACCTCCATGAAGGTGTAAGACCCTTCATGGTCATCGCACCCTTCGTCTTCAAAACCCCATTGTCCAAACACTCCTTATGTCCTATTTCTAGGAGGCCTTGACGAAAATTAATATTTGGGGGTAAGACGACTGGAGATTCACCCTCTCTCCAGTAGTTGAGGTGTAAGGCATCCCTCAACACGTCAGCGGACAAGGTACACTGGATTGTTCCACCTTTTAATGTAAAACTGATGGAGGAACAATCGGAAGAAAGAGTGGCAGTGTACCAAAACTCACACAAGTAGTCGTGAAACATCTTGCGTGGGTTTAGAGAGAATGAGGGTCCTATTGGAGAATCCTTCAAAAAAATTTGGATTCTACCAATAAGGGTATTTGGACCCTTGAGATCCTTATAAGCTTGCCATCGGATTATTTGGATTGAGTTTGATGACAGAAGCATTACTAGGTGCCATTGGAAAATGAAATTGAAATTTAGTAATTAGGGTTCTTGATTTATGAAGCAGAGAGATAAATGAAGCAATTTAGATGATTGGGAAGTAAATGAAAGAATGTGAAGGAAAGTAAATGAGTTCGGAGTAAATAAGGGTATTTATAAGGGATTCAAGATCCCAATGAAATACCAAAAATTATATTTTATTAAACAAAATCCATTTTGTAGATATTTTCACAAAGTAAGTTTGAATTTTGAAATAAAATAATAATTTACCATGTCAGCATTAAATGTTACCATGTCAACATTAAATGCTACGACGGCTTATCTTACCCACGCGCCCACTCACTTTTTATTTTCCCAATACAAACAGTTGTCAAGTACTAAAATAGCTTTAAACACGTCAGATCACGATACCAAGTGGTTTAAAACACTCGAGTACCATCACGTGTCACAAATATTGACCAAGTATTTCTAACGTTATAAAAATAAGACAAGACTGAATCTGGTCACTGGAGGATCAGTCCAGTACCATTTTCCAACTGAAGAGTTCTCCAGTTGCCATTTTCAAACAAAAACGAATTTTAGTCAGAAAATTATTTTGAGTCTTTCCCCCTAAAATGATGATCCAGAAATCGATTAGTGCCAGGATAGTATCACAACGACGTTCGATAGCCTGGCGAGCAAAGATTATCTGGACCTCCTCGACTGGAGAACTTCATCAGTGTCACTGACGCGTTCAATAACAAAGAAAGCTCCAGTTTTAAGGATTTAACATTCCCAGTTCGCTGATGAGATGTTTAAAGGTTTTCTCATCGAGAGGTTTTGTAAAAACATCAGCTAACTGTTTTTCAGTGGGGATGAAATGTAATTCAATGTCTCCTTTCATAACATGATCACGAATGAAATGATACCTGATGTCAATATGCTTTGTCTTGGAGTGCATCACTGGGTTGTGAGATATAGCAATTGCACTGGTGTTGTCACAAAAGATTGGGGTCCTTGTATACTTTTGACCATAATCTAGTAACTGGTTCTTGATCCAGAGAATCTAGGCACAACAACTGGCCGCAGAAATGTACTCTGCCTCGGCAGTGGACATAGAGACTGAAGTCTGCTTCTTGCTGGTCCAACTTACCAGTTTTCCTCCAAGGAAATGACAACCACCAGTTGTTGATTTTCTATCTATCTTACAACCTGCATGATCTGAATCTGAATAACCCATTAGATCTAATCCTGAGCCTTTGGGGTACCAAGACCAAGATTAGGACACCCTTTCAGGTATCTAAAGATACGCTTTACAGCGTGCAAATGTGATTCTTTAGGGTTAGCCTGAAACTTGGCACATAAACACGTTGCAAACATTATATCTGGTCGACTGGCAGTTAAATACATTAGTGAACCAACCATACCACGATAGTCAGTTATGTTCACTGGTTTGCCAGTTGGGTCAGAGTCCAAATTTAATGGTGCTGCAATAGGTGTGTTTTTAGATGGGATTGAATCATATTTGTATTTTCTTAACAAATCTCTGACATATTTTCCTTGGTTTATGAAAATTCCATTTTCAGTCTGCTTAATCTGAAGACCTAAGAAAAATGTTAATTCACCCATTAAACTCATCTCATACTCAGATGACATGATTTTAGAAAACTTTTTACACATTGCATCATCAGTTGAACCAAAAATAATGTCATCAACATAAATTTGTACCAATAAGATATTATCTCTTTCTTTCAAGATGAATAAGGTATTATCTATTGCACCTATTTGAAAGCCATTTTTAAGAAGATGTTTAGTTAGAGTATCATACCAGGCTCTTGGGGCTTGTCTTAGACCATACAATGCTTTGTTCAATCTATAAACCCAATGAGGATGCTTCTCATCGATGAAACCTGGAGTCTGCTTAACATATACTTCTTCTTCCAATGTTTCATTAAGGAACGCACTTTTGACATCCATCTGGAAGACTTTAAACTGCAGATGGGCTGCATAAGCCAGAAAATATTCTGATGGCTTCAAGTCTTGCAACTGGAGCAAAAGTTTCATCAAAGTCAACGCCTTCTGCTTGACAATAACCTGGGCAACTAATCTGGCCTTGTTTCTTACAACATGGCCATCTTCATCCATTTTATTTTGGTAGACCCATCTGGTACCAATGGGTTCTTTCTTTAACCCTGGTGGACAAGGAACAAGCTCCCAAACATTGTTCCTTTCAAACTGGACGAGCTCTTCTTGCATAGCTTCCACCCAGCTTGGGTCTGCCATAGCCTCGTCAATCTTCTTTGGTTCAATTAGAGATAAGAAGGTGACGTTTAAGCATTGCTCACTGGTGGCTCTTCTAGTCTGAACCCCACTATTGGATCTCCCACAATCTGTTCAATTGGATGTGCTCGAGTCCATCTAGTGTATTGACTAGGCTGGTGCACAACAATATCAGTGCAAGTCACCTGGCGATCTTCTTCAGTTGCAGTAGCTTCTGGAGGAGGATCAGTCCAAACTACTTCTACATCCTCATCAGAGTCAATGAGGTCACGATTTGCATCATGAAATTCTTCATTCAAAGGCATTTCTTGAAGAACTGGAAAAGTTGGAGTTTGAACTGGTGCTGATATTGGAGTGGCACGTACATCAGATCCAATCACCAATTCTTATGGTAAGTTGAAATTGATGGAGGGATAAAATGATGTGTCACTGGTGCTTTTCTTCTTCTTAACTGGTTCCAATTTGTTGTAACTGGAAACATCTTTTGGTGAAACAACTGATGAAATTGGTCAGTTTCACCAAAATTGATTGGAACGACTGGAGTAATATCAAGGCTTGGTCTCTTGTTGATTGCTTCAGTTGATTCATCGAATGTGACATGAATTGTCTCATGAACCTTTTGGAGTCTATAATTATAAACTCTAAAGGCCTTTCGAATATTTGAATAACCTAAAAATACCCCTTCATCAGCTTTTGCATCAAACTTTCCAAGCTGACTGGAATCGTTTAAGATATAAACTGGACAACCAAATACATGAAAGTATCCAATATTTGGTTTACGATTCCTGAGTACTTCATAGGCAGTCTTCTTATGTCTCTTGATTGTAGACTGACCGGTTTTGGGTGTGACAAGCAGTTGCAACTGCTTCAGCCCAAAAACTAGTGGGAAGACCTGATTCAGATAGCATACTTCTGGCCGCTTCTATCAGTGTGCGATTCTTTCTTTCCACAACCCCATTCTGCTCTGGAGAGTGTGCTGATGAGAAGTTTTGAGAGATGTCAGTGTCATTGCAAAATGTTTCAAGTACCTTATTTTGAAATTCAGTACCATTATCACTTCGCAACTGACAAACTTTTCGAGTATACTTGAGTTCAACTTCTTTTGGCAAGTCCTTTGGCAGCTCAACCTCAATCATTTTCACAACTTCTGGCAACAAACTTTCTTGAATAGATCGAAGGACAGATCCAAAAATCTCTTCAGTGATTTCTTTAAGCATACTGGATCTGAACTCCCTTGTACATTCTTCACTTATTGTTCTTGCAATAACAGTCTGATCAAGAATGGGTCTGCCTTCCAGTGAGGAAACCCTTGTAACCAACTTCTCTATCTCTTCTTTCAGACCTGCCAGTGGTTGAACAATTTGACTATCCACTGCAGTCTGAACAGAATTACAATCCTTTCTTCAAACCCCTGTACTGCCACCCTTATATTTTGAGAATTGATATTTGTGGCCAGTACCAGCTCATCCAGTTTCTCGAAAACTAGCTTCTCATTGCCAGCAAATGTATTCATTTCAGAAGCTAAGTTGTTTGATAACAAAGATTTGAAATCAGAGACAACCTGGGATGATGACTGGAGTGATCTCTCCAGGTCCGCCACCTTACTAAGAAGGCCTTGGACCTCGGTTGAAGAAGAAGTGGAGAGACCACTGGGATGTTCCAGATGAGAAGTCAATCTGGTCATTACTGGTACTTGTGCCCAGTCCTCTTCAGTTGCAGCTTCAGACGTTGCAACTGGTGACTCTGGCGCACGAGGAGGAGGTTGAGATTCAGAAGGTTGAGTGGTTGCTGGATTGAAGTATTGGGTGTTTTCTGGAATTGAAGGTGGTGGTGGTGGTGGTGGTGGGTGGCATTTCTGGTGTAGGTGTTGGTATTTCTTCTTCTTGTACTTCTTCACCCAGAAAATTTAAGTTCACATCGAATCCTTCAGACATTGGGGAGTCAACATCATCCCATTCTGGAACATTCCCAACTGTCTGTTCACCAGACTGTACATTTCCTTGTTCACCAGCCTCAACATTTAAGTCCAGTGGAGCCTCTTGCTCACCAGAAGCATGTTCTTCAGTCTGAACATCTTCTACTTCTTCAACAACCTCTTCTTGTACAACAGCCTGGACTTCAGTATCCACTCTCTGTTCAATTTGTACAACAGAATCAATATTCTCCTCTTCAAAGATAGGAGATCCATCAACATTCATTATATCACCAGGATGGGTTGATGGATTTACCTGGACTCCACCTCGCATCAGACGCCTATGTGATCTGGGTCGCCTGGAAAGCTCAACATTCGTTGCACACTTTCTACTGGAGCCACTTGCCTTATAGGTTGTACCATCTCGACAACCTGAACATCTTGGTCTTCACCAGGGCTTCCAACAACTTGTACTCTGCCTGGTGCCACAATCTCTTCCACCCTTTGAAATGAGAGCATGGACTGAGGAATATCTACCTCACCATCTCTTGATTGAAGGTTGTTTAGGTCCCTCAAAAACTCACTCACTGAGAAATGAGTAGTATCATAATCGTACTCATTTTCTAGAGCACTTCTAAACATAAGGGAAAGAAAACGAATAAATGGAACGTGTGGTTTTCTCCCTTTTGCTTTCAGTCTATCCACCAAATCATTGAACAAAATTTGAGCGAAGTCCACTCTTATCCCGAACCACAAACAATAGGAAATCTGGAGCTGGGTTTGATTTATCTGATCAAGACCCCCAAAAATAATATCATCAACATAAATTTGTACCATTAACAAATTACCTTTTTCATGAAGAATAAATAAGGTATTGTCAATTGCACCTCTTTGAAACCATTTTTCAACAAATGTTTAGTCAGAGTGTCATACCAGGCACGTGGGGCTTGTCTGAGGCCATACAGCGCTTTGTCCAGACGATATACCCAATGTGGATGCTTTTCATCAACGAAACCTGGAGGTTGTCTGACATAACTTCTTCTTCAAGCTTTCCATTCAAGAAAGCACTCTTTACATCCATCTGGTAGACCTTGAACTGATGATAAGCAGCGAATGCTAAGAATATTTTGATCGCTTCAAGTCTAGCCACTGGAGCAAACGATTCATCAAAATCGACATCTTACTGGCAGTAGCCTTATGCTACCAGTCTGGCCTTGTTTCTGATTGTAAAGTCCCTCACACGATGGTTTAACCCACGAGTGTAAAATAACAAGACAAGTATGAACTAGAATCGGACTAGTATTACTTCAATATAAATATGCAAGAATATAAACAAAGTAATAAATGACTTTAAGCAATATTTAAACAAGTAAATAAAAGGTGGAACACGAATGTAGTTTTCAAGTGTATTTTCTTTATTGATGTATAAACAAAATACAAGATCGTTGCGGAACCTAGATATTACACGTATGTAAGTATCTAAACAATCTTTGAATTACAAGTGATCTATACTTGCTAAATAAACTCCTTTGATCGATATACTTAGAGTTGTGAAGTATAGCTGTTTAGATCGAGAGTATTTAAGCAAGTTCACCAATTTGCTAAAAAGTGATTTTCTCAAAGAAATGACTTTGTATTTATAGGCAACAAAATTCACCAGTGAATTTTGTGCCGTACAAATATGGTTGGATGCATTTAATGAACCGACAAGAACATTAAATGCATTGGATAAAGAATAAGGATAAATCACATCAAGTGCAAGTGTATCCTTTTATCCAACCACCTTAACACACGTATACTTTGGTAAAGAACAAGTGGGTTGTTCTTTGGAAAGTGTGTAAAGGCTTAAAGTCAATCCTCGATATCAGTGTTCAGACTTGTAAGGTCTAGAACACTGACAATCCTCCAGTGTACAGATCTGGTAAGACTTTCCAGTGGACTCCGCCATTTGATAAGTCTTCTTTTTTCAGACTTCAGTCTTTGACTTCAGTCAGAATGTCTTCAGTAGAGTAGATCTGGACTGGGGTGAAGACCAATGAGCTCATCTGGAGAATACTCCAGATTTCCTATACAAGTATTTGCTCACTAGTCTTCCATTATTTCTGGACAAATCTTTAGAAGGACTCCAGATCCCAAGTCTGGAGTAGGTCAGATTCTGGACAGATCTTCAGTAAGCTCCAGTAGTCGAGTCTGGAGCGAGTCCAGTAAATCTGGACCTAACAAATTCCCCTATTTGTTTAGAAATAATGCAAGTGTTTTCAGACTTATAGATATACAAATTTGTATGTCTGGAAAACACTTAGTCGATTTAAGTCTAAAAAATCTAAGTTACTGGAGAACACTTTATAGATCATGAGTGTTTCAGTTTCATCATTTAAGTTCTAACTTAGACTAAATCTGATCATTTACTTATATGAAATTAAAAATTGCAACTATTATTACTAACATCAACTGGAAAATAGTTACAACTTTCATAAGACAATTAGTTATAATAAGTACATGATTAAAAGATTCAGGCCCTTCTTTTTGATGGCTGCCCTGGTGCATCTTCAGTGGCCTTCCTCTTTGGAGATGGAGATGATGGAACAGACACTGGTGGTCTCAGACCCAACACAGCTTCCATTTGTTGTATTCTTTTCCAGACCTTCTCAATCCTCTTCATAAAGGCCTTAACATCTGGAGACAAATCAGTTTTACCTTTAAAGGTCATTCCAATCTCCTTTAGTTCAGTCCATCCAAAAGCTTGGACTGAAGTATCCTTCCTTTCATCTGTAAAGTTACCCTCTCTGGTCAACTTTACATTGAATCTGGTCATTCCTTGATGATTTTCAGCCAATTTAACTTCAGCATCAACAATCTTTCTGGCATTGGCCCTGAAATTCATCATATCATCATACTTTGCTTTCTGCTTTGCCATCTGAACCATTTCTTCAGTTTCCTTAGATACACCACTCTGTTGTCCTTCAGTAGACTGGAGTTCTTGGCGATTTATTCTCAGAGTAGTATCCAGAGGAATGAAGGTGCTTACTCAAGCAGGGGCTTACATCCGGTCATAGTCCGGCCAGCAGCGCTGTCCAGATACCAGATATTCTTCTTTCGATCGCCCTGCACACACACAAAAATCATTAGTTATTTCTGTGAACCCATCTTTTCTTGATGGGTTCACTGGACTTCTTGTAAAGTCCCTCACACGATGGTTTAACCCACGAGTGTAAAATAACAAGACAAGTATGAACTAGAATCGGACTAGTATTACTTCAATATAAATATGCAAGAATATAAACAAAGTAATAAATGACTTTAAGCAATATTTAAACAAGTAAATAAAAGGTGGAACACGAATGTAGTTTTCAAGTGTATTTTCTTTATTGATGTATAAACAAAATACAAGATCGTTGCGGAACCTAGATATTACACGTATGTAAGTATCTAAACAATCTTTGAATTACAAGTGATCTATACTTGCTAAATAAACTCCTTTGATCGATATACTTAGAGTTGTGAAGTATAGCTGTTTAGATCGAGAGTATTTAAGCAAGTTCACCAATTTGCTAAAAAGTGATTTTCTCAAAGAAATGACTTTGTATTTATAGGCAACAAAATTCACCAGTGAATTTTGTGCCGTACAAATATGGTTGGATGCATTTAATGAACCGACAAGAACATTAAATGCATTGGATAAAGAATAAGGATAAAATCACATCAAGTGCAAGTGTATCCTTTTATCCAACCACCTTAACACACGTATACTTTGGTAAAGAACAAGTGGGTTGTTCTTTGGAAAGTGTGTAAAGGCTTAAAGTCAATCCTCGATATCAGTGTTCAGACTTGTAAGGTCTAGAACACTGACAATCCTCCAGTGTACAGATCTGGTAAGACTTTCCAGTGGACTCCGCCATTTGATAAGTCTTCTTTCTTCAGACTTCAGTCTTTGACTTCAGTCAGAATGTCTTCAGTAGAGTAGATCTGGACTGGGGTGAAGACCAGTGAGCTCATCTGGAGAATACTCCAGATTTCCTATACAAGTATTTGCTCACTAGTCTTCCATTATTTCTGGACAAATCTTTAGAAGGACTCCAGATCCCAAGTCTGGAGTAGGTCAGATTCTGGACAGATCTTCAGTAAGCTCCAGTAGTCGAGTCTGGAGCGAGTCCAGTAAATCTGGACCTAACAAATTCCCCCTATTTGTTTAGAAATAATGCAAGTGTTTTCAGACTTATAGATATACAAATTTGTATGTCTGGAAAACACTTAGTCGATTTAAGTCTAAAAAATCTAAGTTACTGGAGAACACTTTATAGATCATGAGTGTTTCAGTTTCATCATTTAAGTTCTAACTTAGACTAAATCTGATCATTTACTTATATGAAATTAAAAATTGCAACTATTATTACTAACATCAACTGGAAAATAGTTACAACTTTCATAAGACAATTAATTATAATAAGTACATGATTAAAAGATTCAGGCCCTTCTTTTTGATGGCTGCCCTGGTGCATCTTCAGTGGCCTTCCTCTTTGGAGATGGAGATGATGGAACAGACACTGGTGGTCTCAGACCCAACACAGCTTCCATTTGTTGTATTCTTTTCCAGACCTTCTCAATCCTCTTCATAAAGGCCTTAACATCTGGAGACAAATCAGTTTTACCTTTAAAGGTCATTCCAATCTCCTTCAGTTCAGTCCATCCAAAAGCTTGGACTGAAGTATCCTTCCTTTCATCTGTAAAGTTACCCTCTCTGGTCAACTTTACATTGAATCTGGTCATTCCTTGATGATTTTCAGCCAATTTAACTTCAGCATCAACAATCTTTCTGGCATTGGCCCTGAAATTCATCATATCATCATACTTTGCTTTCTGCTTTGCCATCTGAACCATTTCTTCAGTTTCCTTAGATACACCACTCTGTTGTCCTTCAGTGGACTGGAGTTCTTGGCGATTTATTCTCAGAGTAGTATCCAGAGGAATGAAGGTGCTTACATCAGCATCTTTTATTGCCTTGACTTGTTTGGCAGTGAGCTTTGGCAGACCAGTCAATCTTTTTCTATACTCCAACTCCAGAGCACCAGCATTTTTTCTAATCTTTTTCTGGAGGCTTACCAGCTCCTCCTTTCTTTGCCTGATCAACTCTGGAATGGTAACACCATAAATCAAAGAATCATATACCTGTTCTTCTTCAGCGTAGAACGAGCGTATATGAACATCATTCAATGCATCAAGACACTGATGAACTCTAGGGTCATCCTTCATCCTTTTAAACACTTCAATATTAATGCCTAACCTGCCAGCATTGTAGGAGTCCAGAGTACCCATTGTTGCCATATCCCTGTGATGGGCCAGCAGTTCATCTCTTTGATTATTCTTGAAAATTTCAATCATAATGCATTGTTGTTGTAACTTCCTTGAAGTCTCATTATCAACATCTTCAATTTGCTCTTCCTCTTCACCAGACACCACTTTTTCTTTTCCTTTAACAGCCTTTAGTGTAGTTGGAATATCTGGGAAGGATTCAAACTGGGGCTCACTGGCTTCAGTACCAGTAGCCTCTTCTGTCTGCACAACGGCTTCAGTACCGAGTGCTCTCTGGGCTAATCGTGCACTGGCATCAGTACCAGTCACTTGTCTTCTTTGCACAACACTTTCAGTTGCAACAGCCCTAACAATATCTTCTTTCCTCTTTCTGATCAAACCTTCTTGGACACCAGATGATGGAACAGACACTGGTGGTCTCAGACCCAACACAGCTTCCATTTGTTGTATTCTTTTCCAGACCTTCTCAATCCTCTTCATAAAGGCCTTAACATCTGGAGACAAATCAGTTTTACCTTTAAAGGTCATTCCAATCTCCTTCAGTTCAGTCCATCCAAAAGCTTGGACTGAAGTATCCTTCCTTTCATCTGTAAAGTTACCCTCTCTGGTCAACTTTACATTGAATCTGGTCATTCCTTGATGATTTTCAGCCAATTTAACTTCAGCATCAACAATCTTTCTGGCATTGGCCCTGAAATTCATCATATCATCATACTTTGCTTTCTGCTTTGCCATCTGAACCATTTCTTCAGTTTCCTTAGATACACCACTCTGTTGTCCTTCAGTGGACTGGAGTTCTTGGCGATTTATTCTCAGAGTAGTATCCAGAGGAATGAAGGTGCTTACATCAGCATCTTTTATTGCCTTGACTTGTTTGGCAGTGAGCTTTGGCAGACCAGTCAATCTTTTTCTATACTCCAACTCCAGAGCACCAGCATTTTTTCTAATCTTTTTCTGGAGGCTTACCAGCTCCTCCTTTCTTTGCCTGATCAACTCTGGAATGGTAACACCATAAATCAAAGAATCATATACCTGTTCTTCTTCAGCGTAGAACGAGCGTATATGAACATCATTCAATGCATCAAGACACTGATGAACTCTAGGGTCATCCTTCATCCTTTTAAACACTTCAATATTAATGCCTAACCTGCCAGCATTGTAGGAGTCCAGAGTACCCATTGTTGCCATATCCCTGTGATGGGCCAGCAGTTCATCTCTTTGATTATTCTTGAAAATTTCAATCATAATGCATTGTTGTTGTAACTTCCTTGAAGTCTCATTATCAACATCTTCAATTTGCTCTTCCTCTTCACCAGACACCACTTTTTCTTTTCCTTTAACAGCCTTTAGTGTAGTTGGAATATCTGGGAAGGATTCAAACTGGGGCTCACTGGCTTCAGTACCAGTAGCCTCTTCTGTCTGCACAACGGCTTCAGTACCGAGTGCTCTCTGGGCTAATCGTGCACTGGCATCAGTACCAGTCACTTGTCTTCTTTGCACAACACTTTCAGTTGCAACAGCCCTAACAATATCTTCTTTCCTCTTTCTGATCAAACCTTCTTGGACACCAGATGATGGAACAGTCGATTTTTCCCCCTTGGAAGGATCTCTAGTCCTGGACTTTAGATCATTCCATAAAGCTTCCATCATATGCCTGTCCAGAGAACCATAAGTTCTTCCAGTCTCTGGATTTGTATCAGCCATAATCTTCTTGAGTTCCTGGACTTCCTTTTTCATATTTTCAACTTCTTTTGGCAAGTCCTTTGGCAGCTCAACCTCAATCATTTTCACAACTTCTGGCAACAAACTTTCTTGAATAGATCGAAGGACAGATCCAGAAATCTCTTCAGTGATTTCTTTAAGCATACTGGTGGTGGTGGTGGTGGTGGTGGTGGTGGTGCTAGTGGTAGTGGTGGTGGTGGTGGTGGTGGTGGTGGTGGTGGTGGTGGTGGTGGTGGTGGTCACCGTGGTGGTGGTGGTGGTGGTGGTGGTGGTGGTGGTGGTGGTGGTGGTGGTGGTGGTGGTGGTGGTGGTGGTGGTGGTGGTGGTGGTGGTGGTGGTGGTGGTGGTGGTGGTGGTGGTGGTGGTGGTGGTGGTGGTGGTGGTGGTGGTGGTGGTGGTGGTGGTGGTGGTGGTGGTGGTGGTGGTGGTGGTGGTGGTGGTGGTGGTGGTGGTGGTGGTGGTGGTGGTGGTGGTGGTGGTGGTGGTGGTGGTGGTGGTGGTGGTGGTGGTGGTGGTGGTGGTGGTGGTGGTGGTGGTGGTGGTGGTGGTGGTGGTGGTGGTGGTGGTGGTGGTGGTGGTGGTGGTGGTGGTGGTGGTGGTGGTGGTGGTGGTGGTGGTGGTGGTGGTGGTGGTGGTGGTGGTGGTGGTGGTGGTGGTGGTGGTGGTGGTGGTGGTGGTGGTGGTGGTGGTGGTGGTGGTGGTGGTGGTGGTGGTGGTGGTGGTGGTGGTGGTGGTGGTGGTGGTGGTGGTGGTGGTGGTGGTGGTGGTGGTGGTGGTGGTGGTGGTGGTGGTGGTGGTGGTGGTGGTGGTGGTGGTGGTGGTGGTGGTGGTGGTGGTGGTGGTGGTGGTGGTGGTGGTGGTGGTGGTGGTGGTGGTGGTGGTGGTGGTGGTGGTGGTGGTGGTGGTGGTGGTGGTGGTGGTGGTGGTGGTGGTGGTGGTGGTGGTGGTGGTGGTGGTGGTGGTGGTGGTGGTGGTGGTGGTGGTGGTGGTGGTGGTGGTGGTGGTAACGGGTGGTGATAGATGGTGGCGGTGGTGGTGGTGGTGGTGGTGGTGGTGGTTGGTGGTGTGGTGGTGGTGGTGGTGGTTGGTGGTTGCTGGATTGAAGTGGTGGTGGAGGTGGTGGTGGTGGTGGTGGTGGCATTTCTGGTGTAGGTGTTGGTATTTCTTCTTCTTGTACTTCTTCACCCAGAAAATTTAAGTTCACATCGAATCCTTCAGACATTGGGGAGTCAACATCATCCCATTCTGGAACATTCCCAACTGTCTGTTCACCAGACTGTACATTTCCTTGTTCACCAGCTTCAACATTTAAGTCCAGTGGAGCCTCTTGCTCACCAGAAGCATGTTCTTCAGTCTGAACATCTTCTATTTCTTCAACAACCTCTTCTTGTACTTCTTCACCCAGAAAATTTAAGTTCACATCGAATCCTTCAGACATTGGGGAGTCAACATCATCCCATTCTGGAACATTCCCAACTGTCTGTTCACCAGACTGTACATTTCCTTGTTCACCAGCTTCAACATTTAAGTCCAGTGGAGCCTCTTGCTCACCAGAAGCATGTTCTTCAGTCTGAACATCTTCTATTTCTTCAACAACCTCTTCTTGTACTTCTTCACCCAGAAAATTTAAGTTCACATCGAATCCTTCAGACATTGGGGAGTCAACATCATCCCATTCTGGAACATTCCCAACTGTCTGTTCACCAGACTGTACATTTCCTTGTTCACCAGCTTCAACATTTAAGTCCAGTGGAGCCTCTTGCTCACCAGAAGCATGTTCTTCAGTCTGAACATCTTCTATTTCTTCAACAACCTCTTCTTGTACAACAGCCTGGACTTCAGTATCCACTCTCTGTTCAATTTGTACAAAAGAATCAATATTCTCCTCTTCAAAGATAGGAGATCCATCAACATTCATTATATCACCAGGATGGGTTGATGGATTTACCTGGACTCCACCTCGCATCAGACGCCTATGTGATCTGGGTCGCCTGGAAAGCTCAACATTCGGTTGCACACTTTCTACTGGAGCCACTTGCCTTATAGGTTGTACCATCTCGACAACCTGAACATCTTGGTCTTCACCAGGGCTTCCAACAACTTGTACTCTGCCTGGTGCCACAATCTCTTCCACCCTTTGAAATGAGAGCATGGACTGAGGAATATCTACCTCACCATCTCTTGATTGAAGGTTGTTTAGGTCCCTCAAAAACTCACTCACTGAGAAACTAAAGGATCTGGTACCACCCCTAAGAGTATAAGAAATTGACGAGGTTTCTTCATTATAGTATGCGGAGTACCAGAATTCACATAAGTAGTCATGATACATTCTCCCTGGATTTAGGGTTAATGCACCATACAAAGGGGATGAGAGAAAGAAAGTATTCAATCTCCCAATGATTGATTGAGCAGGATGAGAACTGGAAAGTTTGGCCATCCAGTTATTCATATTTATTCGAATAGCTTTGGCTTCAAGAGTAATATGTCTCGGTTTAACAACATCATCAACCGGAGCATATTCAGCAGATAAAAGATTTTTGGGTGCCATTTATGATTGATAGATGAAAATGAAATTGAAAGTGAAAGTGGGTATATATAGGAGAGAAATAATGTGGAACTCAAACGATTAATTTGAATTTATCAAATACAATTTTTGATCGGGTTCTGAGATCCGCATTAATTACATCACATCACACATTAATGTGTGATGGTTTACCGCCCACAAAAACTAACAACTTGTTCTTTTTATCTTCCCAATGTAAAAATATCATCATTTCGTTTGAAAAATTACATGCCACGTAGGATTTATAAGATAAATATCTTTGAAAAAGTTTGCTTACGTGGCACACACAATGACCAAGTATTTAAAAAGTATTGTGACATAATTCAGTCCATCTGAAGGTTGACTAGACACTCCAGTATCACTGGTGGATTAGTCCAGTGAAGCATGTACTGATGGTACACTGGAGGGACACTCCAGTAAACCTAAAGTACCAGTGAAAACCATTTTGAAAGACTGGTAACCTCAAACATGCACGTCAACTAATATAGACAAATGAGAGGGACATATTTACAAGGAGACATAAGTCAACTCAAACACGCACTTCAACTTATCTAGTTACCAGTGAGAGGGACACATCTACAAAGCACCAGTAATATTTTCTGGACAATTTGTCCAGTGAGAAAATTTTGTCCAGTGAGAAAATAAATTAATAAATTCCTTTTGAACTTTAAACATTTTTAAGAAAAATATATCTTTCAAAGTCTTCCCCCTGGAATGTTGATCCAGAAATAAATTTATGAATCTTTAAATCAAAGATCCTTAGTAGTACACAATGGCGTTCAATACTAAGGTTCCAGATTTAAGGGTTTAACATTCCCAACTCACCAACAAGATATTCAAATGTTTTGACATCCAGTGGTTTAGTAAAAATGTCAGCGAGTTGTTTGTCAGTGGGGATAAAATGGAGTTCAATGTTTCCTTTCACAATATTATCACGAATGAAGTGATACCTTAGATCAATGTGCTTGGTTTTGGAATGCATGACTGGATTGTTTGAGATAGCAATGGCACTGGTATTATCACAAAAGATTGGAGTCTTTGAATACTTAATACCATAATCAAGCAACTGGTTCTTCATCCAGAGTATCTGAGCACAACAACTGGCCATGGTCATCAACAATTTCTGTATGCCCCATCAACCTGCACACTTCCCTGTAATTTATGCCAGAAGGAAGTTCGATGGCCAGCTCATTCTGGTCAAGATAATTCAACTGCAATACAGACCTGAGTAAACTCACTGAGAAACTAAAGGATCTGGTACCACCCCTAAGAGTATAAGAAATTGACGAGGTTTCTTCATTATAGTATGCGGAGTACCAGAATTCACATAAGTAGTCATGATACATTCTCCCTGGATTTAGGGTTAATGCACCATACAAAGGGGATGAGAGAAAGAAAGTATTCAATCTCCCAATGATTGATTGAGCAGGATGAGAACTGGAAAGTTTGGCCATCCAGTTATTCATATTTATTCGAATAGCTTTGGCTTCAAGAGTAATATGTCTCGGTTTAACAACATCATCAACCGGAGCATATTCAGCAGATAAAAGATTTTTGGGTGCCATTTATGATTGATAGATGAAAATGAAATTGAAAGTGAAAGTGGGTATATATAGGAGAGAAATAATGTGGAACTCAAACGATTAATTTGAATTTATCAAATACAATTTTTGATCGGGTTCTGAGATCCGCATTAATTACATCACATCACACATTAATGTGTGATGGTTTACCGCCCACAAAAACTAACAACTTGTTCTTTTTATCTTCCCAATGTAAAAATATCATCATTTCGTTTGAAAAATTACATGCCACGTAGGATTTATAAGATAAATATCTTTGAAAAAGTTTGCTTACGTGGCACACACAATGACCAAGTATTTAAAAAGTATTGTGACATAATTCAGTCCATCTGAAGGTTGACTAGACACTCCAGTATCACTGGTGGATTAGTCCAGTGAAGCATGTACTGATGGTACACTGGAGGGACACTCCAGTAAACCTAAAGTACCAGTGAAAACCATTTTGAAAGACTGGTAACCTCAAACATGCACGTCAACTAATATAGACAAATGAGAGGGACATATTTACAAGGAGACATAAGTCAACTCAAACACGCACTTCAACTTATCTAGTTACCAGTGAGAGGGACACATCTACAAAGCACCAGTAATATTTTCTGGACAATTTGTCCAGTAAGAAAATTTTGTCCAGTGAGAAAATAAATTAATAAATTCCTTTTGAACTTTAAACATTTTTAAGAAAAATATATCTTTCAAAGTCTTCCCCCTGGAATGTTGATCCAGAAATAAATTTATGAATCTTTAAATCAAAGATCCTTAGTAGTACACAATGGCGTTCAATACTAAGGTTCCAGATTTAAGGGTTTAACATTCCCAACTCACCAACAAGATATTCAAATGTTTTGACATCCAGTGGTTTAGTAAAAATGTCAGCGAGTTGTTTGTCAGTGGGGATAAAATGGAGTTCAATGTTTCCTTTCACAATATTATCACGAATGAAGTGATACCTTAGATCAATGTGCTTGGTTTTGGAATGCATGACTGGATTGTTTGAGATAGCAATGGCACTGGTATTATCACAAAAGATTGGAGTCTTTGAATACTTAATACCATAATCAAGCAACTGGTTCTTCATCCAGAGTATCTGAGCACAACAACTGGCTGCAGACACATATTCAGCTTCAGCAGTGGACAATGAAACTGAAGTTTGCTTTTTACTGGTCCAGCTGACCAGTTTGCCACCAAGGAAATGACATCCACCAGTAGTGGATTTCCTGTCTATCTTACAACCTGCATGATCTGAATCTGAATAACCCATTAGATCCATGCCTGAGCCTTTGGGGTACCAAAGACCTAGACTGGGGACACCTTTAAGGTACTTCAGTATGCGCTTTACAGCAAGCATATGAGATTCTTTTGGATTAGACTGATATCTGGCACATAAACATGTTGAAAACATAATATCTGGTCTACTGGCAGTTAAATACATCAGTGAACCAACCATGCCTCTATAGACAGTGGTGTTCACTGGTTTACCATCTGGATCAGAGTCCAGTGTCAGTGGTGCAGAAATTGGAGTTGGTTTAGATGGTGAAGAGTTCATATCATATTTCTTTAAAAGATCTCTAACATATTTTTCCTGATTAATAAAGATGCCATCTTTGTTTTGTTTAATCTGGAGTCCAAGAAAATATGTTAATTCACCCATCAAACTCATTTCATATTCAGTAGACATTATTTTCGAAAATTTCTGGCACATGTTTTCATCAGTAGACCCAAAAATAATATCATCAACATAAATTTGTACCATTAACAGATTACCTTGTTCATGAAGAATAAATAAGGTATTGTCAATTGCACCTCGTTTAAAACCATTTTTCAATAAATGTTTAGTCAGAGTGTCATACCAGGCACGTGGGGCTTGTCTGAGGCCATACAGCGCTTTGTCCAGACGATATACCCAATGTGGATGCTTTTCATCAACGAAACCTGGAGGTTGTCTGACATAAACTTCTTCTTCAAGCTTTCCATTCAAGAAAGCACTCTTTACATCCATCTGGTAGACCTTGAACTGATGATGAGCAGCGAATGCTAAAAATATTCTGATCGCTTCAAGTCTAGCCACTGGAGCAAATGATTCATCAAAGTCGACATCTGACTGGCAGTAGCCTTGTGCTACCAGTCTGGCCTTGTTTCATGAAGAATAAATAAGGTATTGTCAATTGCACCTCGTTTAAAACCATTTTTCAATAAATGTTTAGTCAGAGTGTCATACCAGGCACGTGGGGCTTGTCTGAGGCCATACAGCGCTTTGTCCAGACGATATACCCAATGTGGATGCTTTTCATCAACGAAACCTGGAGGTTGTCTGACATAAACTTCTTCTTCAAGCTTTCCATTCAAGAAAGCACTCTTTACATCCATCTGGTAGACCTTGAACTGATGATGAGCAGCGAATGCTAAAAATATTCTGATCGCTTCAAGTCTAGCCACTGGAGCAAATGATTCATCAAAGTCGACATCTGACTGGCAGTAGCCTTGTGCTACCAGTCTGGCCTTGTTTCTGATTACGTGGCCATCTTCATCTACTTTGTTTCTGAAGACCCATCTTGTTCCAATTGGTTCTTTCTTTCCAACTGGGAAAGGAACCAGATACCAGACCTTGTTCCTTTCAAACTGGTGAAGCTCTTCTTGCATAGCAGTCACCCAGTTTGGATCTTCCAGAGCCTCGTCAATCTTCTTTGGTTCATTTAGTGATAAGAAACTGACATATAAGCATTGATCACTGGAGGCTCTTCTGGTCTGAACTCCACGACTGGAGTCACCTATGATCTGATCAATAGGGTGAGCTTTTGTCCATCTGGAGTATTGACCAGGATTGTTACTGACAACAATATCAGTGCAAGAATTCAGTTGAGTCTCCTCTGGAGTTGCTTCTGGAGGAGGATCTTTCCAGATTACTTCAGTATGCGCTTTACAGCAAGCATATGAGATTCTTTTGGATTAGACTGATATCTGGCACATAAACATGTTGAAAACATAATATCTGGTCTACTGGCAGTTAAATACATCAGTGAACCAACCATGCCTCTATAGACAGTGGTGTTCACTGGTTTACCATCTGGATCAGAGTCCAGTGTCAGTGGTGCAGAAATTGGAGTTGGTTTAGATGGTGAAGAGTTCATATCATATTTCTTTAAAAGATCTCTAACATATTTTTCCTGATTAATAAAGATGCCATCTTTGTTTTGTTTAATCTGGAGTCCAAGAAAATATGTTAATTCACCCATCAAACTCATTTCATATTCAGTAGACATTATTTTCGAAAATTTCTGGCACATGTTTTCATCAGTAGACCCAAAAATAATATCATCAACATAAATTTGTACCATTAACAGATTACCTTGTTCATGAAGAATAAATAAGGTATTGTCAATTGCACCTCGTTTAAAACCATTTTTCAATAAATGTTTAGTCAGAGTGTCATACCAGGCACGTGGGGCTTGTCTGAGGCCATACAGCGCTTTGTCCAGACGATATACCCAATGTGGATGCTTTTCATCAACGAAACCTGGAGGTTGTCTGACATAAACTTCTTCTTCAAGCTTTCCATTCAAGAAAGCACTCTTTACATCCATCTGGTAGACATTGCTCTGACGGAGAGCTTTCCATGTCCATCACATATACGTTCCCTTTCCTGGGAGCAATCAACACTACCTTCCAGTCCTTGTTGAATACGATGCCTTGAGCAACATTGAATAAGACTTGATAGCCATCATCACACAGTTGGCTTACACTGATCAAGTTATATTTCAAACCATTCACAAATGCAACACGTGTAAACTTGACTTGTCCATTGTTCAGAACACCATATCCCTCAGTCTTTCCACAACCATCATTTCCAAAAGTGATGGAGGGTCCATCAGAAATGGTGAACTCCTCCAGTAGGGTCTTACATCCGGTCATAGTCCTGCCAGCTGCACTGTCAAGATACCAGATATACTTCTTTCGATCGCCCTACACATACACCAGATATTTATCAGTTAGATTTGGGAACCCATCGACTGATGGGTTCACTGGACCCTCCCTTATAGGTCCCTGGGCAATCTGGTCTAGTTCACTTACTTCAACAGTAGTTTTTGTTGAAAACACTACTGGAGTTGATAGTTTAGAAACCTTTTTCTTTTTCTGAACAGGTTCCAGATCGGGATGACTGGAAACTGTGTCTGGTGAATCTTCAATTTTGTCGTTTATTGGATCAGATTCACAAAAGACAATTGGAAGTACTGGGGGTGTGTCAAGGGCTGGTTTGTTGTTGATTGCAACATTTGATTCATCGAAAGTAACATGTATGGATTCTTGTACTTTCTCCAGTTTCTTGTTATAAACTCTGAAGGCTTTGCGAATGGCTGAATATCCTAAGAAATATCCTTCATCAGCTTGAGTGTAGAAACATTGCTCTGACGGAGAGCTTTCCATGTCCATCACATATACGTTCCCTTTCCTGGGAGCAATCAACACTACCTTCCAGTCCTTGTTGAATACGATGCCTTGAGCAACATTGAATAAGACTTGATAGCTAGCATACTCCTGGCAGCTTCTATCAACGTTCGATTTTTCCTTTCTACCACTCCATTCTGCTCTGGAGTGCGTGCTGATGAGAAGTTCTGGGAGACGCCAGTGTCAGTACAGAATTTCTCCAGAGTTGCATTCTGGAACTCTGTTCCATTGTCGCTTCTTAACTGACACACTTTTCGCTTATGCTTCAGTTCAATCTGCTTGATAAGAGAGATGATTTCAGCTAGCATACTCCTGGCAGCTTCTATCAACGTTCGATTTTTCCTTTCTACCACTCCATTCTGCTCTGGAGTGCGTGCTGATGAGAAGTTCTGGGAGACGCCAGTGTCAGTACAGAATTTCTCCAGAGTTGCATTCTGGAACTCTGTTCCATTGTCGCTTCTTAACTGACACACTTTTCGCTTATGCTTCAGTTCAATCTGCTTGATAAGAGAGATGATTTCAGCAGCAGCTTCATTTTTAGACCTGAGAAAGACCACCCAACAATATCTGGAGAATTCATCTACTATCACCAGGGTGTATCTTTTACCAGCACGAGTCTGAACATTCACTGGACCAAAGAGGTCCATATGAAGCATGTGAAGAGGTTCAGTAATGCTGAAATTCTGTCTGGTCTTGAAACTGGCACGTTTCTGCTTACCCATCTCACATCCTGGACATGGCCTTTCCTTTTTGAAGGAAACTGAAGGTATCCCATCTGCAAGTTGTTTTCTGGACAACTTATTAATGTTTTTGAAATTTAAATGGGATAACCTTTTATGCCATAACCAGTTTGTGTCTTCATCAGCTTGAGTGTAGAAACATTGCTCTGACGGAGAGCTTTCCATGTCCATCACATATACGTTCCCTTTCCTGGGAGCAATCAACACTACCTTCCAGTCCTTGTTGAATACGATGCCTTGAGCAACATTGAATAAGACTTGATAGCCATCATCACACAGTTGGCTTACACTGATCAAGTTATATTTCAAACCATTCACAAATGCAACACGTGTAAACTTGACTTGTCCATTGTTCAGAACACCATATCCCTCAGTCTTTCCACAACCATCATTTCCAAAAGTGATGGAGGGTCCATCAGAAATGGTGAACTCCTCCAGTAGGGTCTTACATCCGGTCATAGTCCTGCCAGCTGCACTGTCAAGATACCAGATATACTTCTTTCGATCGCCCTACACATACACCAGATATTTATCAGTTAGATTTGGGAACCCATCGACTGATGGGTTCACTGGACCCTCCCTTATAGGTCCCTGGGGCAATCTGGTCTAGTTCACTTACTTCAACAGTAGTTTTTGTTGAAAACACTACTGGAGTTGATAGTTTAGAAACCTTTTTCTTTTTCTAAAATGATCTCAAGATCTTGTTTTTCTTGGATCAATTGTTCAGTTACCAGAATCTGGGCTTGAAATGCCAGTTCAATGTCTTGAAGTTCTTTTAATTTTGATTTTAAGGCGGCCATTTCAGAGGAATCTGTTTCTAGACCATTTAAACTGTCAAATCTAACAGTTTCCACAAAAATTAAATCAGAATTTAGAGCTTCAGCGATGTCCAATTTCAGTTCAGGATTAGTTTCAAGATCATACTCACTAACCTTTTTAATGACAATGTCGACCCAACGACCAGATGTGACATCATCCTTCACCAGATGCTCTTGATCTGCCAGAGCCATAAAACAACAATCTCTTTCCTCTTCTTCATCGACTGATGAATCATCAGAGGGAACCCATGCTTCTTCAGTGGTTGCTATCATGCATTTGTTATTGTCTTCAATCTGTTTAGACAAGAGAGCAATTTGAGCCTTAAGCTTTTTGTATTTCAACTTATAGCTATCATCAGGCTTGTTATAAGAAGCAGTTGGACCAGACTGGGAGACAAACTGACTGGACCTGCACTCTTTCATGAAATGACCTTTTCTGCCACACTTAAAGCATGTCAGATTGGTCTTGTCAGTGGAAGAACTGGGTGCATGTAGTCCAGTGGGCCTATTTGCTCTGGCCTTAAAACGGTTAAACGTTTTGGCCATCATTGCAACCAGGTCATCACTGTCAGTTTCATCACAGTCTGGAGAGATATCATTACAGACTCCAGAATCCATTAGTTCAGACATCATCTTCTTCATAGAAAATACATTCTCAGAAGATATTAATGCCGCACAAGGTGGTGCAGTATTAGTGACCACTGTGGAACTACTGGAAGCATGATTAAAAGAATCTTTTTCTGCCTCAATCCTCTGGGCTTGATTTTCTTCAGTGAATCTGAAGGCTCCATACAATGTTGACAAAGTATGGGAATGCAAGGTTTTTCCTTGCCTCAAGACCAGAATCATGTGAGACCATTTTGTTGGAAGAATATCACAAAATTTCTCCAAAAGTATATCCTTGTCTTTATCTACCCCTAGTCCTCTTAACTGGTTTATGATGCTCATAAATCTGGTGTAAGTACCAGTAAGGGACTCATTGGGGAGAGCAAAAAATGACTCATACTTTTTATTTAAGGAGACTTTTCTGGTAACAACAGTATCATCACCTCCCTCATGCTGGTTTACTAGTTCATCCCACATACTTTTGGCACTGGGATAGAGAACTAGTGTGGGAATGAGAGTTTCTGGAACAGCCCCGAGGATCATATTTTTAAGAAGTGTATCAAGATTTACTAATCTTTTCTCCTCTTCGGACCAGTGTTCCTCTCTCTTTTCCCTCCCACTTCTTGATCCTGTAGGGTCAAGAAGTGCATTGATAGGAAGTCTTGGCACATAGGGTCCTTCGTTTAAAATTTTCATCATATTCCTTTCAATACCAGTCACATGCAATATTATCCTAGCTTTCCACGTACCAAATTCATCACTGCTCCCATTGAATTTAGGAACAGGATTATTCGAGTAATGCACATGCACATGTGGAGAAGCAGGAGGAGGAGGAGGTGGTGTATTGTTATTTCCAGTGGGTGGTTCATTAACATTAGTTTCATGAGTTTCTTGAGTATTTTCTGGGATTGCCATCGTGAAACAGATCTAGGTAAGTATATTAACCTTCTGCTCTGATACCAATTGTAAAGTCCCTCACACGATGGTTTAACCCACGAGTGTAAAATAACAAGACAAGTATGAACTAGAATCGGACTAGTATTACTTCAATATAAATATGCAAGAATATAAACAAAGTAATAAATGACTTTAAGCAATATTTAAACAAGTAAATAAAAGGTGGAACACGAATGTAGTTTTCAAGTGTATTTTCTTTATTGATGTATAAACAAAATACAAGATCGTTGCGGAACCTAGATATTACACGTATGTAAGTATCTAAACAATCTTTGAATTACAAGTGATCTATACTTGCTAAATAAACTCCTTTGATCGATATACTTAGAGTTGTGAAGTATAGCTGTTTAGATCGAGAGTATTTAAGCAAGTTCACCAATTTGCTAAAAAGTGATTTTCTCAAAGAAATGACTTTGTATTTATAGGCAACAAAATTCACCAGTGAATTTTGTGCCGTACAAATATGGTTGGATGCATTTAATGAACCGACAAGAACATTAAATGCATTGGATAAAGAATAAGGATAAAATCACATCAAGTGCAAGTGTATCCTTTTATCCAACCACCTTAACACACGTATACTTTGGTAAAGAACAAGTGGGTTGTTCTTTGGAAAGTGTGTAAAGGCTTAAAGTCAATCCTCGATATCAGTGTTCAGACTTGTAAGGTCTAGAACACTGACAATCCTCCAGTGTACAGATCTGGTAAGACTTTCCAGTGGACTCCGCCATTTGATAAGTCTTCTTTCTTCAGACTTCAGTCTTTGACTTCAGTCAGAATGTCTTCAGTAGAGTAGATCTGGACTGGGGTGAAGTCCAGTGAGCTAATCTGGAGAATACTCCAGATTTCCTATACAAGTATTTGCTCACTAGTCTTCCATTATTTCTGGACAAATCTTTAGAAGGACTCCAGATCCCAAGTCTGGAGTAGGTCAGATTCTGGACAGATCTTCAGTAAGCTCCAGTAGTCGAGTCTGGAGCGAGTCCAGTAAATCTGGACCTAACACTTCTCTACAAAAGTCACAGTAGATTGTTGTGGTGTTGAACCGGAGGCTGCATCTGGAGCTTTTTCACCAGCTCCAGGTGCAGGAGTAAAAACGATTGGTACTTGATAATTACTCCCCTTATTTTTACCAGATTTTGTTCCAGATGGAACATTCTTTTGATTATGTTATGATGACGGTGGCTAATGATATGTTTACGATATGATATGTTATGATGACGGTGGTTAATGATATGTTTACGATATGATATGTTCGATATGATATGTTAGATATGATATGTTTACGATATGATATGTTATGATGACGGTGGTTAATGATATGTTTACGATATGATATGTTATGATGACGGTGGTTAATGATATGTTTACGATATGATATGTTATGATGACGGTGGTTAATGATATGTTTACGATATGATATGTTATGATGACGGTGGTTAATGATATGTTTACGATATGATATGTTATGATGACGGTGGTTAATGATATGTTTACGATATGATATGTTATGATGACGGTGGTTAATGATATGTTTACGATATGATATGTTATGATGACGGTGGTTAATGATATGTTTACGATATGATATGTTATGATGACGGTGGTTAATGATATGTTTACGATATGATATGTTATGATGACGGTGGTTAATGATATGTTTACGATATGATATGTTATGATGACGGTGGTTAATGATATGTTTACGATATGATATGTTATGATGACGGTGGTTAATGATATGTTTACGATATGATATGTTATGATGACGGTGGTTAATGATATGTTTACGATATGATATGTTATGATGACGGTGGTTAATGATATGTTTACGATATGATATGTTATGATGACGGTGGTTAATGATATGTTTACGATATGATATGTTATGATGACGGTGGTTAATGATATGTTTACGATATGATATGTTTACGATATGATATGTTATGATGACGGTGGTTAATGATATGTTTACGATATGATATGTTATGATGACGGTGGTTAATGATATGTTTACGATATGATATGTTTACGATATGATATGTTATGATGACGGTGGTTAATGATATGTTTACGATATGATATGTTATGATGACGGTGGTTAATGATATGTTTACGATATGATATGTTATGATGACGGTGGTTAATGATATGTTTACGATATGATATGTTATGATGACGGTGGTTAATGATATGTTTACGATATGATATGTTTACGATATGATATGTTATGATGACGGTGGTTAATGATATGTTTACGATATGATATGTTATGATGACGGTGGTTAATGATATGTTTACGATATGATATGTTATGATGACGGTGGTTAATGATATGTTTACGATATGATATGTTATGATGACGGTGGTTAATGATATGTTTACGATATGATATGTTATGATGACGGTGGTTAATGATATGTTTACGATATGATATGTTATGATGACGGTGGTTAATGATATGTTTACGATATGATATGTTATGATGACGGTGGTTAATGATATGTTTACGATATGATATGTTATGATGACGGTGGTTAATGATATGTTTACGATATGATATGTTATGATGACGGTGGTTAATGATATGTTTACGATATGATATGTTATGATGACGGTGGTTAATGATATGTTTACGATATGATATGTTTACGATATGATATGTTATGATGACGGTGGTTAATGATATGTTTACGATATGATATGTTATGATGACGGTGGTTAATGATATGTTTACGATATGATATGTTATGATGACGGTGGTTAATGATATGTTTACGATATGATATGTTATGATGACGGTGGTTAATGATATGTTTACGATATGATATGTTTACGATATGATATGTTTACGATATGATATGTTATGATGACGGTGGTTAATGATATGTTTACGATATGATATGTTATGATGACGGTGGTTAATGATATGTTTACGATATGATATGTTATGATGACGGTGGTTAATGATATGTTTACGATATGATATGTTTACGATATGATATGTTATGATGACGGTGGTTAATGATATGTTTACGATATGATATGTTATGATGACGGTGGTTAATGATATGTTTACGATATGATATCTTTATGATCAAAGAGATGTTCAATTATGTTAAACAAGGTCAAAATCGTGTTTTGGAAGAAGCCATAGCCGTTCGTTTCTGGAAAAAATGAAGAACATGTTCGTTTTTGAATACTGAACGAACTTAGGCTTAAGTTCGTTTGAGCCATCTTCGTTGAGCCTAAATTCGTTTTCTAAGTTCGTTTTGGGCTAAATTCGTAAGGTTTAATGCTGGACTTTTACGTAGTCAGTCCTAAGGTCATACGAGAGTTGTTTTAAGGTCCCTAATGACTTATATTTCATATGTTAATGTACGATAGGTGTCGGGGAATACTGTTAAGCACTACTAGCTGTTGTTTACGCGCATACACTACTACGAGGTAAGATACACTACTTTTGTCACGCTGAGGGTGCAACGAAAATGGTTTCATAAACTATAACCTCCATAACGGTAATGTATAACCTATAATGTGGTTGGGTTGATATGGGAGGTACTCGGGGAATAATGATGACGATGCCTATGATGCTTCCCCGTAGTTATGTTTATGATATGATATGATGAACGGTGGTTTATGATATGATATGTTTGATTGATATGTTTACGATATGATATGTTATGATGACGGTGGTTAATGATATGTTGTAATGTTGTTATGTGCATGTATATGTGGCTTGTTCATCTAGAACACTAGACCTTTTTAGGTTGCCATGACACGTGCACGTTTTAAGGGCCCTAACGTGAAAAGATGATAGTATGGATTAGTTTAGGTTAAAGGTGGAAATCTAAACTAAATACGATAAATGCTCGAGCTAATTAGATGTTAAGTGTTATGCATAACCTGTGCCTTACGGTGGTAATAGGTACATCGTGCCTTACGGTGGTTAATGATATGTTTACGATATGATATGTTATGATGACGGTGGTTAATGATATGTTTACGATATGATATGTTATGATGACGGTGGTTAATGATATGTTTACGATATGATATGTTATGATGACGGTGGTTAATGATATGTTTACGATATGATATGTTATGATGACGGTGGTTAATGATATGTTTACGATATGATATGTTATGATGAACGGTGGTTTATGATATGATATGTTATGATGACGGTGGTTAATGATATGTTTACGATATGATATGTTGATATGATATGTTTACGATATGATATGTTATGATGACGGTGGTTAATGATATGTTTACGATATGATATGTTATGATGAACGGTGGTTTATGATATGATATGTTATGATGACGGTGGTTAATGATATGTTTACGATATGATATGTTATATGATATGTTAATGATATGTTTACGATATGATATGTTAATATGATATGGTTTAGATATGATATGTTTATGATATGATATGTATGATGAACGGTGGTTTATGATATGATATGATGATGATATGTTTACGATATGATATGTTATGATGACGGTGGTTAATGATATGTTTACGATATGATATGTTATGATGAACGGTGGTTTATGATATGATATGTTTACGATATGATATGTTGATATGATATGTTTATGATATGACATGATGAACGGTGGTTTATGATATGATATGTTATGATGACGGTGGTTAATGATATGTTTACGATATGATATGTTTACGATATGATATGTTATGATGAACGGTGGTTTATGATATGATATGTTTACGATATGATATGTTTATGATATGATATGTTTACGATATGATATGTTATTGATTTCCTTTATGGAACTTATGTAATGACTATGTTATGATTGCTTTATGTTGGGCAATCTTATGGATTTCTTTTATTACTGATTTGATGCTATTAGTAACACCACTTATGTTTCTCAACTGTTTTCTTTAGTTGAGTATTTTCCTAAATCGTTTCCGCATGATTTAACGCCGTTAGGCAAAATTTTTGGAAATCCATATTTTTACGAAACGGGTGTTACACTTTGAGGTAAAGGCTTGTTACCAGTGACCTTTTTGACTGGAGCTTTAGCCTGTTTGGCTCCAGTTTTAACCTCAATGGGGGTGGTCTCAATGGGTTTAGTTTCAACAGCTTCAGGTTGATCATAAGAGGTTTCAACCCTGAGAGTTGGAGGCAATGCATGAAGATCTGGTATGAGAGCTGCCATCTCCAGATCTCCAGATTTCCATGCATTCTTCTGGGCATCGATAGTTCTTGAAATGCATCATAGTTTTTACCAGATGCTTTTACCCATGACTTGATAATCTTTTGTTCTTTTTCAAGATCACAAAATAGTTTTTGATTATCAAGTTCTAAAGCCTCAATCTTTAAAACTGACTCCTTGAGAGCCAACTGGACACTTGTAAATCATTCAGTTGTGGTTTAACAATGTTCAGTTCAATTAAGATAGTGTCAAGATATCTTTCACTATCAGCTCTAACAGTTTCCACAAAAGCTAAATCACCACTTAATGATTCAGCCAGGTCCAGTTTTAGTTCTGGGTCAACTTGGTTGTCATAATCACATACCTTTTTCAAAATGATGTCCACCCATCTTCCAGTGATGACATCTTCTTTTGCCACATGGTGCTGTTGATCTTCCAAGGCCATGAAACACATGTCCCTTTCCTCTTCTTCATCAGCTGATGAGTCATCAGAGTACTCCCATTTTCCCTCAGTTTGTGCCATTAAGCACTGATCTTTTTCCTTTTCCATGGACAGGAGGGCAATCTGGGCCTTAAGCTTCTTGTATTTAGCTTTGTAGCTATCATCAGGCCGATTGAAATTAGGGACAGGGGGCCAGTTTGGTTGTTCAACTGACTAGATCTGCATTCCTTCATAAAGTGACCTTTCTTACCACACTTATAGCAGGTAAGATTGGTTTTATCCAGAGAGCTGGAGCTGGAAACATTGTTTGGGCCATTAAATCTTTTAGATTTATGCTTAAACCTGTTAAAGGTTTTAGCAATCATGGCTACCAGATCATCATCGTCAGTTTCATTACAACCATCACTGTTTTCAGTGGTCAGACCAGAGTTTAAGAAACTGTTTAACATCTCTTCATTGAGTGTGCCTGGACACTCTCTGCAGACATTAAGGCAGCACAAGGTCGCTCAGGTACACTAGCAACCTTGGAACTCTGGGCATGGTTCATGGCATCTTGCTCAGTCACCAGTCTTGCAGCATTATTATCTTCAGTGAATCTGAAGGCTCCATAGAGCGATGCAAGAGTATGGCTATGCAAGGTTTTACCTTGTCTCAAGACAAGAACCATGTTTTCCCATTTGGAAGGAAGAATATCACAAAACTTCTCAAGAAGAATATCCTTATCCTTCTCTACACCCAAGCCTCTCAGCTGATTAATGAGGCTAGAAAATCTGGTGTATGTACCAGTTAGACTTTCATTGGGTAAGGCAAAGAAGGATTCATACTTCTTGTTCAAGGCAACTTTCCTGGTGACAATAGTGTCATCACCTCCTTTAAACTGAATAAGTAATTCATCCCACATTGACTTTGCACTGGGGAACAACACAAGTGTTGGAATTAGATCTTCAGGGACAGCTCCAAGGATCATGTTCTTGAGTCTGGTGTCCAGATCAACAAGTCTACGATCCTCATCAGACCAATGGTCTTCGAGCTTTTCTCTTGAACCTCTTCTTCCAGTTGGATCTAGAAGAGGACTTACCCCAAGAGACATGGTATATATGGTCCATCCTTAAGGATTTTCAACATATACCTCTCTATCCCACCAAAATGCAAAAGCATTCTAGCCTTCCATGTACCAAAAGTCTCGCTGTTTCCATCGAATTTGGGAACAGGAGTGTTAGAATAATGTACATGGACGTGATTTGGGGTAGTAGGAGGAGGAGGGTTTGTATTAACATTTTGAAAAGGTTGTGCATTAGTATTCAAGGGGTTTCACCTGAACCAGAACCATCTCCACCTTCAGTAGTGTTCATCTTAGCAGATCTAGGCAAGTTTATTAGCCTTCTGCTCTGATACCAGTTGTAAGTCCCAACTCAATAGATGGTACTACTGAAGACACCTCTATGTCGATGGTGGAGTTACTTTGCAATATATGCACTGAACTGGAGACGACCAGTTGCAGTGTGTATATACCAAGTTCTAGATAGATTACTTATTTAAAAGACAATAAGTAAAGAACAATGCAATAATACAAAATACTTGTAAGATAAATTGATGAGACAATATGTAATTTTCAAGTGTAATTTATTTATTGATGTTAAATAAATTACAAGGTTGTTGCGGAACCAAGATAATACAAGAATGTAAATATCCTAACAACCTATGAAATACAATTGATCTACACTCGGAATTTCTCAAGACAATCGAAACACTTAAAGTTGTGAAATGTTCCTTTTAGCGATTGAGAGAATATTGCACAAGTTCACCAAGAATATTGCAGGTATGCAAAGTGTGAAGTGTTCTATGTTTTTCACTTGCTTATTCTTGTTGTGCAATGACTTGTATTTATAGGCAAAGTTAACATTGGGATGTTAACTTTGGCCGTACAAATGTGGTTGAGAGCATTTAAGGAATAGCATTTAATTCCTTAAAATGTAGTGTAAAGTTGCAGGATAAAGCAACTTTATTCAACCAGTTTTATGTACCTTTTAGTAATTAAATAATAAGATAAGTCTTATTATCCGGGTAAAAGGACATAAAGCACAAAAGTCAATTCCTCGTAATCAGTGTAAAGCTTTGTAAGAGCTTTCCACTGATGGTCTCCAGTTTGTAACTGACTAGAATGTCAACTGGGCTTCGCTGCCATTGCCATTCTCTATCTTCCATTTGTTGTCTTCGACTTTAACTGGATTGATTCTTCAACTGGTCAGTTCTCAACTGGAGGAAGTCTTCAGTTGCGTTGACTGTACGATGCAACTGGACTTCAATATATTTCTGGACAAATCTTCTGGGTCTCCAGTTCACTGGACAGTTTCACTGGGTCTCCAGGTGCAACTGGAGACTGGCCAGTTTACCAGTAAACTGGTCCTAACACTATCCTAAAAATCTGGGATCTTGAGCTGGAAATCAGGGATCTTGAGCAGATTCTTCTCTTTGACTTGATGGCTTGGTAAATGGACGTTGTGAAGCCATTTCCACACGTTTTCAACCATAAATTCCGACTTTGGGGGCAAGTCTTCCGTTTTACCTGTTCCTGTACTACTAAGTCAAAGTAATAACGGTCAGATATCTTAGAGCCCCAAGATCTTGGGCCACGAAGATCTTGGACCACGAAGATCTTGGAGATGAAAATCTCAGGCATAACAATGATGATAATGTGGTTAGTCCTTACTGCTGAGATAGATATTGCGTGTTGAGATTTGACCGCTTGAGAACTAGTGATTGTCCCTAAGAAACTCATTATGAATTAGATATTTTCTAAGTATGAAAGATGTCATTAAGTCCTCATTCATTATTCGTTCACTCGTGCTCTTTTGAAATTATCCAACATCTTATTTCTTATGACACCGCTATTCATCATTGACATACGACAACACGATATTATCGATAGGGCATCTTCCCATGAACGTCTGACGATATACTTTACAAATTGTAGTCCCAAGATATGACGCGACTCTATCCTCTTAAAAACTACGCATAATCTTTGTGTTCAATATGATGAAGCGAAGCATATGGGAACGTTAAAAGAAGTTGGGAACTTGTGAAAGACGAGGGGTTTTAAAGCCATATGACGATACCACGACACTAGTGGGACGCATTCCCATATATCCTAGACGACAAGTCCTGAGAATTGTAACCCTGGAATTTGGTGCGATATTTCTATTCTAACACGTATACGCGAACATCAATCTATATTATCTAAGTCGGTGCGACATGTATTAACGTCATTGAAGGTTGGAGTCCATTGGGCAACGAAAGACATAGAAGTGATTTCTTCAACTCACGCGAGGAGTCTGATTCGAGCCTTAATGATTCTTTTATTTTTATATTTCCTATTTCATTCATCCGAACCAAATTCTATATCCTTGATATTCTTGATGATTCAAAGTAATGACCACCACCGCTTCTCTTCAAAAGTTAGTAACCTAACAACATACAACTCACTTACGCAACACTTAGCAATGGCGAAATCGAGTAAGCAGTACCCTACTCTCGTTGTGACATCAATGGATGCGAAAAACGTTCAGACATCAGTCGTCCACAAGTGGAATACTTGGGATAACTGTATAGTGTAACACCCCGACTAGGGCGGAAACACGAGATGCCACAGAATGACATGGTACAAAAAGATTAAGTAGAAAACATCAACATAAAGTTTCAATGACATTCAAATCCCAAAAGATTACCAGTTCAAGTTGACGTTTAACAATCATTACATAACCAAATCCATAACCAAAAGACCAAATGTTTGCATTACATAAGTCCAAGCACATTACAAATAAGCTTCCAAAGAGGCGGTCAAGCTTAGAACCTATTGCTCTATACCTGAAAAGCATGAAGAAAAAGTGTCAACTACGAGAGTTGAGTGAGTTCATAGGTTTATGCTAACAACACATACATATTTAATCCAATTCAAGAAGTAGTATGTCATAAAATTTCCAAGGGTTCCATCATACTATCCATACCCAAACCGTATGTTCAATCAATAATAACCAACCATAATTAATATCAATAACACTTGGTCAAATGAATAATTTGATGAGTTTGTCTTGAGCCACTACTAAGACCCTTTCACGTCCAAATAATAATAATGATAATATGTCCCGAAGATATGATAATAGAAGCACATGCTGTCAATCACGTGCAATAATAATAATAAATGGGTCGTGCCATGGAGACGACCAATAATAAAAGTAGATTAGAGCACCCCTAGGCAGACCGGAGATGAGGGCGGCCAGTCAACCCGCTGCCATCTTGGTGAGTGAGGGGACGAATCCTAGTTGCGCAACCCTCTAACTACAGGCCTCAATGAGTTAATAGTAGTGTACAGGGGATCACCGTTTGACAGTACTCAAGCTCATCATATATCATATAACACGTTGAACATACAATATAATTCCCATATCATAATCATTCTTCAAAGTGTCATTTCATATAAAGAAAGCAATTTTAATTATTCATGCTTTTCACCCCGTAAGTAAAACATATAAAAGAGTTTGAAAAGGGGCTATGACTCACTTGATTTGAGAGTGAAATGGGCTGATCAAACGCGAGTCCTTCGCCTAGATTTGTTGCGCCTCAAGCAAGCCTAAACCATAGTGTATATATTCACGACGTAAGTTCGCGTGACATGAACTAGTGAGCTAGATCATGAGATGTATACTAGTAGACTTGCCCTCCTTTGGTTGTTATTAGTTTATGGAGTCAAAGTGTGTTACATTGTTCATAATGTTTGGTTGGAAGATATTTGATGGAGAAAGTCATTTTCTCGCTATACGTAATTTAGCATTGTTGGAATTCCGGTATCTTGACTTTGATTGTCATGGTTTCCATTGTGGGTTTTACTCATTCTTGATACTTGTCATTAGTTACTTAATAATATTCATTTTTGTGAATATTTTCTGATTTATAAGTTTTTATTTAATTTAATATTATTTAATTAATTATTTATTCATTTTATTGATTTATTAATTAAATAATTCCTTAAAAATGCTTTTAAGTTCCATATTTATCTTTATAAATTATGAATAATTATAATTGAGTTATATACTGACTTTTATGCCTTTTTGACTTAGAATTTTATGTTTTATATATTTATTTGTGTATTTTTCCATTAATTTAATAATAGTGATTAATTAGTGATTTTTACATAATTATTTACCTTTAAATCATGTAACACTTGTTTGTTAGCTTTTAATTATTTTTCTCCAGTAGGTTTGAATTATTTTTACCATTGGTTATTATGATTTAACCACCTTCTTGATTTACATAATTTATTTATTGATTTATATGTCTTTTAATTACCATTTAAATTCAATAATTCATGGAAATTCTTAGAAATCACCACTAAACATTTTAGCCAAAAATCCCAGGCCTTTTAGGCAACTTTTATCAATAAAAATTCATATCAATTCAACCTCTCTTGTGTCTTGCTTATTTTGAGGACTTTAAGCTTAAAAATCGTTTACCGAAATAGTGATTTTAGCCTCATTTCTTACGCAATTAAAGTGCTTCAAAAGGGGTTTTCATTCTTGTTTCATTATTTCCAGAAAGTTCATCATATTTTGGTGTTCAAAGTCATGATAGTGGTGGTGGTGTGATATGTGCAATTTAGTGCTTTCGGTTAGAGCTTATTTGACCCGAAAAGGTGATTTTTGAGCTTATTATTGTCATGAACCAAATGACTTGAGTTTTATAATTTTGAAACAACTTATTTCCAGTAAGTTTAATATATTTTTCTTGTCCTTTGATTATGGTGCAAGTGTGTGCTCAAAATAGCTTTTTGCATGTTTTCGGTTTGTGATTTCAAGCTTATTTTCACTAGTTTTGGTCCAAGCTTTGTCTCTTTGTTATTTCATTAATTTTTCCAGAATATTAACATCAATATTAACATATTTTTCACTTATAACAAGTCCATATCCATCTCAAAATCCAACAAAAGATCCAACTTTCTTAAATCTAGCATACATGCATTCAAATCAACACTTTGTAATACCAACTTTTATAGATCTAACATTCAACAACATAAAATATCTTTTTAATGAAAAATCTCAAAAATATATTCTTCAAAATATACAAAAACATATAGATCTATAAAAAGGAAAATCACTTTAAAAGCTACTTAATCTATAACAACACTTTTGGGTCTTAAACTTGTTGAATCCTTGGATCTTTCTCATGGATTCGACATGCATGTGCATGAGGAGAAAGATCCTATCAACTTTGCCCTCATCAAGTGTGTATTATAAAGAAAATAAGAAGAAAACATAAACTTTTCATAAAACCTTTGAATATAAACAAGAACAAGATTAAATCTAGTAAAAAGGATGAAGATTTATACCCTCTTGAGCTCGGTTTTGATGGTGAAAAATGGGCAGAATTTTCGGACCCCTTTAGGCTTCAAATAACCCTTCTTTCAAGCCCTAAACAACCCTTAATCTATCCTTGTATTAACCCTTGTTTAAACCTAAGAGTACCTTATTATTATTGTTGATTAAACTTGAGTTTTGATTTGGTTTCTTGCTCCTTTTTGAGCCGTGAACAAGAAGAAGAAAAAGGGAGAGAAAGAGTTTTTGTGTGAGAGAAATATGTGTGTGTGTTTTGGGGAGTTACAAAACTAAATGGTGGAGTGTATTTGGAAATGTGAAGTGTATGTGTGTGTGTGAAGGGGGACGGCCAAAGGGAGGGGGAATTGAAGGGTTTTTCTATTCTTTTTTTTTATAAGTGTATAAGTGTATATGTATGTATGTATATTTAAGTGGGTATTTGTTTTGTAAGAGTAATATATGTTTATTTGTAAGTATAGTTAGTTGTTTGTGTCCAAGAGTATATATATGTATATGTATGTCGTGTGTATATGTATGTATATACATACTTTTGTGTTTTTAATTTAGCTACTTAAGTCATTTTATGTACATTTTGTATTTGTATTAGACATACATATACCTATTATTATTATTCAAGCACGTTTATGTGCATATTAGTTTATAAACATATTTTTGAGTTAGGCATGTTATTTTTATGTCATGTTTACTTAAATTGACTTGATGGTTAAATTGTTGGACGTTTATAAGAGTTCTTGGTCGTTATCTCAACTTGTGAGTCTTACATTATTATTTATATAACTAGATTGTCAACAATGAAATTTTGCTCAATGGCATTGTATTGGATTCAATTTAGGACCAAATAATAGCTTTAGATTGCTAATTTAGGGGCATCATCTACTAGTTTCTAACATAACGATGGCTTGCGAGATCATAGGCAACATAACTAGCACATATATAATATTTAAAAAGGAGGGTTGTTACATATAGCATAGAAGATGCTATGGGGTCACGTACATAACGTAGGATGTGGAAGATATGTTGTATGTCAATCGAAGTACAAGGAAGCACAATCGAAGAGTATACTAACCCTTAACTTGGAGAAAGAATCGAAGGTCTTTCCTATCTATATTTGATCGACCAAAAGGAAAGATTGAGCGGCCAACAAAAGGGAGGTTGTGTGACATGAAGGTCACCTTTGGTTAAGTATAAGGACTCCCCTAGAACTTGGGGGAGATCACTAGCAATGTTGGAAGACGAAAGTAGTTGGAAGAAGAAAACTAATTAAGGACAATAAGATATTAGGATGTGTCGAGTAACCCTCAAGATTAAAGAGTAGCAAAAAGGATTCCGAGCTATCCTTTTCTTTTTCAAAATACCCAAGTAGATGGATATTTGTTGCATGAAGGAATAAGGAATTTGGTGAATTGAAGATCGTCAAGGAAGGCAAGATGAAGTGAAGAGCAGGAGATTCCTTAAATTTTTCTAGAGGAAAAATGTTAAGGGGGTAATCACAACAAAGGAAGATACTCGAACAAGGAGTATGAAGCGCAAGATTATACTTTATCTTTCAAGAAGAGTTATTCACTAGCATCATTGAAGGTGATGTGGAGTAGAAGATAGAGTAAAGGAACGTCATTTAAGCCAAACAGTAAAGTGAAGGCATTGACGTCATTTACAAGATGTAGTTCTGGAGGTATTCATCTTTATGGCGCTCCACGCATTATTCTTTAAATACCGATTGGAAAACCTCTATCGAAAGACAAGCTATTAGTAGAGCATATCAACTAAGCTAAGAGAAAGCGGTATACGCTCAACACCCAATGGAGGCTAGCTTTACTAAGGAGGAAAAGTATGGTGGATAAGTAGAGAAAGCACGACGAGTTGTGATGGTCACTTCCTCAAGATCAACGATCTGTAGAAAGTTGAGCTTAAAGAAGGTGAACTTGGGTGAAAAGCATCTTGTAACACATGGTGAGCCGTCAATGACCACTGACCCAAGGAGTATTGCGCCCAAGAAAAGTGAAGAAGGAAAACAACATGAAATCGCTGATGTGCAAAATTGAGTTTAAAAATTAAAAACAAGAAATACCCTAAAACTGACTACTACACATTCTCGGGCAGTGGACCCGTTCGTATATAGTATAGCTAAAAGGTAAGTCCAGGATCGAACACAGGGACTAAAGTGAAGTAATTGTTGACATTAAGTAATTCAAGTAAATATGGGGTTTTGTGACCGAATTGTCACTTTGCAACAAGTAAAAGTAAATAACTTAAATCCGGTATTACCGGGGCAGGGATCGTCCTAAAACGATATTTAAAATGTTTTTATGACAATAATTTAAAAAGGCATCCATCTTGATTTCGCTCAACAATACGCTCAGATTGCACATAAATGAAGTTCAAATCCAAATTAGTTGATTAAATAACCGAGACTCAAACAAAGCACCAACTCCGTACCCGTCAAGTTAATGACATCATTTGACTCTCTTGCTTAAACTAGTTTCGTTACAAAGACCGGTACCCCAAGACATCTTTTATAACTACCCTAATCAAACAATTGTTTTGGTTATTGAAATAACAATTATACCTATGTGACAACTCGTGATTAATTAACATCGGGTTAGTCCTAATATCGATCATTATTTATAATTTCGTCTAATTTAGAGATTATGACGTGGAAATTTTTAGTTAATTGAACATTTGATATGGTTCAATTAGACGTATCCTTATAACCCCTCCCCAACCCCCCCCCCCCCCCCCCCCCCCCCCCCCTTAATGACGTAGACTATTAGCTATTTAGACGAATGCCGAGTCTGAAAATAATGTTAAATAAAGATTTAAATGTTATAATTGAACACAGTTGTTAGACTGTCAAAACCTATTATTTCTAAAAGTTTAGTTTATTTAATTTTAATTTCTTGTCTTAACTAAAATAAGACGGGGGAAAATACCTTTACCTTATATTTTGACTTTTAGGTCAAACGGTAATTAATCGTAAGCATTTTACCAAATTAAGGGTGTTAAAAATATCAGAAAGAAGCCACATGGGCCGAAATGAAATTTAAAGGCTGGGAGGGAAACAACAAACCCCCCCATCACCTCTTTTCTTCTTCTGTCAGACAAAACACAAACACACACACACAGAACCCACACAAACTCACCAAAATATTTTCCAAATTCTCTCAATCTCTTCTATCTTCCTTTCTAAATTAGTCTTACAAGAGAAGGAATCATTTGGAAATTTTAAAGGTTTATTATCATCTTCATCATCTTCATCAAATTTCTCAAGAACACCATTTTTGGTAAGTTAACTTTTATTCAATCTTTTGATTTGGTTTAAATTCAATTAAGGGTTGTTTTCAGTTTTGATTATGGAATTGGAAGCCTTTAAATTTGATATGAAATTAGGGTTTTGGATGATAAAATGGATATTTTGGCTTAGAATTTGGTTTTAATGTCAAAATGATTGAATTGGCGAAATGGTTGGCGAAATGTAATGTTTCCAGGTCTATTGCACTTGTGGAAACTTGTTATAATGAAAGAATTTGTGTCGAAAACGTTTTGGGTCGAAATTGAAGTGTTTTGGTTTGGGGTTCTGCACTGGGTGCTGCTGGTGCTGGCTGCAGAATGAGGCCACTGCGGCGCAGTGGCATGGAATTGGTCCCACTGCGGCGCAGTGGCTAGGGCTCACGCGGCGCAGTGAGCATTTCTGGCTCACTGCGGCGCAGTGAGCTTGGCGATGGCTCACTGCGGCGCAGTGACTATTCTCGGCCCTTTTGTTCATTTAGCCCACTGCGGCGCAGTGAGCATAGTTCTGGCTCACTGCGGCGCAGTGGTAACTGGTCTGGTGTCGACTTAAGCCACTGCGGCGCAGTGAGTAAGTTCTGGCTCACTGCGGCGCAGTGTAAATCCTCGGAAAAATATTATTTTTGGCTGACTGCGGCGCAGTGGGGTGAAACTTTTCCCACTGCGGCGCAGTGGTATCTTGCTGGAACATTTGACTTTCCATCCAATTTAGTATAAAAAGACGAACTTGAGTCAAATAATATTGAACATTGAATCACATTCTCGGTTATGGCATTCTAGGGTCTATAGCTAAGTAGTTGTACGTAGGATACCCGTTGTCAAGGGATTTGATCCTCATTATTGGTAATGATATCATAGGTTTTGGATAACCAGGAGAATTGACTGTGGATCTTCTCGAGCTACTTTATACCTTTTAGCATTTAGATCGCTAAGGTGAGTTTATGGCGCCCTTTTCCTTTACTTTGGGCCTGAAAAGCATGTACTGTTGTATACACTATTTATTAAATAAATGATTGTTTTTGTGTATGCCATGTGATATGGATGCTTAAATCATTTGACTTAAATTTGCCATGTTGGGCTGTCGAAAATGTGTATACGTGTCATTTATTAAATGTTGAATGAAATGACGTTGAATTGCCGTGTGATGGCGGATTAAATGGTTTCTTGTGTTTGACAAACTAAAATGTTTCCCCTATTGGTTGTATTGTCGGATCTAGATATCTCGACTGTCTTGGCTACGGTCCGCACCCATTTAGAACGGAAACCTGTGCGAGGCATATTGATTGTCATATGCTGTCATCAGATCTAGATATACTGATTGACGTGATATAAGATGAGTTTGGATTTGATATACCTACTATCTTATTTTAAAAAGTGGATATATGACGTGTCCAGATCTAGATATACTGGCAGTCTTGTTATGAAATAAAAGAGATGAGTCAGATTTGATATACTGACTATCTTGTTGTAAATTGTGATATAAGAGGTGTCAGATCTAGATATACTGACAGTCTTGTATAAAAGGTCGGATCTAGATATACCGACTGTTTTGAAATAAAAGTATTGTTAGATGTTGTATTCTAACTACCTGGTCTTTTATAAATATGGGTCATTGTGTTGTATCAATGACGACTAAACATTTGGTCAAACATACTGTAAACTCACCAACTATTTCGATAGTTGATCCTCTCAAATTTCATGCTTTTCAGGGAACCAACAGTAAGTATTTGGAAGCGTATATGGCATTTGAAGCCATCTTTTGAACATTGGACGTACAATTAGCGTCAGACCTCTGAGGACTATAACTTTATTTAGTCCTAATTGTACTTAGCTGTCCATATGTTATATTTGTAATTAGTGGGCCCATTTCCAATTGAGGATAGTTTGTATCCGTGTATTGGGGTCCACTTCCGAACGATTATACTTGTAATAAACTTGTATTTGGATTTATGGATGTAATCTCTATTTACCTTCTGATTAGTACGCAATTACTTGTTAACCCTGTATTTCCGCTACAACGGGGTGTGACACCTATCGATTGTACCCAACCGTTAACACATTCTTCCCTATTATCATGAACGATTATCTACCGTACCCGTCATAGACCCAATCGTTTGTACCCAAACAATCAAAATGAAATATATGAAATCAATAATTACCATTAAAGACACACATAAATCACCAATCAATTCAAGATAAATTAAGGAAAAAATACGCTAAGATCTCGATATAACGTTAAATGAAATCAACATTGAATTAATAAAATTGTGCAATCTTTACATATTGTCTCACTCCATCAAGATGGATGATGAAGTGATTAGCTACTCATACTAAGACAAATAAAATAATAATTATTAATATAAGTGAATTCATATTAAAATCCAAAGATGATCTAATAATCGTATTATGCCAGTCTCTCAATATTGCAACTAATAAATAAAAGCAGAAAAAGTAAAAGAATCGAACAGTAAGATATGGCTTGCGGCTGAGTTGGTCGAATACCCCACTATGCTACTCACGAACTTCTTGTTTTTTCGGCCGTATATTCTGACACCTTCAGATGATATAATTTCGTATATATATATGTTGTGCCAAATCCATTCTGCCGACTTCCAAAATTCGGCCCATGTACAATATTAGTAACAATATTATTGACTTGGGCTGTCTTTGCTTGATGATCTTCTAGCCGAGCCCACTCCAAAATAAGTCTCTTTTCCTTTTCTACTTTGGGCCATCAAAATTCCATATCTCATTTGTGAGGCGTGTGACTTTTCTTGCACAGAGTGTCCACATCAAATATAACTTTGCCAAAGTCATGACACCAATATCTAAGTAGTAAAAATCATACTTGCTCTTTTGTTGGTCACGTGAGGATTAAAGTGATGACAGCCCCTTTCATTGTATAATTGGATGTATCATTTGTAAGCTCCATAATTCCATACAACTTTTGCTTGGTCAACTCCAGCTTCTTCTATATTTGAACCTTTTCAAATCATTTTTAATCAATTTCCATCATGAACCATCCAAATGACCTGAAAGCAAATTGAATACAATTAAGTACCAAAAGTCTTTTAAAACAAATTGAATTTAAATACAAAAGGTCCAAATATGATGTAGAAAATATGTATAATTTTGACCACATCAATCGCTAAGTTAGTAAGGAAAGGAAATAAGGAATACGACGCTAGAAGACAAGGCACATACTACTACAACGATCAAGGATGTTGGACGTTGAACTAAGTTTCAAACAAATACAAACTCCTGAAGGAGCTAGTTATGGAACGTTTGAACGAAAGCGTGATAAGGATAACACGCATCTGTGATGAGTTAGGATTAAAGGATCCGTATCAGCATGAGGTGACGAGTACCCCTGAATTAACTTCAAAGAATAGCGACGCGCGTGTCATTCAAGATGACGATTACTCAAGAAAGAGATGGATCCGAGTGGCGAAACGGTAAGGATTATGGTGACCCATAAGAAGATGAAAGGAAAATGGAGGAAATCAAATGGTTGAGACGAAGTAACCGATGTTTCACCTAAATTATGTTACATCACAATTCCTAATAGCACTATGCTAGTGTATTTGAAAAGAATCTTAGGTTAGAAAGCTAAGAATGTACATGAGGCCTTGGAGAGCAAAGTAATTGGAAGTTTTGTAGATCTAGGTCAGAAGGACCTAAGAAGGATTTCTCTTAGGAAGAAGTTCATACCAATGAGGACTTGAAGTGATTGTCTTGCCAAGATGGCGGTGATATGATTATTGGTGAGCATAAGGATTGTGTAAATCCTTTCATGAAGAATGCGTAGGTATAACAAAGAAAGCGAAGATGTTATATGTGCGATGCCAAAAGGAGTTTAGTCGGCAATATATCATAGATGATAGTACTTCTACATTAAAAAGGGAAGAATTAGAGGTGCCATAAAACGATTGGCAAGCCAATATCGGCAAAAGCAAGAGAAATTGGGTAACGATGCGACTTAACGGATAACACAAAGGCTGCTTTGGAGAAATAAGGGCGGAGTTGAAGGACAAAGGCGAGTATGAGGAGTAAAATGGAACTATCCATGGCCGATTTATAATCCCCTTGCACGCCATAAGACAACAAAGACGACACTGAAAAACCCTAAAATGAGGTACTACAAAGATGTACCTTTGCAATTTTAGTGTAATTCGGCATAACGAGTTAGTATCACTCTTGTTAAGGGGGTAATCCCTTAACAAGTGATTAGTCACAAATGAAGTCAATATTTTCAAGTAGCGGCAAGCGCGACCAACGTCAAACCAAAGAAGGATGAAAGGAGGCGAGAAGCCAGTGGAGCGATTCTTTAATTGGGAAAGCAAACGATACAGGAATGTATACAAAGTAACAACGGAGGTGAGTAGCCACCAACGATTGATACTACAACGTTTCTTATCATTTTTATTGAAACTCACATTACGAACCGTTTGCTCATTTTACACCTCCGTATTGATATTCTTATCATCATTTCATTTATTAATATTGCTCTATGCAAAATTGACAGTCCACAACGATTACATACGATTAATCTCTAGTCGTCTCATGAAGTGAGCGACATTTGTAACTTTTTCGAAGTTTCTAATCACGAGAAATGTTAGGGCACCAAGCAAGAGATGCCCTCAACTACGGAGATCAAAAGCTTGTAAGTAACCAAAAAGGACAGGATGAAACCTAGTTGAACTCTCACATTTTATACGCCTCTATGAAGCTATCCTTATCGTCAATTTATTCATTTTATCACCGTGTGAACGAGCGAACTTAGAGGACGAAGTATCTGTTAAGGGGGTAATGATGTAACAACCCTCAATTTCTGACTAGGACAATTTACTTATATTTATCTAGGTATCTATCCCTAGAGGTTTATTAAGAGAATTGACCTTCTAGACATTTAAGGCATAGTGATAATTGTCCTCTAGTTCAATGAAATACCATAGATAACTATGTAACAACCCTCATTTTTAATATTATATATATATGCTAGTTATGTTGCCTATGATCCCGCAAGCCATAGTTACACTAGTAGCTAGTAGATAATGCCCCTAAATATCAACCTTAAACTATAATTAAGTTCTAATTGAACTTAATGGAATATCATTGAACAAAATTATATTTCAAGAAGATAAGTTATACAAATAATAATGCAAGACTCACAAGTTGTGATAACCACTAAGAATTCTTATAAATGTCCAACAATTTAATCCCTTAACAAGTGATTAGTCACAAACGAAGTCAATATTTTCAAGTAGCGGCAAGCGCGACCAACGTCAAACCAAAGAAGGATGAAAGGAGGCGAGAAGCCAGTGGAGCGATTCTTTAATTGGGAAAGCAAACGATACAGGAATGTATACAAAGTAACAACGGAGGTGAGTAGCCACCAACGATTGATACTACAACGTTTCTTATCATTTTTATTGAAACTCACATTACGAACCGTTTGCTCATTTTACACCTCCGTATTGATATTCTTATCATCATTTCATTTATTAATATTGCTCTATGCAAAATTGACAGTCCACAACGATTACATACGATTAATCTCTAGTCGTCTCATGAAGTGAGCGACATTTGTAACTTTTTCGAAGTTTCTAATCACGAGAAATGTTAGGGCACCAAGCAAGAGATGCCCTCAACTACGGAGATCAAAAGCTTGTAAAGTGACTTTTTGTTTGAAAGATGAATATATTTTTATACATTTTGATGAATATGTTTCTGGGATTTTTCATAAAATGAAAGATTTTATGTTGTTAGATGATAGATCTATAAAGATTTGTATTGAAAATGATGAGATGAATGCATGCATGTTAGATCTAAAAAAGTTGAATCTTGTTGTTGGATTATGAGATGGACATGGACTTGTTTTGAGTAAACAATATGTTAATCTTAACAAGTGATTAGTCACAAATGAAGTCAATATTTTCAAGTAGCGGCAAGCGCGACCAACGTCAAACCAAAGAAGGATGAAAGGAGGCGAGAAGCCAGTGGAGCGATTCTTTAATTGGGAAAGCAAACGATACAGGAATGTATACAAAGTAACAACGGAGGTGAGTAGCCACCAACGATTGATACTACAACGTTTCTTATCATTTTTATTGAAACTCACATTACGAACCGTTTGCTCATTTTACACCTCCGTATTGATATTCTTATCATCATTTCATTTATTAATATTGCTCTATGCAAAATTGACAGTCCACAACGATTACATACGATTAATCTCTAGTCGTCTCATGAAGTGAGCGACATTTGTAACTTTTTCGAAGTTTCTAATCACGAGAAATGTTAGGGCACCAAGCAAGAGATGCCCTCAACTACGGAGATCAAAAGCTTGTAAAGTGACTTTTTGTTTGAAAGATGAATATATTTTTATACATTTTGATGAATATGTTTCTGGGATTTTTCATAAAATGAAAGATTTTATGTTGTTAGATGATAGATCTATAAAGATTTGTATTGAAAATGATGAGATGAATGCATGCATGTTAGATCTAAAAAAGTTGAATCTTGTTGTTGGATTATGAGATGGACATGGACTTGTTTTGAGTAAACAATATGTTAATCTTAATCATAATATTCTGAAAATATGGATAAAATAACAAAGATTTAAAGCTTGGAACAAAACAAGTTAAAATAAGCTAGAAACCATAAACCGAAAACATACAAAAAGGCATTTTGAGCACACACATGCACCATAATCAAATAATCATCAAAATCTCTTAAAGTTACTGTGAAAAAGTGATTTCAAAAATATAAAACTCAACTTGCTTGGCTCATGGCAATGATAAGCTCAAAAATCACCTTTTCGGGTCAAATAAGCACTAACCAAAAGCTCTAAATTGCACATATCACACCACCACCACTATCACGACTTGGAACACTAAAATATGATGAATATTTCTGCGATTTTCATAAAATGAAAGATTTTATGTTGTTAGATGATAGATCTATAAAGATTTGTATTGAAAATGATGAGATGAATGCATGCATGTTAGATCTAAAAAAGTTGAATCTTGTTGTTGGATTATGAGATGGATATGGACTTGTTTTGAGTAAACAATATGTTAATCTTAATCATAATATTCTGAAAATATGGATAAAATAACAAAGATTTAAAGCTTGGAACAAAACAAGTTAAAATAAGCTAGAAACCATAAACCGAAAACATACAAAAAGGCATTTTGAGCACACACATGCACCATAATCAAATAATCATCAAAATCTCTTAAAGTTACTGTGAAAAAGTGATTTCAAAAATATAAAACTCAACTTGCTTGGCTCATGGCAATGATAAGCTCAAAAATCACCTTTTCGGGTCAAATAAGCACTAACCAAAAGCTCTAAATTGCACATATCACACCACCACCACTATCACGACTTGGAACACTAAAATATGATGAATATTCTGTAAATAATGAAACAAGGATGAAAATCCATTTTGAAGCACTTAAATTACTTGAAAAATGAGGCTAAAATCACTATTTCGGTAAACGATTTTAAGCATAAAAGTCCTCTAAATGAGCAAGACACAAGAGAGGTTGAATTGATATGAATTTACCATGGTAAAAGTTACCCAAAAGGTCTGGGATTTTTAGCCAAAAAGTTATGTGGTGATTTCTAAGAATTTCAATTAATTATTGAATTTAAATGATAATTAAAAAGAAAAATAAATAAATAAATAAATTATATAAATCTTGAATTTGGTTAAATAATTATAACCAATGATGAAAATGACTAAAACCTACTGGAATAAAATTATTATAAGTCAAGGAACAAAGATTATATATTTTAGAAGTAATTAAATAAGTAAAAATCACTAATTAATCACTATTATTGAATTAATGGAGAAATTACATAAATAAATATATAAATCATAATATTATAAGTTACAATGCATAAAAACCAGAATATAACCCAAATATAATTATCTATAAATTATAAAAGCAAATGTGGTACTTAAAAGTATTTTTAAAGAATTATTTAATTAATAAATCAAGAAAATGAATAAATAATTAATTAAATAATATTAAATTAAATAAATACTTATAAATCAGAAAATATTCATGAATATCAATATTATAAAGTAATTAATGTCAAATATCATGATTAAGCAAAGCACACAATGGGAACCATGAAAATCAAAGCCAAGTTACCGAAATTTCAACAATGCGTAAATACGTATAATGAGAAAATAAATTTCTCCTTCAAACATATTTTAACCAAACATTGTGAGCAATATAATGCACTTAAAATCCATAATCTAATAACAATCAAAGATGGGCAAGTCTACTAGTACACATCTCATGATCTAGCCTACTAGTTCATGTCACACGAGCTTATGTCGTGTATGTATGTTAATATGGTTTAGGCTTGCTTGGGGAGCAACACAACTAGGCGAAGGACTCGCATTTGACCATCTTTAAAACTCTCGAATCAAGTGAGTCATAGCCCCCTTTCAAACTCTTTTATATGTTTTACTTACGGGGTGAAAAGCATGAATAATTAAAATTGCTTTCTTTATATGAAATGATACTTTGAAAGACTGATTATGATATGGGAATGTAATTGTATGTTCAATGTGTTATGTGAAATATGATGAGCTTGAGTTCTGTCAAACCTTGGTCCCCGGTCACACTACTATTAACTCCAAAATGGGAGGCCTGTAGTTAGAGGGTTGCGCAACTAGGATTTACGTCCCCCTCACTCACTAAGATGGCGGCGGGATGACTGGCCGCCTACGTGGCCGCCCTCATCACCGGCCGGCCTAGGGTTGCTCTAATCTACTTTATATTATTTGGCCGTCTCCATGGCACGACCCATTCATTATTATAACACGTGATTGACAGCAAGTGCCTAGCATTATTATAATTGGGACACACGTTGATTATTATTAGCGGAAAGTAGATCAGTCTTAGTAGTGGCTCAAGAACAAACTCATCAAATTATACATTTACCAAGTGTTATTGATATTATTGATGGTTGGTTATTATTGATTGAACATACAGTTTGGGTATTGGACTATATATGAAATCTTGGAAGTTGTGGAACTTGGCGATAACAAATTATTGATGACCGCATGGTTTGGGTGTGATATATGATTAATCGATTGATATATATTTTTCCCTCACGATGATTTTGACAATGAGAGCTTTATAATTAACCATGGATTTACAACGCTTTGAAGTGACATTATGGTATTTGGAAAACTTGATAGTTTGACATGTAATTTTGTCGGTCATGTGGTTTGGGTATATTGATAAGTAATAACATGCTCTCTAAGTTTTGAAATGGATATGTAACGAGATTTACTTGAAAACCTATGCACTCACCAACTACGTTTTCGTAGTTGACACTTTTTCTTCATGCTTTTCAGGACTTAGCATAAGCTTTGAGGAATTGTATGCATCATGATTGTTTGCATTGCATTTTGAAGTCAAAGATCAAACCTTGTGATGGGCAATGGAATCCACCTTGATCATTGTAGAACATCATTTCATGTATTTGTTATTTGTTTCGTGGACTTAATATTCAAGTACGGTGGACGCATTGTACTTGGGAATTGGTTCACATGCGTCTACATTTGTAAATTCTTTTATCAAATAAAGCTATGGTGAATGTTTATCTATTATCCTTTGTAATGATACTCGACTTTCTGTACATCTCATTGTTCCGCCTTAGTTGGGGTGTTACATCTCAAGGCGCTGATACTCTTATTGGACGAATCCAAAAGTTTTTGAGGGATTCTCCAATCGGTGCCTCCTTCTCTGCAAACCCACGCAAGATGTATCATGATTACTTGTGTGAGTTTTGGTACACTGCCTCTCTATCCCTGACTGTTCTTCTATCTCTTTCACATTAAAAAGTGGAACAGTCCAGTGTACCCTGTCGGCAGAAACTTTGAGGGATGCCCTTAACCTCAATTACTGGTTACCTGGGGAGGATCCAGTTGTTATCTCCCCTAACATCAATTTTAGGCAAGTTCTCCTTGATATGGGACACAAGGAGTGCCTTGAAAATGGGGTTATGAAAACCAAGGGACCCATGACAATGAAAAGCCTCACACCATCATGGAAATATTTCTTTATCCATCTGGTGGAAAACATGGGTGGGAGTTCTGGTGGACTAGACCAGATAAACTCCTCACAAGCAGTAATGGAATGGACTGAGAGTGGATTTTGCTGATATCCTATACAGAAGCCTAGTACAGAAACTGAAGGGCTCCAGGGGACTTTGCATTCCCTTCTCCAGGTATCTATCTCTCTGTTTCCAACTGATTCTGGGCACTGATGAATATAAAAATACAACATCACTTTACACTGTCCCAGAACTGTTAAGGAATCTTGACTCTCTGGTATCTGAACCTGGAGAGGTTGAGATTCCTCAAAGAATGTTGTTGGCATTCGCTAAAACCGACGCACCATTACCAGGTGGCTCGGAAAGACAACTGGGCGGGCCTTCAAAACAATGAGGGACCCACTGGTTCGTCTACTGGCACTATGACAGTTGTTGGGCCTGAACAACAGTCTATCCCCGCCAGTTCCAGCAGGTCAGTTCCTACAGATGCAACTGGAGACCTCCAAACAGGTCTTACAGTTTCCCAAAAGGCTAAACGAACCCGTCGCCCTAGGCAAAGGTCAACACTAGCCACTGATGATAGTAACCCAGCTAGCCCTCCAGCTTCCTCCCAACAGGATGCTGGAGAAAGTCAAAGGGATATACCGCAAGCAACCACTTCCGCAATTTGGCAAAAAGAATGCTGAGTCAACCCAACTCAAAGTAGAGTTAGAGTCTGCACAACAAAGTGTCGATGGCCAAACTTCTAACACTACTATTGCACGAACTGATGAAGTCGCTGGCCAGTCACAACTGGCGACTGAGGTTCCAAACTCTTTGGCCGATGAAGTTATTACTGAGGATAGAGCAGTTGTAACTGAGGCAACCCCAGTGATCTCTATTCTTGGCGATGATGTCACCACGACTGAGCCAACAACTGATGCAACTATCCAGGAAACTGGAGAAGTTCATCAGGAGACTGAACAACTTGTTCAGCCACCTGAAACGTTCATGGATCTGGACATGGATGTTAATGAAGGTGAAATCCAAATAGAGTCTTCGGACTCTGAAGGAACTGCTTCAGATACTGAGATACTTGATGCTTCTGTACAAGCTCAAGACCCTTCATCTCATATCTCACCACCAGAAATTCCAATTTCAGTTTCACCATCCATACAAATAATTCCACATACTTCTCCACCATCATTATCATCCTTATTTATGTCTAGAAATAGACACATGCCACCACCGCCGCCGGATAATGTACCTGAGAATACTCGGTACATTCAGCCACTTGATCTCATCAACGTCCTTCTTCTTTCCCAACATCTGTTTCTATTCCTGTTGATGTTGGCTAGTCAACTAATGAGGTTTCTCTTAATGTACCTCCTCCAGTTGCTCCAGTGGCACCTGTTGCCGGTCCAGTGACGCCTTCCCCTCAGTCATTGGACAGTCAATTTGTCTCTTTTCAAGCCGACATCCTACACCTTATTAAAAGGGTGGAGGATGTTCAAAAGACAATTGACAAGAATGCCAAGTCGATCTCCAGGTACAATAAGGATAGTCTGATAAATCAAAAAGTTGTGGACCTAGGGATCAACAAGTTTGCCACAAATGAAGACTTGGTATTCAACAAGCTCAATGAGTTGGTCACTGGTTGTAACACTCTGTCCAGTTCTCTAAAGGAAGCCTTTGACCTAACTCAATCACGAGTCACAACCTCTATCTCCAACTTGCTTGGCACAACTGTTCGTTCATTAGAGACTGATTTAAAAGAGATAAAAAGACAGGTCAAGGAGATATTTGACAGACCTGCTCTTAATGTGACTGAGCTTGGGCAACAACTGGCCACTTCAGTTGGTCAGAAGATTGAAGATACCTTGGCTGCTAGAGAAGAAGAATTGGTTAAAAAGGTGATGTCTGAGATCACCAAGATGGTCTCTCCTCAGGTTGATCTGGCCCCACTTACATCTGAGATCAACCAGTTGAGAACCAGTCTAGATACTTTGGCAACCAAGGTTTCTGAGCATTCAACTACCATATCCAATCTGGCAACTGAAGTTGGAAGACAAAAAGAAAAAGAAGATCAAAGGGTTTCCAGGGCTCAAATCATGGATTTGGGTGCCTTAGATGCCAGTGATGCCGGCTTGTTGGGCATCACACTGGAGCAATATGCAAAAGTTAAACATGATCAAAGGATAATGGGTACAGTCATGGAAATGCTTGACATTCAACTCGATAAAGACTATCCAGATGAAGAAGTCGAATTTGATGCCAGGAATATTAATGTGTCAGTAGAGAAGGCAAGAGAAATGAGGGCTGGTGGGATTCAAAGAAGAATTGGTTAAAAAGGTGATGTCTGAGATCACCAAGATGGTCTCTCCTCAGGTTGATCTGGCCCCACTTACATCTGAGATCAACCAGTTGAGAACCAGTCTAGATACTTTGGCAACCAAGGTTTCTGAGCATTCAACTACCATATCCAATCTGGCAACTGAAGTTGGAAGACAAAAAGAAAAAGAAGATCAAAGGGTTTCCAGGGCTCAAATCATGGATTTGGGTGCCTTAGATGCCAGTGATGCCGGCTTGTTGGGCATCACACTGGAGCAATATGCAAAAGTTAAACATGATCAAAGGATAATGGGTACAGTCATGGAAATGCTTGACATTCAACTCGATAAAGACTATCCAGATGAAGAAGTCGAATTTGATGCCAGGAATATTAATGTGTCAGTAGAGAAGGCAAGAGAAATGAGGGCTGGTGGGATTCAAAGAAGAATTGGTTAAAAAGGTGATGTCTGAGATCACCAAGATGGTCTCTCCTCAGGTTGATCTGGCCCCACTTACATCTGAGATCAACCAGTTGAGAACCAGTCTAGATACTTTGGCAACCAAGGTTTCTGAGCATTCAACTACCATATCCAATCTGGCAACTGAAGTTGGAAGACAAAAAGAAAAAGAAGATCAAAGGGTTTCCAGGGCTCAAATCATGGATTTGGGTGCCTTAGATGCCAGTGATGCCGGCTTGTTGGGCATCACACTGGAGCAATATGCAAAAGTTAAACATGATCAAAGGATAATGGGTACAGTCATGGAAATGCTTGACATTCAACTCGATAAAGACTATCCAGATGAAGAAGTCGAATTTGATGCCAGGAATATTAATGTGTCAGTAGAGAAGGCAAGAGAAATGAGGGCTGGTGGGATTCAAAGAAGAATTGGTTAAAAAGGTGATGTCTGAGATCACCAAGATGGTCTCTCCTCAGGTTGATCTGGCCCCACTTACATCTGAGATCAACCAGTTGAGAACCAGTCTAGATACTTTGGCAACCAAGGTTTCTGAGCATTCAACTACCATATCCAATCTGGCAACTGAAGTTGGAAGACAAAAAGAAAAAGAAGATCAAAGGGTTGCCAGGGCTCAAATCATGGATTTGGGTGCCTTAGATGCCAGTGATGCCGGCTTGTTGGGCATCACACTGGAGCAATATGCAAAAGTTAAACATGATCAAAGGATAATGGGTACAGTCATGGAAATGCTTGACATTCAACTCGATAAAGACTATCCAGATGAAGAAGTCGAATTTGATGCCAGGAATATTAATGTGTCAGTAGAGAAGGCAAGAGAAATGAGGGCTGGTGGGATTCAAAGAAGAATTGGTTAAAAAGGTGATGTCTGAGATCACCAAGATGGTCTCTCCTCAGGTTGATCTGGCCCCACTTACATCTGAGATCAACCAGTTGAGAACCAGTCTAGATACTTTGGCAACCAAGGTTTCTGAGCATTCAACTACCATATCCAATCTGGCAACTGAAGTTGGAAGACAAAAAGAAAAAGAAGATCAAAGGGTTGCCAGGGCTCAAATCATGGATTTGGGTGCCTTAGATGCCAGTGATGCCGGCTTGTTGGGCATCACACTGGAGCAATATGCAAAAGTTAAACATGATCAAAGGATAATGGGTACAGTCATGGAAATGCTTGACATTCAACTCGATAAAGACTATCCAGATGAAGAAGTCGAATTTGATGCCAGGAATATTAATGTGTCAGTAGAGAAGGCAAGAGAAATGAGGGCTGGTGGGATTCAAAGAAGAATTGAAAATGTTCAAAAGATAATCAAAAGAGTATTGAATCCACCAAAGCCCAGGGCACAGCCAAAGAGAAAGCCCCTGCCTAGAGATGCAGATTTAAGAACCTTCGTTGAACCAACTGGAGAGGTGTCAAATGATAATATCAAGGCTGCTGTGCAATCTGCCTTATCTGGATCTGTCAAGATATCCAATGAATCTGAAGCCAGAGCCTACTACTCATCAATCATGGCAAAAAGAAAACACAATGGCACTATCAATGGTGTCAATGTTATTGTTAAGCCAGACACCAAAATGTTCAGAGTACAAGTCAGTTACACTAGAGGGCCACTAGTGACAACTGATGATCCTTCAGTTTTGCAGTATGGGTTCAGCGAATGGGTTGAGATGGTGAACTTTTTGGAAGCAAAGAAAGTGAAGAATAGGTTTGAGAAGGCTTGGATAAACTTGTTAAGGGGGAAGATTCAACACAAAGAACATCTGGAGAACAGATTGAATATTGACCCTGAAGATTCTCACCCTATTGGTTCACTGAACAAAAGAAGAAGAACTGGTGAAGGGCATCCAGTGGAAGAACTTGTAACACCCCAAGCCAAGGCTCAGAATATCACGGAAATCATATAGCACAAGGTGGGATTAATGTAGAACATGAACTAAATGCAAATAAAGGATTCAGTGAATCCATACAATAAGATAAACAAGTATCAAAAATACATACAGAGCAAGTCATCATCAAATATTACAACGGAACATCAAAAGGTGGCTAACGGTTCTAAGTACAATGCAAAAGAAGGCAAATGGATCCTTGATCCATATAAGTCCAAGTCCGGGTTCAACAGCAAGCAAATAATCAGACTCCACGCCCTGGATTAACCTGGTTACCTGAAAAGTGTACTAAGCATAGTCAACACAAGGTTGGTGAGTTCGCAGTAATGGTCCATTAGAAACCATCGTCAATAATCATAATATACGAGTAGAGGTGAAACATGACTTACAGTGAGCCTCTATGAAAAACACAACAACATCCACAACAAGATTACACAAAACAAGTAAAACGTGTAATAAACAATATACTCAAGTAATATACGTAACATCCACTCAAATCAAGTATCATATCCTCTTCAGTGGGATTTATACACGTCATACGTCATATCCTCTTCAGTGGGATTTATACACTACATATGTCATATCCTCTTCAGTGGGATTTATATACGTCATATCCTCTTCAGTGGGATTTATACACTACATATGTCATATCCTCTTCAGTGAGATTTATATACGTCATATGCATCAATCAACATCCTCAAATTCAATTAAACTATACGTACATACACTTAGGAGGATTCTACTTTCTTCGAGTCCCAGATGCTTATATATAGGGTCACCCGCAGCCTTCCCACCACATCTAAGGCCCATTGAAGGTAGAACCGACTTCCATGTCTATACGTCTATCCTAATAATAATAATATGCTTCACAACTTAACTAAGTCAATCAAACGTAATGAACCGTCTCATCAATCTCAATCACAAAACCATCATATCACAAATCAATCAAACTACAATGCACATACATTTCATACGACTTTACATTTAAGGAATCATAGATGCTTATATATAGGGTCACCCGCAGCCTTCCCACCACATCTACAACTCATTAAAGGTATCATCGTCTTCCATGTATGTACAACTATCCTAATCACAATATCAAATCATGTATCATACGTATGTAAGACCACAACGTATATCAAATGTGTGTCAATAATGTCATCAATGCAGCAATAAAAGTATGCCTGAGTGTGTACCGTATAAGTCAAGTACATCAAGGCATTCATGTCTATCTCAAACGTAATCCCAAAGTCCATCATTTACTCTAAACAACGCGTACATATACTTCGGAGGATTTTACTTTCATCAAGTTCTAGATGCTTATGTATAGGGTCGTCCGCAGCCTTCCCACCACACCTAAAACCCTTTGAAAAAAAATTCAAAAAAAAAAAAAAAAAAAAAAAAAAAAAAAAAAAAAAAAAAAAAAAAAAAAAAAAAACAAATAAAAAAAAAAAAAAAAAAAAAAAAAAAAAAAAAAAAAAAAAAAAAAAAAAAAAAAAAAAAAAAAAAAAAAAAAAAAAAAAAAAAAAAAAAAAAAAAAAAAAAAAAAAAAAAAAAAAAAAAAAAAAAAAAAAAAAAAAAAAAAAAAAAAAAAAAAAAAAAAAAAAAAAAAAAAAAAAAAAAAAAAAAAAAAAAAAAAAAAAAAAAAAAAAAAAAAAAAAAAAAAAAAAAAAAAAAAAAAAAAAAAAAAAAAAAAAAAAAAAAAAAAAAAAAAAAAAAAAAAAAAAAAAAAAAAAAAAAAAAAAAAAAAAAAAAAAAAAAAAAAAAAAAAAAAAAAAAAAAAAAAAAAAAAAAAAAAAAAAAAAAAAAAAAAAAAAAAAAAAAAAAAAAAAAAAAAAAAAAAAAAAAAAAAAAAAAAAAAAAAAAAAAAAAAAAAAAAAAAAAAAAAAAAAAAAAAAAAAAAAAAAAAAAAAAAAAAAAAAAAAAAAAAAAAAAAAAAAAAAAAAAAAAAAAAAAAAAAAAAAAAAAAAAAAAAAAAAAAAAAAAAAAAAAAAAAAAAAAAAAAAAAAAAAAAAAAAAAAAAAAAAAAAAAAAAAAAAAAAAAAAAAAAAAAAAAAAAAAAAAAAAAAAAAAAAAAAAAAAAAAAAAAAAAAAAAAAAAAAAAAAAAAAAAAAAAAAAAAAAAAAAAAAAAAAAAAAAAAAAAAAAAAAAAAAAAAAAAAAAAAAAAAAAAAAAAAAAAAAAAAAAAAAAAAAAAAAAAAAAAAAAAAAAAAAAAAAAAAAAAAAAAAAAAAAAAAAAAAAAAAAAAAAAAAAAAAAAAAAAAAAAAAAAAAAAAAAAAAAAAAAAAAAAAAAAAAAAAAAAAAAAAAAAAAAAAAAAAAAAAAAAAAAAAAAAAAAAAAAAAAAAAAAAAAAAAAAAAAAAAAAAAAAAAAAAAAAAAAAAAAAAAAAAAAAAAAAAAAAAAAAAAAAAAAAAAAAAAAAAAAAAAAAAAAAAAAAAAAAAAAAAAAAAAAAAAAAAAAAAAAAAAAAAAAAAAAAAAAAAAAAAAAAAAAAAAAAAAAAAAAAAAAAAAAAAAAAAAAAAAAAAAAAAAAAAAAAAAAAAAAAAAAAAAAAAAAAAAAAAAAAAAAAAAAAAAAAAAAAAAAAAAAAAAAAAAAAAAAAAAAAAAAAAAAAAAAAAAAAAAAAAAAAAAAAAAAAAAAAAAAAAAAAAAAAAAAAAAAAAAAAAAAAAAAAAAAAAAAAAAAAAAAAAAAAAAAAAAAAAAAAAAAAAAAAAAAAAAAAAAAAAAAAAAAAAAAAAAAAAAAAAAAAAAAAAAAAAAAAAAAAAAAAAAAAAAAAAAAAAAAAAAAAAAAAAAAAAAAAAAAAAAAAAAAAAAAAAAAAAAAAAAAAAAAAAAAAAAAAAAAAAAAAAAAAAAAAAAAAAAAAAAAAAAAAAAAAAAAAAAAAAAAAAAAAAAAAAAAAAAAAAAAAAAAAAAAAAAAAAAAAAAAAAAAAAAAAAAAAAAAAAAAAAAAAAAAAAAAAAAAAAAAAAAAAAAAAAAAAAAAAAAAAAAAAAAAAAAAAAAAAAAAAAAAAAAAAAAAAAAAAAAAAAAAAAAAAAAAAAAAAAAAAAAAAAAAAAAAAAAAAAAAAAAAAAAAAAAAAAAAAAAAAAAAAAAAAAAAAAAAAAAAAAAAAAAAAAAAAAAAAAAAAAAAAAAAAAAAAAAAAAAAAAAAAAAAAAAAAAAAAAAAAAAAAAAAAAAAAAAAAAAAAAAAAAAAAAAAAAAAAAAAAAAAAAAAAAAAAAAAAAAAAAAAAAAAAAAAAAAAAAAAAAAAAAAAAAAAAAAAAAAAAAAAAAAAAAAAAAAAAAAAAAAAAAAAAAAAAAAAAAAAAAAAAAAAAAAAAAAAAAAAAAAAAAAAAAAAAAAAAAAAAAAAAAACAAGAACCCCAAAACCCTAAATCGCATTGCAAGATTAAAGGACTCATTTTGATGTTACATTTGACCTTCAAACACCTAAATACACTTGCCCAAACCCATATTTCCATCCATAACATCATCAAATCTTCCAAATCGAACAAACCCTAATTAAACCCTAATTAACCCAAAACTCATTTTAAGGCGATTTAGAACTTGTAAATGTACGAGATGACTAGAAACGAGTAAACTAACATAAATAGAAGTAAATGGGATGAATTAGACTTACCAAAACTTCCTTCTCGAGCTAGAACCCGAATGGGGTCAAAATGGGTAAAACCTTGCACTATGACTTTTGATTCTTCGATATGGTGACAAAGAGATGAAGACGATGATGATTCTCGAGTTAAACTAGTTCCAAAACGCCAAATGATGCTAGAGAAATGAAGAACTAAAGATGGATGGTCTTGCTTTTTACTTGGAGAGAAAAGAGAAGAGAGAAAAGAGAAGAGAATGAAATGTGTGGTGAGAGGAAGAGATAAGGGGAAGGGAAATGGGTCAAGAGGGCTGGTGGGTCGTGGATAACCCACGGGTCGACCCGTTTCTCTTCCTAAGCCAAAATACACATCGTTAGGCATTTAAACACCGATTAAAACATATTATCGACCCGACGAACATACCACATTGTCATTTAATCACGAAACGAACCAAATATTTCATTAACTTAAATTGTTAGTCAAATTGCACGTAAAGTCAAACGGTCAAAACTCACGGATGTTACACTACTTCTTCTTATCTACTTGTATTTTTATTTGCATTCTTGTAACTTGATTTAAATTTTAATTTCATGTATATATACAAGTTGCCAGTTTGTAACCAACAAGATAGATAAGTGATTAAATCTAACAAGCATAAAAGAAAAACCCAAGGCATTTGATGATCTATAAAAATGCCTTGGAAAATTAGATAGATTTAGTCAAAACAAGTCTTTCAAGTTGATACTTGTATAGATAGAAAACTTGAAAAGACTTGGCAATATTTCAGGACGAATAGGGGGAATTTGTTAGGTCCAGTTTACTGAGAAACTAGAGCGTCTCCAGTTGCATCTGGAGACAAGAAGATTTGTCCAGAAATATTTGAAGTCCAGTGGCCAGTGTACAGTTGTTGCCACTAAAGACTTCACTTCAGTTGAGATCTGACCAAAACCTGAAGACATTCCAGTTGAAGTTGAAGACAACAAGTGGAAGAAAGAGAATGACCATGGCAGCGAAGCCCAGTGGACATTCTACCCAGATCAAGACTGGAGAGCATCAGTGTAAAGTACTTACAAAGCTTTACACTGATTACGAGGAAGACCTTTTTTGCTTTATGTACTATTATCCGGACAATAACATTTGTCTTTGATTAAAGTACAAAAGTACATAAAGCAGGTTGGATAAAGTGACTTTATCTCTTACTTTATCAAGCATGTTCAAGGAATTAAATGTAATTCCTTAAATGCTCTCAACCATATTTGTACGGCAAGGTTGACATCCCAATGTCAACCTTTGCCTATAAATAGAGGTCTTTGCACAACCAAGAAACAATCTTTGCAAACCTGACTTTGCATATTCTTGGAGAACTTGTGCAATATTCTCTCAATCGCAAAAAGGAACATTTCACAACTTTAAGTGTTTCGATTGTTAAAGAGAATTTCCAAGTATTAGATCATTTGTATTTCTAGGTTGTTAGGATATTTACACATCTTGTAATATCTTGGTTCCGCACAACCTTGTATTTTATTTAAGATAATAAATAAAATACGTTGAAAAATTACAACTTGGTCTCTCCAGTTTACTTAATTGTATTTGCATTGTCATTTACTTATTATATTGTCACCTTAATAAGTAATCTATCCAGTAACTTGGTATACGTTCATTGCAACTGGCAGTTGTCTAGTTCCTTGAACATATTGCAAAGTGAACTCACCATCGACATAGAGGTGTCTTCAGTAGTACCATCTCTTGAGTTGGGACTTACAATAAAATCCTGTGAAATCTTTGTAAATTTTATTGACATTGTAGTTTACAAAGGAAAAAAAAAATATATGAATCGATTGTTATAATAAGATTAAATGATCATATTCATTGCTTAAGGTAACTAGATTTATGCCCATATCAAATACACGGATTGTTTATAACATTTTAAACATAAGATAAATTATTAAATATATAAATTTAAATGTAAAAAGTGTAAGTAAAAACAAATTTAAAAGAATATACTTCAGAACATTGAACACTTATATTATATTTCATCTTTTGAGATACTTTTTTTAGACAATATTTTATATGCTGAATTTTTTTAATTAATTAGAAAATGAAATATTAAAAAAAATCTTCTCAAGTTGATGGCTAAAAATTGTAATAAAATAAATTAAGTATATTTAGAACATTGAACACATAATTATATTTCATCTTTTGAAAATACTTTTTTTAGACAATATTTTATATGTGAATTTTTTTAATTAATTAAATGATGAAAATTAAAAAAAATCTTCTCAAGTTGATGGCTAAAAATTGTAATAAAATAAATTAAGTATACTTCTAGAACATTGAACACATAATTATATTTCATCTTTGAAAATACTTTTTTTAGATAATATTTCATATGTTGAATTTTTTTTATTTAATTAAATGATGAAATATTAAAAAAAATCTTCTTAAGTTGATGGCTAAAAATTAAATAAATATAAATTAAATATTAGGCTAAAAAGTGTAAATTATATGGAAAACAAAAAAGTGTAAGTAAAAACAAATTTAAAAGAATATAATTCAGAACATTGAACACATATATTGTATTTCATCTTTTGAAATATTTTTTTAGACAATATTTTATATGTGAATTTTTTTAATTAATTAAATGATGAAAAATTAAAAAAAATCTTCTCAAGTTGATGGCTAAAAATTGTAATATATAATAAATTAAGTATACTTCTAGAACATTGAACACATAATTATATTTCATCTTTTGAATACTTTTTTTAGACAATATTTTATATGTGAATTTTTTTAATTAATTAAATGATGAAAATTAAAAAAAATCTTCTCAAGTTGATGGCTAAAAATTTAAATAAATATAAATTAAATATTAGGCTAAAAAGTGTAAATTTGAGAATTTTTCTACAAAAATTAATACAAATACTAATATAGTAATATATTTGGATAATGATTATTGAAAATTTTAATTTATAATAAACTAAATGATGACATAAGCGAGAGTCAATTTGATGAAATCGAGCGATGTGATTGGCCAATAAGTCATTAGTTCAACTGTCTTTTAGTATATATTAAGATTAAGATTGTAATTCGGTATTTCAATGTTTCAGAAACGTCTCACGGGGTGGAAAGCAAATCTAATGTCCATTGGCGGAAGATCTACACTCGTTTCTTCGGTTCTTGGTTCCATTGGTAATTATTTTTTGTCTATCTTTCATATGCCAAAAACTGTTAGAAAGAAATTGGAAGCTTAGAAGCCATGAACTTTGCACTTTTATATAAATGGAGATGGCGAGGTTTGAAGGAGAGCGATAGTCTTTGGGTTCGAGTAATTTCTAATATTCATGGTGGCGATTGCTTCTACAACATGTCTGCGAAATCGAAAGGTACATGGAAAAACATAATGCTGGTCGCGAATCACATTCATCAGAAGGCTATTTTACCAAGGGATGTCATAAGTAGGAAAGTCGGAAATGGGAAGTTAACTAGATTTTGGCCAGACACATGGTGTGGCAGTCAACATTTAGCTTTCCGGTTTAAACGTTTATTTGCCATAGATACTGTTAAGGATTGCTTGATTCATGAGAGACGTTCAGATACTTCCTGGACATGGAAATGGAGACGCAATCTCAGGGATGGACACGAAAAGGAGCAGCTTACTAACTTGCTGAACATTCTGCCAGTACCTTTACTCATGAAGACGACACCTGGTCTTGGAGTTTTGAAGGAGAGCGATAGTCTTTGGGTTCGAGTAATTTCTGATATTCATGGTGGCGATTGCTTCTACAACATGTCTGCGAAATCGAAAGGTACATGGAAAAACATAATGCTGGTCGCGAATCACATTCATCAGAAGGCTATTTTACCAAGGGATGTCATAAGTAGGAAAGTCGGAAATGGGAAGTTAACTAGATTTTGGCCAGACACATGGTGTGGCAGTCAACATTTAGCTTTCCGGTTTAAACGTTTATTTGCCATAGATACTGTTAAGGATTGCTTGATTCATGAGAGACGTTCAGATACTTCCTGGACATGGAAATGGAGACGCAATCTCAGGGATGGACACGAAAAGGAGCAGCTTACTAACTTGCTGAACATTCTGCCAGTACCTTTACTCATGAAGACGACACCTGGTCTTGGAGTTTTGAAGGAAAAGCTGAATTCTCTATCTCCCAAATCCGTAAGTACATTGATAAAAAATGCCTTGATCATTCTGTTACTCCTAATCTTTGGAATAAATGGGTGCCGAAAAAGATTAATGTTTTTATATGGAGATTGGCACGCAAGGGTATCCCCACTAATGTTAACTTGTTCGGAAGAGGGGTGGATGTGAATTCTTTTCGTTGTATGTTATGTAACTCTGGTATAGATGACATATCTCATATCTTCGTGGATTGTGGGATTATACGTGAGACCAGAAAGAGGCTTAGCGAGTGGGTTCAAATGGATATACCTGAAGACGATCCTAACAACATGCTCTTGTGGATTAAGGCTCGTCAATGTAACGCTCAAGTTCGACAGATTCTTGAATCTTTAATCTACATCTGGTGGTGGCAAATTTGGAACGAGAGAAACAATTGTATTCATAAAGGTACGAATGCAGTTGCTAATAACATCATGAACACTATTATCTCAACATCTTTTCTTTGGATCTCAAATAGAGACAGGAAACATAGTTATTGTTGGAACGACTGGATCGGGAACCCCTTATATAAAGGATGAGTTGGCTGTTAGATGTGTGGTGCTGCTGGGCGACACGGTTATCTTTTTTATTGAAGCTTCTTATTGTTTCTGCTATCTTTATGGCTCCTCGTTACAAGTTTATGATACTTCGAGACATGTATGGGATTACATCAAAAACATCACGAAGTGAAAACCGGTTGCTCGGTCTTCGTCGTTTGGGAGTTTTTCTCGTGTCCCGTGTTGTAAGAGGCACGAGTTTTTTCACTCCTTTTGTAATCTTTGCAGTTAATGTCTCGAAAATGGTCTAGAATAGTTGCTTTGTTTATTTCTAGATTAATTGTATTTGTAAGTGTACTTTTTAGCAACTAGCGTCTTGCTAGTTGCTAATAACATCATGAACACTATTATCTCAACATCTTTTCTTTGGATCTCAAATAGAGACAGGAAACATAGTTATTGTTGGAACGACTGGATCGGGAACCCCTTATATAAAGGATGAGTTGGCTGTTAGATGTGTGGTGCTGCTGGGCGACACGGTTATCTTTTTTATTGAAGCTTCTTATTGTTTCTGCTATCTTTATGGCTCCTCGTTACAAGTTTATGATACTTCGAGACATGTATGGGATTACATCAAAAACATCACGAAGTGAAAACCGGTTGCTCGGTCTTCGTCGTTTGGGAGTTTTTCTCGTGTCCCGTGTTGTAAGAGGCACGAGTTTTTTCACTCCTTTTGTAATCTTTGCAGTTAATGTCTCGAAAATGGTCTAGAATAGTTGCTTTGTTTATTTCTAGATTAATTGTATTTGTAAGTGTACTTTTTAGCAACTAGCGTCTTGCTAGTTGCTATCTTAATAAAATCCTGTCGTTCTAATAAAAAAAAAAGAAATATATAGATGTTATGGTTCTTTTAATTTTCTTGCAAGATTTTGTTCTTTCATAGACTTTTTTATCAAAGGACTTTGGGTTAAATTTTAATAAATGTTAAGAAGTAGAAAACAATATATATGTTCGTATAAGCTAAATTAGTGTTGAAGACGAGAAATAATAGTGCTCGATGAGGTTAAGCTCGACCTAACTGTTATGATTCATAACTATTATCAAGAACAATTACACGAGTACGTAGCGGAAAGAATCATATGCAATATAATTAATTAACAAAGTAAAAGTGAATATGTACCTTTTAGCAACTAGCGTCTTGCTAGTTGCTCTCTTAATAAAATCATGTCGTTCTAATAAAAAAAAAAGAAATATATAGATGTTATGGTTCTTTTAATTTTCTTGCAAGATTTTGTTCTTTCATAGACTTTTTTATCAAAGGACTTTGGGTTAAATTTTAATAAATGTTAAGAAGTAGAAAACAATATATATGTTCGTATAAGCTAAATTAGTGTTGAAGACGAGAAATAATAGTGCTCGATGAGGTTAAGCTCGACCTAACTGTTATGATTCATAACTATTATCAAGAACAATTACACGAGTACGTAGCGGAAAGAATCATATGCAATATAATTAATTAACAAAGTAAAAGTGAATATGTACCTTTTAGCAAAGCTTCAATAATCAATAATAATAATTATTATTATTAGGGTTTAAAGTAAAACCCCTCTACGATCGCACACACGACTCGTCAAACAAAACCCGAAGATTGCTAGATCTTGAATCACCAAAAGCCAAAAGCTCCAAGCTTGCTTTACATTACCTTTGTCGAACAAACAGTTGGACGAAACAAAATATTTGTTGCCGTCGAAGTCAAAGTGTCGAACAAACCCAAACCACAATTAATGTCAAGCAACTAATAATTATTAATGTTCTACGTATGGAACAAACAACTATTTGGCTTTTGTTTGTTTTGGTTTCTTATTCGACCGAGAGAGAAAAAGCAGATACGATATATACTTTTTAGTTATATATATTGTTTTGGGTTAAACTATTAGGGTATATATATGGTATAAATATATCCTTAATAACTTAACCTTCAAGCTAACATCTTTTGACTTGGACTAGGGTTTAATTAATAATTACATTAATTATTAATTAATATTTAATAATTAATAATTCATATTTATTAATTAATAAATAATTCTAATTAACATATCTAGTTAATAATGTCCAATTATCATTTCTCTCAATTTGGTGATTATAAATATGTAGATACAATATATACATATTACCGGATATCTAAGTGTCATCGCGTGTGACCCCGTAGGCTTAAACATTTTCCGGACATGCATTTATTTAACGTGATCATATTCCAACAGCTCCCACTTGAGCATGTTATAATAAAGGCAATAACATTGGTTAGCGTCTAGCAACACGCCAATGCTCCTGGAAATATTTAAGTATAGTTTCTTAAAGTATCTTTGAAATGGTTTCGGTGTTTATTTAATCCCTTTGTTTCAGATACCTTTGTTAAATATGGATATGGATCAAAGTCATTCCATAATTTAATGATTCTGTTTCTCATTTCTATAACTAATTAAGATTACCAAATTAATCGAGACACATCTGGAATTCATTTGGGTATGCGCATACAAACATCTTAATTAATTCTAATGAGGGGCCCAATGGTATCATACTTCAATAACTAGTTGAAGGAACAAATTCTATTTTGACTACACGTGTTAGTCATGTCATTTCACTACATTTCTAAAAATAGCCCTTTGTTACTACTTATTCAGGATAGTTAGAACTATATCAAGAAAATGCAATCCATACATGCATAACCTGCTTGTATCTCAAGTCTAAGGATAAGTAAAACAACCATTTCACGAATTTCACTTAATGACGCCGATCCATAAAGTGATGATTCGTTAAGTGGGTAGTCCAATATGCATCTTATGGATATCATGTGAGTTTGGTAGGACCATCTTCAATATTCTTAAGAATATTACCAATCACTCAGATTTGTCTTAGTTTAACTATATTCCCATATAATTAATCGACAATGGACATTTAGAATATAAAATATTCATGGATTTAAACATGCAAATATAGGATACAATTATATATTGAAATGAAAGCAAACATACCAAGTACTTTAATTCATTTATTAAAATAATAATTGTTCAACATCCTTTATCCAAATACCAATAACAGATTTACATGATATAACTAGCTAATTTAAGTCCTATGCCATCGACATGCTTATCGAGTTTTCCTTTTGACAATGCCTTTGTAAAAGGATCAGCTAAGTTATAATTTGTGTGAACTTTGAGTAACTTGATTTCTCCTAGTTCGATTTGCTCTCGAACATAGTGATATCGTCTATGATAATGTCTGGAACCTTTCTGAACTCTGAGTTCGTTAGCAATGATTATTGCACCAGTATTGTCACAATACATATCTAAAGGTGTGTTATTTGAGGGCATCACGTTAAGGCCAGAAATAAACTTTCTAATCCAGACTGCTTCTATGGCGGCTTCTGAGGCGACAATGTACTCAGACTCTGTTGTAGACATGGCAGTCCATACACCAGAAATATGTCTTTAGTAGCTCGCAGATACTTAAGAATGTTCTTCACAGCAGTCCAGTGACCTTCACCTGAATTCTGTTGATATCGGCTAACGATATTTTGCGCGAACGCTATGTCAGGTCTAGTGCATCTTACCGCATACATAATAGATCCCACAGCCGAAGCATAAGGAACCCTCTGCATACGCTCCACCTCCTCAGGTGTAGAGGCACCTTGTTTGCTAGATAAGCTAAGTCCTTCCTGCATGGGAACAAAACCACGCTTGGAATTCTCCATCCTGAATCGCTTCAAGATCTTATCAATATAATCAATTTGACTTAGTCCAATCAACCGTTTACTTCTATCTCTATAGATCTTGATTCCAAGAATGAATGCTGCTTCACCCAAGTCTTTCATAACAAAACACTTTCCAAGATGGGATTTTACATCTTGCAACATTGGAATGTGATTTCCTATTATCAATATGTCATCTACATATAAGACAAGGAAAGTAACATTACTCCCACTAGCTTTGCAATATACACATGACTCATCAAGACTTAATTGTCTTTCATGGATTTCATTTCCACGTTCGCAGCTTCAAGCCATTTGTCAGATTCTGGATCTGATAATGCAGCTTTGAAATTAGGAGGTTCATTTAAGTCTCCTAATGTGTGTTCTTCAGATTCAATATTAAGATTCAATCTTTCACGAGCACGTATTGTCCTTGAGGACCTACGAATTGGAATCGCATCATCTTCAACTTGAGGTTCATCACTTTGAACATTCCCCCCCCCCCAAGTTGATGATCGCTAGTGTTTTCAGAAGGTGACACATCTTCCTCTTGAGTCTCATCAAGTTCGACAATCCTCCCACTGTTTTCTTGAGTGATGAGATTCTTTTCAAAGAACTCATCATATCTAGCAACTTTAACAGTGTTTTTGGTAGGAAAGTAGAAGTAGTAACCCATCGTTTCCTTTGGATATCCTACAAAGATGCACTTAACTGATCTAGGTTGAAATTTGTCAGGCGTATCTCGCTTCACAAGTGCCTCACATCCCTAGACTCTTAAGTAAGACAAATTAGGGACATTTCCATGCCACAATTCATGTGGTGTCTTGTCAACCTTCTTGGTTGGAACCATATTGAGAATGCGTACAACAGTCTCTAGAGCATAATCCCAAAATGAAAATGGGAGAGTATTAAGGTTCATCATTGATCTCACCATGTCCAACAAGGTTCGATTTCTCCTCTCAGATACACCATTATGTAGGAGTAAGCTGTTGAATAATTCCACAAGCTTTTAGATAATCCTTAAACTCTTGGCTTAAGTATTCTCCACCTTGATCCGAACGAAGAATCTTGATGGTTTTACCGAGTTGATTTTCTACTTCATTTTTAAACTCCTTGAATGTTTCAAAGACTTCATGTTTATGTTTAAGCAAGTAAACATAACCATAACGACTGAAATCATCCTTAAAAGTGATGAAGTAGCTAGCACCTTTCCTTGACACATGTCTAAATGGCCCACAAACATCGGTATGTATGAGTCCAAGTAGCTCTTTAGCCCTTCTCCGGTTTATGCGGAAAAGGTTTTCTTGTCAACTGGCCGGAAACACAAGACACGCATTTGTCAAATGATTCTTCATCATTTGATTGTAAGATCCCTTCACGTTGAAGTCTTTCAATGCGTTTCTTACCAACATGAGCAAGACGACAATGCCAAAGATAGGTAGAGTCCAAGTTAGGCTTGACTCTTTTGTGAAGATACCTGAAGAACTGGTTAAACCAACTTGCTTCTTCTTCTCGTTCAACTCAGCTAGATACTTAGGACAATTCCTCTTCCAGTGTCCCACTTCAGCATAGTGATGACAAGCCTGGTCCTTAGCCGGATGCTCCTTTTTCGCCGGAGGGGTCTTTTTCGGTTTTGAGACAGAAGCACTTTGCTTTCCCTTACCAACGTTCTTGCCATTAGCTTTCGGTTGTTTTGCTTTCTGAACCTTTGCCCCCATTGATCATAAGAACTTGAGGTGTCTCAGATTTCTTGGGAAGTTTTTTCTCATACTCAATTAACATGGCATGAAGTTTAGGTATGGTTTTGCTCATGCTGTGCATATTGTAATTACGCACAAAACTCTCAAAATCCCTTGAAAGAGACTTAAGAATTATGCCAATAGCAATAGGCAGAGGATACGCATAGTTTAGCCTTTCCAAGTGTCAAAGTAACTCTTCATCTTGAGTACATGAGCGCTCACCGGTTTCCCATACTCGTGTTTGCAATCATGGAGTGACTCAATTAGCTCAAATAATTCAACTCCAGCTTGTTTTTCGTACATAGACTTGAGTTCTCTGATCATATCATACGGATTGTACAATTCAAATTGCTTTTGAAGCTCGGGAGTCATGCTACCAGCATCAAACAAGCAACCTCAATATGTCTATCGTACTGAGTATTGTATGTTTCCAACTGCACAGCAGTGGCACTCGCATCAGAGATAGCGGGCATCTGATTTTCAAGGACATCAGTTTTCTTTTCAACTCTTAGGACAATCCTCAATTGACGATACCAGTCATTGAAATTGGTTCCAGAAAGTTTTTCTCTTTCTAGTATCGACCTGAAAGCCGATTGGTGTATGTTTTGTGAAGGATTTGTTGTCATTTACAAAACAGATTCAAGTTCAAAAATCAGTATTTTCGATAATAAATTCCTTAAGAAATATAATTACCCGATGTTAAATCATTTAACAATTAATTTCATTAAGGCTAGGATCCAATTGACATACCATCATTTCATCAGTTGATCTGCTAGAAATGACGTACTCAAAAGGTAAGTGACGATCAGTAATTGCATTACAAGTATAATTCCTAGATTTAAGTGTTTTAATCATGTTTTGTCCCATCTTATGCCACGGGTCAATGTCTCACCGCTTAACTCGTTTTAAGTCGCCCAATTAAGAACTTGTAAATAGTCTACCACCGTCTCACGATGAGTAGTAATTTACCTTGGAGTTGCAATTCACCTACGTCTCACGTAGAGCAAAAAGTACTTGCAAGTGTTCTTAGCAAAGTGGGTGACAAAGACTTAACTTTGATTGGGTAATGCAATTGATGTGAATCAAAAGTTTATGTATGAAGATTCATGCACATCTTCATAACATAATGTTTAATAAAATCATTTTTATTGTCTTAGCAACACAAAAGAGCTCGGTAGCTCCATTTGAATGCACAAAGAAGCGCAGAAGTAAAGGTTTGCGATATACACAATTAAAAACCCACTCCTTTAGGGAGCTAGCGCATCCCGACTTATACCTCTCTTAGAGTTTGTTCAAATGGGTGAGCTGGTGTATCTTTTGATTGTAAGACACCAATTTTATTAAAACAAAATCATATTTCGATATTTATTAGTCAAGTTTATTCTTTTCTTAAAACAATTTTGCATCACCCTTTACAATAATAGCAAATAATAAACTTACTAAATATTAACAATTAATCATGCAACGATTTATGGTGGGCAACCTAAATCATGGTCACTATGGTTAATGTACATGTTTAAGAATGGCTCCCCCCCTCATAGAAGAGGACCACATACATCAAGTTACCTTAAACATACAATTATCAAATAAACACATAGATTAAGATGCTGACTGGAAATTTCTAGCAGCTTCACGAACAGATTTGACATAGTAAACGTCCGAATTGCCCTTATCTCAGAACTACAAAGTTTTAGCCCTATGAATCGTGCATCTACAGTCCAAAGGAGAGCTCCTAACTCATTACGGTTGATTTTATATGAATTTTTTAGTGAACAGGTGTCAAACAGGAAAAATCACACGAAAAATTCACATAGTCACACAATTATCAAACAATTAACCCTAATTATTGGACCATTAAACTAAGTAATAACCATAAAGAATTTTGCATGAATTCATTATGATTTTTACTTCTATTTAACAACATTAAATTAAAAGATACATAAAACATGCAATTTATCACATAAACATGCCAATTCACATAATCAAAACTTGCATAGAGGGTTTAATTTAACCATTAACATTAAGTGGGTTGAATTAATAATAAAAAAAACAAAACCCTAATTTTATTTTTTATAAAAATCAATTTAATTAAAAATAAATAAACAAAACAAATTTTAATTATTTAATTTTAATTAATCAAACCAACCCTCAAACCCCCCTCAAGTTTTGAACTTTGTAACTAATATATCACATAGTAGGCTCGTGATACCACTGTTAGGATTCATAACTATTATCAAGAACAATTACACGAGTACGCAGCGGAAAGAATCATATGCAATATAATTAATTAACAAAGTAAAAGTGAATGTGTATCTTTTAGCAAAGCTCCAATAATCAATAATAATAATTATTATTATTATGGTTTAAAGTAAAGCCTCTCTACGATCGCACACACGACACGTTAAACAAAACCCGAAGATTGCTAGATCTTGAATCACCAAAAGCCAAAAGTTCGAAGCTTGCTTTACATTACCTTTGTCGAACAAACAGTTGGACGAAACAAAATATTTGTTGCCGTCGAAGTCAAAGTGTCGAACAAACCCAAACCACAATTAATGTCAAGCAACTAATAATTATTAATGTTCTACGTATGGAACAAACAACTATTTGGCTTTTGTTTGTTTTGGTTTCTTATTCGACCGAGAGAGAAAAAGCAGATACGATATATACTTTTTAGTTATATATATTGTTTTGGGTTAAACTATTAGGGTATATATATGTATAAATATATCCTTAATAACTTAACCTTCAAGCTAACATCTTTTGACTTGGACTAGGGTTTAATTAATAATTACATTAATTATTAATTAATATTTAATAATTAATAATTCATATTTATTAATTAATAAATAATTCTAATTAACATATCTAGTTAATAATGTCCAATTATCATTTCTCTCAATTTGGTGATTATAAATATGTAGATACAATATATACATATTACCGGATATCTAAGTGTCATCGCGTGTGACCCCGTAGGCTTAAACATTTTCGGACATGCATTTATTTAACGTGATCATATTCCAACACTAACAAGGGGACCCATGAATCACTTTGTTGACGGTCGACCTTGACGGGTTGTAGTTCAACTCAAGTAATTAAAATGTGTAGTTGAATAGCCATGTTAAATCACTCTTCTGTATGGATTATATTATTAACATATTGGATTATATATCCTGATAACGTGTGGAATATAAAATAACTTTTATTTTCAAACTTTTTCGTTCTGATTTTAACTCAAAATGGTATTTAAATAAATCATATGGCATTCAAAATTATATAGAAGTTTATTGACTCGCTAATCACTACTAACTCTAGTTTTTTTTTTTTTTTGAAAGACAGAGTAGATAAATGGTTAATACTTTGCACCCACGCCGGGTTTGAATCCTGTTAACCCCTTAGGAAGAAACCACAAAATGAAAAACTCTTTAATCACTGGCTATCACCACAATGGCACTACTAACTTGAATCTTAACTTGTTATAATTTGTTATTCTCTAATACCGTAAGAAAAGGCCAAGTTAATCCATTATCCATGCACTTGTTTCTATTTTTGTATTTGGATTTTGGAGGAACAACTCTGATTAGCTGGACTGTTGACATAATGAGACGAGAATCCGAGATACCTACATGGGCTTGAGCTTTTCTGATCCGATTCTCAGTGTTGGCCTTGCTTTTCAAATGGTGTTTTTAAGCCTAGTTACTTGGGCCACACTTCTATATTTATGGTTTTCTTCAGGTTTATTGACTTTCGATTAATTGAACATAGTAAATAGAGATTCTCCTAAGCATATTTTAACATCCTCATATCATATCAGATAAAAATATGGGTTCGTCTATTGGGACACCCACCAATTCGGCATAAACACCCGTATTATTCAATACGCGCGTATTGTGGGTGTCCCAAATTGGCATACGCTCCGTATTGTACTAAACGAGCCTGTTTTGGGTGTTTCCGCCGAAATGGAATGACACCTCATCACTGCAAAAGTGTCAGGAGAATTGTGACATGTAATTCTCTCGATTTTGATGCAAACTTAATACGACCGATATTGTTCTATACGACACGTATCATATTTGAAAAACAATTTATTGGGCTAGGCTGAGCCCAATAAGTTACATTATTAGTTGGACATGTCTGTAAATCATAAAATTAAAAAGGAAAACCTGTTTACCTGCAAAAATACATACAAATATACAATTCATATATATATATATAATATATATATATATATGAAAGATTCAAACGTATATGCTCTGTATCAACATCTTAAAATCTAATCTCTTATGATTAATTTGTTACTTAGCTCATCATGTATGATTCGAACAAAAAATAAAGTTAAAAAAAAACACGTGTACCTGCAAAAATTACATACATATAATATGAAAGATTCAAAGGTATGTATACCATAAATATAGTGAACGTATGTGCTCTGTATCAAAATCTTAAAATCTAATCTCTTATGATTAATTTGTTAATTTGCTCATCATGTATAATTCGAACAAAAATGTCATTCGGTTTATAACTTAAAGTGTTATGGATATTATATGTGTGATCAAATAAGTTCACATGATTATTCTTTCATACATAGTCACTTTTGAGTTATTTTTTAAAGCTAACGTTATACTCGTATATAGAACAACGTTAATGTGTTAACCTAAAATTCTTATACTATTTTCAATTAACTTGTAAATAGTTATATATAAAACAACGTTTCATGTATGGGGTATAATATAATAAGTTACCTAAGGTTGCATATACAATATGGTAATTATAGTTTCCAACTAAATGTTTCCAGATATTGCAGTAAAGCTAGTGTAATTCATCCAACAAACTCATTTCCAAAAGACAGGATCAATACCCGGAATATCCAAAATATACTAACAAGAACAAAGAAATCCATTAGCCATGCGGGATACTACTAAAGGACCTGATAAATTCGCAAGGGATCAAAACGAATCCATTTTCAACCTATAGTCGAACCACACGATACACTCACCGACTCACGTGAATAATCAAAAAGTAAGAGGATTGGCAGGGAAAAAATTTCTATTCCCAATTCCCAAACCAGGTAACTGTTGGTAAGTCTAACTGAATAACCCATGTCCAAAATGCTTTTGGGCCCTGAATCTCTCGTTGGGCCGAAGTTAATCCTGATCCTTTAGAGTTATGCGAGCCTGCCAACTTGCTACCGTGTCTTGCATGAATGAAAACGATTACCTATATGCACTTCCCCATTTAAAAGAAAATGCAATCGGGAATAAAGTTTGGACAGCAAATGCGGCCATTTCAAAACTCCTTGTAATGACATTAAAAGTTATTACACAAAAACAACCAAGTGCAACAAAACATAAATAGTCCATAAAAACAGTTTAATTCAAGGGGGGAAGGGGATCAAGGGGCCTGCTAACTGGCGGCGGCGGCGGATGATGCATCGACCCATGTGACTCCAGAATGGGGACGATTGCCTTGCAAATCGACTCCAACAAAACAATATTTTCTGCCGCTTTTGCTGAAATACTTTCGGCCAATGAACTGATATTTGTCACCCTTGTTGTGATATTTTCGATCTCTTGTTGTGTCTTGAGATTCAGACGCACGACCTGATCATAACAGTACCATCAAGCTAGGTTGTTAACAAAGTCTAGCAGCAAACAAAGTATTGAACTATATACGAATAGTAAATTATATATGGTATTCCTTATGTCCCAACATAAATATCTCTACTACTTTAGTTTGAACCTACTTAAATTTCTCCTTCAAAATAAAAGCATATCAAACTTACCATTTAACTCTTGATGCATTTATATCCACAAAACAATGATAATATTGTCATATTCTAAAACATATTAGTATTTCATTAAGAGCCTCGTTTTGGAATGGATTGGAGGGAGATATAAAAATGTTTCAATAAGTAGTGAGTTTGTTTTGAAAAGAACAAACTAAACTATATAGAACCTATATCCATTGTTAACTCACAAGAAGATACAACTAACTATCATATATTCATATCTGATTTCCTATCCTATGCATCCGGTAACACTCACAAGAATAACAACATTTTTATATAGTCTGTCGTATATGTTTATTTAGATTGCAATGTGAGTCGATAAACATGAAACCTTAAACTGAATTTGCTTAAAAACACCCTAAAGGGCTGTCAATAGAAAATCCAAAAATAATATCGAATAAAAGATACTCGTACAAAAACTTAGTTTGATATACCTGCTGAGAACGTCGATGGCGATGCCCTCTCCGTGACGGTTCCTGGGCCGCCCCCTCATCTCCATTCATCACCTCTTGAATTTCCACCGGGAGATTCAACAACTGTTGCGGGACGTCCAACGGCAGCACCACCCCATCCCAAGGTACGTTTGGTTTGGTTATCAACGTAGGCTCGCCGTCGATTCTCTGTGCGATCTTCATCGAATACATTGTCCTTCTACAGTGAAAACGGGGGAATACAGGAGTACTACGGAGGGTTGTAAGCTCTTCATTAAGCATCAGCATGCGCGCAATCCGCGTTACCATGTGCCCACATACGATACCTCCTCCATATTTCCTACATGAACCACATATGAATTAGAATTATGTCTAACATTCATTACATCATAACAAATTCAAATTTGCGCATCCAGGCAAGCTTCAAATTACCGAAAACGATACTCATCGAAGTATAGCGCCAGCCAATGGGCCAGATTGCAGGGGATTTTGAGCAGCAAACACCGGAGAAAAAACAAGTCGTCTTTATTCACCCACTCCCCACCCTTGTTTCGACCGGCTATGGTTCTCGAGTTCAGATGATGGATGTACCTGTAAAGAGGGTCCCTGATTCAAAAGAACATGTACGAACTTAATCAAAAATCGAACGAGGTACAAATAAATTAAAAAGCAACCACACGGTCCACACTTACTTGATATTCGATGACCTTTTCTTTGGACGAGTGTAAAAAAGCCCACTTCCGGGAGCGATTTGTTTCCAAAACGAAAACACCTCGTCCTCGTCCCATCTTGTTACCCCCTGCACGAACATCGGCTCTATCAACTCTTCCACATGGTAAAGCCCTGTCAAAGTGGCGAACCTGCAGATATCCATAGTGTAGGTTTTGCCGAACATGCGAAACTCGATTATATTTTTATCTGTTTCCGGCTCATAAAAAAAGTGGAAAGGAACTCCACGGTAAGCTCTACGTAGGCTGGTTCGTCCTAAAACAAAGGAAAGAATATGTGTTCGGAAATTTACATATGGAAAACCACCTTAAAATATTTTGATGGTATAATATATGATGTTCTAAAAAAAACTAACCTGAAAATACAAACGAGACCACGGGGTATCCGTCCCAATAACAGCCACAGCCCTATCGAGAAGCTCGAATGTTTGCAGGTCGTCATAGTGGATAGAGCCTCCCTGCTTGATCTCACTTCCTTTCAGGCGCTCAAAACGCTTGTGGTAGTCGCTGCCTGGTTGGAACTTTATATGTGGGTAGGCAATAAGATGGTAGTCTGAATCAGTACATGGAAAAAAGGGTTTCCTCTTTCTTTTGGTTGATGTGTCCGAACTTGTAGAATCTGTATATGTACCCATATCCGTTGACATCTAAAAAAACAAAATAACAAAACAAAATTAAAAAATGTATATCATTTAGTCTCGGAAATGTATAGATGATTCTGTAGATGTGGTGTTCGAATTTACCGATGGAGAAAGGGATGTAAATAGTTATGGTGGTGAAAAACAGTGAATGGTGGTTGGAGATTTTCAACTGGTTATGTGTTTGAAAAAAGAAAAGAGATTGGAATGTGGTGTGACTGTGTTGAGACATTTACAACTCGCTTGACTAACGTGAACGACGTAACTGTATCAATTTTGTAAAAAGTGTGCAAACACAGGACCATTCTACCATTTAACCTTATGTTCTTAAGAAATGATTCAAAGAGGTTTTAAAATACAGTATTGTGTTCTTGAGTTTCTTTTAGCAAAGGAAGTGAAAAGAATAGAAAGTAAATGAATAGAAAATCTAGTAGAAGTTAATGTAAAAATTAATCATCTCACTTCTCTCTCTCTACACTCTCTGCTCTTCAAACGGCTCTTTCTCCTGGATCTTAGATCGGAGATTGAGCATATGTTTTTGAGATCCAGGTCGAGTTTTTGAGATTGAGAGCTTGAGATCGAGATTATCCCCAGGTTTTGGTTTCCACTCCGGTGGACCTAACCATATTTTTTTCATCTTTGGGCCGGAGGTCCCTTCCACCTCGGTGGATCTGGAAGCAGCCTCTCTACCTTTGAGTAGGGGTAATGCTGTGTTCTCAAGTTTTGATTTAAAAGAAATGAAATGAATGGAGGAGATGAGAATGGAAGAGAAGAGATCATCTCAAATCATCCCATATTTGGGAAGAAAATTTGGGGAACAAAATCAACTAAAAAATTCATCCATATCATTTCATTTCATTTCTTTCGAGTGTAAAAAAGCCCACTTCCGGGAGCGATTTGTTTCCAAAACGAAAACACCTCGTCCTCGTCCCATCTTGTTACCCCCTGCACGAACATCGGCTCTATCAACTCTTCCACATGGTAAAGCCCTGTCAAAGTGGCGAACCTGCAGATATCCATAGTGTAGGTTTTGCCGAACATGCGAAACTCGATTATATTTTTATCTGTTTCCGGCTCATAATAAAAAGTGGAAAGGAACTCCACGGTAAGCTCTACGTAGGCTGGTTCGTCCTAAAACAAAGGAAAGAATATGTGTTCGGAAATTTACATATGGAAAACCACCTTAAAATATTTTGATGGTATAATATATGATGTTCTAAAAAAAACTACACTGTGTTCTTGAGTATTTTTCAAAAGAAAAGAAGAGAAGTGATAAGATTAGAATAGAAGAGATTCAATCATTTCAAATCATCCCAAATATGAGAGGAAGATTTTTTAAATAAAAACAACTAAAAAATCCTTTCAGATCTTATCATTTCATTTCCTTTCCATTGTTAAAAAAAACTCAAGAACACAATTTATTTTAGAATCACTTGGATTCTTTTCCTTTCCACCTCCAACAAAACTCAAGAACACACTGTTAAGGTCTGTCTACATCTTACCTCCCCCGTACCCCGGCTATCCCGGGATTGGGTACCGTTGTCGTTGCCAATCATCTCACTAGAGTCTTGAGTTTCTCTCTCTAGATAGTCTCTCTCTATATGAGATCTGAGACCTCAACGGTCCTTTATCTCGGCCTTAGCTCCGGCTAGCCG
>CM067171.1:79507848-79697296 GCA_034093135.1 Erigeron breviscapus | reverse complement strand
CACAATGATCACACCCATCGGCTACGACCTTAACATCCCTCTCAATTGCTCCAAACCTAGTCTCTTGAGTAGCAAAGCTCCTATCCATGCGCTCAGATAGTGCCTTAATCTCTCCAATAACCCCTGAATCATTGCTAGCTTCAACCTTAGCAACTCTCCCTTGGTTAGTTGCTTTCTTCATCTTTCTTTCATTCTTCAAGAACCTTTCATCATCCATATTTGAGTTATCCTTTGCCATGTCTTCCAAGATTTGATAGCCTTCATTGGGTGTAATGTTATTGAAACTACCCCCAAGAGCATATCCCAATTCTCGTTTAGACTTCTTATTCAACCCATCAAAGAAAAGCTCCACATATTGTTCCTTAGTCAAATTGTGACCTGGACAATTTCTCAACATCTCCTTGAAACGAACCCAAGCATCTGCAACATCTTCTCCATCATCTTGTTCAAAAGACCTAATCATATTCTCCAACTTTCTTTGAGTTCTAAGTGAATAAAACTCACCAATGAAAGCCTCCTTAAGTTGGTTCCAAGTAGTGATTGAATTTTCTGGAAGATCATTGAACCAATCAAGTGCTTCTCCGGTGATTGACATGGGAAATGTCTCAGTTTCACGGCATTCATTTGATTTTGACCATATTGATAAAGCCGAGCCAACTTTTCAAACCTATCCAAGTGTTGGTAAGGATCCCATTTCCTTTTTCCATCAAATTGATGCTCTTCTATGCTCTTAAGATGATTTCCTTTCAAAGTGTGGAAAGATGGGGGTTAGGGAAAGGGTATGATGGAGGGGGGGGGTGGAGGGGAGGAGGAAGGAAGTGGGAGGAGTAAAGAAAAGAGGGCAGCTGGGGCGGAGGGAAGAGAATGGGGAATAGGAATAGGAAGGGTAGGGGTGGGGAGGCAGTGATTCAAATTGGTGCTCTTCTATGCTCTTAAGATGATTCCCTTTCAAATTGAAAGTGTGATCAATGGCCGGTGGTCTAATGGCGGAGCCACGGCTAGTTGGAATAGTTCGAACCCTCTCGCCATAGCGAGTGTCATTTGGATCCCTTGGTTGTTCGTCACCCATCTCTTCTTGCTTAACTTCTAAATGGAAAAATTCGTCTAAATAAAACCCTTCCTCGTCCGAATCAGGAGTGGGTTTAGCTATAGGTGAAAACGGTGTTGGTATTGGTGTTGTGGGTTCAGTGAAGTTAAACCGACGCCCTCTTGGTCTTCTCGAAGTAGACAAAGGACTATTCAAAGGTAGACCCGAAGAACGCAAGTTCATCAACTAAAGAAATATGCCTGCAAACACACAACTAACACAAACACGTCAAATGCAACTGTGATAAGAAAAGAAAACTAAACTAATAAAACAAGTAACTTCCTCACGCGTGAGAAAGGATCAAACCACTAAATTAACAACTAAATCGGCACACAATCCCCGGCAGCGGCGCCAAAAACTTGATGCGTGAAATCGAGTTTGTAAAATTTATAAATAAGTACCCACTAAAAACCGACTACTACACACTTTCAGGCAGTGGACCTGATCGCATATAGTATAGTAAGTAGTAAGTCCGAGATCGTTCACGGGGATTGGTTTTGAAATAATGTTTACTAAAGTGGTTTTAGAATAAGGATGGAACCGTAGCCAAATCGCTACCTCACTTTGACAATTTGAAATTAAAGAAATTTAAATAACAAGACAATTGAAAGTAAAGAAAGTTCAAACAATATAAATAAAGATCATCCACTTCGAATTCACTTGACTTCAGTTATGATTGCACACGTTAAAGATCAAATTATTTAGAGTTGACAAGATAATCGTGAAAGGATAAAAATGCTCGCGTGGTACCACCAACCGCTCGCAAATTACCCCAACACCTAAGTTGCTAGTTGAATTACCCAAGCCGGTACCACCAATGCCTAGAAAATCTCCCCAACAATTAGTTTGCTTGATTATCCAATTACCAATTATGCCTATGTGAATGAAAACGTGGTACCACCAATCGTTTCTAAACACGTTTACCGATTAATTCCTATTATAGATTTGACATTCACCGTCATACCATGAACCGGTGACAAACGACCATAGACAATCGAATTGCAACGATAAACATATTCACCTAGTACCACTAACGATGAACACATACACCATCAACATCAAAAGAATAAATCACAAGGAATTAATTGATAAAGATCACGACACAACGATAATTTAATCAACTCTTGAATTAAAATATTGCAATCATATCATTCGTCAAGTTTCATCAAAGTGGATGATTGGAAATCTAGCCACTCATGCTAAATTGAAAATAACAAACGAAATAGAAAGAGAACATATTGTACCAATGATTGTTGAATGTAAATTGCAAGACAGAAAATTAGATACGATCTAGATGGGTGTTCTTGAATCTTCAATGAATCCAATGATGAAATCTGAGATGATCCTTCGAAGAATTCACGGTAGAACAGCTCCTAGAAAGAAAATTTTATATTTGGGAAAATAGGTTTTTTTTCTTTTTTTACCTCCCAAAAATCTGATGCAAGAGAGGCTGTAACCCTGATTTCCCCGAGCACTCACTGCGGCGCAGTGAGCATGGTGCGCTCCCACTGCGGCGCAGTGGCAGGTCCCTGGAATTCTGTCCTTATGGTGACTGCGGCGCAGTGGTAATCCACTGGAAATATTTTATTCTTGATCCAATTGCGACTGCGGCGCAGTGGGGCAGCATCCCTCCCACTGCGGCGCAATGAAAAGTCCCTGGAAATAATGTGTCTTCTTCATCAATGGCTGCGGCGCAGTGGGGCAGCATTCCTCCCACTGCGGCGCAGTCAAATCTTGCTGAAATCTTTGTTCTTCTTTATCAACATCTCTCGAACACTCGGATCAACATCTTGGCCTAAAATCGTCAGAAAATGTACCAAATGACGCACAACCTGCTAAGAACCTGAAAGCACTAACAAACACCATAAACGCGCCAAATGCATACAAAATTGACTCAAAACATATACGGAAAAGGCCAATAATGATGTGGGTGATCTATATAAATTGGTCACATCAAACAACAATAACAACAACAACAACGGTACTCAATCCGGCAAAGCAGCCGGGTTTGAGGGAGGTAAGATGTAGACAGCCTTACCCCTACACGAAGGTAGAGAGGCTGCTTCCGAAGGACCTCCGGCCTAGGGCTTTAACCCTTGTAAAAATTCTCGACGGCAAGACGGAGCCAAGCCGAAGAAGGAGTAGTCTCTATCTCAGATCTACTCTCGATCTCAAAGAGAAGCCGGAGAGACCTCTCAACGGCTCTCTATAGATAGAGAAGAGAGAGATATGGACTAACACTGCATTCTCGAGTTTAATATATAAGGAAAAGAAAAGATAGGAATGGAGAGGGGAAGAAAAGAGAAGAAATTATAAACATAAAAGGCATTCTTGAGTTGAAAGAAAAGAAAAGAATAAAGAGAGTTAATTACATTCTTGAGTTTACAAGAATAGGAAAAGAAAAGAAAAAAAATATTTACTTTACTATTATGTCCTTTATATATAATTACTTAATAATATTTATATATATAATAAATACAAGATTAAATGGAGTGCAGACTTTGAAGAGTTCATCGCCACAAAGTGCTGCAATTAAACAATGCAATAACGTTGATATTCATCAAGTTTACAATCATTTTTGCCATTAATTAATATTTATTAATTTAATAATTAATACGAGTATATTATATATACATGTAATTTGTACATACATATTAATAATTAATACGAGTATATTATATATATATGTAATTTGTACAGCAACCATATGTATCGTCACTTTTGAAACATCAGATAGATCTACTAGACTACTAACCGTCCTACTTCCAGCAAATGAACTGTCATTTGTAAAACATATCATTATCAACAATATTTTCAAACACAAAAACACGATCATTTTCCAGTAATAACGAGGGTATAGTAGTAATCTTCAGAAGGTTTATAAAATTTTCCTTTATTTGGCCAGAAAATTTGGGATCAAAAAAGACTTAAGTTTTCCTCTCCTCTCTTTTCTTTTCTTTCAAGAGAAAAACTCAAGAATACACTTTTATCAAATTTTCTTTTCTTTCCCTTCCCTTTCTATTGTGAAAACAACTCAAGAATGGAGTGTAAGGGTTGATGCCTTGATGGTGATTTAATTCATTAAGGGTATTTTGGTCATTTTGCATGTCCCATTTTTTGTAAACTTTCAACATGGGGGTTATAAATTTTATATAGTAGTAAGTATAAGTATAGATAATAAAGAAAAGAACCCCCATGTTGAAAGTTACATGGGAGGAAATGACTAAAATACCCTTAATGAGTATATAACACTATCAACCCTTCTTCTTTTAAAATAGGGAAAATTACACTTTTGGTTCCTAAACTTGGCAACTTTTTCACTTTTAGTCACTAAACTTCAAAAATTGCAATTTATACACTGAACTTGTCAAATTTTTTCACTTTTAGTCACTAAACTTCAAAAATTGCAATTTATACACTGAACTTGTCAAATTTTTTCACTTTTAGTCACTAAACTTCAAAAAATTGCAATTTATACACTGAACTTGACAAATTTTTTCACTTTTAGTCACTAAACTTCAAAAATTGCAATTTATACACTGAACTTGACAAATTTTTTCACTTTTAGTCACTAAACTTCAAAAATTGCAATTTATACACTGAACTTGACAAATTTTTTCACTTTTAGTCACTAAACTTCAAAAATTGCAATTTATACACTGAACTTGACAAATTTTTTCACTTTTAGTCACTAAACTTCAAAAATTGCAATTTATACACTGAACTTGACAAATTTTTTCACTTTTAGTCACTAAACTTCAAAAATTGCAATTTATACACTGAACTTGACAAATTTTTTCACTTTTAGTCACTAAACTTCAAAAATTGCAATTTATACACTGAACTTGACAAATTTTTTCACTTTTAGTCACTAAACTTCAAAAATTGCAATTTATACACTGAACTTGTCAAATTTTTTCACTTTTAGTCACTAAACTTCAAAAATTGCAATTTATACACTGAACTTGGCAATTTTTTCACTTTTAGTCACTAAACTTCAAAAATTGCAATTTATACACTGAACTTGTCAAATTTTTTCACTTTTAGTCACTAAACTTCAAAAATTGCAATTTATACACTGAACTTGACAAATTTTTTCACTTTTAGTCACTAAACTTCAAAAATTGCAATTTATACACTGAACTTGACAAATTTTTTCACTTTTAGTCACTAAACTTCAAAAATTGCAATTTATACACTGAACTTGACAAATTTTTTCACTTTTAGTCACTAAACTTCAAAAATTGCAATTTATACACTGAACTTGTCAAATTTTTTCACTTTTAGTCACTAAACTTCAAAAATTGCAATTTATACACTGAACTTGTCAATTTTTTCACTTTTAGTCACTAAACTTCAAAAATGCAATTTATACACTGAACTTGGCAATTTTTTCACTTTTAGTCACTAAACTTCAAAAATTGCAATTTATACACTGAACTTGTCAAATTTTTTCACTTTTAGTCACCAAACTTCAAAAATGCAATTTATACACTGAACTTGTCAAATTTTTTCACTTTTAGTCACTAAACTTCAAAAATGCAATTTATACACTGAACTTGACAAGTTTTTCACTTTTAGTCACTAAACTTCAAAAATTGCAATTTATACACTGAACTTGTCAAATTTTTTCACTTTTAGTCACTAAACTTCAAAAAATGCAATTTATACACTGAACTTGACAAATTTTTTCACTTTTAGTCACTAAACTTCAAAAATTGCAATTTATACACTGAACTTGACAAATTTTTTCACTTTTAGTCACTAAACTTCAAAAATTGCAATTTATACACTGAACTTGACAAATTTTTTCACTTTTAGTCACTAAACTTCAAAAATTGCAATTTATACACTGAACTTGACAAATTTTTTCACTTTTAGTCACTAAACTTCAAAAATTGCAATTTATACACTGAACTTGACAAATTTTTTCACTTTTAGTCACTAAACTTCAAAAATTGCAATTTATACACTGAACTTGACAAATTTTTTCACTTTTAGTCACTAAACTTCAAAAATTGCAATTTATACACTGAACTTGACAAATTTTTTCACTTTTAGTCACTAAACTTCAAAAATTGCAATTTATACACTGAACTTGTCAAATTTTTTCACTTTTAGTCACTAAACTTCAAAAATTGCAATTTATACACTGAACTTGGCAATTTTTTCACTTTTAGTCACTAAACTTCAAAAATTGCAATTTATACACTGAACTTGTCAAATTTTTTCACTTTTAGTCACTAAACTTCAAAAATTGCAATTTATACACTGAACTTGACAAATTTTTTCACTTTTAGTCACTAAACTTCAAAAATTGCAATTTATACACTGAACTTGACAAATTTTTTCACTTTTAGTCACTAAACTTCAAAAATTGCAATTTATACACTGAACTTGACAAATTTTTTCACTTTTAGTCACTAAACTTCAAAAATTGCAATTTATACACTGAACTTGTCAAATTTTTTCACTTTTAGTCACTAAACTTCAAAAATTGCAATTTATACACTGAACTTGTCAATTTTTTCACTTTTAGTCACTAAACTTCAAAAATGCAATTTATACACTGAACTTGGCAATTTTTTCACTTTTAGTCACTAAACTTCAAAAATTGCAATTTATACACTGAACTTGTCAAATTTTTTCACTTTTAGTCACCAAACTTCAAAAATGCAATTTATACACTGAACTTGTCAAATTTTTTCACTTTTAGTCACTAAACTTCAAAAATGCAATTTATACACTGAACTTGACAAGTTTTTCACTTTTAGTCACTAAACTTCAAAAATTGCAATTTATACACTGAACTTGTCAAATTTTTTCACTTTTAGTCACTAAACTTCAAAAAATGCAATTTATACACTGAACTTGACAAATTTTTTCACTTTTAGTCACTAAACTTCAAAAATTGCAATTTATACACTGAACTTGACAAATTTTTTCACTTTTAGTCACTAAACTTCAAAAATTGCAATTTATACACTGAACTTGACAAATTTTTTCACTTTTAGTCACTAAACTTCAAAAATTGCAATTTATACACTGAACTTGACAAATTTTTTCACTTTTAGTCACTAAACTTCAAAAATTGCAATTTATACACTGAACTTGACAAATTTTTTCACTTTTAGTCACTAAACTTCAAAAATTGCAATTTATACACTGAACTTGACAAATTTTTTCACTTTTAGTCACTAAACTTCAAAAATTGCAATTTATACACTGAACTTGACAAATTTTTTCACTTTTAGTCACTAAACTTCAAAAATTGCAATTTATACACTGAACTTGTCAAATTTTTTCACTTTTAGTCACTAAACTTCAAAAATTGCAATTTATACACTGAACTTGGCAATTTTTTCACTTTTAGTCACTAAACTTCAAAAATTGCAATTTATACACTGAACTTGTCAAATTTTTTCACTTTTAGTCACCAAATTAATAATAATAATTTTTACAAAAGAAAAACCTAGATCTAAAGAAAAGAAAAAGAAAGATGAAGATGAAGAAGAAATACAAAAGAAAAACCCTCTAGATAAATGGGTTTGTAAATTTGGCCATCACCCCACACCACCAATATCCGGTGTAACACCCGTTTCGTAAAAATATGGATTTCCAAAAACTTTTGCCTAACGGCATCAATTATGCGGAAACGATTTATTAAAAACTCTCAACAAGGAAAACAGTTGAGAAGCAATAGTGGTGTTACTAACGTATCGTAGAAATAATAAAAGAAAATCCATAAGATTGCCCAACATAAAGCAATCAAAACAGCAGTCATTACATAGGGTTCCAAGAGGAAACAATATCATAAAGTCTATGAGAAACTATTGGGTAGACTAAGGCCATCTTGATCATCTACCCATCTCTCGTCAAAGCTTCACACGTCATCTCACTGCTTAACCTGAGGGGAACAACACATTTAAAAGAACAAGTGTTAGCTATAAATAGCTAAGTAAGATAACACCAGGTTTAAGCAAAACATTTCATCCATTTAAATCGTCCTTTTAAAACTTTAAGTCATTTTAATTAGGCATACATATCGTCATATAAACATATCCACGTCACATATAAGCATAGAGTTCATGACCCTAAATGTGCCTAATCAATTTCGTCACTTTGATTCATCTCGTTAAATTGTGACTAGGTCACCGTTAAGTTGTAACCGAAGTTACCGTTAAGTTGTAACCGAAGTTACCGTTATCATATAGGGTATGAGTTTGTGTGCAGGCGGTCATACGACCTCAAGGAAGCCTCACACCCGACTTGATGGAGAAGTCTTTCGACGGTCCATCTTCGTCGTTAAGGAAAGACAATGTCGATCCCTGAGTAGCACGTTATGTTCATGACATTAGGTGGGTCATCAGACCACCCGAAACTACTCGCCACGTATGACTGTTGCAAGGAGCAACCCAAGCAACCACCTCAGCGTACCTATATCCACCGTCAGGCACGGGTTATGCATAACACTCATCATCTAATTAGCTCGAGCATTTACCACATTTAGTTTAGGTTTCTTATGTTATCCTAAACTAGTCATCATCTATCATCATTTCACGTTAGGGCCCTTAAAACGTGCACGTGTCATGGCAACCTAAAAAGGTCTAGTGTTCTAGATGAACAAGCCACATATACATGCACATATCATCATTACATCATATCATTAACCACCGTTCATCATAACATATCATATCGTTAAACATATCATCACATATCATATCATAAACGTATTTACGGGGAAGCATTTTAGGCATAGGCATCGTCATCTTTAATCCCCGAATACCTCCCATATCAACCCAACCACAATATAGGTTATACATTACCGTTTGGAGGTTATAGTTTATGAAACTATTTTTGTTGCACCCTCAGCGTGACAAAAGTAGTGTATCTTACCTGGTAGTAGTGTACGCGAGCAACCAAATAGCTAACAGTGCTTAACAGTAATCCCCGACACCTATCGTACGTTAATATATGAAATATAAGTCATTTGGGACCTTAAATGGACTTGAAAACGAACTTAGTTTTGTTCTTACGAACTTAATTCCAAAAAACGAACTTAAACCATACCGAACGAACTTAGCCTTCAATAAACGAATTTAGACATCTCAAACGAAGTTAATCTTCGTTTCCAAAACGAATTTAGCATTATCAAAACGAATTTAGCTTTCATAAAACGAACTTAGGCTCTTCAATTAGCAAACGAATTTGAACCTCATTTCAGCCAAAAACGAACTTAACTTCAAACGAAGTTTATCTTCGTTTGACAAACGAATTTAGATCCCACAAACGAACTTAAAGTTCGTTTTGAACCTTAGCTGAACCAGAAAACGAATTTCATCTTATTTTCGTCCAGAAATCATAAAACGACTTTGTTCTTCATTTTTCCAGAAATCAATCGACTTTATCATCTTATTTTCGTCCAGAAATCATAAAACGACTTTGTTCTTCATTTTTCCAGAAATCAATCGACTTTGGCTTCACCCAAAACATGTTTTTGACATATATAAGCCTATTTTGATCATCAAGATCGATTATAAACTCGTTTAATTCCGTTTTGATCATTAGTTGGCTTAAACACATAATAAACCCTAACTTATCAAAAACCCTTTATAAAATCAGATTTGATTCAATTAGAAACATCTTTAGATCTGAAGTATAAGTAATAAATCATTGATTACCTGAACAAACAGTGGCTGATCCGATTCAATACAAAAACACTTGATTTGATTGACCAAAACTTGGAGATTTTCTTAAGAAATCAAGAAGGGTTTGGAGAGGCTGTATGTGTGTTTAAGATTAGGGAAAATGGCTGAAACTAATCAGAGATTAGGCTACCCTAATCACAATTTTCGTTTTTAACTTTACACCTTTGGCAAAACTAGTCCCTGGACTTCATATTGACTTTATTTCGCTTGAAAACACCTATTGGGGATACATATAACACACTAAAGCACTTTCGCACACTACATAAGCCTTTTACACATCATTAAGTCTACTTTATTGTCACTCATTAAAGATAATTAAATCTCACATATAGGGCACATAAACATATAAACACATATTTTCCACATAAACATATCACGGACTTAGAATTTGACCTAACGACGTTAGTCAACATATACGATTAAGTTTTGGGATGTTACATCCGGTCAACCGCCACCCCACACCACCAATATCCGGTCGACCACCACTCCACACCATCGCCGCACCACTTTTGAACCAGCGCCTCCACGTGACTACTCTATCGGCACCAACTTAGTAGAGGAGGTGGTGGTGTCCTTGAATTCTTCGCCGACGATCTGAAAGTGGCGGTGGTGGTGAGAAAGATATGGGTTGATGGGTTTTTCAAAGTAGGTTAATTTTGATCTAAAAAGGATTTGATTTAAATGAATATCTAGGTTTTGTTTTAGTGTTTGATAAATTTTTTGTTGGATCATGTGGATTTTGATTTTATGTAGAGAGAAAGATATGTTTGTTAATGTGCGTTTGATTTATGGTAGGTATATGTATTATGTCTGCATAATGTGTGTATACATAGGGAATATATATTGGGTTTTGATCTGGGTTTTTTATTCAAAGATAGACGAAGGAGCAAAGCAAAAATATCAAAGAGGACGAAAATACCCTCACGTGTTTTACACGTGAGGGACTTAACGGAGCAAAACTAACAAAACTGGGCGCGGTGACTAAAAGTGAAAATTTTTGACAAGTTCAGTGTATAAATTGCAATTTTTGAAGTTTAGTGACTAAAAGTGAAAAAGTTGCCAAGTTCAGTGACCAAAAGTGTAATTTTCCCTTTAAAATATTCACATTAACCATTTACATCAATTACTTTTACATCAATTATCTAACATCACTCGACGCCGCCACTACCACCAACACCGTCCCCCACCACCACACCGAAGCCGCCACGAAAACCGCCGCATTGCGCGGGTAATGTGCTAGTATATGTTACAAATGATACGGAGTAAATGATAAAGACTATTTGTGGTAAATATATGTATGTTTACAACTTCACATCACCGCCACTATTGACTTAGTATACGGTTCTAAGTGTTATATCTTTTACATTGAATAATCATAGGTTCGTCACTGTCATTATTAGCCGAGACATATTGATGGAATTGATTGCCTTAGTAATTCCACAAGGCACATGCTATTATAATTTATCTATTATATAATTATTGCAATACAATTACATTAAGGTAGTTTACTAAGATTGAATCCACAACCGCTTAACTGAAAACCAATACGTGTTTTATATGAATAATAATGAAATAAAATAATAACAATAATATTAATACAAAATAATCGTACGTATATACCAAAACATGTTGAATAAAAATTAAGGAAAAAAAATAAAAAAGACCAAATATTAAAAACATACAAAAGAATATATAATAAAAAAATAGGATAAGAAACAAAATATATAACATTTTCAAAAGTTATAAAAGAAAAAAATACTAAGTGTAGAAAAATGTATAAAAAAACAAATGTTAAAATAGAAACATAAAACATATACTCGTATTATATAAGCATAGGGGCTAAAAAATAATTAACATAAAATAGGAGGGGCACGAAAAATAAAATGAAAGGGGCAAAATGCAAATATTCCAACAATATACTTAAAACCTCAAAAATAATACTAAGGGAAGGGAGAGGGTTTCGAACCTGAGCCCCTCTCCCAAGTTAAGTATAATTTTATTCGATACAATCTAGATTTCGAGGGCGAAATTCCTTTAACGGGGGAATAACCATTTTAGTCCATTACTTGTTATATATGATAATGGCAAACTTTATGAATATAAGAAAACTTTGGGTATTTTTGGTACATATATATATATGTGTGTCGGACTAGTGAGATATTGTAACATCTACTATCTGAATGATCTGTTTCGTTGTACTTTTAAAGAAACGAACCCGAAACACTCGTAACCTTACATCTAACCTAAGTTAAGTACTAACTAACTAAGATTAGTTAACTAAAATTAGTTAACTAAGGTTAGTTAACCAAGGTTAGTTAACTAGCCCATGGTATTACTTAACTTAACCATAGTTATCAACAACCTAAACTAGTAACCATGGTAAATATATAACTATAAATACTACACCATTCCATGCCTTAAAACTTGCCAATTCACATAATCAAACTTCTTCTTCTTTAATCTCTATCATTCCAAGATCAATACTTGTTAAAGTTCAAGCATATCTTACACAACCTTTCATCATCCCAAGCTTTCGATTCAACCAAAGTTGTTTTGAATTCGTTGGTTTCGAAATTGTAAACACGACGTTGTTATTGCGAATTCTTTCAAGAACTTATCAAAGCCTAGTTATAATGGCCACATGGAGTTAGGATTATTCCATATTCATCAAGTTTACAAATCCAAGTTATAGTCGATTCTCTCAAGATCTTCTTTGGAGCTCATCCCTATATCGTTACTTTGATCTTAGAACTCATAATATCTCCATACTTGTAAGTGTTTCTATGAAACCTTACTATACTTTGCTTTATGATTATATGACTATATGTTATGTATTGAAATGCTTGTCAACTTAATTTTATACTCAATTGATACATAATTGCATTTAAATACGGTAACTATCGCTTTTATAAATGAATATTGAAATATTGTTACTATTGCGAAAAATGAATTATTAGCGAAAGTACGAGAAATCGTAAAACTTTTATTAAATCATTTTAAATACTTATTATGGTATATAAACAAGGGCATAGTTATATACCTAACTATCCTAATTCATATAATTACTATTCACCATCTGTGAATTATTTCGTATTTTCGAATTGTTTGATTTATGGATAGAATATATCCTTGATACGCTTTTAACCGCACAATGTTTCCGAAAGTGATTGCACCTTGGGCCTCTTTGGCTTATACCGGAGGAATGGAAGGTAGTTCGCGAAAAGTTTGCATAAGCATTCACTAAGCAACTTAATTCGCCCCGGTATTCTCCACGACCCAAGGCCAACCCTAACACAACTTGGAAATAAAATGCTGGTTTTTCCTGCCATTTAAGGTATTTCTTCAATTGTAATCAATACATTTTGTATTGATTATAATACATACCATTCAAGGTATCTTTTCATATCTCTGCTATTGAAAACATCTATTCGTTACAAGATTAATACATTCTTCGTATTAATCCTATTATTTAAAAATACTTCAAAAGGATTTAGAAATATCAGAGGAATACTTTATATATCCTACGGATACGTATTACATACGGAAAGTTACATTTTTACCCTACAGTTTCAAAGGTATCATTTTTCGTCCTTATACTTTGGACATTTGACAATTTAGTTCCTCAAGTTTCAAGAATGACAATTTAGTCCCTCAAGTTTCAAGAATGACAATTTAGTCCCTCAAGTTTCAAGAATGACAATTTGGTCCTTTTAAATTTTTGCAACATAAATGAGTTTTCATTTAGAAAATACTTGAAATGATACTTAAAGATAAATTCAAAGACTTATAAAAACACAGGAAGTAAATTACGTTGACAAGCGTATTAAAAAGATAACCTTATAGTTGTATGTCTATATTTGGAATTTAGCACGAATATAAATCAATTAACATTGAAATTAGGGAATACATAACGTGGCCAGTTGACTCACTCATCATCGTTGACTACATCAATCTCTTCTACTTTGCTGTTGAATTATCAAGAATAAGGTGAGTTTCGTAAACCCTCCCTACTCAATTGAGATTCGGGCTGAAAAGTGTACATGTTTGTTTAACTGTTGATTGTTGATTTGATTGATTGTATGATTGAATTGTTGATGTGGACATGTTAGCGCATTGTTTACGATGTAAGTCGCACCGTTAGCGCATTGTTTACGATGTAAGTCGCACCGTTAGCGCATTACTTATTATATAAGTCGCACCGTTAGCGCATTGTTAATTATTAACTATGTAAGCCGCACCGTTGTTGAACGTTATTGATCGTTATGGAATGTTGTTGAACGTTATTGATCGTTATGGAACGTTGTTGAACGTTGACTTGTATTGAATTGTGATAATGTGAAACCTTATAGGTTTTCCTTAGATGTGATTAGTTCTCCTAATCCTCACTTATTGTTAACGGTTGTATCCGATACGGTTATTCCTTGTTACTTGTCCCTACGAACTCACCAACTTTATGTTGACGCTCTTTAGTACACTTTTCAGGTAATCAAGTTAATTAGAGACAAAATGGATGATTGCATGCATACTTGCTAGGATTGGACTAGCTTTGGACTTTCTGGATCCATGATCCTTACTTCCCTTTTATGGGTTACTTTTAGGATCAACTACTATCAATTAAATTGCCTTTTATTATTGATTGAACATGTATTTCAATGAATGTTGATGATTGTATACGTTTGTACAAGTTTAAGGATTGTTTCAATCCTATGTTTTCATATAGTTGACTCTACATAATTCCCATGTCGTGTTGTGCTTTTCTAAGTGATACCCCATGATTCCGCCATGTTGGGGTGTTACAAATATAATACTGTAGTAGTTTTTTAAGAGGAGAGAGATGATGAAAAGTTTAACATATATCAAGCTATAGGTTTGATCTTAAACCTATTTTTGTACTATAATTATGTATTTTATTTAACTTTGATTTTTCAAAAGCTTTTTTATCATTGGAGAGTAAAGCTTTTTTAAAAAAACTCTTACACAGTACACGAGTTTTTAACCATATTAGTGTTGTGGATAAAATTATTTACCAAAATGGTATAGTTTCAAAGTTATTTACCAAATTAGTATAAATATTTTCATTATATCCCCTTAATGTTTGTCATATTATCAAGCCTGATACTTCTGTTTATTATCTTTATGGTAAGCAAGATTATCTTTTTATTCCTATTACAAAAATGAATAGATATATATATTCACATCTATATACAAAATATGAATAGATACATATTCACATCTATATCTGTAGCTTTGAATAAATATAATATCAACAACCATCCAGCCACAAACACTGAATTATCTAACATCATGATAGTTACAAATATATTTATCTAACATCAACATGATCGTATATGTTAGCCAAAAACATGTAAAATTTTATTTGGAAATAAAAACTAATTGTGATTCATGTTGTCATTTTGAAAAACTCTATCAGAATTCGTCCTTGATTCAGAACCCTAATCCGGCTTATATATGAAAATCGCGTGTAACACCCGTTACAAATGTAACGCCCGTTACAAGGCTAATTTCTGAAACATACCCTAACGGCCGTATTTATCTAACGGGCGTTATACCTCTTCACAAAACTCACGACAGTTTTGCAACCCGTTACAGGGACAAATGCGTAACGGGTGTTACACCTCGTAACGGGTGTTACACTCTTCAAAAAGTGTTTTCTTTGTCTTTCAATCGATTTCAATCACATTCTTCTCTTGTTTATTCCATGGATCATCAAAATCAACCAATTACTTATTACTCGTATAATAATACAAAAAAATACATATAAAGAGCAATTTTTCATAAAAAATGTGAAAAAAAATACAAACAGAGGTAAAGATATAAACATTGTTTGAATACACCTACACGTAGGATCAAAGAAGGATGAACTGAGACCAAGGCAACTTTGTGTTCATATTCGAAAGTTGTCATGTTCCCCAAATTTTCAATCAAACTCTTCTGAATTGGTGGTGGATCTAGAAGAATGACGGTTTCTTTCAACCCTAGAAGCGCTCTGAAGAGCATTTTCATCATGGCTTCACGCCACGAATTATTAGCATCTCCACCATCGGACTGACGTCGATTCAATGTATCTGTAGAGTTAACAGTGCGGTTGACCATTTGAGTTACCGTGCAAGTGTTGATGAGGTGCATGGTTGATTTTCCCTGTCTGCGTTTCAAGGCATATGATTTGCAATGAAATTACGTGTAATTTGAAGTTATATTTATAGGCAGACTTATTTTGAACGAATATAGGTACGTGACACGTATGCTATACGTTAAGGACTTATTTTATTATACGCTACATCTATGAATATAGTTTACAACTTTTTATTTCGCCATCAAAGTATTGTGTTTTAAGATTTACGTATTGTTTAAAGATGTGTTTTTTTTTTAATGGTAACAGTTGACATATTAAAATTAATGACCCGCATTCAAGTCTATGTCCGATCGTTATCCCCGGCCAACAGCCGGGTATAACACTAGTTGTTTTTCATTTGCCTTCTGATTATTTTAATCGCAGACAAAGCAATACATATAAGGGGGATGGTAATATAAAGTTGTCGGGTATCTAAGCTTAGATGTGGAACACTCACATATCGTTTTTTTAATCCATAAAAATCAGGGGGGCCATGTGTTTTAATTAAAATTCAACAAATATTAAAAAATTAGTATGTGAGGGGTTCCACACCTAAGCTTAGGTGTCGGACAGCCTTATATTCACTTTTCCCTATATATAAACAGTATCAATAAGTAACAAATTTTTATTGGGTTGTGGTGGTATCAATTATCAAGCCAAGCCCATGAGGCCATGACACCCTCCACTCAGGTTCAATCCCATTGCCCTTTTTTCTTTTATAACATTTTTTTTCTTTTTCTTTCTTACACATTTTAAAGTTCACAATACACTCATTTTTCTTTATTGTTTTTCAAGATATTTTTGAACACCAACATTTATGTTTTTTTTTAAACATCTTTTTAAATATAACAATTTATATATAATTTTAAATTATCATTGGGATTGACGTCTTAAAGTTGATACTTGAGATACCCGGACGTATTTCACATTACTTGTCTAAGCACACGTTTACTAACCTCTGTCTCATCCCATCATAGTTCATAAAAGAAATTAAAGAAAAAGGCCGAAAGGGGCAGGTTAATTAGTCAGAATATTGGGAAGAGACAAGATAGATGGTCAGAAGCACTGCTCGGGAATACATTTAAAGAAACACTCTCGAGTTCGCGACTAGGAAAGACATTTAAAGGTCTTTTATCGGACGGGCTTGAAGACTAGTATAGTCTAGATCGAAACCCAAAAATGTAACTGTTTTACTTAGAGACTATAAGTGAATATTTTGACAACTTCAGGTACCAAATATGTAATTTTCTCTACTACCTATATATAATTTTGAACTGATTGGTTTCCTTCCCATTGCAAACGAGTAAAATATGTTGTTTCCTTAATATCTAAATATTTATATATACGAGTATCATTTTGTACAATACACATTCCCATCATCAAAACGTTTCCTTGCTATCGTTCACGCAATCTCGCAATTGGGTATTTGCTCAAGAAATTCCCCTGGTTCGGATACATTAAAAACACATCAGCCATATCTTCTACCATGGATTTACAATAGGTGTACCATATCCATGCGTAGGGAGGGTATGGTGGAGGATGTATGTAGACAGCCTTGTTTTGGCATGTCACCGTGATTCATTATTCAACATCCACCACCTCCTCTACCCTCGGCCTCCACGGCCACCTATATCACCACTACCACCACGTACACCCGGTAACATTGCATCTTTTTTCTAGACAGATTTTAGATTGTAAGCGTGCTTTTGAAAAACTTGTAGCCACCTCTTCATGAGTTAGGTTTCCTTTCTAAAGCTAAACGATAAAAAACCAATTTGTGTAAGGGATAATGACCTGTGAGTGTAGCTAACTAAGCCAAAATGTCTATGTAATGTAACCATCTTTAAAGTCGTCTATGCAATGCAACGAAAAACGTATTTGTGGGTAATGATAATGAAGAAGAAGAAGAACATTGTTGTTGTAATTCACCAAGAATATTGCAGGTATGCAAAGTGTGAATTCCTTCGAAGTGTGTTCGAAGAAGTTAATATTCTTGTTGTGCAATGACTTGTATTTATAGGCAAAGTTAACATTGGGATGTTAACTTTGGCCGTACAAATGTTGTTGAGAGCATTTAAGGAATAACATTTAATTCCTTAAAATGCAGTGTAAAGTTGCAGCATAAAGCAACTTTATTCAACAAGCTTTATGTACCTTTTATTACTTAAATAATAAGATGAATCTTATTATCTGGGTAAAAGCACATAAAGCATAAAAGTCAATTCCTCGTGCAATCAGTGTAAAGCTTTGTAAGAGCTTTCCACTGAAGGTCTCCAGTTTGTAACTGACTAGAATGTCAACTGGGCTTCGCTGCCATTGTCATTCTCTATCTTCCACTTGTTGTCTTCGACTCCAACTGGAAGGATTCTTCAACTGGTCAGTTCTCAACTGGAGGAAGTTTTCAGTTGCGTTGACTGTATGGTGCAACTGGACTTCAATATATTTCTGGACAAATCATCTGGGTCTCCAGTTCACTGGACAGTTTCACTGGGTCTCCAGGTGCAACTGGACTTCAATATATTTCTGGACAAATCATCTGGGTCTCCAGTTTCACTGGGTCTCCAGGTGCAACTGGAGACTGGCCAGTTTACCAGTAAACTGGTCCTAACAAATTTCCCCTATTTGTCTAGAAATATTGGCAAGTCTTTTTCAGTCCTTGTATCTGTACAAGTGTGAACTGGAGAGACTTGTTTGATTAAATCTATCTAAGTTTTCCAAGGCATTTTTATAGATCAATAAATGCCTTGGGTTTTCTTTTAAGTTTGTTAGATCTAATCTATTATCTACCTTGTGGTTACAAACTGGTAACTTCATTTATACAAGGAAATGAAATTTATACAAGTTACAGAATGTAAATAAAATACAAGTAGATACATTGAAAAGAGAACTTAATGAGATGGCCCTTCGCCAGTTCTTCTTTTCTTGGTCACTGAAGAAATAGGTTGTGAGTCTTCAGGATCAATATTCAACTTTAGCTCCAGATTTTCTTTGTGTTGAATCTTGCCCCTTAAGAAGTTCACCCATGCTTTCTCAAACCTATTCTTTTGTGCCTTGGCATCCAAAACATTCACCATTTCAACCCATTCACTGAACCCATACTGCATTGCACCAGGATTGTCAGTTTTAACCAGTGGCCCTCTGGTATAACTAACTTCAACATGAAAGACTTTGGTACCTGGCTTGATTGTTACATTGACACCATTGATAGTCCCACTATGTCTTCTGGTTGCCATGATCTGGGAGTAATAGCTTCTTGCTTCAGATTCATTTGTTATTTTTATACTCCCAGCACCAGCAGCCAGTACAGCAGACTTGATGTCTTCATTAGATACTTCGCCAGTTGGTTCAACAAACGTGCTAAGGTCAGCATCTCTGGTCAGTGGTCTTCTTGGTTGAGAAATCCTTCTTGGTGGATTCAAAACCCTTTTCACAACCTTCTTTACATGTTCAATTCTTTTTAGAATCCCACTGGCCCTGTTCTCCTTCGCCTTCTCCACTGATATGTTCAAACTTTTGGCATCAAATTCAGCTTCATCCTCAGGATAGTGTCTGTCCAGTTCAACATCAAGCATTTCTTTCAACTGGTCAACTATCCTGGGATCATTCTTAATCCTGGCATACTCCTCCTTAGTGATTCCCAAAAGATGAGCATCACTCATATCAAGCATTTCTTTCAACTGGTCAACTATCCTGGGATCATTCTTAATCCTGGCATACTCCTCCTTAGTGATTCCCAAAAGATGAGCATCACTCATATCAAGCAGTTTGATCTGTGCAAGATGTGCTCTGGCTTCAGCTTGGTTTCTTTGTTTCATTTTCTTTCTTTCTTTAATATCATTGCCAAGTCTAGCCAATCTTCTACTATCACTATCTGAAACTGGAGGAAGTACATCAGCATTGCCAGTTTCTAACATTGGTACATCAGTGGCCGGCTGGGCAGATACATCACATGCTAAACCTTTGCCCTTATCAACAACATTCCCCCTATCACCTACATCACCAGTTTCAACAACTCTTTGCTCACCAGCTTCAGTACTGGCAGCCACAATCAATTCACCACCAGATTGACTTTCAGATGGGGTTCTTCCAGGTGCAACTGGTGCAAGGACTGCACTTCTTTCCCCCTTGGCAGCATCTAGACCTGCCCTAATAGTTTCCCATTCAGAAGGGTGAGATGGCAACCGGTCAAGAGGCTGCCATGTTTGCATGTCCTTGCACTCCTTGACAATTCCACACATCATCCTGAAAGACCTCCACAGATGGTTGGTCTCCTTTGACTGGGTCAAAACATTTGCTGTAACCTGTTCTTGACCAGTTTTTAGTTCATTTAAAAGCTTGGAGTCTTCATCCAGACCAGAAACCACCTTATCCTTTACTTCTTCATCCTTCTTCTTCAAGCTTTCTACTTCAGTTGTCAGTTTATCCAAAGATTGAGCATGTAGTGATACCTGGGTGTTCAAGTTATCAATGCTGCCCCTCAACTGGTTGATCTCATTTGTGAGTGGGGCCAGATCAACCTGAGGAGTGGCCATCTCAGACATCACCCTTTCACAATTGTGCTTCTCCTCCCCTAGCACCCAACACCCCAAACCCCCCCCCCCCCCCCCCCCCCCCCCCCCCCCCCCCCCCCCCCCCCCCCCCCCCCCCCCCCCCCCCCCCCCCCCCCCCCCCCCCCCCCCCCCCCCCCCCCCCCCCCCCCCCCCCCCCCCCCCCCCCCCCCCCCCCCCCCCCCCCCCCCCCCCCCCCCCCCCCCCCCCCCCCCCCCCCCCCCCCCCCCCCCCCCCCCCCCCCCCCCCCCCCCCCCCCCCCCCCCCCCCCCCCCCCCCCCCCCCCCCCCCCCCCCCCCCCCCCCCCCCCCCCCCCCCCCCCCCCCCCCCCCCCCCCCCCCCCCCCCCCCCCCCCCCCCCCCCCCCCCCCCCCCCCCCCCCCCCCCCCCCCCCCCCCCCCCCCCCCCCCCCCCCCCCCCCCCCCCCCCCCCCCCCCCCCCCCCCCCCCCCCCCCCCCCCCCCCCCCCCCCCCCCCCCCCCCCCCCCCCCCCCCCCCCCCCCCCCCCCCCCCCCCCCCCCCCCCCCCCCCCCCCCCCCCCCCCCCCCCCCCCCCCCCCCCCCCCCCCCCCCCCCCCCCCCCCCCCCCCCCCCCCCCCCCCCCCCCCCCCCCCCCCCCCCCCCCCCCCCCCCCCCCCCCCCCCCCCCCCCCCCCCCCCCCCCCCCCCCCCCCCCCCCCCCCCCCCCCCCCCCCCCCCCCCCCCCCCCCCCCCCCCCCCCCCCCCCCCCCCCCCCCCCCCCCCCCCCCCCCCCCCCCCCCCCCCCCCCCCCCCCCCCCCCCCCCCCCCCCCCCCCCCCCCCCCCCCCCCCCCCCCCCCCCCCCCCCCCCCCCCCCCCCCCCCCCCCCCCCCCCCCCCCCCCCCCCCCCCCCCCCCCCCCCCCCCCCCCCCCCCCCCCCCCCCCCCCCCCCCCCCCCCCCCCCCCCCCCCCCCCCCCCCCCCCCCCCCCCCCCCCCCCCCCCCCCCCCCCCCCCCCCCCCCCCCCCCCCCCCCCCCCCCCCCCCCCCCCCCCCCCCCCCCCCCCCCCCCCCCCCCCCCCCCCCCCCCCCCCCCCCCCCCCCCCCCCCCCCCCCCCCCCCCCCCCCCCCCCCCCCCCCCCCCCCCCCCCCCCCCCCCCCCCCCCCCCCCCCCCCCCCCCCCCCCCCCCCCCCCCCCCCCCCCCCCCCCCCCCCCCCCCCCCCCCCCCCCCCCCCCCCCCAACTGAAGTTATTAACTGTTGTCCAAGTTCAGTTACATTTAGGCCATGTTTTTCAATCAATTCCTTTACCTGCCTTTCAATCTCTTTCAAATCAACTTCTGATGTTCTAACAGTGTTTCCCAGCAAGTTGGAGATTGAGGTTGTAACCTTGGACTGAGTGAGGTCAAAGGCTTCTTTTAAAGTACCTGCTAGATTGTTGCAGCCAGTGACCAACTCATTCAGCTTCTTCAACACCAAGTCTTCATTAGATGAAAACTTGTTAATTCCCAGATCAACCACTTTAATGTTGGTCAAGTGATCCTTGTGGTATCTGGAGAAGGACTTGGTGTTTTTGTCAAGTGTCTTTTGAATCTCCTCCACCCTGGTGAGAAGGTTTTGGAGATCGGCTTGTATAGAGACAACTTGACTGTCCAGTGACGGAGGAGAAGGTGTCACTGGACCAGCAGCAGCTTCTACTGGAGCAACTGGAGGAGGCAAACTTAGAGAAGTCTCCCCAGTTGACATACCAGCAGTTGAAGAAATAGTAGGAGTGGTGGTAGAAGAAAGGACTGGAAGTTCAATGTGTTGTTCATGCTGAGAATGCTCAGGTGTGAACAACGGCGGCGGTGGTGGTGGCATTTCTCGAAGGAGTGAGAATTGCCCAGTTGGTGAAAGTGTCATACGTCTGTTTCCAGACATATAGTTATAAGTTGGGAATGGTATTTCAGTAGGCTCATTTTGTTGGGATGGTGAAAGTGAAATTGATGCATCTGGAAGCGAGACTGGATATGAAGGGTTTTGATCTGGTACAGCAGAATCAAAAATTTCCAAGTCTGAAGCAGTTCCTTCAGAATCCGAAGACTCTATAAGGATTTCCTCGTCATTAACATTCATGTCCAGATCCATGAATGTAACTGAGGGCTGACCAGAAGGGTCAGTATCCAGATGACCTTCCCCAGTTTCCTGGATGGGTGCATCTGTTGGAGGATCAGATACCGAGGTATCTTCACCAGGGATAGATGTTATTGGAGTTGCCTCAGTTATGGTTGCTCTATCCTCAACCATAACATTAGACGAACTGGAGGGTCCCTCATTATTTTGAGGCCCGCCCAGTTTTCTTTCTGACTCACCTTCGATTGGTGCATCAGTTTTAGCGAATGCCAGTTGCATTCGATCTGGAATCTCGACCTCTCCAGCTTCAGATACTAGAGAATCTAAATTCCTCAACAAATCTGGCACAGTGTAAGGTGAATCTGTGCTTGTATATGCTTCACTGCCCAGAATTTGTCGAAAGCAGAGAGAGAGAAACCTTGAGAAGGGGATACAAACTCCCCTGGTGCCCTTCAGTTTTTGTACTAGGCTTCTAAACAAGATATCGGCAAAGTCTACTCTCAATCCATTCCACAAGCAGTATGCCATCTCTGCTTGTGAGGAGTTAATCTGGTCAAGACCACCAGAACTCCCACCCATACTCTCCACCAGGTGGATGAAAAAATACCTCCATGAAGGTGTAAGACCCTTCATGGTCATCGCACCTTTCGTCTTCAATACCCCATTCTCCAAGCACTCCTTATGTCCCATTTCAAGGAGGACTTGGCGAAAATTAATGTTTGGGGGTAAGACAACTGGAGATTCACCCTCTCTCCAGTAGTTGAGGTGTAAGGCATCCCTCAACACATCTGCGGACAAGGTACACTGGATTGTTCCACCTTTTAGTGTGAAAGTGATGGAAGAACAATCTGAAGAAAGAGTGGCAGTGTACCAAAACTCACACAAGTAGTCGTGAAACATCTTGCGTGGGTTTAGAGAGAATGAGGGTCCTATTGGAGAATCCTTCAAAAAATTTTGGATTCTACCAATAAGGGTATTGGACCCTTGAGATCCTTGTAAGCTTGCCATCGGATTATTTGGATTGAGTTTGATGACCGAAGCGTTACTAGGAGCACCAGATGCCGGTTTGACATCTGGTGAAGGAGCATATGGAACAGTCAAGAGATTTACATCTCTTGAACGGGATGATCTAGGTGCCATTGGAAAATGAAATTGAAATTTAGGGATTAGGGTTCTTGATTTATGAAGCAGAGAGAGAAATGAAGCAATTTAGATGATTGGGAAGTAAATGAAAGAATGTGAAGGAAAGTAAATGTGTTCGGAGTAAATAAGGGTATTTATAAGGAATTCAAGATCCCAATGTAATACCAAAAACTATATTTTATTAACAAAATCAATTTTGTAGATATTTTTACAAAATAAGTTTGAATTTTGAAATAAAATCATAATTTACCATGTCAGCATTAAATGTTACCATGTCAACATTAAATGCTACGACGGCTTATCTTACCCACGCGCCCACTCACTTTTTATTTTCCCAATACAAACAGTTGTCAAATACCAAAATGACTTTAAACACGTCAGATGATGGTATCAAGTGGTTTAAAACACTCGAGTACCATCACGTGTCACACATATTGACCAAGTATTTCTAACGTTATAAAAAAAATTGAGACAAGACTGAATCTGGTCACTGGAGGATCAGTCCAGTGCCAGTTTCCAACTGGAGAGTTCTCTAGTTGCCATTTTCAAACAAAAACGAATTTTAGTCAGAAAATTATTTTGAGTCTTTCCCCCTAAAATGATGATCCAGAAATCGATTAGTGCCAGGATAGTATCACAAAGGCGTTCGATAGCCTGGCGAGCAAAGATTATCTGGACCTCCTCAACTGGAGAACTTCATCAGTGTCACTGACGCGTTCAATAACAAAGAAATCTCCAGTTTTAAGGATTTAACATTTCCAGTTCACTGATGAGATGTTTAAAGGTTTTCTCATCGAGAGGTTTTGTAAAAACATCAGCTAACTGTTTGTCAGTGGGGATGAAATGTAATTCAATGTCTCCTTTCATAACATGATCACGAATAAAATGATACCTGATGTCAATATGCTTTGTTTTGGAGTGCATCACTGGGTTGTGAGATATAACAATTGCACTGGTGTTGTCACAAAAGATTGGGTCCTTGTATACTTTTGACCATAATCTAGTAACTGGTTCTTGATCCAGAGAATCTGGGCACAGCAACTGGCCGCAGTAATGTACTCTGCCTCAGCAGTGGACATAGAGACTGAAGTCTGCTTCTTGCTGGTCCAACTTACCAGTTTTCCTCCAAGGAAATGACAACCACCAGTTGTTGATTTTCTATTTATCTTACAACCTGCATGATCAGAATCTGAATAACCCATTAGATTTAATCCTGAGCCTTTGGGGTACCAAAGACCAAGATTAGGACACCCTTTCAGGTATCTAAAGATACGCTTTACAGCGTGCAAATGTGATTCGTTAGGGTTAGCCTGAAACCTGGCACATAGACATGTCGCAAACATTATATCTGGTCGACTGGCAGTCAAATACATCAGTGAACCAACCATACCACTATAGTCAGTTATGTTCACTGGTTTGCCAGTTGGGTCAGAGTCCAAATTTAATGGTGCTGCAATAGGTGTGTTTTTCTATGGGATTGAATCATATTTGTATTTTCTTAACAAATCTCTGACATATTTTCCTTGGTTTATGAAAATTCCATTTTCAGTTTGCTTAATCTGAAGACCTAAGAAAAATGTTAATTCACCCATTAAACTCATCTCATACTCAGATGACATGATTTTAGAAAACTTTTTACACATTGCATCATCAGTTGAACCAAATATAATGTCATCAACATAAATTTGTACCAATAAGATATTACCTCTTTCTTTCAAGATAAATAAGGTATTATCTATTGCACCTCTTTGAAAGCCATTTTTAAGAAGATGTTTAGTTAGAGTATCATACCAGGCTCTTGGGGCTTGTCTTAGACCATACAAAGCTTTGTTCAGTCTATAAACCCAATGAGGATGCTTCTCATCGATGAAACCTGGAGTCTGCTTAACATAAACTTCTTCTTCTAATGTTCCATTTAGGAACGCACTTTTGACATCCATCTGGAAGACCTTGAACTGCAGATGGGCTGCATAAGCCAGAAATTTCTTATGGCTTCAAGTCTTGCAACTGGAGCAAAAGTTTCATCAAAGTCAACGCCCTCTGCTAGACAATAACCCTGGGCAACTAGTCTGGCCTTGTTTCTTACAACATGGCCATCTTCATCCATCTTGTTTCGGTAGACCCATCTGGTACCAATGGGTTCTTTCTTTAACCCTGGTGGACAGGGAACAAGCTCCCAAACATTGTTCCTTTCAAACTGGACGAGCTCTTCTTGCATAGCTTCCACCCAGCTTGGGTCTGCCATAGCCTCGTCAATCTTCTTTGGTTCAAGTAAAGATAAGAAGGTGACGTTTAAGCATTGCTCACTGGTGGCTCTTCTAGTCTGAACCCCACTATTTGGATCTCCCACAATCTGTTCAACTGGATGTGCTCGAGTCCATCTAGTGTATTGACTAGGCTGGTGTAAAACAATATCAGTGCAAGTCACCTGGTGATCTTCTTCAGTTGCAGTAGCATCTGGAGGAGGATCAGTCCAAACTACTTCTACATCCTCATCAGAGTCAATGAGGTCACGATTTGAATCATGAAATTCTTCATTCAAAGGCATTTCTTGAAGAACTGGAGAAGTTGGAGTTTGAACTAGTGCTGATATTGGAGTGGCACGTACATCAGATCCAATCACCAATTCTTGTGGTAAGTTAAAATTGATGGAGGGATAGAATGATGTGTCACTGGTGGTGTTCTTCTTCTTAACTGGTTCCAATTTGTTGTAACTGGAAACATCTTTTGGTGAAACAACTGACTGATGAACTTGGTCAGTTTCACCAAAATTGATTGGAACGACTGGAGTAATATCAAGGCTTGGTCTCTTGTTGATTGCTTCAGTTGATTCATCGAATGTGACATGAATTGTCTCATGAACCTTTTGGAGTCTATAATTATAACTCTAAAGGCCTTTCGAATATCTGAATAACCTAAAAATACCCCTTCATCAGCTTTTGCATCAAACTTTCCAAGCTGTCTGGAATCGTTTAAAATGTAAACTGGACAACCAAATACATGAAAGTATCCAATATTTGGTTTACGATTCCTGAGTACTTCATAGGCAGTCTTCTTATGTCTTTTGATGTAGACTGACCGATTTTGGGTGTGACAAGCAGTTGCAACTGCTTCAGCCCAAAAACTGGTGGGAAGACCTGATTCAGATAACATACTTCTGGCTGCTTCTATCAGTGTGCGATTCTTTCTTTCCACAACCCCATTCTGCTCTGGAGAGTGTGCTGATGAGAAGTTTTGAGACATGCCAGTGTCATTGCAAAATGTTTCAAGTACCTTATTTTGAAATTCAGTACCATTATCACTTCGCAACTGACAAACTTTTCAAGTATACTTGAGTTCAATTCTTTTGATGAGAGAGATGATTTCAGCAGGTGCATTACTTTTAGATCTGAGGAATACCACCCAGCAGTATCTGGTGAATTCATCAACCACAACTAGAGTGTACTTCTTTCCAGCTCTAGTTTGAACATTCACTGGACCAAAGAGATCCATATGTAGCATGTGAAGAGGTTCAGTGATGCTAAAGTTTTGCCTAGTTTTGAAACTGACCCTTTTCTGCTTGCCTATCTCACACCCTGGACATGGCTTTTCTTTATTGAAAGAAATTTGAGGTATCCCATCAACCAGTTGCTTGCGAGACAACTTGTTAATATTTTTGAAATTAAGATGGGATAATCTTTTATGCCACAGCCAGTTGGTGTCCTCATCAGCTTTTGCATCAAACTTTCCAAGCTGTCTGGAATCGTTTAAAATGTAAACTGGACAACCAAATACATGAAAGTATCCAATATTTGGTTTACGATTCCTGAGTACTTCATAGGCAGTCTTCTTATGTCTTTTGATGTAGACTGACCGATTTTGGGTGTGACAAGCAGTTGCAACTGCTTCAGCCCAAAAACTGGTGGGAAGACCTGATTCAGATAACATACTTCTGGCTGCTTCTATCAGTGTGCGATTCTTTCTTTCCACAACCCCATTCTGCTCTGGAGAGTGTGCTGATGAGAAGTTTTGAGACATGCCAGTGTCATTGCAAAATGTTTCAAGTACCTTATTTTGAAATTCAGTACCATTATCACTTCGCAACTGACAAACTTTTCGAGTATGATTGAGTTCAATTCTTTTGATGAGAGAGATGATTTCAGCAGGTGCATTACTTTTAGATCTGAGGAATACCACCCAGCAGTATCTGGTGAATTCATCAACCACAACTAGAGTGTACTTCTTTCCAGCTCTAGTTTGAACATTCACTGGACCAAAGAGATCCATATGTAGCATGTGAAGAGGTTCAGTGATGCTAAAGTTTTGCCTAGTTTTGAAACTGACCCTTTTCTGCTTGCCTATCTCACACCCTGGACATGGCTTTTCTTTATTGAAAGAAATTTGAGGTATCCCATCAACCAGTTGCTTGCGAGACAACTTGTTAATATTTTTGAAATTAAGATGGGATAATCTTTTTGCCACAGCCAGTTGGTGTCCTCATCAGCCTTGGTATAGAAACACTGCTCTTTTGGAGCTGGTTCCATATCCATGATGTACACATTACCTTTTCTTGGTGCAACCATTACCACTTTCCAATCCTTGTTAAATATGGTGCCTTGAGCAATATCGAACAAAACTCTGAAGCCATCATCACAAAGTTGGCTGACACTGATCAGGTTCTATTTCAAACCATTCACAAATGCAACTCTTTTGAATTCGACTTGTCCATTATTGAGCACACCATATCCTTCAGTCTTTCCAGATTGATCATTACCAAACGTCACTGTCGGTCCATCTTGGACAGTGAACTCTTCGAGCAGGGGCTTACATCCGGTCATAGTCCGGCCAGCAGCGCTGTCCAGATACCAGATATTCTTCTTTTGATCGCCCTGCACACCTACAAAAATCATCAGTTATTTTTGTGAACCCATCTTTTCTTGATGGGTTCACTGGACTTCTCTATAGAAGTCACAGTTGATTGTTGTGGTGTTGAACTGGAGGCTGCATCTGGATCTTTTTCACCAGATCCAGGTGCAGGAGTAAAAACGATTGGTATTTGATACCTACTCCCCTTTTTCTTATCAGTTTTAGTTTTGAAGGGGGTTTTAATATTTTGTTTCAAAACTGGAGGTGATGAACCTCCTTCCAGATTTTTAATCCGGGCAGTACAACTCTGAACCTGTTGAGACAAAAGTTGGAGTTGACTTTCCAGTTTAAACAAAATATCTTTTCATCAGGCAGCTGAACCTTGGACCTTGGTTCAGCTGGAGTTTTAGTCTGTCGGGTCTTGGGCTCCTTAGACTTTTGAGGTAAAGGCTTATTACCAGTGGCCTTTTTGACTGGAGCTTTAGCCTGTTTGGCTCCAGTTTTAACCTCAATGGGGGTGGTCTCAATGGGTTCAGTTTCAACAGCTTCAGGTTGATCATAGGAAGTTTCAACCCTGAGAGCTGGAGGCAATGCATGAAGATCTGGTATGAGAGCTGCCATCTCCATATCTCCAGATTTCAATGCATTCTTCTGGGCATCGATAGTTCTAGAAAATGCATCATAGTTCTTACCAGATGCTTTTACCCATGACTTGATAATCTTTTGTTCTTTTTCAAGATCAGAAAATAATTTTTGATTATCAAGTTCCAAAGCCTCAATTTTTAAAACTGACTCCTTGAGAGCCAACTGGACACTTTGTAAATCATTAAGTTATGGCTTGACATTGTTCAGTTCAATTAAGATAGTGTCAAGATATCTTTCACTATCTGCTCTTACAGTTTCCACAAAAGCTAAATCACCACTTAATGATTCAGCTAGGTCCAGTTTCAGTTCAGGGTCAACTTGGTTGTCATAATCACATACCTTTTTTAAGATGATGTCCACCCATCTTCCAGTGATGACATCTTCTTTTGCCACATGTTGCTATTGATTTTCCAAGGCCATGAAACACATGTCCCTTTCCTCTTCTTCATCAGCTGATGAGTCATCAGAGTACTCCCATTTTCCCTCAGTTTGTGCCATTAAGCACAGATCCTTTTCCTTTTCCATGGACAGGAGGGCAATCTGGGCCTTAAGCTTCTTATATTTAGCTTTGTAGCTATCATCAGGCCGATTGAAATTAGGGATAGGGGTGCCAGTTTGGTTGTTCAACTGACTAGATCTGCATTCCTTCATAAAGTGACCTTTCTTACCGTATTTATAGCAGGTAAGATTGGTTTTATCCAGAGAGCTGGAGCTGGAAGCATTGTTTGGGCCATAAAATCTTTTAGATTTATGCTTAAACCTGTTAAAGGTTTTAGCAATCATGGCTACCAGATCATCATCGTCAGTTTCCTCACAACCATCACTGATTTCAGTGGTCAGGCCAGAGTTCAAGAAATTGTTTAACATCTCCTTCATTGAGTGTACCTGGACACTCTCTGCAGACATTAAAGTAGCACAAGGTCGCTCAGTTACACTAGCAACCTTGGGACTCTGGGCATGGTTCATGGCATCCTGCTCAGCCACCAGTCTTGCAGCATTGTTATCTTCAGTGAATCTGAAGGCTCCATAGAGCGATGCAAGAGTATGGCTGTGCAAGGTTTTTCCTTGTCTTAAGACAAGAACCATGTTTTCCCATTTGGAAGGAAGAATATCACAAAACTTCTCAAGAAGAATATCCTTATCCTTCTCTACACCCAAGCCTCTCAACTGATTAATGAGGCTAGAAAATCTGGTGTATGTACCAGTTAGACTTTCATTGGGCAAGGCAAAGAAGGATTCATACTTCTTGTTCAAGGCAACTTTTCTTGTGACAATAGTGTCATCACCTCCTTCAAACTGAATAACTAATTCATCCCACATTGACTTTGCACTGGGGGAACAACACAAGTGTTGGAATTAGATCTTCAGGAACAGCTCCAAGGATCATGTTCTTGAGTCTGGTGTCCAGATCTACAAGTCTACGATCCTCATCAGACCAGTGGTCTTTGAGCTTTTCTCTAGAACCTCTTCTTCCAGTTGGATCTAGAAGAGGACTTACCCCAAGAGACATGGGTATATATGGTCCATCCTTAAGGATTTTCAACATATACCTCTCTATCCCACCGAAATGCAAAAACATTCTGGCCTTCCATGTACCAAAGGTCTCACTGTTTCCATCAAATTTTGGAACAGGAGAGTTAGAATAATGTACATGGACGTGATTTGGGGCAGTAGGAGGAGGAGGGTTAGAATTAGCATTTTGAAAAGGTGATGTATTAGTATTCAAAGGGTTTTCACCTTGACCAGAACCATCTCCACCTTCAGTAGTGTTCATCTTAAGCAGATCTAGGCAAGTTTATTAGCCTTCTGCTCTGATACCACTTGTAAGTCCCAACTCAATAGATGGTACTACCTGAAGACACCTCAATGTCGATGGTGGAGTTACTTTGCAATATAAGCCCGAACTGGAAACGACCAGTTACAGAGAGTATATACCAAGTTCTAGATAGATTACTTATTTAAGTGACAATAAGTAAAGAACAATGCAATAATACAAATAACTTGTAAAGTAAATTGGTGAGACAATATGTAATTTTCAAGTGTAAATTATTTATTAACTTTAAATAAATTACAAGGTTGTTGCGGAACCAAGATAATACAAAGTATGTAAATATCCTAACAACCTATGAACTACAATTGATCTATACTTGGAATTTCTCTAAACAATCGAAACACTTAAAGTTGTGAAATGTTCCTTTTTGTGATTGAGAGAATATTGCACAAATTCACCAAGAATATTGCAGGTATGCAAAGTGTGAATTCCTTCGAAGTGTGTTCGAAGAAGTTAATATTCTTGTTGTGCAATGACTTGTATTTATAGGCAAAGTTAACATTGGGATGTTAACTTTGGCCGTACAAATGTGGTTGAGAGCATTTAAGGAATAACATTTAATTCCTTAAAATGCAGTGTAAAGTTGCAGCATAAAGCAACTTTATTCAACCAGCTTTATGTACCTTTTATTACTTAAATAATAAGATGAATCTTATTATCCGGGTAAAAGCACATAAAGCATAAAAGTCAATTCCTCGCAATCAGTGTAAAGCTTTGTAAGAGCTTTCCACTGAAGGTCTCCAGTTTGTAACTGACTAGAATGTCAACTGGGCTTCGCTGCCATTGTCATTCTCTATCTTCCAGTTGTTGTCTTCGACTCCAACTGGAAGGATTCTTCAACTGGTCAGTTCTCAACTGGAGGAAGTTTTAGTTGCGTTGACTGTACGGTGCAACTGGACTTCAATATATTTCTGGACAAATCATCTGGGTCTCCAGTTTCACTGGGTCTCCAGGTGCAACTGGAGACTGGCCAAATGACAAGTATATACGCACGAAGAAGTTTGAACTTTGAATCCGTGCAAGTAGCTTCAGACTTTTTTTACCCGCGCAATGATTCGGTGGTGGTGGTATCGGCGGTGTAGTGGTGTAGGCGATGTGGTGCTAGCAGCGGTGTCGTGTTGTAAATTATTTCATTAAAGGTATCTACCAATTAATAAACTAACACTATAAAAAAAATTTCATTTGTTCACATTTGGTTATAAGAAGTGTGAAAAATTATATGAATTTAATCACATATAAAAACGTGTAGAAAAAGATTACATTTAAAAGTGTGAATAAATTTTAAAAATTATAATTTTTTCACACTTATAAATGTGTAAACAAAATGTTAACACTTAAAAGTGTGAACAATTGTCAAATATTTTCATACATAAAAATGTGAAAGTCAATTTGTAACACATGGTTTCTTCAAACAAATTAATCAAGGTGCATCAATATATCTATATCTATATCTATATCTATATCTATATCTATACTCTATTATAAAACAAACTACCTCTCCTCTTTTTTTAACTTTCTACCTTTAAAATACCCAAAATACCCTTAAGTTTTAACTCATTCTCTACTCACACACTAAATCTACCCAAAATATCCCTAAAATATTTTCCAACCATATTTATCCAAACTATTTTTACTTTATTCATTAATTTAAATATTTACACCTAATATCTCAAAAAAACTCTTAATAAAATTATTTATAAAAGATACATCCGTTAACCATATAATAACTACACTAACATTCGCGTACATCTCGTAGCAAGAATATACTACTACTCTCTTAACTTTTAAAATCAGTGGCGGCCCTGAGAATTCAAACACCTCGGCCGAAACAAGAAAAAAACGTCAGGCTACAATAACTAAAATAAATTTGTAAAACCCATAAAATGGATCGAAGTCATAAAATAAATTTGTAAAACCCATAAAATAAATTTGTATCGAACTCATCTAATACGATGGATAATATATAATAGGGCACATAAAATGGATAACCAAATATGGCTACAGCTTTTTCTTCCAAACACGACCCATATAGATATATTCGTGCGTATTAGTCACCTCACTAAATCTATCATCTCAAAAATTGAAATCATTTTTACAGCTAAATCACGTGATGCCTGCAGCTTTTTTCTTTCAAACACGTCTCATATAGATATATTCGTGCGTATTAGTCACCTCTGTTACAGTAAATATATCATCTTACAAAATGAAATCATTTACAGCTAATTAGTATACTGTAATTATTACTTTTCGAAAAAAATAAGTATACCGTAATCATTATTATATTCAATAAATATATTGTAATTAATTATAATCTCAAATATATCTACCAATAAACTAAAACAAGATTGCAGACACATGGCGTTCTATTTAAAAGATCAAGTGTCTTTTTAATCATAATCATTAAAAAATAACTGTATTATTACTTTTTCGAAAAAAAATAAGTATACCGTAATCATTATTATATTCAATAAATATATTGTAATTAATTATAATCTCACATGTAATATAATCTCACATTATAATTATAATCTCAAATATATCTACCAATAAACTAAAACAAGATTGCAGACACATGGCGTTCTATTTAAAAGATCAAGTGTCTTTTTAATCATAATCATTAAAAAATAACTGTATTATTATAACTTTTAAGTTAAGTATTCTAGATTATATTTCAAACGAAACATTTAACAAACATAAAGCAGGAGTTTTTTTTTTTATTTTAAATTTTTGTTAGGGATTCAAGGACAAAATGCAATTAATGATTATATTATGTTTTAACCTAAAACTATGCTAATTTGATAAATAAGTTTTCCCACTGTACTAGTTTAGAAAAAAACTCAACTTTGGTACCAATAGCTTTTTTTGTTTTGCCACATCAATTTGAGTTAAAAAAATTTACAAAAGCTTTTTGCATTAAACAAAAATATATCTATGTTGAAAAATGTTAGTAGGGGTGAAATTGTAAAATATATGTAAATAACTTCTTAATAGCAAGCTTAGAAGGGGATAAAAAGAAAATTTAAAAGGACTTAAATTGAAAAATAATGGTAAAAAGCTTTTGAATACGTTTTTTATAAAAAATAGAGTTAATTGCAAGATTGGTCCCTGTGGTTTGTACATTTTAGCAAGGGGGGTCCCTTTCAGAATCGTTGCAATGGGGGTCCCTATTTTGAGAATTTTTTTGCAAAATTGGTCCAATTTTGACGGATCCGTTAAAGGTGGCCGTCAAGTGTGCACGTGTGGGGGTATTTATGTACTTTCCACTCCACAGGGACCCCCATTGCTAAAATGGAAAACCACATGGACCAATCTTGCAACTAACACCTTAATATCTTTTTTGATTTAATTCAAAAGATTGTAACGTACAATTATCTGCTCGTTAGGTCTCTAATAGTAAATTTATGAACACTTTAAAATTTTACCTTATATAAATATATTTATTTTTGAAAACTTATTTTTATATAAACTTTTTTGTTATTATATAAGCTTAAATAAATAAAGCTTGTATGTTAAGAATTTGATAGTTATTAATAAGAAAAAAGCAAATTTGTTCGAATAATATAAATGTCATCTATGGTATTTAAGTTATCTATTTATCGTGTCAAATACACAGAAAGTCAGCAACATTTTTTGAAATAAAATAAATTATTAAATAAATGCAAATAAAAAAACTTACAAATTGTAATTTACAAATATAAGAAAAAGCAAAGTAGTAATTTGACATTTGCCTTAAAAAACAAAATCTTTGATATATTCTTAGAATGATGATATAAGTTTATATGTGAATTGGAGTTTAATCATCAATTGAAGTATTTATAAGTTTTATAATTTTTAGTGAAAATATGTTTTTAGTAATTTAACTATAAATAATCATGAAAAGCTAAAAAGTGTTAAAAATTATATTTAAGTTAATTATTTAATAAGATTTATTCTTTTATGGAAAAGTTAAAGAGTATTAAATGGATTTTTAAAAATTGTAAGTTAATTAAATTTTTTCTACAACTATTAATATAATTAATAATTAAAAGTTTTTTAGTTCCATATTTTTTGATTTATAATTTAATTATGATATATGTAAATTTAATTTTTAGGTTAACTAAGATTTTTAAATTGTTAAGAAGTGGTTAGTCCAATAGTCTTTTATTATACATAAAGAAGAGTATGTTGCAAGATTGGTCCCTGTGGTTTTTCCATTTTAGCAATGGGGGTCCTTGTGGTGTGGCAAGTACATAAATACCCCCACACGTGTTGCACACGTGCACACTTGACGGCCACCTTTAACGGATCCGTCAAAATTGGACCAATTTTGCAAAAAATTCTCAAAATAGGGACCCCCTTGCTAAAATGTACAAACCACAGGGACCAATCTTGCAATTAACTCTAAAAAATAAGTCTTTAATTAACCTCCCATTGGGTAATAGACGATTTTATTTTGAAAATTAGATAATAGACGATTTAGTTTCTTGGAATGGGAAGAGGTATCATTTCCTGTAATACTCATCATCTATTCCCAAATCCCAATATATGTATTTATGCCTCTAAACTAGCATTGTACCCGCGCAATGCGGCGGCGGTGACAGTGGTTTAGTGGTGTCGGTGACGGGTGGTGATGACATCGACAATTGGTGTCGAGTGGTGTAACCGTGTAAGTTGATGTAATGGTGATAGTGGTGTCGGTGACGGGTGGTTATGACATCGACAATTGGTATCGAGTGGTGTAACCATGTAAGTTGATGTAATGGTGATAGTGGTGTCGGTGACGGGTGGTGATGACATCGACAATTGGTGTCGAGTGGTGTAACCGTGTAAGTTGATGTAATGGTGATAGTGGAAATATTTTAGAAGATAAGGACTTAGAGTGTAAATTAGCAGGATAAAGGTTTAAAGTGTAAATTATTTCATTAAGGGCAAATTTGGTAATCTCTAATAACCCTTTCCATAGGGGGTGTTTATTAAGGGTAATTTAGTACTTTTCCATCTAACCTTTTTCTAACACTTTCTAAAAGTAGGGGGTTGATAATTATTATAAAGGAGTATAGATAAACACCAGATCATCATCAGTTCTATTTATCTTTTTCTATTTCAACATACGTCTTGTTATCTCAAAACTAAATAAACAAAACTAAACAAACCACCATGGATTCCCTAATTTCATGGGATTGTAATCCAAATACTGATATCTACACATTCAGGGTGACAAATAGGAGGAAGATAGTTGTCAAAGGAGTGTGGAAAGTAATGTTGGAGGTGGAGTTGCATTTGTTACGGCCGGTATGGGAAATGGGTGTAACAGAAAACAATGATTTTGAAGGATCGCGGAAGTTGATGAGGTTATTGAGAAACCGTTTTGATGAGGATGATGTCGATGCTAAACCTAGACGTGTTGTTGCATGGAGGTACGTTGTGGAAGTGGAAAGGATTGATGTTCTAAACGGTTATTTTCAAGTTTACAGTTACAGTGTTAATCAGTTGTTGGAGGAGGATGATGATTGGAGGTGGATGGAGCAGTTAACTCTCTTGATCCCTGATAAGCCGCGTCCTTGTATAGCTTTGACGGATCTGCTGAATCTTATTAGGGCTAGAATTCATGAATTGAAAATGGTAATTGAAACAAGCTCGGGAGAAGAAGAGGAGTCTGAAGAAGTGGAATCGGATGATGATGACGCGTTTTACTTTTCAGACTTTGAATAAGTTGATGAAGGTTAGATTTATGTTTTCCAATATTTCTTGTGTTGGAGTAAATTTGTTGATGTTATAATATTGAATGATGAAGGGTCGATTTTTGTTTTCCAATACTTCTATTATTCTGAATTTAAATGATATTTGTTTACCCAAAAATTTGTTGTGGTAATTAATATCATCTTTTTTTACCAATCCTTTTACTAATCCGAGTTTAGTTGATTTCTGTTTTTTCGTATTAGTATGATTTCAATAATAAATTCTCTTTCCATTTTCTCCCGAAATAAATTGCACCTGTCTTAATGTTCATATATATTAAAATTGCACCTGTATTGCATTGCTCTTGATAATCAAAAAAATACATAAACACATCCATCTCTTTTGTCTGTAATGAATTTAAGATCCATCCTCCATGACTCGAGAAGAAAACATATAGGATGCAAACACAAATAAGTTTTGCATCTACAAAAATGTACTGATTGAATGTAACCCATTTTTTTTTCCAGAATTCTAGATTAATTTAAAAATAATATAAAAAAACTATTTATCTTTTCATAAACTAATTATAAATAAAATAATGTTACTTTAAAACTTTATAAATTTATAAAAAATAATTTGGTTGGGCTGTGAATGGGAGTATAGAAATTGGTTTTAGTTGGGTTGGGTAGATGTAGGAAAGAGTAATCAATTTTTTAATGAATTGTATTGATGAGTTCCCTTCCACTCCGGCGGATCTGGAAGCAGCCTCTCTACCTTTGTGTAGGGGTAAGGTCTGTCTACATCTTACCTCTCCCGTACCCGCTTTTGCTGGGTTGGTATTTGTCGCGTATCTGTGCTGAATATTAAAACAGTTGTTGAAGTTGACCTTTAGATCTGGTAGTGCTTATTAAAACAATGTCTATCATGCATTTACCATATTGAATACATGATTTGGATTAGTAAAATGGTGTTAATATTTGTGTTAATGGCATGAGTTTTGTCACCTTTCTGTAATCTTAATTTGCAGTCAAAGTCCTAAGAAGGTTCTAGTCTTAGTACTTGTTGTAAGTCTTTTGTGATGTTTTCACTTATGTTATACGTAACCTTTTATAACTATCGTCTTGCTAGTTGTCTTTACTTTTAAAAAAATTTAGGTATTTAATTAAGGGTATTTTAGGGCTATTTTTTATAGTAATGTTGATTTTGTTGAAATATACTTTTTATATATTATCACGAACAAGAAATTTTATATGTAGATTCTATCAGTTTTTTCCTTTTCAATAATACTAGTTTTTTTCCTACTGTTGGTGAATATGATATTAATTTTAATCAAAATAATATTTTTTAAACGATAAATAATTTCTTTTTCATTTAAAAAAAACTATTTATCTTTTCATAAACTAATTGTAAATAAAATAATGTTACTTTAAAACTTTATAAATTTATAAAAAATAATTTGGTTGGGCTGTGAATGGGAGTATAGAAATTGGTTTTAGTTGGGTTGGGTAGATGTAGGAAAGCGTAATCAATTTTTTAATGAATTGTATTGATGAGTTCCCTTCCACTCCGGTGGATCTGGAAGCAGCCTCTCTACCTTTGTGTAGGGGTAAGGTCTGTCTACATCTTACCTCTCCCGTACCCGCTTTTGCTGGGATTGGGTACCTTTGTCGTTGTCAGTTGGATTGTGAATGGGGATAATGTTCCTATTTATGTGAGAAAAAAAGTTCTTTCAGTTTCCACCATTAAAAGTTTTTATTTTTCACACTTATATATGTGAGAAAAAAATTTCACACCTACACAACATATTTTCACATATTTCCATATGGCAGCAGCCTCCCTTTGGGTACCATTATTCCTCTCCCAAACCCGGCTTTTGCCGGATTGGTTACGGTTGCAGCTTTGCCAGTGTCGTCTCTTCATCTCATTTCTTTTCAATCACTCAAATTGTACTATACGGTTTCAGATTCATTACAAGCACATCAGTTCTTCATCTCCTCTGCAAAACCTTTCAAAGAGGAGCCGCAAAAGACAATGTAATATTGTAATGCATGTGCCTTCTCGCGGGATAATATGCACATTGTCTATCAACACACAAAGTTCGTTGATGTGAATTTGGGCTTAAAGATAGGGCAATAGAAGAACTTTGTGTCTAAGAGAAGATAGGCAATATAGACAATAATATTTCGGCTTTTAAAAAGATGACGAGGTCGGATCATGATGGTAATGTGCTATTATTCATAAAAAATACTAGTATTATCAATTACTTGGAATCACAAGATTTTGCTTTCTCTGGGATAAAGTTTATTTGTTGCCATAAAATTTCAAAGGCAATCATGAAGTTATATCTAGAAAATCTATTTTTAAGTATCGATATTTTTGCAATTCAAGTTACAACGACATTAATTGCATTTATATCTCCTTCTAACTTTACCAAACTTAAATATCTCAAATGGAGATGTTGGTACTATTTTGGAGACCGAGATTTACAATATTATTATGGAGTTGGTCACATGCCTGCAACGATAGTTAGGCTGGTCGAAATGCTAATAAAGAATTGTAATCACGTTGATGTTCCATTCGAGCCGGGTTGATTTGGTATGAAGGCATCACCCGACCCAACCCAAAGTGCAGCAAAATGCAGTTTAATAAGTTTTCTTTGTATATGTTTAACTGTTATATTTTATAAGTATCTTTTTATTTTATTAGATAATTATAGATTGATTTGTTTCCTATTTTAATGGGGTTAAGATTAGTATAAAAAGAGGGATTTTAGTTATTGTAATATGCATTTGAATATTTTGGTTATTAGTTTAGAAGAAATTTGACGTTTTGTCAAGAAAACCTTGATGGTTTTGGTCTTTGATTAATCGAGTGTTCTTGAGTCATTTGATTGCGCTTCTGCATCAGTTTTTGGTCAAATCCAGTGTTTAACGAACATTTTGTATTATCATCACCCATATAAATGTAACACCGGCAACCTAATTGTTCAACGATAATATCACCGGCATAATACTACTTTTCCGGCTACCTATTGCGTTAACGGAACAAAAGACGGCAACACTACCAAGGAAAAAATCCGGCAACGCGACCTCTAAGTTTACACTACCAAGCTAATCACACACATGCAATTATCGGCAATGTAAAAAAGATAAATATTCATATAATCAAGCTTACACAGTAGCAGTTAACCGGAAAACCCAAAAAGGGCTCACCAGAATACCGAATAAACCAGAAACCCCAAAAAGGTGTTTCAGATCTTGCCGGAATAAGGGTATTGTACGTTTGGAACGTCGGCAAGTCTTTCCGGCATGGATTCCGGCAATAGCAGCCAAGAAAACCATAGTATTTGCCTCAAAATCGAAAACCCCCAAATAAAAAAAAATTAGGTTTCCGGTGTGATTAATTTTGGCACACAATAAAAAAAAACGCTCATAGTCACCTCTGTTACAGTAAATATTTCATCTAAAAAATTGAAATCATTTACAGCTAAATCATTTACAGCTAAAACACGAGTCATGTAGATGTATTCGTGCGTATAAGTCACTTCTGATTACAGTAAATCTAAAAAGTGAAATAATTTACAGCAAAGTCTCGTGATGCCTACAGCTATTTCTCTCAAATTCACCGACTCATATAGATGTATTCGTGCGTATCAGTCACTTCTGTTACAGTATATCTACCTGTCTACCCATAGCATACACTCGCCGCCGCTTGTCCCATCCCCTTTTTCCCTCCGCCTGACACTTCTCCTCCGTCACATATTCAGACTTTTTGTTAATTTATTTATAATTCAATTAAATAAAATTATATATAGTATTAACTATACAACAGCATTTTAAATTGTAACAAAATAAAATAAGAGCCCTTCGATGTTGGATGGGTTAGTCTAATTATGATCGTACGTGATTTTTCTTTTTATGATGTTATTACCCAAAAATAAATAAAATTATATATAGTATTAACTATACAACAGCATTTTAAATTGTAACAAAATAAAATAAGAGCCCTTCGATGTTGGATGGGTTAGTCTAATTATGATCGTACGTGATTTTTCTTTTTATGATGTTATTACCCAAAAATAAATAAATTATGTTTATATTAAGGAAAATGATTTATCCTCCTAAAAAACTAGCCTAAAAATCCTCCTAATAGCTTTAGATGGTGACATGTGGATACCACTAATTCTCTTTCCTAATCTCACCCCCTGATTTTTCCACATGTCCTCATCTAAAAGTTAGGAGGATTTTTAGGCTATTATATTAGGAGGATTAATCATTTCCCTTATATTAAATAATACATCTCCCAATCTCCCAATAACTATAAAAGAGCCCCTTTTAATATTTTTTGTAAAATCCACAACCATGACATGGAAAACATCCTTTGGATGTAGATGGATTTGATGACTTCATATTCCTTTTATAGCTTTATTAAATATTAGAGTACTAAATACTAAAGTAGCGATGTTTGGGGATCAGGATTACGATTTGTATATGGATTAGAAGTTTAGAACCAGAGTGATTTTTAAACATTAGCCCATTTTTTATAGATACGGGGCCACTTTTTGTTTACAATATGTCCATTGTTTTTGTTATTTTTGTATTTGATTTATACTTCATAATTTTAATGAAATGTTAAAGTTTTAATCGTAAAAAAGTGAGCAAATAAAGTTAGATTACTTTTTGGTTTCATCAGTAAATAAATACAATGGATTCCTTATTCGATTCCATTGTAATCCAATCGTATCTGTGAGCTACTAGCAGATATAAGAAGTTACATGTTTCGCGGGACGAGTGGTTTAAAAACCTCCTTCTCACTTTATAGTGGGCTACATGTGGTGGCGCGACTTCTGGTGATGAGGGTTTTTCTCGTGTCTTTCTTCGTAATTGGCACGGGCTTTTTGACTCTTTTTCTCTACTTCGGAGTTCAAGTCTCAAGACGTCTAGGTTTTGGTTGTTTTCATGTCGAACTCCTAGATATTGTATTTGTAATTGTAACACTGCTTGTCATCAAGTACTTTGCTAGGACGACGAGGGTGGTGAATGTAAAGCTAATTGATGTTAAATGTGGTGTTGTATACTTGTATATATATTTTAAGCGTTAAGGGATCTACACTGTAAATTATTTCATTAAGGGTATTATAGGTATATTTGATGAAGATGTTTAAATAAGCGAATAAAGGAGAAGCAAGCTACAGATTTTTCAATTGTAGAAGATGACAAACTTTGATAGGATTTCTCCATTTAAGTCCTTTTTGTATGTAGAATAAAGGGGTGGAGAGATTTTGTTGATGAAGAAGATACTCGTAGTATGTTAGTCCTGAACATTGAAATGACCATCAAACCATCCGCGTGCGTCTTTAACGTCCGTTTGGGTGTTGGACCAAGCTTGTTAACGGAATTCCAAGCTCAGGGATGAAACACGTAAGTTCGCGAGGATGATCTGTAAAAGTAGGTACAAACCACAGGGACGAAAAGTGTCGCGGTTTGTAGTCGAGGGTGACTTTCCATGCGTTAAAAAACTGTCGCATCGGTTGACTAATAACGCACGGATCTCTAGGGGTTTGAAAATATAAACGGCTGGAATATATAAGGGTTTCCATTTGCTTTCCAAATAGTGCATACTACCAACTCCAAAGATCTTCCTTCCGAGTCATACTTTATTACTCGTATTATTTTTTTTATTCCAATCGCCGATTGAGATGTGGGTTACCGCCAATCCTTTGAGGAGTGTATATTCTGACGTGACGGTGGAACGGATTGCGTCGTTCAAGGCAAAGTTTTGCACCAACTACCCTAATGCAGAGATAAGTGTTAGAAATATAGATGTAGTAGTTGATTTGTGTACCTTTATGTTAATTTGTACTTATAATGTAAACTTGTTAATATGGATGGGGGCATAGTGTAAATAGCTCATATGTATATAAACCCCCTCCATTAAGAACTTTGTAACCTTTCACCCCATTTATGCAAACTAATCTTCCCTGCCAAACACACTTTCTCTCTCTACTTTCTCTCTCTTCAAACCACCATTGTTACACACACTAACACACACATAAGCTCAAATTCTACACTTTACATTTGGTATCAGAGCACAATCAGAGTTGCTGAACGATCCACAAGCTTAATTTGTGCTTAATTTCAGAATTTGGCTTATATTCTGAAAGGTTCATTTGCTGAGATCACTGTTTGAGTGATTTATGCAAATTAAGTGTGTTTTTGTTCGAATTTTGTTCACCGATCGATTTATAATCAGTATATCATCCTTCGTTATCGATTTCAGAAGTTAATTTCATCATTTGAGTTGTTTTTTTGCTCGAGCTCGGCAAATCGCATGTTCGCGTGGGTTTGAATTAGTTGAAATTAACATCTAATTTGTTCAAGGATTTGTGCGCATTGTTTTTCTGATCATTTTGATATAAAATACGAGCTTTAATTCGCAAAAATGAAGGAGAAATTGAAGATTTACAGTCTGCTCTGCATTTGAGGGTTTGGCTGAACGAAGAAGACGACCAGTAACCATCTATTTTGTCGCCTAGTGATTACTAGTGTTTGCAGAGATCGTTGGCTAAGACTTGCTCTTACTTGTTCTATTTGCAGAGCTCCCTGCTCGGCAAATAGGTGTTTCAAGAAATTTTTGCTAAGTGTTGGTGCTACTTGTTCTATTTGCAGAGCTTATTGCTCGGCAAATAGTTATTTCAAGAAAATTTGATAAGTATTGGTGCTACTTGTTCTATTTGCAGAGTTTTGCTCGGCAAATAGTTGAAGTGCTACTTGTTCTATTTGCAGAGCTTTTTGCTCGGCAAATAGGTGTTTACAGAATTTTTGGTTAAGGGTTGAGGCTACTTGTTCTATTTGCAGAGCTCTTTGCTCGGCAAATAGATGTTTCAAGAATTTTTGATTTGAGACTGGTGCTACTTGTATTGTTTGCAGAGGTTTAAGCTCGGCAAACAAGTGTTTTTGGTTGGTGCGACTAAGTACAAGTTCTATTTGTGCTATTTGCAGAGTTATTTGCTCGGCAAATAGTTGAATTTCTATTTGTGCTATTTGCAGAGTTATTTGCTCGGCAAATAGTTGAATTTGGTTCTTCGACCAAGTGATTTTATTAGTTGTGCTGTTTGCAGAGATTTAAGCTCGGCATTCAGTTGAAATTGGTTGTTGATCAGTGTACTTGGGTTGTGACTTGGCTACTTACACTATTTACAGAGGATTAAGCTCGGCACTTAGTTGTTTTTGAAATTCTCAAATCAAAATTTTTCAAGAAAATAAATTCAAAACCATTTTTCATCAATATTCTTCACGTGGGAAGAAAATCAAAATTTTAAAATTTCTACTTGTTCTATTTGCAGAGGTCTAAGCTCTGCATCTAGTTAAAATAGAAAATTTTCAATCATTTTTGGAATTTAGTTGAAATGGCTTCAAGGGAAGCTTTAGCACTTGGTTCTGAAGGAAGACCTCCTATCTTGTTTAGAGGTTCTTATCCTCAATGGAAGAAAAGGTTTCTGAACTGGATAGACAGACAGAAGAATGGAAAACTTCTGAGGAAATCATACAAAGATGGTCCTGAAATTCCAAAGAACCCTGTTAATGGAGAAGCTTTACCTGAAGAGAGTTGGAATACAGATCAGAAAAATAGAGTTGAAGCTGATCAAATGTCAATTGCTTATCTTTACCAAGCACTTCCTGATGACATTTACTGCAATGTGGACTCCTATGAAACAGGAAAAGACATATGGGATGAAGTGGAGAAGCAGATGGAAGGATCTGATGTGTCAAACACCATAAGATTGTCGACTGTTCTGAACATGTATGAAACTTTCAAGCAACAGAAGGGTGAACCATTGAATGAAGTATACATCAGATTCTGTAATGTCATCAATGAGCTTAGAAAGAATGATGTCAAAAGAACAAATATGGAACTGAACATCAAATTCATAAAAAAATCTGGAAGAGGAATGGCAAGTGTATGGAACCCAACTCAACCAACAATCAGATTTTGGGAAACTTACCATTCACACCCTGTATGAAAAGCTGAAGCTAAATGTTGAGGATGTTTAGAGGATCCAAAAGAAGAAAGAAGAAAGTACTCATTCAGATCCATTGGCCTTGGTAGCTGAGAAGAAGACTTCGAGAGTTTCAAAACAGAGCTCTGTTGAAACAGATTCTGATTCAAGTGAAATGAGTGATTCTGATTTGGATGAAAGACAAAAAGAGATGTATAAAGAACTCGTTATTTCACGAAGGCTTTCAAGAAGAAATTCTTCAAGAAGAAACCAACCAACAATCAGCTTAGGACTTCCTCAGTTTCTTCGTATGCAAAGAATGCAAATGCTCCTAAGTTTGAAGCCAAGAAGGAATATGTTGGTGGTGAGAAGAAATTTGATAATCAGAAGAAGTTTGAGAAGAAGGTCATGGAGAAAAGGAATGATGACAAGAAATGCTACAACTGTGGTCTTACTGGACATTTTACCATCAACTGCACTAAACCTCGACAAAAGAACTCCGAGTACTATAAGTACAAACTTTTGCTGGCAAGACAAGAGGAAAGTGGAATTGCTCTTCTCGCTGAGGATGACAAATGGTTACATCTTTCTGTTGAGGAGACTGACGAACTTGCAGCAAACGTGTGCTTTATGACGAAGATCAAGAAGTCAAAGGAGTTGGAGGAAGCTGATGAAAGTTCTTCTGAGGTCGAGGATGAGGTAATCAATTTTACTAAGTCAGATTTAGATTATTATATGAATAAATGTGCTGAAACAATGAAATATGGGAGAGGGTTGAGTAAACAGATTTCTAAATTAACAGAAGTTTTGGAAATCAAAGAAATCGAATTTCAAAATTCTAAAGATAAATTTGATTTACTTCAAAAGGATTTTGACAATTTGAAATCTGAAAAAGCTACGGTCATGTTTACTCCGAAATCCAAACTGCATCTTGAAAAACAAGAACTTGAAACCAAAGTTCTTGAACTGAGCAAGACCGTCAGACAACTTCAAGTCGAAAAGACCAATGAGATGTTTCGAGCAAATACATTGGCTGAGGACATTGAGTCTTTAAAAGTGAAAATGAAAGAATCTTTCCCTGATTTGACGGAATTTGAAAACAGAATTTCTGACCTAAAATATGAGTGTTGTATAAAAGATTCTCTTAAACAAAAACTTGATAAAGAAAATGATGAGCTTAAAGCTGAAATCAAATCTTATCAAGATAAGTTGTATAAGATTAATCGTTCATATCAACAAATCTTTTTGAATAGGCCAAGAAATTCGGAAACAATATTCACTTCAGGGTTAGGTTATGTCAGTCCAAATCATTTGCTCAAAGCACAAGAAGAAGTCCCATCATTATATAAGGAATCTTATTTGAGATGTGGATGACTGACCAGTTTGTGAGACCGAATGATAGGGATTTTGATGCTGATGATTTTCTAAAGAAGGGTGCAAAAGTCTATTTTAACTATGAGTTAATGGATGAGTCATATGATTTTTTCAGTCACTCTGCACATAAAATTGAAAAAGAAAATGATGAAAAAGAAAATCATGAGGCTATAATTCCTGAAATTCTTGAGTGTTTTAAAGAAAAACCTTTAGAAGAAACTATTCCAATTCCAAAAGCTGAAAACTTGAGACCTTATGTTCCACAAAAAGTTTTGGAAAAGGTAATAGAGGATCTGCAAAAGTCTCTTGATGAAAAGCAATCTTTAATAGATAATCTGAAGACTCAAAATCACTATGTCATTGATCAACCCAAATTTGACTCCAAAGTATGTGAACAACCTGGTTGTTCAATTTGTGAAGTTGTGAAAGCATCAACTCAGACTGGCCGTTCTATTTGTGAAATCGTGAATGCATCTGTGCAAACTGAGAGTCAAGTTGTGCATGTTTCTGTTCAAACTGATGGTGATATAGATGATGTATATGATGTTCATGATGTTGATGATTATTTCTTCCTGATTGCTTCTGAAACTGAGTCTTTTACCATGTTTTCTGAGGGAACTCAATCATACTTGAATGAAATTGATGCTTTCAAACAAAAGTATGAAAAAGAAAGAGAACAGAGGTTAAATGTGCTAAAGAAACTTAATGATCTAAAAGTTGAATTCCAATTTCAGAAAATAGCACTTCAATTTTTTAAAGAAAAATAAAAAGCATCAATTCCACTCAAGAGAAGTCCTTGTCCAAATAAGATAAGTGAAGCAAGTGTGAAATTGGAAACGGATGATTTCTCAACATATTTGGAAGGAAATTATGATTTTGCTCCTGATTTTGAAAAACATTTTGTTCAAAAAGAGGAAAAACATGAATTTTTCTAAAGAAGATTCCAAAGTCACACTCTTCACAACCTTCCCCATTCGATAAGTTCCAAAGACCAAAGACCACCCAACAATCAAAGACAAACCCATCACTCAAGAATGATTCAAAATCAAAGACCAACCCATCACTCAAGACTGATTCAAAATCAAAGACCAACCCATCACACAAGACTGATTCAAAACCAAAGTTCAATCAATCACCTAAGACAGATTCGAAACCAAAACCAAACAAAGAACCCAAAGTATCTAAGAATTCAAAGACTTCTAGGAAACACAAGGTTAAATCTGAACCTCAGTCCCAAAAAGAAGTCAAAACAAGAAGTGGTCCAAAGATTTTTAAGAATGAAACTTTCTCATTAGGTAACAAACAACCTCAGCAGGTTAGGTATTCTAGTTTTCCTAGGTATTCTCAGATGAATCCTAAGTGCACTTTACAAAGGGTTAGAGATACTGTTTCTGGAATGACTAAGTACAAAGATCAATATGTTAGGACCAGTTTACTGGTAAACTGGCCAGTCTCCAGTTGCACCTGGAGACCCAGTGAAACTGGAGACCCAGAAGATTTGTCCAGAAATATATTGAAGTCCAGTTGCACCGTACAGTCAACGCAACTGAAGACTTCCTCCAGTTGAGAACTGACCAGTTGAAGAAACCTTCCAGTTGAAGTCGAAGACAACAAGTGGAAGATAGATAATGACAATGGCAGCGAAGCCCAGTTGACATTCTAGTCAGTTACAAACTGGAGACCGTCAGTGGAAAGCTCTTACAAAGCTTTACACTGATTACGAGAAATTGACTTTTATGCTTTATGTGCTTTTACCCGGATAATAAGATTTATCTTATTATTTAAGTAATAAAAGGTACATAAAGCTGGTTGAGTAAAGTTGCTTTATACTGCAACTTAACACTGCTTTTTAAGGAATTAAATGTTATTCCTTAAATGATCTCAACCACATTTGTACGGCCAAAGTTAACATCCCAATGTTAACTTTGCCTATAAATACAAGTCATTGCACAACAAGAATATTAACTTCTTCGAACACACTTCGAAGGAATTCACACTTTGCATACCTGCAATATTCTTGGTGAACTTGTGCAATATTCTCTCAATCACAAAAAAGAACATTTCACAACTTTAAGTGTTTCGATTGTTTAGAGAAATTCCAAGTGTAGATCAATTGTAGTTCATAGGTTGTTAGGATATTTACATACTTTGTATTATATTGGTTTCGCAACAACCTTGTAATTTATTTAAAGTTAATAAATAAATTACACTTGAAAATTACATATTGTCTCACCAATTTACTTTAAGTATTTTACTTTATTGCATTATTCTTTACTTATTATCACTTAATAAGTAATCTATCTAGAACTTGGTATATACTCTCTGTAACTGGTCGTCTCCAGTTCAGAGCTTATATTGCAAAGTAACTCCACCATCGACATTGAGGTGTCTTCAGGTAGTACCATCTATTGAGTTGGGACTTACAAGTGGTATCAGAGCAGAAGGCTAATAAACTTGCCTAGATCTGCTTAAGATGAACACTACTGAAGGTGGAGATGGTTCTGGTCAAGGTGAAAACCCTTTGAATACTAATACATCACCTTTTCAAAATGCTAATTCTAACCCTCCTCCTCCTACTGCCCCAAATCACGTCCATGTACATTATTCTAACTCTCCTGTTCCAAAATTTGATGGAAACAGTGAGACCTTTGGTACATGGAAGGCCAGAATGTTTTTGCATTTCGGTGGGATAGAGAGGTATATGTTGAAAATCCTTAAGGATGGACCATATATACCCATGTCTCTTGGGGTAAGTCCTCTTCTAGATCCAACTGGAAGAAGAGGTTCTAGAGAAAAGCTCGAAGACCATTGGTCTGATGAGGATCGTAGACTTGTAGATCTGGACACCAGACTCAAGAACATGATCCTTGGAGCTGTTCCTGAAGATCTAATTCCAACACTTGTGTTGTTCCCCCAGTGCAAAGTCAATGTGGGATGAATTAGTTATTCAGTTTGAAGGAGGTGATGACACTATTGTCACCAGAAAAGTTGCCTTGAACAAGAAGTATGAATCCTTCTTTGCCTTGCCCAATGAAAGTCTAACTGGTACATACACCAGATTTTCTAGCCTCATTAATCAGTTGAGAGGCCTGGGTGTAGAGAAGGATAAGGATATTCTTCTTGAGAAGTTTTGTGATATTCTTCCTTCCAAATGGGAAAACATGGTTCTTGTCTTAAGACAAGGTAAAACCTTGCACAGCCATACTCTTGCATCGCTCTATGGAGCCTTCAGATTCACTGAAGATAATAATGCTGCAAGACTGGTAGCTGAGCAGGATGCCATGAACCATGCCCAGAGTCCCAAGGTTGCTAGTGTAACTGAGCGACCTTGTGCTGCTTTAATGTCTGCAGAGAGTGTCCAGGTACACTCAATGAAGTAGATGTTAAACAGTTTCTTGAACTCTGGTCTGACCACTGAAATCAGTGATGGTTGTGAGGAAACTGACGATGATGATCTGGTAGCCATGATTGCTAAAACCTTTAACAGGTTTAAGCATAAATCTAAAAGATTTAATGGCCCAAACAATGCTTCCAGCTCCAGCTCTCGGGATAAAACCAATCTTACCTGCTATAAGTGTGGTAAGAAAGGTCACTTTATGAAGGAATGCAGATCTAGTCAGTTGAACAACCAAACTGGTCCCCCTGTCCCTAATTTCAATCGGCCTGATGATAGCTACAAAGCTAAATACAAGAAGTTTAAGGCCCAGATTGCCCTCCTGTCCATGGAAAAGAAAAAGGATCAGTGCTTAATGGCACAAACTGAGGGAAAATGGGAGTACTCTAATGACTCATTAGCTGATGAAGAAGAGGAAAGGGACATGTGTTTCATGGCCTTGGAAGATCAACAGCAGCACGTGGCAAAAGAAGATGTCATCACTGGAAGATGGGTGGACATCATTTTGAAAAAGGTATGTGATTATGACAACCAAGTTGACCCTGAACTGAAACTGGACCTAGCTGAATCATTAAGTGGTGATTTAGCTTTTGTGGAAACTGTTAGAGCAGATAGTGAAAGATATCTTGACACTATCTTAATTGAACTAAATAATGTTAAACCACAACTGAATGATTTACAAAGTGTCCAGTTGGCTCTCAAGGAGTCAGTTTTAAAAAGTGAGGCTTTGGAACTTGATAATCAAAAAATATTTTCTGATCTTGAAAATGAACAAAAGATTATCAAGTCATGGGTAAAAGCATCTGGAAAGAACTATGATGCATTTTCTAGAACTATTGATGCCCAGAAGAATGCATGGAAATCTGGAGATCTAGAGATGGCAGCTCTCATACCAGATCTTCATGCATTGCCTCTAGCTCTCAGGGTTGAAACTTCTTATGATCAACCTGAAACTGTTAAAACTGAACCCATTGAGACCACTCCCATTGAGGTTAAACCCGGAGCCAAACAGGCTAGTGCTCCAGTTAAAAAGGCCACTGGTAACAAGCCTTTACCTCAAAAGTCTAAGGTGCCCAAGACCCAAAAGACTAAAACTCCAGCTGAACCAAGGTCCAAGGTTCAGTTGCCTGATGAAAACAATATTTTGTTTAAACTGGAAAGTCAACTCCAACTTTTGTCTCGACAGGTTCAGAGTTGTACTGCCCGGATTAAAAATCTAGAAGGAGGTTCATCACCTCCAGTTTTTAAACAAAATATTAAACCCCCCCTTTCAAAACCTAAACAAAAGAATGTTCCATCTGGAACTAAAACTGGTAAAAATAAGGGGAGCAAGTATCAAGTACCAATCGTTTTTACTCCTGCACCTGGAACTTTGTGATGATGGCTTCAGAGTTTTGTTCGATATTGCTCAAGGCACCATATTTAACAAGGATTGGAAAGTGGTGATGATTGCACCAAGAAAAGGCAATGTGTACATCATGGATATGGAACCAGCTCCAAAAAAGCAGTGCTTCTATACCAAGGCTGATGAGGACACCAACTGGCTGTGGCATAAAAGATTATCCCATCTTAATTTCAAAAATATTAACAAGTTATCTCGCAAACAACTGGTTGATGGGATACCTCAAATTTCTTTCAATAAAGAAACGCCATGTCCAGGGTGTGAGATGGGCAAGCTGTCACACCCGCCCTATCCGGGGTATGACGTACATGGATTCACAACACAAGATATACTGAACGACACAGAACGTTGTCGTTTTTAAAATACATTTATATAAAAACATTGTTCACAATTTATATTACAATTTATGAAAGATATTATTCTTGAAAACATTTATTTAATATTAAACAATATTAAACAGTAGACAGAGACTTTAGCAATTGACTTGTCTTTACTAGAGTCTGAGGGTAGGCCATGGTCCAGTATGTTGTATGCAGCGGAAAAATGTCCCATGTATATAGTATCGTCTAGTTACCTGAGAATACATGCTAAAATACGTCAACATAAAGTTGGTGAGTTCCATAAGTTTTTCATATAGAAATTATAGTTTCTCAAAATACCGGAGTTCAGTGTGATCATTGTCTTACCGCAATGTCAAGTAGTTATGATACAATATAAAGCAAAGAGTATCATAGATTTTTAATAAAAATATAGAGTATGAACCACAAGATTTAAAGTAACTATTTGATCACACAATGGATCAAATAGAATATAAGAGTAGATACTGTATACATCAAGTTCTAAGCTCATGAATCGAAACTAGACAAGTGTGTGTTTATTTGCCTCCAGAGTAGGTACCTTGTTCAGGGTACCCTAAGCTTTCCAGACATAATGCATCCGTATCCAGTTGGTATGACCAACACGGATGGGGGTGCCTACCCCAATAGTACTATTCAATATACCCACGTTTATGTTTCCATAATTAATCGTTCATGATAGAGAGGTCTTTAATTGAACAGAGCAACTTAGAATCAACCATATATACATTTCTGAAAATACTTGTGTTCATCATAACAGTAAAGAGTTTGTATTTTACCCCGAAGGTAAAATAAATAAAGCAGAGTTACAAAATATATATAATATATAAATTTGTAAATATGCATATAAGTATATTACATATAATATAACTTTGAAAATATACATATAAGTATAACAAATAGTTTTATTGCATGTATCTCAGTCCCCAAATAAATGTATAAATAATTGAAAAGGGGAGTATGGAGACTCACCTTAGCTGATGGTAGAAGGTATATGTCACAAATAACCTTCCTGAATTCGTTAACCTAAAGCATAGAGAGTATAATTCATTTAATAATTACACTAATGTTTTATTTGTTTTATATTTATCATTCAATTGTGGTTATCATATTTTTGAATTACAGTTTCAGTCCCTGATGTCTTGGAAATTAACAGTTCTGCAATATACACAGTTTAGTGTTATAGTTAACTCATTTTATAGTTGTCTTTAAAAGAGTCATTAGTTTAATAAGAAACTGACGGACTAAGGACTAAAGCTGTAAAACAGTTAACGGTTTAGGACTGAAACTGTCAGAAACTTTAACGGTGTTAACGGCCAGTTTCATAATCTTGTGTTCTTGTTTCGAGTTTGTTATGAGAAACTTATAAGCGATTAAATAACCTGTTTAATGATGCTTCAGGGTGGTTGATGATAGTAGAAGGTGGTGGCTCATGGTGGTTCTTCGGTGACGAACTATAAACGAACAGAAAAACGTTTTAGAGTTTTTAAACATGCATAAACAAGTATGGCCAGACCTGAAATGACTTGTTAAGAATCTTGAACGTCTCACATGTTATTTCAACGTCAAACAGTGGTGGTGGTACGATGGTGAGTGGCTGCGAAGAGGAGAAAGAGAAAAGAAAGAAAAGAAGTGTTAAAGAGAGAAACCGAAAGGGTTTCCTTTTAATGACTTAACTAATGATTTAACTACCTTTCTTGGGTGTTAAGGAGTCGATGGTGGTGGCTTAAAGAAATATGAACAGTAGCATCAGGTCGAAGATGATGATGAATAGTGGCAGCGAGAGATAGAGGGAGAAAGAAAGGTGGTGATTGAGGTGGTGGTGATTTCTCGACAACAAAACCACCAGCGGCAGCAGCAGTAATATAAAGGTGGTGGCTGGTTTGTAGTGGTGGTGAAAACCGGGCAGTAGTTGTGCAGCAACAGCAGCAGTTCTTGGTGGTGATGTTAGCAGGAGAGTGACATGGTGGAAGTTTGGCGAACAGCAGTCGCAGCAGCTTGGCGGAAACTGTAGCAATTCGTTGGTTGTGGTGATGAAGTGCTTTAACAACAGTCCAAGGTAGCAGCAACAATAGTAGCAGCAGCAGTTCGTACGTGATGGTTAAAAGGTGGTGGTTGTAAGGTGATAGTGATTGGTTGATAGTAGTGATACCGAGAAGAAGGAAAAGAGAAGAAAATATTTAAGGGTGGTGGATGTCGTGGTCTTGCTTGGGGTGGTCGTGGTATTTCTCGTTACAAAAAGGGTGGCATGAGATGGTGGCTTGCAAGGTGGCGGCCGGACCTCTGCTTCCGGCGAGAGAGAGGGAGAGAGGTGGTAAGGTTTAATGGTGGTGGAGCTCGGTGATGGTTTGTATCGCAGCAGCAGTATATATGGATATATATATATAAGTTTGAAGGAGAAAGGTGGTGCTCAACAATGGATAAATAACATCCATATCTATATGTGTATATGTATATATATTTATGTGTATGTCTAGTTGGAGAAGGATGTAGATTGTGAGAGTGTGTACGTGTGTTTGTGTGTTGAGAGATAGAGGAAAGGAGAGACTAGAGTGTGAGTTATATATACATATATTATATTATATTGTTTCCTATTTCTACTTCATGATTGAAGGCTCACAATAATTAGCTATAGGTTCATAGGTTTGAGAATTTCAATGTAAGATTCGTTCACGGATCATTTGTCGTGTAATAATCATTAGTACTTTTTTATTATTATTATTATTATTATTATTATTATTATTTTGATCACCTTTACATGATAAATCCGTGATTCTTGGAGTTATTAATTTAGTGATTTGTTGTCCCCTGCTTTCCACCAAAAACACCGAAAGCACTAATAAAATGAAAATATAGTTTGTCTTGATTGAAATAAATAATGGAAGGTTAATGATGATGTTTTGTCATTTTGAAATTATTAGTATTTTCATTAGTTATTTTAATGTTATAGTATATCATAATCGAATATTTACACTTATCAAAACGTTTGTCATAAAAATGAAATTTTGTAAAATCAAATCATCTGCCTTTGAACATCTATTTTATAATGGTTTATGTTATTTGAAAATTTTATTGACATTTCTAATAATGTCTGATATTCCAATACGCTCGAACTCTCACATAATCTTTCTAAAGTAACAAATTGTTTAAGTTTTAAATTGACCCGGATTTTGCCGGTTGTTACACAAGCAGAAAAGGGCCAGTTTCAAAACTAGGCAAAACTTTAGCATCACTGAACCACTTCACATGCTACATATGGATCTCTTTGGTCCAGTGAATGTTTAAACTAGAGCTGGAAAGAAGTACACTCTAGTTGTGGTTGATGAATTCACCAGATACTGCTGGGTGGTATTCATCAGATCCAAAAGTGATGCACCTGCTGAAATCATCTCTCTCATCAAAAGAATTGAACTCAAGTATACTCGAAAAGTTTGTCAGTTGCGAAGTGATAATGGTACTGAATTTCAAAATAAGGTACTTGAAACATTTTGCAATGACACTGGCATCTCTCAAAACTTCTCATCAGCACACTCTCCAGAGCAGAATGGAGTTGTGGAAAGAAAGAATCGCACACTGATAGAAGCAGCCTTTGTATGCTATCTGAATCAGGTCTTCCCACCAGTTTTTGGGCTGAGACAGTTGCAACTGCTTGTCACACCCAAAACCGGTCAGTCTACATCAAGAGACATAAGAAGACTGCCTATGAAGTACTCAGGAATCGTAAACCAAATATTGGATACTTTCATGTATTTTGTTGTCCAGTTTATATCTTAAACGATTCCGCTTGGAGAGTGTGTACGTGTGTTTGTGTGTTGAGAGATAGAGGAAAGGAGAGACTAGAGTGTGAGTTATATATACATATATTATATTATATTGTTTCCTATTTCTACTTCATGATTGAAGGCTCACAATAATTAGCTATAGGTTCATAGGTTTGAGAATTTCAATGTAAGATTCGTTCACGGATCATTTGTCGTGTAATAATCATTAGTACTTTTATTATTATTATTATTATTATTATTATTATTATTATTATTATTATTATTATTATTATTATTATTATTATTATTATTATCGTATTATTATTATTATTATTATTATTATTATTATTATTATTATTATTATTATTATTATTATTATTATTATTATTATTATTATTATTATAATTATTATTATTATTATTATTATTATTATTATTATTATTATTATTATTATTATTATTATTATTATTATTATTATTATTATTATTATTATTATTATTATTATTATTATTATTATTATTATTATTATTATTATTATTATTATTATTATTATTATTATTATTATTATTATTATTATTATTATTATTATTATTATTATTATTATTATTATTATTATTATTATTATTATTATTATTATTATTATTATTATTATTATTATTATTATTATTATTATTATTATTATTATTATTATTATTATTATTATTATTATTATTATTATTATTATTATTATTATTATTATTATTATTATTATTATTATTATTATTATTATTATTATTATTATTATTATTATTATTATTATTATTATTATTATTATTATTATTATTATTATTATTATTATTATTATTATTATTATTATTATTATTATTATTATTATTATTATTATTATTATTATTATTATTATTATTATTATTATTATTATTATTATTATTATTATTATTATTATTATTATTATTATTATTATTATTATTATTATTATTATTATTATTATTATTATTATTATTATTATTATTATTATTATTATTATTATTATTATTATTATTATTATTATTATTATTATTATTATTATTATTATTATTATTATTATTATTATTATTATTATTATTATTATTATTATTATTATTATTATTATTATTATTATTATTATTATTATTATTATTATTATTATTATTATTATTATTATTATTATTATTATTATTATTATTATTATTATTATTATTATTATTATTATTATTATTATTATTATTATTATTATTATTATTATTATTATTATTATTATTATTATTATTATTATTATTATTATTATTATTATTATTATTATTATTATTATTATTATTATTATTATTATTATTATTATTATTATTATTATTATTATTATTATTATTATTATTATTATTATTATTATTATTATTATTATTATTATTATTATTATTATTATTATTATTATTATTATTATTATTATTATTATTATTATTATTATTATTATTATTATTATTATTATTATTATTATTATTATTATTATTATTATTATTATTATTATTATTATTATTATTATTATTATTATTATTATTATTATTATTATTATTATTATTATTATTATTATTATTATTATTATTATTATTATTATTATTATTATTATTATTATTATTATTATTATTATTATTATTATTATTATTATTATTATTATTATTATTATTATTATTATTATTATTATTATTATTATTATTATTATTATTATTATTATTATTATTATTATTATTATTATTATTATTATTATTATTATTATTATTATTATTATTATTATTATTATTATTATTATTATTATTATTATTATTATTATTATTATTATTATTATTATTATTATTATTATTATTATTATTATTATTATTATTATTATTATTATTATTATTATTATTATTATTATTATTATTATTATTATTATTATTATTATTATTATTATTATTATTATTATTATTATTATTATTATTATTATTATTATTATTATTATTATTATTATTATTATTATTATTATTATTATTATTATTATTATTATTATTATTATTATTATTATTATTATTATTATTATTATTATTATTATTATTATTATTATTATTATTATTATTATTATTATTATTATTATTATTATTATTATTATTATTATTATTATTATTATTATTATTATTATTATTATTATTATTATTATTATTATTATTATTATTATTATTATTAGTTATTATTATTATTATTATTTTATTATTATTATTATTATTATTATTATTATTATTATTATTATTATTATTATTATTATTATTATTATTTTTGGTATTATTATCTAAATTATTATTAATTATTATTATTATTATTATTATTATTATTATTATTATTATAATTATAGACTCCAAAAGGTTCATGAGACAATTCATGTCACATTCGATGAATCAACTGAAGCAATCAACAAGAGACCAAGCCTTGATATTACTCCAGTCGTTCCAATCAATTTTGGTGAAACTGACCAAGTTCATCAGTCAGTTGTTTCACCAAAAAGATGTTTCCAGTTACAACAAATTGGAACCAGTTAAGAAGAAGAACACCACCAGTGACACATCATTCTATCCCTCTATCAATTTCAACTTACCACAAGAATTGGTGATTGGATCTGATGTACGTGCCACTCCAATATCAGCACCAGTTCAAACTCCAACTTCTCCAGTTCTTCAAGAAATGCCTTTGAATGAAGAATTTCATGATGCAAATCGTGACCTCATTGACTCTGATGAGGATGTAGAAGTAGTTTGGACTGATCCTCCTCCAGATGCTACTGCAACTGAAGAAGATCACCAGGTGACTTGCACTGATAATGTTTTACACCAGCCTAGTCAATACACTAGATGGACTCGAGCACATCCAATTGAACAGATTGTGGGAGATCCAAATAGTAGGGTTCAGACTAGAAGAGCCACTAGTGAGCAATGCTTAAACGTCACCTTCTTATCACTAATTGAACCAAAGAAGATTGACGAGGCTATGGCAGACCCAAGCTGGGTGGAAGCTATGCAAGAAGAGCTCATCCAGTTTGAAAGGAACAATGTTTGGGAGCTTGTTCCTTGTCCACCAGGGTTAAAGAAAGAACCTATTGGTACAAGATGGGTCTACCGAAACAAGATGGATGAAGATGGCCATGTTGTAAGAAACAAGGCCAGATTAGTTGCCCAGGGTTATTGTCAAGCAGAAGGCGTTGACTTTGATGAAACTTTTGCTCCAGTTGCAAGACTTGAAGCCATCAGAATATTTCTGGCTTATGCAGCCCATCTGCAGTTCAAGGTCTTCCAGATGGATGTCAAAAGTGCGTTCCTAAATGGAACATTGGAAGAAGAAGTTTATGTTAAGCAGACTCCAAGCTTCATCAACGAGAAGCATCCTCACTGGGTATATAGACTGAACAAAGCTTTGTATGGTCTAAGACAAGCCCCAAGAGCCTGGTATGATTCTTTAACTAAACATCTTCTTAAAAATGGCTTTCAAAGAGGTGCAATAGATAATACCTTATTTATCTTGAAAGAAAGAGGTAATATCTTATTGGTACAAATTTATGTTGATGACATTATATTTGGTTCAACTGATGATGCAATGTGTAAAAAGTTTTCTAAAATCATGTCATCTGAGTATGAGATGAGTTTAATGGGAGAATTAACATTTTTCTTAGGTCTTCAGATTAAGCAAACTGAAAATGGAATTTTCATAAACCAAGGAAATATGTCAGAGATTTGTTAAGAAAATACAAATATGATTCAATCCCATCGAAAAACACACCTATTGCAGCACCATTAAATTTGGACTCTGACCCAACTGGAAAACCAGTGAACATAACTGACTATCGTGGTATGGTTGGTTCACTGATGTATTTGACTGCCAGTCGACCAGATATAATGTTTGCAACATGTTTATGTGCAGGTTTCAGGCTAACCCTAAAGAATCACATTTGCACACTGTAAAGCGTATCTTTAGATACCTGAAAGGGTGTCCTAATCTTGGTCTTTGGTACCCCAAAGGCTTAGGATTAGATCTAATGGGTTATTCAGATTCAGATCATGCAGGTTGTAAGATAGATAGAAAATCAACAACTGGTGGTTGTCATTTCCTTGGAGGAAAACTGGTAAGTTGGACCAGCAAGAAGCAGACTTCAGTCTCTATGTCCACTGCTGAGGCAGAGTACATTTCTGCGGCCAGTTGCTGTGCCCAGATTCTCTGGATCAAGAACCAGTTACTAGATTATGGTCAAAAGTATACAAGGACCCCAATCTTTTGTGACAACACCAGTGCAATTGCTATATCTCAAAACCCAGTGATGCACTCCAAAACAAAGCATATTGACATCAGGTATCATTTTATTCGTGATCATGTTATGAAAGGAGACATTGAAATTCATTTCATCCCCACTGACAAACAGCTCGCAGATGTTTTTACAAAACCTCTTGATGAGAAAACCTTTAAACATCTCATCAGCGAACTGGGAATGTTAAATCCTTAAAACTGGAGATTTCTTTGTTATTGAACGCGTCAGTGACACTGATGAAGTTCTCCAGTTGAGGAGGTCCAGATAATCTTTGCTCGTCAGGCTATCGAACGCCTTTGTGATACTATCCTGGCACTAATTGATTTTTGGATCATCATTTTAGGGGGAAAGACTCAAAAATAATTTTCTTACTAAAATTCGTTTTTTTTTTTAAATGGCAACTGGAGAACTCTCCAGTTGGAAACTGGCGCTGGACTAATCCTCCAGTGACCAGATTCAGTCTTGTCTTTTTTTTTTAAATGTTAGAAATACTTGGTCAATATTTGTGACACGTGATGGTACTCGAGTGTTTTAAAACCACTTGGTATCGTCATCTGACGTGTTTAAAGTCATTTTGGTAAATGAACACTGTTTGTATTGAGAAAATTAATGTAAGTGGGCGCGTGGGTAAGATAAGCCGTCGTAGCATTTAATGCTGACATGGTAGCATTTAATGGTGACATGGTAAATTATGATTTTATTTCAAAATTCAAACTTATTTTGTTAAAATATCTACAAAATTGATTTTGTTCCATAAAATATAATTTTTGGTATTACATTGGGATCTTGAATTCCTTATAAATACCCTTATTTACTCCGAACACATTTACTTTCCTTCACATTCTTTCATTTACTTCCCAATCATCTAAATTGCTTCATTTCTCTCTCTGCTTCATAAATCAAGAACCCTAATTCCCAAATTTCATTTTCATTTTCCAATGGCACCTAGATCATCCCGTTCAAGAGATGTAAATCTCTTGACTGTTCCATATGCTCCTTCACCAGATGTCAAACCGGCATCTGGTGCTCCTAGTAACGCTTCGGTCATCAAACTCAATCCAAATAATCCGATGGCAAGCTTACGAGGATCTCAAGGGTCCAATACCCTTATTGGTAGAATCCAAATTTTTTTGAAGGATTCTCCAATAGGACCCTCATTCTCTCTAAACCCATGCAAGATGTTTCACGACTACTTGTGTGAGTTTTGGTACACTGCCACTCTTTCTTCAGATTGTTCCTCCATCACTTTCACATTAAAAGGTGGAACAATCCAGTGTACCTTGTCCGCTGATGTGTTGAGGGATGCCTTACACCTCAACTACTGGAGAGAGGGTGAATCTCCAGTTGTCTTACCCCCAAACGTTAATTTTCGCCAAGTCCTCCTTGAAATGGGACATAAGGAGTGCTTGGAGAATGGGGTTTTGAAGACGAAAGGTGCGATGACCATGAAGGGTCTTACACCTTCATGGAGGTATTTTTTCATCCACCTGGTGGAGAGTATGGGTGGGAGTTCTGGTGGTCTTGACCAGATTAACTCCTCACAAGCAGAGATGGCATACTGCTTGTGGAATGGATTGAGAGTGGACTTTGCAGATATCCTGTTTAGAAGCCTGGTACAAAAACTGAAGGGCACCAGGGGAGTTTGTATCCCCTTCTCAAGGTTTCTCTCTCTTTGCTTTCAACAAATTCTGGGCAATGATGCATACTTAAGCACAGATTCACCTCACACTGTGCCAGATTTGTTGAGGAATTTAGACTCTTTGGTATCTGAAGCTTGAGAGGTCGAGATTCCAGATCGAATGCAACTGGCATTCGCTAAAACTGATGCACCAATTGAAGGTGAGTATGAAAGACAACTGGGCGGGCCTCAAAATAATGAGGGACCCTCCAGTTCGTCTAATGTTGTGGTTGAGGATAGAGCAACCATAACTGAAGCAACCCCAATAACCTCTATTCCTGGTGAAGATACCTCGGTATCTGATCCTCCAACAGATGTACCCAACCAGGAAACTGGGGAAGGTCATCTGGAGACTGACCTTTCTGGTCAGCCCTCAGTTACATTCATGGATCTGGACATGAATGTTAATGACGAGGAAATCCTTATAGAATCTTCGGATTCTGAAGGTACTGCTTCAGACTTGGAGATTTTTTATTCTGCTGTACAAGATCAAAACCCTTCATCTCCAGTCTCGCTTCCAGATGCATCAATTTCACATTCACCATCCCAACAAAATGTGCCTACAGATATACCATTCCCAACTTATACCTATGTGTCTGGAAACAGACATATGGCTCCTTCACCATCTGGGCAATTCTCACTACTTCGAGAAATGCCACCCCCACCGCCGTCGTTGTTCACACCTGAGCATTCTCAGCATGAACAACACATTGTTATTCCAGTCCTTTCTTCTACCACCACTCCTACTATTTCTTCAACTGCTGGTATGAAAACTGGGGAGATTTTTCTAAGTTTGCCTCCTCCAGTTGCTCCAGTAGTAACTGCTGCTGGTCCAGTGACACCTTCTCCTTCGTCACTGGACAGTCAAGTTGTCTCTATTCAAGCCGATATCCAAAACCTTCTAACCAGGGTAGAGGATATTCAAAAGACAATTGACAAAAACACCAAGTCTTTCTCCAGATACCACAAGGATCACTTGACCAACATTAAAGTGGTTGATCTGGGGATTAACAAGTTTTCATCAAATGAAGACTTGGTGTTCAACAAGCTAAATGAGTTGGTCACTGGCTGCAACAATCTGGAAACATCTTTGAAGGAAGCCTTTGACCTTACTCAGTCCAAGGTCACAACCTCAATCTCCAATTTGCTTGGCAACACTGTAAGAACATCTGAAGTAGATTTAAGGGAGATTGAAAGGCAGGTAAAGGAATTGGTTGAAAAACCTGACCTAAATGTGACTGAACTTGGAGAGCAGTTAATGACTTCAGTTGGTCAGAAGATAGAGGATACGCTGGGTGCTAGAGAACAACAATTGATTGAAAGGGTGATGTCTGAGATCACCAAGCTGGCCACTCCTCAGGTTGATCTGGGGATTAACAAGTTTTCATCAAATGAAGACTTGGTGTTCAACAAGCTAAATGAGTTGGTCACTGGCTGCAACAATCTGGAAACATCTTTGAAGGAAGCCTTTGACCTTACTCAGTCCAAGGTCACAACCTCAATCTCCAATTTGCTTGGCAACACTGTAAGAACATCTGAAGTAGATTTAAGGAGATTGAAAGGCAGGTAAAGGAATTGGTTGAAAAACCTGACCTAAATGTGACTGAACTTGGAGAGCAGTTAATGACTTCAGTTGGTCAGAAGATAGAGGATACGCTGGGTGCTAGAGAACAACAATTGATTGAAAGGGTGATGTCTGAGATCACCAAGCTGGCCACTCCTCAGGTTGATCTGGCCCCACTCACTAGTGAGATCAACCAGTTGAGAGGCAGCATTGACAATTTGAACACCCAGGTATCTCTTCATGCTCAATCTTTGGATAAACTGACAACTGAAGTAGAGAACTTGAAGAAGAAGGATGAAGAAGTAAAGGACAAGGTGGTTTCTGGTTTGGATGAAGATTCCAAGCTTTTAAATGAATTGAAAACTGGTCAGCAACAAGTTGAAGCTAATGTTCTGACCCAGTCTAAAGAAACCAACCACCTTTGGAGATCTTTCAGGATGATGTGCACAATCTTTAAAGAATGCAAGAACATGCAGTCGTGGCAGCCTCTTGACCGGTTGCCAGCTCACCATTCTGAATGGGAAGTGATTAGGGCAGGTCTAGATGCTGCCAAGGGGGAAAGAAGTGCAGTTCTTGCACCAGTTGCACCTGGAAGAACTCCATCTGGAAGTCAAGCTGGTAGGGAAATGGTTGTAGCTGCCAGTACTGAAGCTGGTGAGCAAAGAGTGGTTGAAACTGGTGATGTAGGTGATAAGGAAAAGGTTTAGCAGTTGATGTATCTGCCCAGCCGGCCACTGATATACCTATGTTAGAAACTGGCAATGCTGATGTACTTCCTCCAGTTTCTGATAGTGTAAGCAAACAACTGGCTAGACTTGGTATTCAAATAAAAGAAAGAAAGAAAATGAAACAAGCCAACCAAGTTGAAGCTAATGTTCTGACCCAGTCTAAAGAAACCAACCACCTTTGGAGATCTTTCAGGATGATGTGCACAATCTTTAAAGAATGCAAGAACATGCAGTCGTGGCAGCCTCTTGACCGGTTTCCAGCTCACCATTCTGAATGGGAAGTGATTAGGGCAGGTCTAGATGCTGCCAAGGGGGAAAGAAGTGCAGTTCTTGCACCAGTTGCACCTGGAAGAACTCCATCTGGAAGTCAAGCTGGTAGGGAAATGGTTGTAGCTGCCAGTACTGAAGCTGGTGAGCAAAGAGTGGTTGAAACTGGTGATGTAGGTGATAAGGAAAAGGTTTAGCAGTTGATGTATCTGCCCAGCCGGCCACTGATATACCTATGTTAGAAACTGGCAATGCTGATGTACTTCCTCCAGTTTCTGATAGTGTAAGCAAACAACTGGCTAGACTTGGTATTCAAATAAAAGAAAGAAAGAAAATGAAACAAACCAACCAAGTTGAAGCCAGAGCACATCTTGCACAGATCAAACTGCTTGATATGAGTGATGCCAATCTTTTGGGAATCACTAAGGAGGAGTATGCCAGAGTTAAGAATGATCCCAGGATAGTTGACCAGTTGAAAGAAATGCTTGATGTTGAACTGGACAGACACTATCCTGATGATGAAGCTGAATTTCATGCCAGAAGTTTGAACATATCAGTGGAGAAGGCTAAAGAGAATAGGGCCAGTGGGATTCTAAAAAGAATTGAACATGTTAAGAAGGTTGTGAAAAGGGTATTGAATCCACCAAGGAGAATCCCTCAACCAAGAAGACCACTGACCAGAGATGCTGACCTTAGCACATTCGTAGAACCAACTGGCGAGGTATCAAATGAAGACATCAAGTCTGCTGTACTGGCTGCTGGAGCTGGGAGTACTAAAATTTCAAATGAATCTGAAGCAAGAAGCTATTACTCCCAGATCATGACAACCAGAAGACATAGTGGGACTATCAATGGTGTTAATGTAACAATCAAGCCAGGCACCAAGCACTTTCAAGTTGAAGTTAGTTATACCAGAGGGCCACTGGTTAAAACTGACAATCCTGGTGCAATGCAGTATGGGTTCAGTGAATGGGTTGAAATGGTGAATGTGTGGATGCAAAGGCACAAAAGAATAGGTTTGAGAAAGCATGGGTGAACTTCTTAAGGGGAAAGATTCAACACAAAGAAAATCTGGAGCTAAAGTTGAATATTGATCCTGAAGACTCTCAGCCTATCTCTTCAGTGACCAAGAGAAGAAGAACTGGCGAAGGGCCATCTCATTAAGTTCTCTTTTCATTGTATCTACTTGTATTTTATTTACATTCTGTAACTTGTATAAATTTCATTTCCTTGTATAAATGAAGTTACCAGTTTGTAACCACAAGGTAGATAATAGATTAGATCTAACAAACCTAAAAGAAAAACCCAAGGCATTTATTGATCTATAAAAATGCCTTGGAAACTTAGATAGATTTAATCGAACAAGTCTCTCCAGTTCATACTTGTACAGACACAAGAACTGAAAAAGACTTGGCAATATTTCTAGACAAATAGGGGGAATTTGTTAGGACCAGTTTACTGGTAATCTGGCCAGTCTCCAGTTGCACCTGGAGACCCAGAAGATTTGTCCAGAAATATATTGAAGTCCAGTTGCACCGTACAGTCAACGCAACTGAAGACTTCCTCCAGTTGAGAACTGACCAGTTGAAGAAACCTTCCAGTTGAAGTCGAAGACAACAAGTGGAAGATAGAGAATGACAATGGCAGCGAAGCCCAGTTGACATTCTAGTCAGTTACTGTTATAAATGGAAATGAGCTTAATTGAAGGTTTAATGGAGGATTTAGGTTAGTGTGTGTTTGTGTGTGAAATGGAGGTTGAAGATGATAGGGAGGAGAGAGAAAGTAATTAGATTAAGTGTGTGATTATTATGAAAGGGTTAGTTACATAATATGGTTACAAGGGGTATTTATATCCTAAACATTACAAGTTTCATCTAGACCCCTTGCACTTTAACAACATTACAAATGTAACTCTATTTACAATTAAACACCACTAATTTATATTTCTAACAATCTCCCCCTTGGTGTTGAATTGTAAATGTTGCATCGTCTTTGGTCTTTAAATAACATGATGAGCCCATTTGTTGAAAATCTTCAATGTTGATTGGACTTTGAAGCTTTATCATTGTCTTCAACGTCTTGTATCAACCTTGACTTTGAATCTTCTCAACAAACAAATATTCTTGACGATGACTTTTTACAACTTGATCTTCTCTTGCAACTTAGAATACTTTGGAAGCATCTTTGAAATCTTTGTAGCTTTTGAGCTTTCAAAACTTGAACTTTTGAATGTTGATTTCAACTTGATGTTGCTTGGAGAAGTAACTTGAACTTTGAGTAGTATACGGAAGCTTGGTTTTGACGTTGAATCCTTTGAATTCTTTTGGATGCGGAAGCTTGATTTAACTCTGAATTCTTTTGGCTTTGCGGAAGCTTGTTTTGACTTTGAAATCTCTTGGCATTTCGGAAGCTTGGTTTTTGGAATGCGGAAATTTGAATTTGTCTTTAAAACTTCAATTCTTGGTCTAACTTGTCTCTGAATCAATAAACATCTTGGAGCATTTGATTCTTTGATCAATTAACATTTGTTCCCCCTCAATCAAACAACTATCTCGGAGCAAATTATTCAATAACAAATCTTTAATCTCTTGCTCCCCCTCGAACAAACAATCATTTTGGAGCATATTTAACGAATCATGAGTTTACTCTTGCTCCCCCTCAAATGAACAATCTTTGGATCTTAACAATCCAAGTATCTATCAAAAGAACAATCTTCATTCAATCTCAAACTTTTCTAATCATCAACCAAATGGTCAATTATTCAATAAATCTTTCAAATATCGACCATGTACATCATCTTGAATATACTCGATCTTGAATCAATCCTTTAACTTTCTCGAAACAATCTCTCAACTTGGCACGATAATTATTCACTCTCTTCACCTAAACTAACGATCCTTTGAACAACCAAACACTATGAATTATCCTCAATCAATATCTACCAATCAAATTCTACCTATATCCTTGAACTCTATCTATCAATCATATAATCATTTCTCCCCCTTGATGAAAATGTGAAACGGTTTCATCATACAATAATGATTGATAGCATAAACGGTAGATGACAACAAACAACAAGCAAGCAAAGTAACCCAACCCAATTCCCAATTCCCAATGAACCTATTGGTGAACTAGAATGTGAGGTTGCGTTGTTGGAAAAAGATTTTTATAAGGTGTTTGTGTTCTTTGTGTTTGTGCGAAGAGAAATGAAATCCGGATAAAAATGATCCGTTCTCACAACCAGAAATCGAAAGGATTAATGGTGTGGCCTAAAAATACGATTACTATTTTTAGGACTTCCCATTATCATCGAGAAATGCACAAAGCTTATCTCTAAATGGTTCGGTCTATGGCTTTTCAACCGATAGATTGCTTTAAAGAATGTAAATCATGGTCAGTGTCACAAAGGCGTTCGATAACCATGTCTTACTATCCTCAAAGACTTTTGGGAAAATAAATCCGAGGTCACATAGACTTCTCGTTAACTCAACAAATTCAGAAAATGAAAATGTGAGACCTACGTTCAACGTTGGAAATGATGTTAGCATTGGTAGGATTTCCATTCGATCATCGTGGAATATCAAAAATATGATATCACTACGAATGTTCCAGCAATATCACAAAGATATGCAATGTCACAAAGACATATAAAGACTCATTGTGTCCTAGTCAAATGAAAGATATATCAAGTACGCTCTAGACTCGATAGTGATCAAATGAAGTCGAGGACCGGAGCAGAGTGTCTCCCTTTTTCAATATCAACGTCTTCCAAATGAAGAGTCGATAGAAATGTGAAAATCTTCGTGAGAATAAAACAAGTATTTGTTAAGAAACACTTGAGTGGTTAGGTAAAGATGTGCATTGCTTCACTGGGTCCATGAAGTCTTCTTCAATATCGAGAAATCAACAAATGAAATCCGATAGAAATGTGAAAATCTTCGTGAGAATAAAACAAGTATTTGTTAAGAAACACTTGAGTGGTTAGGTAAAGATGTGCATTGCTTCACTGGGTCCATGAAGTCTTCTTCAATATCGAGAAATCAACAAATGAAATCCGATAGAAACGTGTTGACCCGGCGTTTTGAGAATTTTGGGGAGGGCTTTCATTTCTTTTTGCCCTTTCTCACATCATCTTTTTCACCGTAACCTCTCACTCTTCGACTACTCCCTCATGTCCTATTTGCACAAAATCATCACACTCAAAAACCCTTACAATCTAAGATTGAGAATATAACTCCGGGGTTAGATCTCATCGGCGAAGACAAGATCATGGAGTATGAATGAGTGGCCTAAACTCTCATGTGCAAATCTAACACCGAACTTCTTTGAATATGATCGAAAATGGTTTGAAAATCTTCCAAAGTGTTTTGGTTTTATAAACAAACTCCCCCTAAATATATGCAAGATATAAACAAAGTTTTTGCATATAAAGGGTGAGTAAAAGGTTTAAAAGTTGCTCACAAACATTAAAAATGAGACAACAAAGGCAGTACACAAAGGCGTTCGATGCCTTGCATCTCATCCAAAACATTGTGAGAAACTCAAAGACAAAGTAAATAAACAAAAAGATGAAAAGAGAAAATCTTTTTGGATTTTTTTTTTTAAAAATAAGAAAAAGAAAATCTTTTTGGATTTTTTTTTAAAATAAGAAAAAGAAAATCTTTTTGGATTTTTCTAAAAATGAAGAAATTACAAAAACGGTTTTAGCACGGGTTATACACTGATGTGTGCATAAGCCACTATTCATCAAATCACTTGGAAATCACTTTTGGAACCCATTTGAGATTGGGTCCAATGGTTTTTGAATTCTTGAAAGTCCAAATATAAGTCTCATCGATTTGATGAATAGAAGTTGCATTCCACGGAGAACTAAAACCCGGTGGTTTAGTTGAAAAGAGTTTTCGTGGAAGCAACGGGGAAAAATCATTTGAATTCTTTGAAAAACTTCCAATCTTGGAAGATGGATTTGAATAATGATTTTTCGAAGCAAAATCATTCACTTTTTGCACAACTGCTTTCACAGGTTTTGGTGCAAGATCAAAAAGTTCCGAAAATGAATATTTGAATGATTTTGACTCAACTGACTTATCTTTAGAAATCGGTTTCCATTTAGATTTAGTCAACTGAGATTTTGCTTGTGAAATATGTCCAGAATTATCCTCAAATGATAGAAAAGGGACTAAAGTAGTTGTTCCATCAACATTTGGTTTCTTAGTGTACTTCTTACCCTTTTGTAATGAGTAATTAGTAAACTGAGAGACCTTTCTTTCAAAAGGTTTTGAAGATTTACCCGTGTAAACCCTCTTTGGAACATTAACTTTTGGTTTGGATGAATTAGATTTTGGAAAACAGTTTGACACCTCGGTTTTTGGAATCGTAGAATTACTCGATTGTTTCATGGGTTTTTCAAGCTTTGTGTCCAACGATTTTGATTTAAAAGATGCAATTCGGTTCTCCATCTTTTCAAGTTGTTTTGTAACCGAAGCATTTAAATCAGAGAAAGAAATTGTTGACACATCAGATTTTAATTTCGAAACAAGAGTATCTTTCTCAAAAAGTTTAGATTCCAAAGATGAAATGTAATCTTGTTGATCTTTGATTATTTTCGAAAATCTTTGTTCTTTGCTCACAAAAATTGTGGACTTATTTCGCAACTCAAGGTTAAGCTCAGAAATGTTTTGTTGCAAAACAATTTCTTTTGATTGATAGTCCAAAACAATTTTATTGAGCTCTTTGGAAGAATTGTCCAACTCATTTGTGAATTTGAAAATCTTTGATTGCAAATGATCATTTTCTTTTTGAAGACTTTCCATGTTGGACAAAATGAGATCATTTGCAGATTGAGCTCTTTGGAAGAATTGTCCAACTCATTTGTGAATTTGAAAATCTTTGATTGCAAATGATCATTTTCTTTTTGAAGACTTTCCATGTTGGACAAAATGAGATCATTTGCAGATTTGAGCTCTTTGGAAGAATTGTCCAACTCATTTGTGAATTTGAAAATCTTTGATTGCAAATGATCATTTTCTTTTTGAAGACTTTCCATGTTGGACAAAATGAGATCATTTGCAGATTTGAGCTCTTTGGAAGAATTGTCCAACTCATTTGTGAATTTGAAAATCTTTGATTGCAAATGATCATTTTCTTTTTGAAGACTTTCCATGTTGGACAAAATGAGATCATTTGCAGATTTGAGCTCTTTGGAAGAATTGTCCAACTCATTTGTGAATTTGAAAATCTTTGATTGCAAATGATCATTTTCTTTTTGAAGACTTTCCATGTTGGACAAAATGAGATCATTTGCAGATTTGAGCTCTTTGTTCTCATATTTGAGTTGGTCAATTTCAAGTTGAAAACTTTTGTGTTGTGTCATTATTGGTTCAATTCTCACCCAAAGTGACTCTTTACTCATCAAAGCATCTAACACTATCTCAACAAACTTATCCGGTGCTGTAGTTGACATTTTGAATCAAAACTTGACGACAACCAAATAAAAGAACAATTCAAGACAAGGACAAAAAGAATTTAGCCCAATTAAAATTTTAGTCCAACAAACAAAACTAGCCCAATTAAAATGACCAAAAACTTTACTCCAAAATGAAATATAAGCCCAAGGCAAATATGTAGACCCAAGACAAGTTCAAAATTCAGCCCAAGATTAAATTCTAATTAAAACCCCAAAAATATTCAATGACTTTTACTGGTAATGACAAACATAATAAAATCAATCACTTGAGCTCATTAAGCAAAATTCGAAATTTCGAACAACTAAAAAAATAATCACGCATGATAAGGATTCCCAAAAAAAAAACAAAAAAAAATGAGGCAAACACAAAGCTAATCAACAATATTTGCCAGCTCAAACCAAAACACGTTAACAAGTGACAACACTCTATTTGAACCAACAGACCAAAAAGTAATTTTAAAGTTACACACTGACACACGCGAACAGAAAAAAAAAATTTTAAAAAAATTGATCAATTCACACTTTGACAACCAAATGAAATCACGTGAGTACTGAAAAGTTAATGACAACACCTAACTTTTACAATTCTGAATGTAGACACATCTTTTGTCCACATACATTACACATTTGACAGCTCACTATCACTTTTGAATGTAGACTTTTGATCACTGACACAAGCAACAATATTTCTACACTTAACAAGAAACACTCGTGACAACTCAAAGGAATTAAAGAACCTTTTACTTTTGACAACTGTACCCTTCTTTTGACTCCTTATTCAATACACGTTTCAATATCACTTTCACTTTCTCACAATCTCGATATCTATCTCTATTTTTCACACTTCTTAAATAAATTTCTTTACTGACCTCTCATAACAACTCTCTTTTTCTTTAGATTTTTCAACAAAACAAAAAAAAATACACACTTCTAATGTATCTTTAATTCACACCTGGATTTACTTATAAGCACACCGGATGAACACAAATAACAAACAAGTCACAATACTCAAGCCACCAGAACCACACAGCCACAATATCACGACTTGAAGAACGAAATGTTCTATATGCCTTGGATGCCGAGCATTTATCTCGGCAAATGAGGTTTTCAGAAATAAATTTCTTCAAATGACACACCAAAGATGGAAAAGAATTGACAAGTAAGTGTGTAAACTTAAAAAAATTTCTGAAAAATTTTGTTGATTTGCCGAGATATTTGCTCGGCAAATGGGATTTGCAGAGGAAAAATCTCTGCAAATGCGGGGTTCGGGTTGATTTGGGTGGTTTGGCCGAGTAATAATCTCGGCAAATGCGAGATTTGGAAAGGTGACCGGTGATTTGTTGATGAAATCAAGTCGGCAAAGACGGGTTTGGGGTGAAAAGAGTGATTTGCCGAGCTAATTGGTCGGCAAATGCGGGTATTTGAAAGATATGGCCGAGATTGAAGTCGGCAAACACGAGTATTGGTGGTTTGGTCGTGAATTTAACTCGGCAAATGCGGGTATAAGCTCTGCAAACACGAGTTCAAAGAACCTGGTCGTAACTTTATCTCTGCAGACACTAGGTAACAACTTCTAGTCGAAATTATCTCGGCAAATGCGGGTATTTGAAAGATATGGCCGAGATTGAAGTCGGCAAACACGAGTATTGGTGGTTTGGTCGTGAATTTAACTCGGCAAATGCGGGTATAAGCTCTGCAAACACGAGTTCAAAGAACCTGGTCGTAACTTTATCTCTGCAGACACTAGGTAACAACTTCTAGTCGAAATTATCTCGGCAAATGGGCTATTTTAAGCTCTGCAAACACGAGTTCAAAGAACCTGGTCGTAACTTTATCTCTGCAGACACTAGGTAACAACTTCTAGTCGAAATTATCTCGGCAAATGGGCTATTTTAAGCTCTGCAAACACGAGTTCAAAGAACCTGGTCGTAACTTTATCTCTGCAGACACTAGGTAACAACTTCTAGTCGAAATTATCTCGGCAAATGGGCTATTTAAGCTCTGCAAACACGAGTTCAAAGAACCTGGTCGTAACTTTATCTCTGCAGACACTAGGTAACAACTTCTAGTCGAAATTATCTCGGCAAATGGGCTATTTGGGTATAAGCTCTGCAAACACGAGTTCAAAGAACCTGGTCGTAACTTTATCTCTGCAGACACTAGGTAACAACTTCTAGTCGAAATTATCTCGGCAAATGGGCTATTTGGGTATAAGCTCTGCAAACACGAGTTCAAAGAACCTGGTCGTAACTTTATCTCTGCAGACACTAGGTAACAACTTCTAGTCGAAATTATCTCGGCAAATGGGCTATTTGGGTATAAGCTCTGCAAACACGAGTTCAAAGAACCTGGTCGTAACTTTATCTCTGCAGACACTAGGTAACAACTTCTAGTCGAAATTATCTCGGCAAATGGCTATTTCGAGGTGACCGGTGATTTGTTGATGAAATCAAGTCGGCAAAGACGGGTTTGGGGTGAAAAGAGTGATTTGCCGAGCTAATTGGTCGGCAAATGCGGGTATTTGAAAGATATGGCCGAGATTGAAGTCGGCAAACACGAGTATTGGTGGTTTGGTCGTGAATTTAACTCGGCAAATGCGGGTATAAGCTCTGCAAACACGAGTTCAAAGAACCTGGTCGTAACTTTATCTCTGCAGACACTAGGTAACAACTTCTAGTCGAAATTATCTCGGCAAATGGGCTATTTTAAGCTCTGCAAACACGAGTTCAAAGAACCTGGTCGTAACTTTATCTCTGCAGACACTAGGTAACAACTTCTAGTCGAAATTATCTCGGCAAATGGGCTATTTTAAGCTCTGCAAACACGAGTTCAAAGAACCTGGTCGTAACTTTATCTCTGCAGACACTAGGTAACAACTTCTAGTCGAAATTATCTCGGCAAATGCCTAACCAACAAAAATCAATTTACACGCTCGCCGGAAAAATCGATATCTCGCCGGAAAAGTCAACCGTCAACAAAAATCAACCAATCGAAAAATTGAAAACACTATTATGTTCAGTGTTGGATCGCGATTAAAACCTTATAAAAATCAACACGGATCGATGAACAACAAGATTGAAATCTAAGAGAGAAGATTGAAGTTGAAGTTGTTGTTTTTCTGCTTTTTCCCTTTTTTTTTTTTTTTTAATTAATGTAAAAATTGTAAAATTGGATAAGTAACTGTATCGTACTGGTCATCCACTGTAGACATCGATATATGAAATTGACTATTTCAAAAACTTGATAAATGCCGAATTTGACTTGAAATCACAAAAACAAGGAATTTCGATCAGAAATTTGAGATTAACACACGATTAAACTTTCTGAACACAAATCCTCTCGCAATCTGTTGTCAGAAACACTGTGAATTTCGAATTAAACAGTAACAGAAAAATTCAGATTCAAATTTAAGCTCAAATTCCAGAAATTCGAACAAAATCGGTTATAAACGTGATTACGGAACGCTCGGATTCACCGATTATGCTCTGATACCAATTGTTATAAATGGAAATGAGCTTAATTGAAGGTTTAATGGAGGATTTAGGTTAGTGTGTGTTAAGTGTGTTTGTGTGTGAAAGGGAGGTTGAAGATGATAGGGAGGAGAGAGAAAGTAATTAGATTAAGTGTGTGATTATTATGAAAGGGTTAGTTACATAATATGGTTACAAGGGGTATTTATATCCTAAACATTACAAGTTTCATCTAAACCCCTTGCACTTTAACAACATTACAAATGTAACTCTATTTACAATTAAACACCACTAATTTATATTTCTAACAGTTACAAACTGGAGACCGTCAGTGCAAAGCTCTTACAAAGCTTTACACTGATTACGAGGAATTGACTTTTATGCTTTATTTAAGTAATAAAAGGTACATAAAGCTGGTTGAGTAAAGTTGCTTTATACTGCAACTTTACACTGCTTTTTAAGGAATTAAATGTTATTCCTTAAATGATCTCAACCACATTTGTACGGACAAAGTTAACATCCCAATGTTAACTTTTGCCTATAAATACAAGTCATTCCACAACAAGAATATTAACTTCTTCGAACACACTTCGAAGGAATTCACACTTTGCATACCTGCAATATTCTTGGTGAACTTGTGCAATATTCCTCAATTCTTTGAATTAAACCTCGAAATCACCACCAAAATTCTCAGAATACAACCGCGAACAAATCCTAACCAACAAAAATCAATTTACACGCTCGCCTCGCCGGAAAAATCGATATCTCGCCGGAAAAGTCAACCGTCAACAAAAATCAACCAATCGAAAAATTGAAAACACTATTATGTTCAGTGTTGGATCGCGATTAAAACCTTATAAAAATCAACACGGATCGATGAACAACAAGATTGAAATCTAAGAGAGAAGATTGAAGTTGAAGTTGTTGTTTTTCTGCTTTTTCCCCTTTTTTTCTTTTTTTTTTTTTTTTTTTTTAATTAATGTAAAAATTGTAAAATTGGATAAGTAACTGTATCGTACTGGTCATCCACTGTAGACATCGATATATGAAATTGACTATTTCAAAAACTTGATAAATGCCGAATTTGACTTGAAATCACAAAAACAAGGAATTTCGATCAGAAATTTGAGATTAACACACGATTAAACTTTCTGAACACAAATCCTCTCGCAATCTGTTGTCAGAAACACTGTGAATTTCGAATTAAACAGTAACAGAAAAATTCAGATTCAAATTTAAGCTCAAATTCCAGAAATTCGAACAAAATCGGTTATAAACGTGATTACGGAACGCTCGGATTCACCGATTATGCTCTGATACCAATTGTTATAAATGGAAATGAGCTTAATTGAAGGTTTAATGGAGGATTTAGGTTAGTGTGTGTTAAGTGTGTTTGTGTGTGAAAGGGAGGTTGAAGATGATAGGGAGGAGAGAGAAAGTAATTAGATTAAGTGTGTGATTATTATGAAAGGGTTAGTTACATAATATGGTTACAAGGGGTATTTATATCCTAAACATTACAAGTTTCATCTAAACCCCTTGCACTTTAACAACATTACAAATGTAACTCTATTTACAATTAAACACCACTAATTTATATTTCTAACAGTTACAAACTGGAGACCGTCAGTGCAAAGCTCTTACAAAGCTTTACACTGATTACGAGGAATTGACTTTTATGCTTTATTTAAGTAATAAAAGGTACATAAAGCTGGTTGAGTAAAGTTGCTTTATACTGCAACTTTACACTGCTTTTTAAGGAATTAAATGTTATTCCTTAAATGATCTCAACCACATTTGTACGGACAAAGTTAACATCCCAATGTTAACTTTGCCTATAAATACAAGTCATTCCACAACAAGAATATTAACTTCTTCGAACACACTTCGAAGGAATTCACACTTTGCATACCTGCAATATTCTTGGTGAACTTGTGCAATATTCTCTCAATCACAAAAAGGAACATTTCACAACTTTAAGTGTTTCGATTGTTTAGAGAAATTCCAAGTGTAGATCAATTGTAGTTCATAGGTTGTTAGGATATTTACATACTTTGTATTATCTTGGTTTCGCAACAACCTTGTAATTTATTTAAAGTTAATAAATAAATTACACTTGAAAATTACATATTGTCAAACCAATTTACTTTAAGTATTTTACTTTATTGCATTGTCCTTTACTTATTGTCACTTAATAAGTAATCTATCTAGAACTTGGTATATACTCTCTGTAACTGGTCATCTCCAGTTCAGAGCTTATATTGCAAAGTAACTCCACCATCGACATTGAGGTGTCTTCAGGCAGTACCATCTATTGAGTTGGGACTTACACAATATGGTTGGTTGTCACCTAATAATATAAAGAAAGTAAACAAGACCACAGAAACCATCAAGAAGAAACCTGTTAAGAACGAAAATAACAAATTGTTTGCTAACAAGAAGACTGTTCGTGTTTCAGGTGACTTGTGCTTAACTAGATGGATTCCTAAGGATAGATTTTTGCATGCTTCTAGTAAAGTCAAGCTTGATGGGAATACAACAAATGCGAAACAAGTGTGGATTGTCCGTAGATCAAATTCTCAAAATAGTGCCAATATATCTAGGAATAGTCCTGCTTGTACCAAAACTTGTGTATAAACCTTGAATTTTCATTGTTTGTAATTCGTATCTGTGCTTTGAATAATTATGTGTGTTTTGTTTGTGATTTGAATAAAAAGTTTGTTTGTGTGTTATTTTGCTTGATGTTTATTTTTATGTATACTTGCATGTTATCCCTCTAACCTGCAAGGACCCAATCTGCATGGGTACCTAAATCATATTCCTTGTCCTTGCAGGAATTTCTCATTTGTGTATGGTATGTTGACTCGGGATGTTCTCGTCATATGACTGGAAACAAGTCCATTCTTACAAAGTTTGTCGAGAAGTTCATGGGAACCGTCAGATTCGGAAATGATCATATCGCTCCTATTCTCGGTTATGGAGACATTGTTAAAAATGGTGTCACTATCAAGAGAGTTTCTTATGTTGAAGGCCTAGGACACAATCTTTTTAGTGTTGGACAATTTTATGACAATGATCTTCAAGTATTATTCAGGAGATATGAATGCAAAGTGCAGACTGAAGATGGTGTGGATATTCTTACTGGAACAAGAGACAATAATTTGTTCACTATTGATCTCAACAACATTCCATCTAACTCTTCAGAGATTTGTCTTCTTTCTAAAGCAACTGCACAAAATTCTTGGTTATGGCATCGCCGTCTTTCTCATCTTAATTTTCAAACAATCAATGCTCTCGTGGATAAACAACTTGTTGAAGGACTTCCGGATTACAAGTATGAAAGTGAACATGTTTGTCCAGCTTGTGCAATTGGTAAGATGAAGAAAGCTTCACACAAACCAAAGAAGTATCTGAGTACTGAAGGTCCGTTGCACCTTATACATATGGATTTGTGTGGCCCAATGAAAGTTCAAAGTATCCATGGCAAGCGATACATTCTTGTGATTGTCGATGATTATTCTCGTTACACTTGGGTATTCTTTCTTCATGCAAAGAGTGATACTCCGAATGCAATTATTGATTTCATAAAGAAGACCCAAGTAAATCTTAAATCATCAGTTAGAATTGTTCACTATTGATCTCAACAACATTCCATCTAACTCTTCAGAGATTTGTCTTCTTTCTAAAGCAACTGCACAAAATTCTTGGTTATGGCATCGCCGTCTTTCTCATCTTAATTTTCAAACAATCAATGCTCTCGTGGATAAACAACTTGTTGAAGGACTTCCGGATTACAAGTATGAAAGTGAACATGTTTGTCCAGCTTGTGCAATTGGTAAGATGAAGAAAGCTTCACACAAACCAAAGAAGTATCTGAGTACTGAAGGTCCGTTGCACCTTATACATATGGATTTGTGTGGCCCAATGAAAGTTCAAAGTATCCATGGCAAGCGATACATTCTTGTGATTGTCGATGATTATTCTCGTTACACTTGGGTATTCTTTCTTCATGCAAAGAGTGATACTCCGAATGCAATTATTGATTTCATAAAGAAGACCCAAGTAAATCTTAAATCATCAGTTAGAATTGTTCACTATTGATCTCAACAACATTCCATCTAACTCTTCAGAGATTTGTCTTCTTTCTAAAGCAACTGCACAAAATTCTTGGTTATGGCATCGCCGTCTTTCTCATCTTAATTTTCAAACAATCAATGCTCTCGTGGATAAACAACTTGTTGAAGGACTTCCGGATTACAAGTATGAAAGTGAACATGTTTGTCCAGCTTGTGCAATTGGTAAGATGAAGAAAGCTTCACACAAACCAAAGCCCAATGTGAACTTCTTGCACATTTTTGGATGTGTATGTTATGTTCTCAATGATCGAGATAATCTGGGCAAATTTGAACCAAAAGGCGATGAGGCATATTTCATCGGTTATTCAAGAGAATCCATTGCTTATCGAGTATATAACCGAAGAACCAAGAGAATCGAAGAGAGTATGAATGTTAGATTTGATGAACTCTCGGGAATGGTTCTTGAACAACACAGTTCAAGACCCGAACTTCAAAGTCCACAAGCTTCCGCAACAAAGACTGCTTCAAATGTCAAATCATCATTCTCTACTCCAACAACACAAGATTTGGATATCTTGTTTGAAGAGTTTTTCCAAGTTCCGAAGAAAGTTCCTGAATCTGAAGTAAATGAAAATGAACCATCCAGTTCAAATTCAAAAGAGATGGATCCAAATGAGTCTTCACCATCACAATCATCAGATGTTAATTCATCATCTGATTCTCCTCCACCTACCGATACTTCAAAGTTGCATACTCAACCTCATAATTTCTCTCAAGTGACAAATCTTTCAACCAATCCTGAAGTTTATGATCATGACGACTTTGTTGAACCAATTGCTACTTCGTTTGAACAATTAATAGAACAACATTCTCCTGATTTTATTGATTCTGAAGAATCTGGTGATCCACTTGATCCAATTCCTCACACAACCAAATGGACAAGAGCTCATCCAATTTCTCAAGTCATTGGTAATCCAACAACTGGAGTTCAGACAAGATCTGCATCCGCGAATGAATGTCTGTTTGTGAATTTTCTGAGTATTGTTGAACCAAAGACAGTGAATGAAGCTCTAAGTTGTCCAGATTGGGTGAAAGAAATGCAAGAAGAACTTAATCAGTTCGAATGTCTTGAGGTGTGGAAATTGGTTCCCAATCCTTACAAGAACAAGAAGCCAATTAAGACCAAATGGATCTTCAAGAACAAAAAGGATGAAACTGGAGTTGTTGTACGGAACAAAGCACGATTGGTTGCGAAGGGATACTACCAACAAGATGGAATTGACTACGATGAGACATTCGCACCAGTTGCACGAATTGAGGCTATTTGGATGTTTCTTGCCTATGCTGCCTACAAGAACTTCACAGTCTACCAAATGGATGTCAAAACTGACTTCTTGAATGGAATTCTCAAAGAAGAAGTGTATGTTGAACAACCAGAAGGTTTTGTGAATTCCAAACATCCGGACTATGTTTACAGGTTAGATAAGGCTTTATATGGTCTGAAACAAGCCCCTCGTGCATGGTATGATGCTCTATCCTCTTATCTTGTGAAATCTGGTTTTAACAAAGGTTCGATTGACACTACTTTGTTTATCAAACGACAAGGGAGTGACATCATTCTAATCCAGATTTATGTTGACGACATAATTTTCGGGTCTACAAATCCTAAATACTGCAAGAATTTTTCAGCTTTAATGATCAAGAAATTTGAAATGAGCATGATGGGTGAATTAAACTTTTTCCTTGGTCTTCAAGTCAAACAATTGTCAAATGGCACATTTATTTGTCAAACAAAGTACATTCTTGACATGTTGAAAAATTTTGATATGATGGATTGTCAAACAATTGTCAAATGGCACATTTATTTGTCAAACAAAGTACATTCTTGACATGTTGAAAAAGTTTGATATGATGGATTGTCAAACAATTGGTACACCCATGGAAGCTCGAACAAAGATCAATGCTGATTTAAATGGAAAAACTTTTGATCAAAAGAAATATCGCAGTATGATAGGATCACTCATGTACTTGACTGCAAGTCGCCCAGATATTATGTTCGCCACATGCATGTGTGCCAGGTACCAGGCCAATCCCAAGGAAAGTCATTTCCAGGCCGTTAAACGGATCTTCTGATACCTGAAAGGCACAGTGAACCTTGGTCTCTGGTATCCAAGGGATACCGGGTTTCAATTAATTGCATACTCGGATGCTGACCATGTAGGTTGTAAGCTTGATCGAAAGAGTACTTCTGGGAGTGTACAGTTTCTAGGGGATAGATTGGTCAGTTGGTCTTCAAAGAAACAGAATTGTGTATCCACATCTACTGCAGAAGCTAAATATGTTGCTGCAACAAGTTGTTGTTCACAAGTTCTTTGGATGAAGACGCAGTTGACTGATTATGGATTTCAATTCAACAGAATTCCCATTTACTGTGACTCAAAGAGTGCTATTGCTATTTCTTGCAACCCGGTGCAGCACACAAAGACCAAGCATATAGATGTTCGGTACCATTTTCTTAAAGATCATGTCGAGAAAGGTAACATCGAACTCTATTTTGTTCCAACAGACTACCAACTCGCTGACCTTTTCACCAAACCTTTGGATGAAAACAGGTTTAATTTTCTGAAAACCAAGTTGGGAATTCTAGATTTACAAACTTAAATGCTTTCATGCCATGTATTCTATGTTCATTTTCTGTTTCAAACATTGATGTGTTTTACTTGTTATTACATGCAATGTTTGAGGGGGGAGAAAAGGGTAGAATGCATGATTTTAGGGGGAGTTTGTAAATTTACTGTATTGGTATATGCTTAATTTGAGGGGGAGTGTGCAAATGCATGTGAATATTTGTTTGCTTTTCTTGTTTGTGTATTTGTTAATTGTTTGTTTTATTTCATTAAATTTTTTTATATGTTTCTTTGTATGTGTGTTTGTTTTAAAATCTGAAAAACCAAATACAAAATTAGAAAATGTTAAAAGATAAAAAGTTTTTTTAAAATTTTTTCTCTCTTTTTATCTCTTATTTTTGTTTATATAAGTTTCTTTTATTTTATTTTCATTTTGTTTTAGTCCTTTTATTTGATAAAAACCCAAAAAGATTTCAGTCCAAAATTTTTGGTGAGCCCAAAATGAGAATTAAGCCCAATATCAAAGAGTGATCCGGGTTGACACGCGAGTCTGACCCTGACCCGCGACCCGGATTTGAGTTTTAAATAGAATTTGGGCGGGCCAAACTCATTTCTATTCAAATTCAAAACAACTTTTTCTTTATTTTACTCTCTAAACCGATCAATTCATCACATCAATCAATCAAAAATTTTCATCTAATTCATAATAATCAAAGTGGGGTTATACTATTGATCGACTTTCTGATATATTTCATCTGTTTATTCGATCAAATCATCAGCTTAAAGGTAAATCTTCTTGGTTTCATATTGAATGCCAACTGTTTGATAAAATGTAATAGTAAACTACCATGATTTTTCTGATTTTTGTGATGATTTGATTCATGTTTAGATGATGTTAACTGCATGATTAGGGCCTATACTTGTTGTTTATCTGTTTTGTTTACCTTAATCTGCTCAAGTTTTAGTTTTCTGGGTATGATTTGATGATGGGCTGGGAAATAACATGAGTTTTTGATGAAATGTACCATTTGTAGAGCATTTGGCTCGGCAAATGCATTGATTGTTCTTGATAATCTTCAAATCACAATAAATTCTGGTAAAACAAGTTCATACTTTTCCCAAACAAATTTTTGGATCAAAAGAGTCATTTGCAGAGCTTTTAGCTCGGCAAATACTTGTAAACTTTCACCAAGTTTTCAAATCAACTGTTTGCAGAGCTTTGAGCTCGGCAAACAGACCTTTATGAATTCCAAAATTTTTACAAGTCTTAAAAACATCTGTTTGCAGAGCTCTTTGCTCGGCAAACAGACCTTTATGAATTCCAAAATTTTTACAAGTCTTAAAAACATCTGTTTGCAGAGCTCTTTGCTCGGCAAACAGTACAAATTGGATTTTCAAATTTGTCAAGACTTGAACCATGCATTTGCAGAGCTTTGAGCTCGGCAAACAGACCTTTATGAATTCCAAAATTTTTACAAGTCTTAAAAACATCTGTTTGCAGAGCTCTTTGCTCGGCAAACAGACCATTTTACTTCAAAAAGTTTTCCAAGTCTAAAGACAACTGTTTGCAGAGCAATTTGCTCGGCAAACAGTGAATTTTGTTCAAAAATTTTTCCAAGTCATAAAACAACTGTTTGCAGAGCATTTTGCTCGGCAAACAGTACAAATTGGATTTTCAAATTTGTCAAGACTTGAACCATGCATTTGCAGAGCTTTGAGCTCGGCAAATGCATGTAAACTTTTCACCAAGTTTTCAAATCAACTGTTTGCAGAGCATTTTGCTCGGCAAACAGTACAAAGTGTAAACTTTCACCAATTTTTTTAAAACCAACTGTTTGCAGAGCATTTTGCTCGGCAAACAGACCTTTATGAATTCCAAAATTTTTACAAGTCTTAAAAACATCTGTTTGCAGAGCTTTTGCTCGGCAAACAGTACAAATTGAAATTTTCATTGAAATTTTTCTTTATCATTGACAACATTATTGTTGTTCAATAAAAGGAAATTTCATACATTTAAAAGGAGTGAATCTGAACTGCTCATTTGCAGAGCTTTGAGCTCGGCATTTACGAGGTTCAACTCCCATACACGATGACTTGGTGCCAGACTTGAGATTTTCTCGTGTTTGCCGAGATCTTTGCTCGGCAAACAATACAAATCATAAAATTTTTCCCAAAACCAATTTTTGGTACTTGTCAATTTGTGGGCAAATTTTTCAAATTGTACTATTTGCCGAGGTTTTTGCTCGGCAAACAGTACAAATAGAATTTTAAAATTTTTTTCTTTCCATTATTTTTATTCTATGTTTCTTTTATTATTATTTGTGTTGTGTTTTAAAATGTATAAATGTATATGTGTATTGTGTTTGTATATATAGTATTTCATAAGTGTTTGGGGTGAGAGGCAAGGTATCGAACGCCTTTGTGTACTACCTTGTTTTCTTATCTTTTAATACCTATGTGATCCTATATATTGTCATGTTTTGTATATATATTTGAGTGAGATGCAAGGTATCGAACGCCTTTGTGTACTACTTTGTTTTCTCATTTTAATATATATGCAAAACATTGTCTATGTGTATTAATTGTGTTTCTTAAATGTTGGTATGTGTTAGTATTTTTCTGTATTTAAAATGTATTTTCTGGTCAAAACTTTGGTCAGTTTGTCTTAACAGAAAAATAATAAATTTCCAAGATGGCTATGTTCAAAGAAGGAGATTCAATGAAAATGCAAGCCAATCAAGCACTACATATCCCATTTGCTTGCAAATTCCCAATCATAACGGAGATTCTGAGCCATCATCCGTTGAATAATGCTTTGACTGGAGGTGCAATTGTTCCCGAAAAGTATGTATTTGAGTTGTGGGAATCAATTGCATATGTAAAAGGAAGTAAAAGGCATAACACAGCAGACTACTTCAAATTTTCTCTACAGTCAGAAGATGAAATTTTCAACTGTAAATTCACTCTGGATGAATTCAGAACTATCATTGGATTTCCTGAACATGAAGAATACGAAGAACTACCATCAGTTGAAGAAATGTTGGCTGGAGTTCTTTCGTTGGGTTATGAAGGAGAGTTGGCAACGATGAGGGATTTTAGAAGAATGAATGTAGCAACTCTCTGGCATACGATGTACAATGTTCTAAGCACTTGTTTGATGCCATCACAGAAAGGAATTGATCTCATGAAGAAGCATTCATTATCAATTTACTATGCAGTCACTCACAATGTGCAGTGTGACTTTGCGAAGATTATATGGGATAAGATGATTCAAGTTGTCAAGGGAAAGAATGCACAAGAAAGAAAATATATTCCCTTTATCAGATTCTTCACACTGATTATCGAAGACGTTCTTGATAATGCAGAAGAAATTCCAAAATTGGAAGACAGCTTCAAGTGTGTAATTGCAATGTATAAATCCAACTTGAGAGGCACAGGAAGTGAAACTGCAAGACCTTTTCCGATTCCACCATTCCTGATTAATCTGGTTCCTGCTCAGAGTCCTCACCTTAGGGCTTATCTCGAGTGGTTAGTCTCAGCAATGGGGTCTGAAAGCCGACAGACTCCTACCCAAGCTGTGCATAGGTCGCCTAGTGAGGGTCCTAGGTCTGATAAAAGAAAAAGAGGGGTTAGTGATGAGGGGACTTCTGAGCAGAGGAAAAGAAAGACAAAAAGAGTTATGTTTGAGCAAGATGTTGTTTCACCTGAACCTGTTTCTTCACCGGTTTCTCAACCTACACCAAATATTACTTCGCAAACCTCACCATCCATTCAATCAACACAATCTACACCAACCGTTCCATTTTCACAATCTTCACCTTCTCAATCTACACCAATACCATCCGTTTTCACAATCTTCACCTTCTCAATCTACACCAATACCATCCGTTGTTTCACCAAATCCACCAATTCTAACACCACCTCGTTTATCACCCGTACTTAATCCTACACCGCTTGCTTCAGCACTACCAAATGAACCACCGGTAATACCTGGTAGACGAATAAAAATGATTGCTCGAAGGTCACCAAAGAAATCAAAGAAGAAATCCAAAAGAAAGCATAAGTCTGCTAGATCTGAACATATTGGTGCCTCAGCAGAGTTGGATGTTGAGCAAGCAACACGAATTGTTGATAATGTTTTATCTGAATTGCAATATGAGAATGTTAGCACAGGAGATGCAGATGTGCAGGAGGAACAAGGAGGGAATGAGGGCGGAGTTGAAAATACCAGAGAGGTTGAGAGGTCCGGGTTAGGACAAAGGCATAAAGAAAACATTGGCCATCCGATAGTTGAACCCAATGTGTCTAGCCGGGATGTCAACCCTAGGGTAGAAGTCGAGAACTCCCCATTCTCACTTGCACCGAACTCTCCTCGCCATTCTGACTCCTCACAACAGGAGTTAGTCTCACAAACGCACGGGGAACAGCCACGTTCACCACACTCTCCTCATTTGGAGGATGAAAGTGTTGAAATAAGAGAGGATCAGCCCCACCTCTCGCCTTCATTTCGTGCACATGAGTCTAGATCTCCTAGGTACACGGATTCACAAGCTCAGTTGAGTACTGATGCCGGAACAAGCGGAGGGGGACCCACTTTATGTGACCCTCAAGGACAGCTTGGAAATCCTGCCTTAGCTAACATCATGCCAGCTTTAGCCGTAGGTAACAGTTCTCAAACCGAGACTGGGGGACAGTATGAACGCCGTAGTGACACTGCTGTTCCTCAGGATCAACCTGAGACTGTATTAACGGGCATTCTCAGTGACCCCGGTGTTGTGAGAAGTGTTGCCCAACAACAACAAGTCCCGGACAGTGATTTATCACAGTCTAGGACACAACTTGATTCGGGTTACAAAGCCCATGAATCTGAAACTGCTGGTGAGGGTATAACCCGAGGATCCGCAGGAAATCCTGAATCAGCTTCGCTGAATTTAGGTCACACCAAAAATGTGCAAACAACCCCCGGGTTGGCTACTCCACCTCCTACCCAAACACAAAGAACACCAACACATATTCAAGCATCATCAACCACAACAAATCTTCCAACCAAAGATCAAGCATGTGAAGTTTTACTTGGCATTCTACGTTCTGAAGGAGATTTGTTGACTACGACTGAGAAGGGGGTTTTGAATGCTCTTTAGGTGAGAGAAAGAGAAGTTGCTAATGAAAGAAGAGTTAAAGATTTACAAGATCAACTTCAATCTCAGAAAGCTGTATACGATGCTAAACTTGTTGCATTTGAATTAAGATTGTTAGCGTTAGAATCTTGCCGACCGGCCTCGGTTGCTTCTCGACAGGATGATCCTGATTCTGATGATCACCCCGAGGGGGAGAACCAAGGAGAAGGTCAAACTGATATTGATAATTCTTCGGCAAGAGTTGATGTGAATGTTGAGGATGTAGTAATGGAAGAAAGAACTGAGGGTGGAAATCTAGATGAAACTCAAAGAGAAGTTGATCAAATAGTTAAAGAATTCACTGAAAGATTGAATGAAAGAAACAATGAAGATGATCCAGAGGAGATTGAAAGAATTACTGAAATAAAAAGAAAATTTTATGAAGTGTTTGGAGCTGATAGTGATGATGAAGAAGAAGAAGAAGAAGAAGAAGAGAATGAGAATGTTGTAGTTGATGAAGAAGAAGGGTTTGTGATTGAAAATGAAGTGATGGAATATGCTGAAGGCGAAGCAGAAGATGAGGCAAGAAAAGATAATGTAATCTTGGATGAGCCAGAAATAGTTGAGACTCCAGCGACTGTAGAAGCTGATGAAGAACCAATGTTTGAAGAATTTCCAGATCTTGACTACTTTAAAACAGGTTCTTCAAGCAGAATTGAAGTTGGAGAATCTTCTGTTCCTGCTGGCACAACTCCACAGCATTACACTTTTGAAGACTTCAACAGTTTTGATGAATTGAGAAAGACTCCTGAAGCTGCATCTCATAATTTCAAGAAGTCAACATATAAACAAGTGTTGAAAGAAGCAATCATATCCGAGGAAGTTCTTCCTGATTACTTTCCAACAGAATTGACTGAAGAACAAAGGAGGTTTATTAATCGGGGATACTTCTTGAGGGATAAAGAAAGAATGGTTGCTCTGGGTGTTAAGCCAAAGGAGGAAGCTAAGAAGTCTAGATTTCTGGAAGAAAGAGCTTATCCGATCTTTTGTGGAGCTACCAAAGTGACCAAAACAAAGAGACCAGAGTTGGATTTGATGTACAAGTTTAAGGAAGCAAGACAAATTGAAGAATACAAAGAGCTTCTTAAACTCACTAAGCAATACAATCCAAAGCTTCTTGAAGAACAAAGAAACCACAAGATTTTGGTGCTTGTCAGAGTAATCTTGGTTAAAAGGATCTCTATCTCTGTCCCTTGCTTTCATGTGAAAAGAGATAACAATAAGATGTACAGATTCACAGAAGCTCAGTTCAAGCTGCTGCCAGTTGATGACATTATCTTTCTCTACAACCATTTCTTGAATGCAATGCAAAGATACAAAGAAGATGTTATTGCCTTTGAAGCTGTTAAAAGATACATGTCAAGCTGCATTCAATACGCTTCATTGGAAGACTTTCAAATTGGTTTTGAAGTTGTTAAGAGAAAGATTAATGTACCATATCCAGATCAAAGTCTTTACACCGGAAACATCGAACAGCTCAGTATTGGTCATGTCATAGAAGAACCATCCTTCGGTGTTGTCTTTTTGAATAGCAGAAAGAAGAAGATTTTCATTCGTATGGATGAACTTGCTTCTTATTCAGATGGAACATTAGAATTTTGTAAGAATGTTTTGTTGTGCTTGAAAGAAGATGATCAAGATGAAAAGAAAAAGGAAGTATTTGATAAAGTAATCTCCAAGATCAATCAAAGACTCGAGTACAGAGACAGTATCAGAATGATGAGAGAGGCAAAAAATGTTCAGAAGTCTAAGTACGTCGTACGTCGAAGAGGAGGTTGTTGGATCAAGTACGAGCCAAGTCATCTTCCAGGCCCACAAAACATTCCACCAAGAAACTATGAAGCAAACATGATTGTTCCTGATGACAGACCTGAAGGAGATAATTGGTTCTGGCATCCAAAAAAAGATAGACCGAATACAAGAGCTTGAAGAATGACAAAGACTGGATATTTTTCACAAATCACTACTAAGGGGGAGATTGTTAGAAATATAGATGTAGTAGTTGATTTGTGTACCTTTATGTTAATTTGTACTTATAATGTAAACTTGTTAATATGGATGGGGGCATAGTGTAAATAGCTCATATGTATATAAACCCCCTCCATTAAGAACTTTGTAACCTTTCACCCCATTTATGCAAACTAATCTTCCCTGCCAAACACACTTTCTCTCTCTACTTTCTCTCTCTACTTTCTCTCTCTTCAAACCACCCATTGCTTCTACTTCCCTGCCAAACAAACTTTCTCTCTCTACTTTCTCTCTCTACTTTCTCTCTCTTCAAACCACCATTGTTACACACACTAACACACACATAAGCTCAAATTCTACACTTTACAATAAGGATTCCTGGTAACAGGGAAGATATTTTGTCACCGCCGCCGGGATTTGTAGGTATGTATCTTGCTGCATTTACTGGTGGTAATCTTAGGTTTCCGTTGCCGTTGTTCTTCCTAAGCATATTGGATTATTATAAAATCCATATATCTCGGATACACCCTATTAGCATTACTAAAATCATCTCCTTCATGGTCATTTGCCGTGGGTATAATGTTGATTTGTCTGTGAAGTTGTTTCGTAGTTTTTTCAATGTACAAGCTTATGGGGATTGGGTGAGGGTCATTGAGAGGCCGGAACGGAGATTTTTTGATGAAAGTGGTTTTGATATGAAGGGTTGGAAGACTAGTTTTGCGTTTTTTACGATGGACCTCATTCCTCCAGCATATAGGGATGTGACTCTTATGTCTAGGGCTAGTGGTCGGTTGATTGCAGATGGTGAAGTCGGTGTTGTGCCAGAAGCCATCGAGCTGTGCAGGCAGTTGTCCAAAGGGCCATTCAGATTAATTTCTTATCCTGAACCGATACTTTATATTGCTAAGGTTGTGTTTTCTTGGGAGTATCCTGATGATGATAATGTGATCAATTGTAGTGCTGGTGGTAAGTGAGGTCTTTGTTGAAATTAAATATCGCCTCTTAATATTTTTGTTATAGGTTTGACGTATATGTTTTTTTTTCCTTTTTTTTGTAGAACTATCGTTGAGAGATTATGTTGACTTGATTAATCCCTTAGAAGTGAAGTTTATTAGGAGGCGACCTTTACATGATGTAGGTGCTGGGTCTAGTGTGCCGGAGGTGGGTACCTCCGGTGGTGTTCTTCATAGAAAGAGGCAGCGGGAGGAATTGAGTGGAGAAGGTGGGCAAGCAAATTCAGCCGAAGATGTTACTGTTCAGAGGCGGCCTGGTAAAGCACCAATGCCTGAAGTTGAAGCTTTTGAAGGTTTGTGATTTTTTGTAGTCGTATACGAGTATATTTTTCCTTACGCACATTGTGATGTTTTGATAATCGGTCATGCGTATTGCTTTTAGGTTCTCATTTTTTTGAGAGGTTACCCAGTCCCAGTAAATGCCATACATTAATGGAAGCATTGCCTCCTGATGGTTTGATGGATTGGTTGGGTAATATTAGTGATGAAGGATTGTCTGGGATCTATAATCAAGCAATTTATGCTGCTGGTGTGTCTGGGAATGTTATTGATTCTCGTTATAGGGCGATGGAGGTTGAATTGGCCAGGGCTCGTGAGGAGGTGTTGTTAGGTCCAGATTTAGTCCAGATTTACTGGACTCGCTCCAGACGCGACTACTAGAGCCTCACTGAAGATCTGACCAGAATCGTGTTCTACTGGACCTACTCCAGACTTGAAATCTGGAGTCCCTCTGAAGATTTGTCCAGAAATAATTGAAGACCAGTGAGAAAATACTTGTATAGGAAATCTGGAGTATTCTCCAGATTAGCTCACTGGACTTCACCCCAGTCCAGATCAACTCTACTGAAGACATTCTGACTGAAGTCAAAGACTGAAGTCTGAAGAAAGAAGACTTAACAAATGGCGGAGTCCACTGGAAAGTCTTACCAGATCTGTTCACTGGAGGATTGTTAGTGTTCTAGATCCTGCAAGTCTGAACACTGATATCAAGGATTGACTTTTCCCTTTACACACTTTCCAAAGAACAATCCACTTATTCTTTACCAAAGTATACGTGTGTTAAGGTGGTTGGATAAAAGGATACACTTGCACTTGATGTGACTTTATCCTTATTCCTTATCCAATACGTTTAATGTTCTTGTCGGATCATTAAATGTATGCAACCATATTTGTACGGCACAAAATTCACTGGTGAATTTTGTTGCCTATAAATACAAAGTCATTTCCTTGACAAAAATACTTTTAAGCATTCATTTTGCATTGAAGTGAATTTGTCCAAATACTCTCGATCTTAAACAGGGATACTTCACAACTTTAAGTATCTCGATCCTAAAGAGATATTTGACAAATATAGATCATTTGTAACTCATAGGTTGTTAGGATATATACTTAATTGTATTATCCTGATTCCGCAACAACCTTGTGTTTTATTTAACATCATAAATAAAATACCCATGAAACAATACATAATGTTCCACTTTATTTGTTTACTGCTTTAAGTCTTGTATTACTTTATTTATATACTTGCATTTATATTAAAGTAATACTAGTCCAATCTAGTGCTTATTAGACTTGTTGTATTTTGCACTTTCCTGGTTAACCATCGAACTTAAGGGACTCACAGGTGTGGCATTTGGCCAGGGCTCGCGCTGAAGATTCTATAACAAAGAGGGCTTTGAGACAGGAATTGGCTGTCACGAAGGAGACCCTCTCGCTAACCACACAAGAACTAAATATTCAGGAGGCCCTACTAGCTCAGGCTATAGAAGGTGGAAAGATTGGTAAGAAGAAGAAGAAGGCTGAAACCGGGACCGATGAGTTGGTGAAAATTCTTCAGCAGAGAGCGGCTCACATAAAAGAGGAACTTCAGACAAAAACAAATGCCCTATATCAGTTAGAGGTGAAGTGTCATGGGCTTGTGACAGGGGTGATTCCTCATGTGTGCAAGACATTGTTGGCGAGCCCTGAATTTGAGCATCTGCTTAATGACGTCATCGACGCACACCGGTATGATGTGAAGGGTCAAATTCTCCGTCGTTTAAAGTCTCTGGGTCATATTCAGCTAAATGGAGAGGAAAAGCTTGATGGTGCTGGTGAGAGGATAGACGAAGCGGAGGTTGCTCTTAGGAATGCACAATTCCCTTACGTAAATCAAGTTGCTGCAAATCCTGGTGCCAGCGTCGCTGAACTCTATGACATTAGACCCCAAGGCATGTAGGTATCCATTTTGGTTCAAACTGCTTTCGCTTGGATTTCGGGAGGTTAATATGTATGCTATCTTTCAGTTAAACGATCTAGACAATGTAGTTAAGGTATAATGAATACGCTATCATGTTACGATCTATCTAAGGTTCCCGTTAACGCATATGGACAGTCGGAAAGTTATTTTGTCAAGAAATTAAATGCATCCCCTTTTATTTTTGATCAATATATCTTCTTCCCATATTTGGGATGATTTGAAAGGAAGAAAAGCAAAACTTGTTTTTCATTCTTAGCTTTCCATTGTTTTCATTTAGTTAAAAGGTAAAGAAACAATTGGAGGGGTTTTCCACGATGTTATAAAGAAACCATTTTTTTTGTTTGTATGTGTGGGGGGGGGGGGGGGGGTGCCAGGATTCGAACCCCCACAAGTAGAGGGGCGTTTTTAGCCATTTATTCCTTGCTGCCTTTAAGAAAAAAATGTTTAAAGTTAGAGAAAATACTATACGGCTCGTATTGGCCTTCACGGCCCCTGAAAAGGACACTGCCCAACAGTGGCTGACAAAGGGTACAAAATGGGATCTCATCTGCTTGTTTATATTTTACTTGTACCCCGTATGCTGGTAGTATGACCCTTACCTTTCGTCTCCATCTTCAACAATGCAAACCAAGTGTGAGGCCTCTCACAGTCACGTATTCGGCTTCAAGAGGTATTATTCAATTTCAATCGCATACTTTCATAATTGCTTAGGTTTGTAAGTATTATTTAATAATAGCATGTATCTTTTGACATAGTCCTGCGTAGATCGTAGGTGACAATTCTCTTATAATCAAAATTGTGAATCACACTGCCAGTATATATGGTTACGCGGAGTATAACTAGTGTTATGCATTTGCCCTCCTGTAATCATCATTTTTCCAGCCATTGTTCATCTCACTCCGACCTAGGCATGAGCACGGTCAGAAGACCGGACCGGACCGGACCAACCAAGACCGAAGACCGGCCCGAAACCTGATCGGGCGGTCCGGTTCTCGGTTTTCCCGGGTCGGTTCGGTCATTATTGGGCCAGACCGAAATGCAACAACAACTCAACAAATGGGCCTTTTCCTGCTGGGCTAAAGACAACAAACAAACCTGATGGGCTAAAAACTAAACCTGCTGGACCAAAATGCAACATGCTTTGCAAATTTGCAGTTACAAAAAAAATCACAGTAGCCTCCTTTTTTTTGTAACAACTAAACAACAACACAACATATTACAATTACAATATACAAACTGATAATACAGTAGCCTTCAAATCCATATTTCCATGTTGTGCTAGCCACATTAACATTACAGTAGCCCAAAAAATTGATCAAAGTTCACATGATCATCACAGTAGCCTTCAAATCCATAATACATGCATACTAAACTAAACTACATAATAAGTTCATGCACTACATCACTAAACTACATCAAGACATGTCAGCAGCAGGCAGCCGCCACCATACAATCTACATATACATACGTCATGCATATTAGTGAATCCCTGATTTATAGTAAAAACCCTGGGCCACAGCCCAGCCCAAAAACTTAATTTTTTAGCAATTTCTGTAAGTCCTTTTATAGGCGGCCCGTCTAAGTGACAACGTTAGACGATGCGAAAACATTCTTTGAATCATAACCGTTGATTAAAATCCAATCACGAAAAACGATGGCTCCTCATCCGTGTATTTAATAAAAACCGGTATTAAAAACGTTATACAACACGTAATGTACGATATGGGGCGGATACTTTTTACTATTTAGTTAAACTCTCCTCATTTCACCCATGTGTTGTTTTCTTGTCTACTGTAAAAGCAGAGTTCACGTGCTCGACCCAATCAACTTCAATAGGTATGTATTCTGCACCCTTTTGTAAGTTTCCGTGTATAAACATCTTATCTGTCTGATTTGTGCCCTAGATTATGAAATTAGATTTGCGCCGTCATCTCGTGCCCTAGAAATGGTTTAGAGTTCGATTTGATTCAATTACAATTGTTTGCTTATGTAACTGACAGAATTTCCGGTGTATATTCATGATTTTATGGGCTTTCTATAACTAAATTATTTATCGGAAAAAGAATAAAGTCTGTACTGCTCGTTTATTAGTATACTGGGATAAATTGATGGATATTTGCACTTAAGTAATAAGAGTCATATTTTTTTGAATTTCTGGCAATGTTAAGTGGAATCATTACAGTATTAATGGACAGAATTTCGGGCCAATTATGTATTGGAAAAGGAATAAAGGCTATACTGCTCGTTTATTAGTATACTGGGATAATTTGATGAACATTTGCACTTATTTTGCCATCCCTATATTCTTTATTTTCTGCCAAAGCCAACTCGAATCATGACATTAATGATGAAACAGTATCGATGGACAGAATTTCTGGCCAAATTTCTATTGGAAAAAAAATAAAGGCTATACTTCTCGTTTATTAATATACTGGGATAAATTGATGAATATTTGCACTTATTTTGCCATCCCCATATTCTTTATTTTCTGCCAATGCTAACTCGAATCATGACATTAATGATGAAACAGTATCGATGGACAGAATTTCTGGCCAAATTTCTATTGGAAAAAAAATAAAGGCTATACTTCTCGTTTATTAATATAATGGGATAAATTGATGAATATTTGCAATTATTTTGCCATCCCCATATTCTTTATTTTCTGTCAATGCTAACTCGAATCATGACATTAATGATGAAACAGTATCGATGGACAGAATTTCTGGCCAATTATCTATTGGAAAAAAAATAAAGGCTATACTTCTCGTTTATTAATATACTGGGATAAATTGATGAATATTTGCACTTATTTTGCCATCCCCATATTCTTTATTTTTTGCCAATGCTAACTCGAATCATGACATTAATGATGAAACAGTATCGATGGACAGAATTTCTGGCCAAATTTCTATTGGAAAAAAAATAAAGGCTATACTTCTCGTTTATTAATATAATGGGATAAATTGATGAATATTTGCACTTATTTTGCCATCCCCATATTCTTTATTTTCTGTCAATGCTAACTCGAATCATGACATTAATGATGAAACAGTATCGATGGACAGAATTTCTGGCCAATTATCTATTGGAAAAAAAATAAAGGCTATACTTCTCGTTTATTAATATACTGGGATAAATTGATGAATATTTGCACTTATTTTGCCATCCCCATATTCTTTATTTTTTGCCAATGCTAACTCGAATCATGACATTAATGATGAAACAGTATCGATGGACAGAATTTCTGGCCAAATATCTATTGGAAAAAAAATAAAGGCTATACTTCTCGTTTATTAATATACTGGGATAAATTGATGAATATTTGCACTTATTTTGCCATCCCCATATTCTTTATTTTTTGTCAATGCTAACTCGAATCATGACATTAATGATGAAACAGTATCGATGGACAGAATTTCTGGCCAATTATCTATTGGGAAAAAAATAAAGGCTATACTTCTCGTTTATTAATATATGGGATAAATTGATGAATATTTGCACTTATTTTGCCATCCCCATATTCTTTATTTTCTGTCAATGCTAACTCGAATCATGACATTAATGATGAAACAGTATCGATGGACAGAATTTCTGGCCAATTATCTATTGGAAAAAAAATAAAGGCTATACTTCTCGTTTATTAATATACTGGGATAAATTGATGAATATTTGCACTTATTTTGCCATCCCCATATTCTTTATTTTTTGCCAATGCTAACTCGAATCATGACATTAATGATGAAACAGTATCGATGGACAGAATTTCTGGCCAAATATCTATTGGAAAAAAAATAAAGGCTATACTTCTCGTTTATTAATATACTGGGATAAATTGATGAATATTTGCACTTATTTTGCCATCCCCATATTCTTTATTTTCTGTCAATGCTAACTCGAATCATGACATTAATGATGAAACAGTATCGATGGACAGAATTTCTGGCCAATTATCTATTGGAAAAAAAATAAAGGCTATACTTCTCGTTTATTAATATAATGGGATAAATTGATGAATATTTGCACTTATTTTGCCATCCCCATATTCTTTATTTTCTGCCAATGCTAACTCGAATCATGACATTAATGATGAAACAGTATCGATGGACAGAATTTCTGGCCAATTATCTATTGGAAAAAAAATAAAGGCTATACTTCTCGTTTATTAATATACTGGGATAATTTGATGAACATTTGCACTTATTTTGCCATCCCCATATTCTTTATTTTCTGCCAAAGCCAACTCGAATCATGACATTAATGATGAAACAGTATCGATGGACAGAATTTCTGGCCAAATTTCTATTGGAAAAAAAATAAAGGCTATACTTCTCGTTTATTAATATACTGGGATAAATTGATGAATATTTGCACTTATTTTGCCATCCCCATATTCTTTATTTTTTGCCAATGCTAACTCGAATCATGACATTAATGATGAAACAGTATCGATGGACAGAATTTCTGGCCAAATATCTATTGGAAAAAAAATAAAGGCTATACTTCTCGTTTATTAATATACTGGGATAAATTGATGAATATTTCAATATTGTCTGCCAAATAGCTTATTGACTTCGAACTTTCTTCCAGATGTCTGAGGACGAAGCAACAGTTTCTGCAGGTTCGTTTAATGATGACCCGACTGTTGACATTTTGGCTAGGGGCCGAAAAAGAAGACGGGAGGACCGTACCCCATGGCCCGATACTATGGGGGACCACATGCTCCTTGAGTACAAGCATACAAAGTTTCCTGCTGGGAGCAAATATGCGAAACGGTTTGAGCGGTTAAAAATGTGTGAGCTGAAAAGCGGTGGGAAGATCGACTACCAAGCCCTAAATGATTTCCAGCTTACCCAGAGGGCAAAAGAGTTTATTGGGGTTGATACGCCGTGGGCTCGTTTGTACAACCAGGTATTCCCTTAGGCAATTTAAATGTCCCCAAACTTTGTATACGCGTGTATAAATCATAATATCTGTATCAAGTCTCTTTCCATAACAAAAATATTTTATATAAGGTGATGCCGGCCCACAGGGAATTATGCGTGGAGTTTCTTTGCACCTTCGTCTATCGGCCGGACATTGGAGTGAGGGACGTCGAGGATGATTCCAACCCCCTTTATCCGGTTGAGTTTCGCATGTTCGGTAAGCTTTACCAGATGGAGCTCGCAGATTTCGCTGTTCTGACCGGCCTCTATACAGAGGAAGAGACTGGACAACCGTTGTTTACCAGGGCGGTTCGTACATGGGCGGATGATGAGCTGAGGAACTTTTGGCTGGCCATCGCTCCTGGGAAGGGACCTTTCGGCAAGTCCTATGGTGGCACGAATGATCGACCCTCTAAGATCAAGTAAGTGTGTATTATGAGTGTCACAATAAATATGCGTTGTATTTTGTAATAGCTTCATACGTGTTTCTGTTAAACAGAGACCCTTTGTACCGTTACTTCCACCGGTTGAACTCGAGGACAATAGCCGGACGTCATCAGGGCGGGGAGTGGATGTCCTATAACGATTTGTTTTTCCTCCGCTGCCTTCTCCTTAAAATCCCCTGCAATCTGGCACATTGTCTCGCGGATTACTTCAACTCGTTCCATCACCGGTAATGTTTTGGAGTGATTTTTTAGCACCCCTTATTAATCTTTATTAAACTTGTGTAAAGTAGTCAGTTATGGATCTCGGCAGAGGAAAAAAAAAGGGCCCAAAGGATAAGATTTGCAACAATTATAATTATATAAACTAAGATATAAAAACGATGATAAATGTTATAGGAAATTGGTACGTGAGCTTTTTTTTGGTAAGTACTATTGTTTAATTTTTGTATAATTTTTAAAATTTGTAATGGGCTTAGTTAACAACATATTTTTTTTATATATTCAAAAACGTGTATTTTGGAAGGAACACGCTAGTCCTTGGTACTTTGTACCTAGCTTCCCCACCCTGTAAGGGGTCACTACCGGGTGAAACTCCTGTTCGTGATAACCCACTGGTTATTGGGAGCGAATGAGATTCGAACCCGCGACCATGTATTCAATAGGTCTCCCCAAGGGTCCCACGTGTGTGCGGAGACAGGTACCACTGGGCTACAAGCCATACACATAAAGAAAATAAAAAGTTGGACCCCCTAAAAAATCAGACCTCGGCCGGTCGTCGTCCTATGCCTAAGCCCCCCATATGGTCACTATGAGGTAATAGTTTCTGCATTATCTGTGGCTGTAAAAAGAAAATCGTAATGAAAGCTGATTTGTTGAGACTCAATGTCAATGCGTATTTAGGTACTGAATACACAATTAATGTTTTTATACATTTGGGTCTGATTGGGGTTATCCAAGTTAGGATTTTATAATATTGTTGGCTTAGCATGTGAATCAAGTTGTGTTAGTGCAGGCAGAGCAGAGGGGCAATCGTATGCGGTCACATTATCACGCGTATTGCTGAAAGCCTAGATTTGCATTCGCATTTGGATTCCCTCACCATCCCCACGATACTCCCCTATGCTCACGGTAGACAGACGATGTATTCGATGAAAATCATCCAGAAAATTGACGATGTGCCAGTTTTGATCAGCTCACTTAACCATCCTTGGACTGGGCCTGATCCGTTGGTCGTGCCGCCGTTGGAGAGTAACCCCGTCCATATAGAGGAGGTGTTGGAGGGTAATGAGCTGCCGGTCGTGCAGGATAATGCCCTGCAGTATAATCAGCGTGACGACCCGCCACCAGCACCACAACACCCTCAGCGTTCTTATCACGTGGTGCGTCCCCCCCATCATACTCAACGCGAGATAACTGCCATATCGGGCAATGTGGAACGCGTCAACCAGGATATGGCCCTTCTGAAACCGTTCATGGACGATATGCAACAATGGATGCAAGGTATATTGAAGGAGATTAAACTGACTTGTGATGGCTTTACCCCTTTTATTGAGTCATGTCACCCAAAGATTCGATCCCCACCTAAGTCGCCTGCACGTTAGACATTTTATGTCGGCTGGGCCTTTTTAGAACATCATATGATTTGTGTATCGTTTATTGTTTATACGAAGAGTTGCACGGGTTTTCCGTCAATAATGGTACAATTATGTTGAGATCATTTTCTTAGATGTGTTACTTTGTTTACAAAATGAACTTGCTCAATAATTAGTAGTGATGAAATATTAGGAGCATTGATTTCTGCTCTAAAAGCATTTCCGAAGCATTGAAAATTTCTTATAACTAGCTCTTACATCATATGATTTGTGTATCGTTTATTGTTTATACGATGAGTTGCACGGGTTTTTCCTTCAATATTAACTATCTAGATGTGTTACTTTGTTTACAATATGAATTTGCTTAATAATTGTGAGTGATGAAATATTAGGAGCATTGATTTCTACTCTAAAAGCATTTCCGAAGCATTGAAACTTGTTATAACTAGTTCTTTGACACTTATGCAAATCCATATGGGTGAAATATGAATTAATGTAGAACACATCTAGATACTTTAACCAAACATAAAATATTTCATCCATTTGCTCTTCCCCCTAATCGTCCTACTCTGTTGTGTGACAATAAAAGTGCTTTGTTTATGACTCAAAACCCGGTCTCACACAAACGAGCTAAACATATTGATTTGGATTATCATTTTATCAGAGAACTTGTTGCTTCTGGCAAGCTTTATACTAAGTTTGTTCCAATCAATCTCCAATTGGCTAATATTTTTACTAAAAGTCTTCCGCGCACACAATTTGAGACTCTTCGTGCTAAGCTTTGTATCGGTCCACCACCTTTCCGATTGAGGGGGGATATTAGATAAATTAGGATGTTAACATATATATATTAAATGTAATTGATTTGTACTTATCTACTCCTTGTTTTATGGAGTGATTGCTATACGTATTCTTTAAATAAAGAACTCCAAAAACCTCACAATCATTGAGGTTGATTTTCTCACATCTTACAGTATTGTAATTATTTTAAGTTAAGAGATGTAATATGTAGATTTTAGACCCGTGTCAAATACACGGGTTTACTTTGTTATAAAGATTAGATTATTACTATCAAGGTAAAAGTATATGCAAGCTAAAAAAGTCTTATTAATTCAAAAGATAAATAGCCAAAAAAATCCTGAAAGATGTTAAGAACATAATTAAAAATAAAGACATGCAATAGTTTTGAACATTAGAAGCGTGTATCTTCCTTCATACAGATTTTTAAATACAAATTAATTATTTAAAAATATATTAAATTCGATGTAAATATATTAAGATTTTTAAAGTAATTGTACTATTATCTTTTTTTGAAGTTTTTTTAGTCATTGTCATGACACATATAAGAAAAATAAAACATGTAATGTCATCTTTATAGAAAACACCTATAACTAAAATATTTCGGATATGTTTCTCTAAGAATAAGATATTATTTCTAATAGTAAATAATAAAAATGTAATACACTATATGTAAGAATGAAACAAATAAATTGATATTGACCTAATATGATTTTTTAATATTCAAATATCGTTAAGTATGTCACACTCTATAACTTCGATGAGCATATTATGATTTTGTAATATTCAAATATCACTAATTATGTATAGTAAATAACTTCAATGAACATATTTTTAAAAAATATTTCAATATAAAACTCAAAGTTTAATATATAGTCAATATTTTATTAATATAAATAGTAAACTAAAATTTAAATTATAATAAACTAACATCGAATATTGACAATGTCTAAAACTCCCATATATTAGACACGGATTGAAAACTTATGTAGTGTTCTCAATCACTTGCCCTATGATATATGATTTTGTTTTGTTAAACCATGGTTGTTCATGAAATATTCAAGATATAATTTAACTGATTTAATAAAAATTAAAGTTATAGATAAAACTAAAATAGATTTACACAATGTATTTGTAAATATAATTCAAACTAAAATAGATATAGACAATGTAGTAATATTTATCAATATTAAAGTTATGGGTATTGCTAAACGAAACCCTAAGGGATTTCGTTAAGGTGCATTAATTAGTTGTACACTTATCATAAAATTCAGGGGGTGAGCTTTTACTATGAAAATGTACAACATTTTTATATATATTAAGTGAAGTCCTAAGGGCTTCATTTAGCATTTTCCTAAAGTTATATAAACCGGTAAAAATATGCTCAATTTTATATTTATTTGAATGGATATATCCTTAATACAATGATACATCCATAAGGTTTATATTATAAAAGGTTTATACTATAGAAGGTTTAAATCGAAAACATAATCATGACATCAATGAATGTTCAATTTTAAAGAAATCAAAAGTTACGATTGGTCAATAAATGATTTAATTAATTATATCTAAATTTGTATCTTAAGTAAATATGGATATAAGGAGCTTAATCAATGGTTGGATATAAGAAATTGAGAAAGAAACAATTATTGTTTAAGATCTATCTGGATTAGGAAAGGGTTAATAGATAGGTGTAAGTTGGCTTTTATCTACATATATCCGTAAGTTGGCTTTTATCTACATATACTAGATTTTAGACCCGTGTCAAATACACGGGTTTTACAACATTATCAATATAAAAATATATGGAAAAAAAATACTTATACGTTAAAATATAAAAATATACTTAAAAAATAATTGAGATATTCAAATATAAACTGAATGCTAAATTAAAGCTGAATGGTGTATAAAATATTGTTTATAACTGATATATATATATATTAATTGGTATTAATCCAAATGTTGTAACATCTCTATTATCTTATATATATTATATTAAGGGATTAAATGCGTCAAAATGCAGTTAACTAATCCAAAAAAGTTATTGTGTGCACGACCTCTAGTCCAACTTTATTTTATGCAAGAAACTTGGCTAAATGTCTAAAGTGACAGACAAGTGGCTAATTGCTTAGGTGGAGCCGGTTATTCACCATTTATCACATACTTATATTCCAACAAAAATAAATAATTATATATTTTCTCTTTCCTTATAAAAAAATTTATATACATTTTCAATCATATTTTGCACATTCATAACTATATACAACGGGTAGATTCACATACATATATACATATGTATGTGAATCTACCCGTTGTATATAGTTTCTGGGAGTGCAAAATATGATTGAAAATGTATATAATTTTTTTATAAGGAAAGAGAAAATATATAAAAAGAAGGTATATATATCACATATGTATATATCTCATATCTATACATATGTATGTATTCATATCTATAAAAAGAAGGTAGAGAAAGACTATAAACGGTGGTGGTTAAGAGAGACGCTGGTGGTGATTGGGGAAGAACATCTGGGCGGCGGCGAAGTTGGATGGCCGGAAGAATTGGTGACCGGATAACGAAAAGAAGAGGAAGAAGATGGGCTGCCGCCATTAACGAACGAGATCCGGTGCCACTATCGTTTACCGGAACAAGAACAAAAAGAAAGAAAGCCCATTCTCGGGTTCAAATGTAAAACAAACAGATTCCGATCTTGAGATTTTTTTGTATTTGTATGTGTATTTATGAATTTGGTTGATGGGTTTTGTAGATCTAATGATTTGGAGTGAAACTCTTGAACAAATTTTGGTAATTTCAAATCCTGTCAACTTTAATGGCAGATTCGTCAGGTACAAAATCCATTCTCCTTTCCCTTTCTTCTTCTTGCAGCTTCAATGAAATCCCTCTGACTAGACCCTTTTGGATTCTCTTCATTAAATGTGTTGAAAAACAGGCTATTTTGTTTCTTAGCCTTTTTGATGGGATGATTGCTACTTCTTCCAAGATTTTCTTGTTTGCGTGGAAATCAAGTGTCATTTTTGATTAGTAACGTTCTATTACTACCCTTGATGATTTCTTCACTGTTTTTGTACGGACGCGACCCAATGATTGGTTTCTGATGATGATTATGTGGCGGCGGAGGATATTGGGAGAGTCTTTGGTGATGAATAAGAAGAAGAATATGATGTGGTTTTGTTCGATATACATTTACATGTGGTTGATTCTTGTTCGATCTCTTATGATAAACTGATAAGCTGTATGGGTTTTGATTTATGATTTTGTTATTTTTGTTGATTTGTGTTCATATATGGTTTTGATGGATTTGATTCCTGGTTCCTGGGTCCATATATGAAGGATTTTGTTCCTGGGTTCATCATACAAAATTATATTTAATTATATTTAACGGTATAAAATACAGCCAAGCATGCCACGTAAGCAGTCAATGGGTCAAACTGAAAGTGGTGACCGACTAACTTTTTACCCGGTAACTTTTGATTACTATGGGACTTTTGAAACAGTTTCCTGAATACAATAAAGATAGGCACGAGTTCATGCACACAATAACTTTTCTGGATTAATTAACTGCATTTTGGCGCACTTAATCCTATATTAATTGGTATTAATCCAAATGTTGTAACATCTTTAACTTTTAGCTATATTTTGTTATTAGATAGACATTATGCAATAAAGTATTAATTATGTTTAAATTGGGTTAATATGTAAATTGGTGATGGAAAACCAAAAAGTGTAAATTAATTATTTTTAAATTGGTTTAAAGTGTAAATTGGTGATGGAAAACCAAAAAGTGTAAATTAATTATTTTTAAATTGGGTTAAAGTGTAAATTGGTGATGGAAAACCAAAAAGTGTAAATTAATTTAGACATGTGTTAATTTAATTAATTTTGTGAAATTGAGGGCTGTGATTGGTTAATTGAGGTTAGGTCAGTTGCCTTTTAGTATATATAAAGATTATTTTAAGGGTTAAGAGATGTATGTTGTAAATAACTTCATTGAGAGTATTATAGGTATATTATGTTAAAATATTTAAATTAATGAATAAATGAGAGAGGTAATTTGGATAAATATGGTTGGAAAATACTTTAGAATATTTTGGGTAGATATAGTGTGTAGTTTGAGAATGTGTTGAAAGTTATGGTTATTTTGGGCTTTCTTAAAATAGAAAGTTGAAAAAGGAAGAAGGATAGTTTGTTTTATAAAGGAGTAAAGATATTGTTGAAATTTTTTATATGCAAATGTACAACTTTAGAAAAGTTAATTGAGCTTGAGCTAAATTTGAAAAGTTATATATAAAAGTACAATTTTAGGTAAAAGTTAAGCTTTTTTTTTTCTTTTTAATTTATATCACATTGTAGAAAATTAATATTGTATTAATCTAACCAACTCACAGGTGATCGTAAGCTAGCGTGATTTGTTATGCAATGATGATAATGATTTGGTATCGAAGGAAAATATCTCAGCAAAGTCAAAATATTAGAAACGGGAAATGATTAATCCTCCTAACTAAATAGCCTAAAAATCCTCCTAACTATGAGATGATGACATGTGGAAAAATCAGGGGGCAAGATTAGGAAAGAGAATTAGTGGATACCACATATATGTCACCTTCTTATAGTTTTAGGAGGATTTTTAGGCTAATCTTTAGGAGGATTTATCATTTTTCATTAGAAACTATATATATAAAACGCAACTAGTCACATCCATTCGTTTTCTAAGTAATAAAACGCAAGTAGTAATAAAACATTGTTCAAGTCGGCATGTCTCTCACGTCAGGTACATCAATTTGGGGAAGCAATTTAAAAAATTGTCACTTTCATGCCAAACTTTAATTAAAGTGTGTAGGAGTTCCGTATCATACTATCATCGATCTACTGGACGTTGAGTCTCTCTAAATATTGTCTTGCACATTTTGTATTTGGGGCCAGACGTCTAACGTCCGTTCTCAACATTCTCAATAAACACGAATACACGATTAATCGATTATCGACCTATGCTTATCCTCACGCTTGAGGTGGTGCGCAAGGATAGCTCCATGTATATATCCATTCTAACATTGTCGAACAACACACGCCCTCATCGATGACCCTGCTATCTTGTTGATTTTGCACTAAATGGTTAGCTATGTATTTAGGTTTACGAAATTAATTACATGTATCATTAATCGAAATATTGATCGAGGCCGGGTGAATTAACTTATTGGTAATACCAAATAGGCAAATACATATATATTGTAATGCCTTGTATGTTTTGATTTACTTGATTTGAAAATGACCTCTTTTAACTAAAACTTCTTGGATCTTTTATAATGCCTTGTAAAAGATGTACAATACCAACATAGATCATGCAACAGGAAAAAGAAAAGGACAAAGTAAACTACATATGTGAGATTTTACAAAAGGATAAAAATCCTCTCAAGTTGTCGTAACTTAACCATTGAGATAACTTCAATCATTGAATTAAAATCAAGGGTTAAAAATTTAAATTTCATCTTTTAACCTTATTAACTTGACCAAATGATATAGCTAGAGACAATCCTAATATTACCAAAAATAACATTTCTTAGCTAACCAATTCTTCTGAGAGCACATTTTACATGTAGAATCGTTGATTCAACTTATTTTATCTCATCATCTCCTCTTTTAATTTATCCCATGTTGCTATTTCATATAAAATATTTTATTTTAGAAGAATGAATTAGAAAGATACAACTCCCATCAAAATAAAACCGAATCATATTTCCAATATCAAAAGGTCATTAACCATAAAATTGTGATACAAAAGATACACAATTGCTTCCATCCGAGCTTGATCTTTTATATAAAACGAAAAAACCAAGCCCTCAATCGAGGAAGTGGATAAAACTAATTACACAACTACATGCTTCAAACACTTATGGTATGATTCGCGACAATTAAGGCGCACGACCATAATTATTTGAATGAAGCATGAAAAAGTTAGTTAGACGATCTGATTGTGATCAGATCATGACATTTTCTCATATAATGGGTTGATATGTACGTGGTGAATCGGCTAAGCAAACATTTGATCAAGGACCACAACAAATGCCATTGCAACCGTAGGATCAATCTCTGGCTGTACATACAAACGAAACACATCTCCACCAAGCTTAACACCTCCCACGGTTTCTTTACGTTCAATTTCAGCCACAAGCTTCTTCTTGTCATCATAGATCGCACAACACCTTTGCGTATACGACCCTTCTATCTCGTAGACCACCTTCTTCCCTTTAGATCCTATGGTCACATGAGCCAATGACTTCGCATTAAGGAAGTTCATGTGTTTTGTCACCGTGAACAAAGGGTTCACGCCGGTTTCTCCTTCATACACTAGCCAATTGTCCAACAAACTTAGCCTCTGCAAAATATTAAAAAATAAAAAATTTAGAAATTTATCTATATATATTTTATTTTTCATGCAGTCTCGTTGTTGTACCAATGATCCTCAGTCCAAGTGACAGTTAAAAAAATGACTTAATTATTAATAATAATGAATTATACCTTGCGACGAATGGTGAGGAGAGAACGTCCGGAGGCATCCATGAGGACAATCTCACCCTTGCTTCCAGCACTATAGTTGTCAACTCGAAAGATAAGATCACCATTAGAGTCATAGACGGTGAAGCCATCGCAGTTGAAGAGCAAAGACTTCTTCCATACAGTCAGGACAAGCGGTCCATGGACCGCTGCAGCCGCAACGGAGAGCGGTGGTTGAGTTGGAGTGACAATGGCATTAGGGTGTACCTTTGTCATGACCATGTAATGTGTATATATATAAAATTATATCTATATATATGTTTGTGTATGGAGAGAAATATGTGAATCTTGATGAAGTTGCAAGTGGGAAGAATGGAAAAGGGGTGTGTTTTATAGTCTTACTAAAAAGTTGTACGAGTATTAATACAAGTAGGAAATGTGAGGTTGCTATTTATTTATTTATTTTCATTGAAAAAGTTGAAACATTATTTTCTTACAGGACTAGAATATTGGTGACTCACGATAAAAGGTGATGACGACCAACGACAAGTCCATATTTGTAGTTGGTTGACCCGTGCATTGTTGCGTCTTAAAAAACTTTCTATATGTCTTGTAAAATTGACATTCTTTTTTTATAATACCTAATTATTGGTGCATACTAACGTAATGTAAGTAGGACTTTTTTTTATAACATGTATCTATAGTTATAATAATAATGGTCATACCTAATGGCTTACTTAGGAAATCAATATCTAATAGTTTTGATCATTCATTGGATAAACTTTTGGGTTAATTAAACCAACATATGTTATTTGACTATTTTTTGAAGGTGAACCAAAGGGATTAGTGATATTTTTGTCTAGCCGTCCAAACCAACAAAAACCTGCTTATTGGTATGGCTAGTTTGACAGTTTTGAGTTGCTATTAATTTTTTTTATCTGTACATTGCTTCAATTCAGCCAAGAAATAAATCTGATATCACAAATAAAAATAAATTTGTAAGTAATAGTAGTGGTTCATGTAGACCAACATAAATGCTTCAAGTTTTTACTTAATTGGCAGTTTAAACTTCTTTACATTTCGTAATTTCATGGATCGAAATGTTGGTTGGTGTTGAAGTTGAGGATGGTTTGTATTTGAATTTACTTATAATCTGAAATTAAAAAAGGTATATTTAAAATAAATGTGAATCCTTCTAGCAAACATTTGGCACACATCATTAATGGAAGTAGCTGCTCTACAATTTTGTAATGAATATTTTCGTACTCATAATGTAAAAACTTAAGATGTCTACATAGGCTAGAGCGGATTAAAAATCTACTATACTCGTCTTACTAATATTTTCCGGTTGTAACGTTAAATTTTATTAATAAAGCAGCAGTTAAAGAAACCTCGTAATAAAATATCTTGGTGTAGATCAAGAAAGAATTGAAACTTGTACTATCTAACTTGTTATGGTTGGTCGTGTTAAAAAATGTTGCATAAAAAAGACAAGCTAGCTAGACATTAACATGCCGATCGCAAGTAACTTCACATTATTCTTAAATGTCATAAAAGTTATATAGATATTCTTACAAAAAAAACGACACAAACTGTCATTCCAGGTCATTATATTATATATAATTACCATGGGAAAATAAATCGTGTGGCTAAGAGAAAGTTTGCGGTGGTGGTGGGACTAAGTTATTTTGTTGGTAGATAAGATGGCACATTAAAAATTAGGGGATGTTCATGGTGGCCGGTGCCGTCTTCTGTTTTTCTTTCCAAACGAACCTAAAATTTCTTAATTTCAATGTTTACTCAATTTATTTTGTCGATTTTCCACAGGCTGAAGTGAGTCAATATATTCGATTCCATATTTGATGTCGAGCTTAAATAGGCTTTTGAGTCAAGTGCAAATCTAATTTAATTTTATACTAATTCGAAATTAATTTCGAATCCATTTTTTAAAAATTTTATAGGTATCAATCACTTTAAATTTTCGTTATTGAAAGCGGAAACTAAGGGGCAAGGGTCAGTGTCAACTTTTAACATGTTTTGGCAAGTTCAACGGCCAATAAGAACGCGTCATGTGGCAAGTTGGGTTTTTCTTGTCAAAACATACCGAAAGTAAGGTGTAGTAGCCAAAACCTGTCAATAACTGGAAAAAACAAACGGCTGCCGGATTTTGAAAAAGTGGCCACAATTTATAAAGTTGTAAACTAACTTGGGCTCAGAAATTGGGGGCTGGAAATTCGGAAGTCGAAGACGCCATGGCTGCAAACCCGAAGGTTTACCCCGCAAAGATACGCCCCGGATCATCCAAGTCCCATTTTTACGAACATTTTTTTATCATCATCGCTCATTTAACGTAACACCGACAACCTAATTGTTCAACGATATCACCGACACAATACTACTTTTCCGGCCACATATTACTTTAATGGAACAAAATACGATAACACTACCATGGAAGAAATTAAAAATTTCGGCAATGCTACCGCAAATTAACACTACCAAACTAATAAAACATGCAATTAACAGCAATATAAATATAAATATATGTATATAGGGGTGGGATAAATTGAGTCCAGTTTAATTTAAGTCCAAAAAAGGTCCATGTAACTTACACATGTGTAAGTTGTAAAACTTACACATGTGTAAGTCGTGGTGGCGGTGGTCGCCGTCGCCGGAAAACCATGGTGGTGGTCGGAGATGATGGTGGTGGTGGTAGGAGGTGGTTGGAATTTGAGGAGATGGAAGAAAATCAATGGACTCAAATTGGACTCAAAATAAGCTGGACTCATTTTATATATATATACACAAACAGAAGCATAATCATAAGCATAGGCAGTAGCAGTTAACCGGAAAACCCAAAAAGGGCTCGCCGGAAAATCATGGTGGTGGTCGGAGATGATGGTGATGGTGGTAGGAGGTGGTTGGAATTTGAGGAGATGGAAGAAAATCAATGGACTCAAATTGGACTCAAAATAAGCTGGACTCATTTTATATATATACACAAACAGAAGCATAATCATAAGCATAGGCAGTAGCAGTTAACCGGAAAACCCAAAAAGGGCTCGTCGGAAAACAAGCAACACTCAAACCAGAAACTCAAAAAAGGAGCCACCAGAAAAGTAAGCAGCAGCAACCGTAACCAAAAACCCCCCAAAAAGGGGTCGTCGGAAAAGTGTACAACCATGGCCGGCGATGAAAAGACCCCGAAAAGGGGTTTCAGATCTCGCCGGCAAAGGGTGTAGTATGTTAGGAGCATCGGCAAGTCGGTTCGTATCGATTCCGGCAATACAAGCCAAGAAAATCATGATATTAGCCTCAAAATCGAAAACCCCAATTAAAAAAATTAGGTTTCCGGTGATTGATGAACGCCTAATTCGTCTAACTTTAAGATATAAAATTGACATGTTTTGGTGCTTGTTAATAGACGATTAGGGCGGTTTTATGTTTGTTTAAGTGTTTCAGGTCATTTGTGAGAATTTGGAGCTAAATGAATCATAAACAAGTCAAGCAAAGTTGAGAATCAAGTGAAGAAATGTCAAAGCAAAAATCTAGAAAATTGCCATTTCTGGGGCACAGTGCAGGACGCCCAAAGTGACAGTGCGGGACGGCCCTATCTGAAGAAAATCCGAATTTTAGGGATTTTATTCTTTTTCAGTTTATATCATTATCAAACACGAACTTGGAAGTTATCCTTCATAACTTTCACATACCTGGAGCAGTTCCAAAGTCTCTCAACACCCAAAAATCATTATCATATCACAATTCCATGGAGATCATAGCCAACATTGAAGAATCATTGATGAAGACGATAGGCTAGGTTTTCTTTTGATCATTCTCGTGTGAACAATTATGTAAGCCATTTATGTTCAACCTTTCTCATATTCATATTGGATTAGATGTTTAATTCTTCATTAGTCTTTTACATCTAATGTTGTTTGGATTGTTTGAATGATTATTTGTTGATGACTTTGAATGAAATTCATCTATCATTTGATTTTAATTTGTTAAGTAATCATTGATTATTAAATGAATCTCTCATGAACTTGTAATTTTACTTTAAGGAATTAGAAATCTAGTTGTGTCAATTCCCCGGTTTTCGTTATCGTGAATCATCACAACCGTTTACTTTAATTCTTGAGTTCATTCAATCCAAACACTATAACGAATCATGTCTATGTGATTTCCAATGAATATAAGTTAGGTTACATATTTGAAAGCATAATTGGGAGCATGAGAATGGTCTACTTTTTATTTAATTGAATTATTTTGTTAATTTCACAATCAATTTTAGTTGTTAATCAAAACAATCAATCAATCAATTATAAGTTTATGTCTAGTTTAAGTAATCTTGTAACTTGTTTAACACTTTTCCATGATTCCCTGAGGATACGATACTCGACTTACCCATACTAGTTATAGGTATTTAGTTTATATTTTTGATCGGTCCAACGACAACGATCAAATTTTGGCGCCGCTGCCAGGGAATCAGTGTGCAAAGTGTTAAAGTTTGTCTTTAAATTAGTTACTTAAAATTTTCAGAAAAATACAAAAAGAATTAGTTTAGTTTTAGTAGTAGTTTGTTTATTTCTTTATTTTAATTCTTGTATTTCAGAGTTACGCTATGTGTGTTGATTGTGTGCAGGTTATAGGTCGTGTATGCATACGAGGTATTCCAAGAAGAAGTCACCTTTGTTGTTTGATCCGGAAATTGAGAAAACAGCTAGGAGGAATCGAGTACTTCACCGTGCAAACATGAGTGATCCTGGTAACCCACAAAGAAACATTCCACCTACCGGAACTCCACCACCAATCATCCAACCCGCCGGAATTCAACAAGAAACCAACCCTGACCCAAACAACCAACTTCAAAACCAACGTCAACCACAAACTCCACCTCGATCCGTGAGGAGTGGTTTCACAACTCCTCACCGATTTGGAACACCAACCTATGTTGGAGATGGATCACGGTATACGGAGGAGTCGGTGTATGAAAGGGTTGATAATTGGGATGATGGGAGATTTGATGATCGGTCGGATGGGTATGATTGGAATGATGGGGGAGAATATGTGCAACCGCAAAACTATCAATACCCTCAATATAACCAACCTCAATATGTCAACCAAGGACCAAGAATTCCTCATGGTCCACCACCACGCCACAACCGTCGTGGAAATCACCCAAATTACCAACCACACAACCGTGCCATGCCAAACATGAACTATCAACCTCCACCACAAGGAGTTGATAGTCATTTCCGACCCGCCATAGCCGTTAATGCTTCACCTATAGTACCACCGGTGTTGAGGGGTAGAGCTTTTGAAGTTAGACCTCAATGTTTGAGCATTTTGTCAAGTTTCTATGGGAAAGCATCGGAGGAGCCTTATTTGCATTTATCGGAGTTTGAGGCTATTTGTGGAACTATTGGAGGTCAAGGATTTTCACCGAATGAAGTTAAACTAGTCTTGTTTCAGTTCACTTTGAAGGATAAAGCAAAGCAATGGTTCTTGGCATTGCCATCGGGTAGTATTTTCACATGGGCTGAAATGCAACAACAATTTTTAGATGAGTATTACACCATGCAAAAGACTAGTGATGCAAGGACTTCCATTAGAACTTTTCAGCAACAATCGGGTGAAACATTTCATGAATCATTCAAGAGGTTTAATGAGTTGTTGAGAACTTGTCCACATCATGGGATTGCTAAATGGGAATTAATCACGGCTTTCTATGATGGTTTATTACCGGAAGAGAAAAGAGATGTGAATTCAATTAGCAATGGAACCTTTTTGACAAATCCCGAAGATGTTGATTGGGATTTTGGAAAGATGAGTGTGAATTCGAAAAGGCAAGCTCAATCGAATAGAAGAGCAAGGCATCCAATAGCTTCTACTTCATCAACAAGTGATCAAGCCACCAAAGATCTACTTGAAGCTTTGGAACGAAAGTTTGCTAAGTTGGGGAAAGCTGAAAATCGGGGTGTTACTCAAGTTTCTCAAGAATACCCGATTTGTGAAAGTTGTGATGAGCTTGGACATACGGCTTTGCAATGTCCATTGATCCCGGAACAAGTTGAAGAAGTGAATCAAGTGTATGGAGAAAAGAGGCCATTTGACATGAACTCCAACACTTACCACCCGGGAATGAGAAACCATCCAAATCTTCGCTATGGAAATTCTTCAAATCAACTTAACCCGAACTTTCAAGGAAACAACCAAACCGGTGGAGCACCATCTCAACCATTCCAAGGTCGAAATTACAATCAAGGAAATTACCAAGGTGGCCAAAATCAGGGAGGATTCAATAGAGGCTACCCAAGGAACTTTCAACAAGGTAATAATCAAGTTGGACCTTCGGGAGGTAATGAGGTGTCAACCGGGGAAATCATGGAGTACTTGAAAGAGATGGATAGGAAAAATAAAATTCGGGATAAAACGGTTGAGAGTTTGCAAAAGCAAGTTGGGCAATTGGCGGAGGATGTGGCATCAATGAGAAAGGAGCCGGGAAAGCTACCAAGTGATACCAAGATCAATCCACAACATCAAAGTGGCGGCCCCAAGAATGTCAAGAACGTGAAGATCAACAATGTAAGTACTCTTCGTAGTGGTAAGATTTATGATAATAATGTTGTCCCTCCATCACCATTTGTTGATGGTGTGGTGGAGGATGTGGATGAGAATGAAGATAGTGAGCATGAACCGGAATTTGTTCTACCAAAACCAACTAAAAACGTGTCTTTCAAAGAAGTAGAAAACAATAGGTCTAAAGGAAAATTTTCTGAAAAACAAGGGAAGGATATGGAGGGTAATACCATTCCTTTTCCCTTAGCTTTAATTGATCCAAAACTTAGACCTACACTTAAGAAAAGAGGTCCCCATGAGGAAGAAATGTGGGAAATTTTTAAGCAAGTGAAAATCAATATACCTCTTATTGACATAATCAAGCAAGTTCCGGCTTATGCTAAATATCTCAAGGAGTTGTGTACCCAAAAACGGCACCATAAGCTTCCAAAGAAAATTGTTTTAAATGTGGAAGTTAGTGCCGTTGTGATGGGTATACTCCCACCTAAACTCCAAGATCCGGGAGCGCCTTTAATTACTATTCAAGTTGGTGATTTTAAAATGAATAAGGCACTTTTGGATATGGGGGCGGGTGTGAGTATTCTTCCGGGAAGTTTGTATGACCAATATGACTTTGGACCTTTAGAAAAAGTCGACACCACCTTGGTGATGGCTGATTTGTCACTAAAACTTCCTAGAGGAATTGTCAAAGATGTTATTGTGAAGGTGGAGGACTTCTATTACCCCGTAGACTTTTTGGTACTTGATTTTGCATCAAGTGGTAATATTAGGCAGCCCAATGTCATCATGGGTAGACCCTTTTTGGCAACCGTAAATTGAGATTAAATGTTTTTGCTAGTGTTCCTAACCCCGTAGTTAGTGATGAATGCTTTATGGCGGACGTCATTGATGAGTGCATTCCTCATGAAAATGAGGGAGACACACGGGAAACTTGTGCTTTGGTTGACAGGTTAATCTTGGAGCATAGTGAAACATTGAATAAGGAAGAAAAGGATTGGGAGATTATGGCAATTCAAGAAGGTAGACCACCATGGACTCATTTAGTGGAAAGTCTACCGGACCATATTGACACCCATCTCAAGCCATCAATCGAGAGTCCACCACAAGTTGAGTTGAAAGGCATTAGTCCATCAATTGTGATGCATAAGATAATCACCGATTCTAAAGCAAAGCCCTCACGTGATGCTCAAAGGAGATTGAATCCTCATATGCGTGAAGTGGTGAAGAAAGAGGTGCTAAAGTGGTTGGATGCTGGAATTATTTACCCAATTTCGGATAGTACATGGGTAAGTCCAACAAAACGATACCTAAGAAAGCTGGAATTCAAGTGGTGAAAGGAGATAGTGGTGAACAAATTGCAACCCGACCCATCACCGGGTGGAGGGTGTGCATTGACTACCGAAAGTTGAACACCGCTACTTCCAAAGATCATTTCCCATTGCCATTCATTGATCAAATCATCGAAAGGCTTGCAGGTCAGAAGTTTTATTGTTTTCTAGATGGTTATTCGGGTTATAATCAAATTGCTATCCATCCCGATGATCAACACAAGACCACATTCACATGCCCATATGGGACTTTTGCCTTTAGGCGAATGCCATTCGGGTTATGTAATGCTCCAGCCACCTTTCAAAGGTGCATGATGAGTATCTTTTCGGATATGGTCGGTGATTCCCTAGAAATCTTTATGGATGATTTTTCAATTTTTGGCCAAACCTTTGATAATTGTCTCAATGAGTTAACTAAGGTTTTGAAAAGATGTGTTGAGACAAATTTGGTTTTAAGTTGGGAAAAGAGCCACTTTATGGTTCAAGAGGGGACGGTTTTGGGTCATGTAATTTCAAGTAAAGGCATGGAAGTTGACCGAGCCAAAATCAAAGTCATTTCTACTTTACCCCCTCCAACCAATGTTAAGGGTGTCCGTTCTTTTCTTGGACATGCCGGATTTTATAGAAGGTTTAAAAAGATGTGTTGAGACAAATTTGGTTTTAAGTTGGGAAAAGAGCCACTTTATGGTTCAAGAGGGGACGGTTTTGGGTCATGTAATTTCAAGTAAAGGCATGGAAGTTGACCGAGCCAAAATCAAAGTCATTTCTACTTTACCCCCTCCAACCAATGTTAAGGGTGTCCGTTCTTTTCTTGGACATGCCGGTTTTTATAGAAGGTTTATAAAAGGGTTTAGTGTCATTACCAAACCATTGTGCAATTTGTTGTTGAAAGATGTACCTTTTGTGTTTGATAATGAGTGTTTGAAAGCTTTTGAAACCTTGAAAGAAAAGTTGGTTGAAGCCCCCATTTTGCAATCACCTAATTGGTCTATGCCTTTTGAAATCATGTGTGATGCAAGTGATTTTGCCATTGGGGCTGTTTTGGGACAACGGGTGGACAAGAAACCCGTTGTAAATTATTATGCAAGCAAAACTTTATCGGATGCCCAACTGAATTATACAACCACCGAAAAAGAATTGCTTGCGGTTGTTTATGCTCTTGACAAGTTTCGTTCTTATATTTGTGGTAGCAAAGTGATTGTGTACACAGATCATAGCGCGGTTAAGCATTTGATGGAAAAGAAGGATGCAAAGCCAAGGCTAATTAGATGGGTGTTGCTACTACAAGAGTTTGACTTGGAGATCCGAGACAAAAAAGGAAGTGAGAACGTGGTGGCGGACCACTTGTCAAGAATTCAAGCTATGGATGATGATTCAACCAAGGAGATTAATGAGACGTTTCCGGATGAACATTTACTAACCGTTTCTGTTGTCCCTTGGTATACAAATATTGTGAATTTTCTGTCCGCAGGTAAGCTACCGGAGCATTGGGCCAAGAGAAAGAAGTAACAATTCCTTGCACAAGCCAAGCAATACATTTGGGATGAGCCGGATTTGCTCAAAGTTGGCCCGGATCAATTGGTGAGAAGATGTGTTCCGGAGGAGGAGATTCAAGAGGTGTTGACTCATGCACACTCATTTGCATGTGGAGGTCATTTCAGCGGTCAAAAGACAGGTTACAAGGTTTTAAATTGTGGTTTGTTTTGGCCTAGTATTTTTAAGGATGCCGCTGAATTTGTTAAGAAATGTGTTAGGTGTCAACAACTAGGTAGTATCACCAAGAGGAATGAAATGCCCATGCAACCCATTTTAGTTGTTAATATTTTTGATGTTTGGGGCATTGACTTTATGGGTCCTTTTTCTAATTCTTTTGGTAATTACTATATCTTAGTGGCCGTAGATTATGTTTCCAAATGGGTAAAAGCCATTGCCACCAAGTCCAATGACCATACCGTTGTGTGCAAGTTTGTCCAAAGCAACATTTTCTCAAGATTTGGAATCCCTCGTGTGATCATAAGCGATGGGGGATCTCATTTCAAAAAATTTCAGTTTGGAAAACTTCTTAAACGGTATGGCATAAACCACCGGATTGCCACCCCATATCACCCACAAACAAGTGGGCAAGTAGAAGTATCCAATAGGCAAATTAAAGAAATTTTGCAAAAGACGGTAAGACCCGATAGAAAAGATTGGTCAACCAAATTGAATGATGCTTTATGGGCTTACCGAACCGCTTTTAAGACACCTATTGGCACTACTCCTTATCGGTTGGTTTATGGGAAGGGTTGTCATCTTCCAATGGAATTAGCACATAGGGCATTGTGGGCCGTTAAGGCCGTTAACATGGATTTTGAGAATGCAGGTAAGGAAAGAAAGTTGCAATTGTGCGAATTGGAAGAATTAAGGAATGAAGCATATGCATGCGCATCGACCTACAAGGATAAGATGAAGGCGGTTCATGATGCAAAGTTGAAGAAAAAGGTGTTTGAAGTTGGCCAAAAGGTTTGGCTTTACAATTCAAGGCTCAAGTTCTTTCCGGGAAAACTCAAAAGCAAGTGGATGGGTCCATATGTTATTACAAGAGTTGGAAAGTTTGGAGAAATTGAAATTGAAGATCCAAAGGATGGTGTGAAGCAAATGGTCAACGGACACCGTTTGAAACCTTATTTGGATGCAAGCGACATCAATGGAGCTCCAAAAGAAATGGTGAACTTCATATCAAGTCCACCATCTTATGAGGTTGCATGAATCAAATTGAGGTAATGTCGGGCTGAGGACAATAAACTTAGCGCTAAACGGGAGGCAACCCGTTGTTTGTTTGATTTCTAGCTTCTTTTTCGGTATGTTTTCTTTTCGTAATCTTTGTTAGTTGTTTTTGGTAATGTTTTTGCATAATCACACAAGTTAGATAATTCTCAGCACCTAGGCTTGAAAATTAAGTTGGGGAAGGTCGGTTTGGGTGAAAAAGTGAACCTTTTTGCAAGTGGTCGAGCCGTTAACTCATTTCCAATTTCGGGCGTACATTGGGGACAATGTACCATTAAGTTGGGGAAGGGAGTTTATTTATATAACCATTTGTAATTAAAAGTGTTATTGTGGTTGTAGTTAAAAAAAATAAAATATAAAAAAATCAGTGTTGGCGTCTCACACGGTCAATGGGCGTCTGGGACGGTCCTCTGGAACGTCTCAAAAAGCTGCACGCCAGCCACACGCTTTGATCTTCTGTTGAACGGCACACAAAACAGTGGAAATACATTTTCCAAGCCACCGTCCCAGACGGTGGCTGGAGCGTGCGACACGGTAGGCTAAAAAACAGGGACCGTCTGGGACGGCTCGCCAGAAAGTTCTGAAACGTTGCACGGTTGCGAGACGGTCAAGTCATCTGTTTTATGGTGACTAAGACGGCAGACTGTGCCGGCCAACGTGCGAGACGGCAGGCGAGTCTGGAGGACCGTGCGGGGCGCTGGGTTGGCCGTGCGGGACGGCGGTTCCGATTTTCAGAAATTATTTTATTTTAATAAATGTTAAAAATTAAAAAACCCTTTTAATTGCAGCCACATAAAGCCGATGCACCCATTTATCTATCTATCTTCTCAGTCGACTCTCCTTCTCTCTCTCTCAAACTCTTTCTTCCCCAATTATTTTCTCCATAAACCCTAACCATTCAAATCATCATATCTCCCTCAAATCTTGACCAAATCAAACAATTCTTGAGTCAAAATCGCATAATTTTTCGAGAGCTACAAAACCCCTCTATTTGTTTGTTCAATTTCAGCCTCGTTTGTGAGATTTATGTGAGTCAAGAACGAATTTTTTCAAAATATTTTCTTGTTTTTGTTTTAATTACTAACCTTTAATAAAGTTTATTGCTTTTTGGTTAGTTTTGTGATAATAGGATGAAGAAAGCAGCAGGAAAATTCATGAAAAGTTTGGCCAAGGCAACCGAGCCTTCTTCAAGTCAACCAAAGAGGAAGAAGAGACAAGTCATTAGAGATGATGATGATGATGAAGATGATGATGATGATGATGATGATGATGATGATGGTTTAGAGATGATGATGATGATGATGATGATGATGATGATGATGATGATGATGATGATGATGATGATGATGATGATGATGATGATGATGATGATGATGACGATGATGATGATGATGATGATGATGATGATGATGATGATGATGATGATGATGATGATGATGATGATGATGATGATGATGATGATGATGATGATGATGATGATGATGATGATGATGATGATGATGATGATGATGATGATGATGATGATGATGATGATGATGATGATGATGATGATGATGATGATGATGATGATGATGATGATGATGATGATGATGATGATGATGATGATGATGATGATGATGATGATGATGATGATGATGATGATGATGATGATGATGATGATGATGATGATGATGATGATGATGATGATGATGATGATGATGATGATGATGATGATGATGATGATGATGATGATGATGATGATGATGATGATGATGATGATGATGATGATGATGATGATGATGATGATGATGATGATGATGATGATGATGATGATGATGATGATGATGATGATGATGATGATGATGATGATGATGATGATGATGATGATGATGATGATGATGATGATGATGATGATGATGATGATGATGATGATGATGATGATGATGATGATGATGATGATGATGATGATGATGATGATGATGATGATGATGATGATGATGATGATGATGATGATGATGATGATGATGATGATGATGATGATGATGATGATGATGATGATGATGATGATGATGATGATGATGATGATGATGATGATGATGATGATGATGATGATGATGATGATGATGATGATGATGATGATGATGATGATGATGATGATGATGATGATGATGATGATGATGATGATGATGATGATGATGATGATGATGATGATGATGATGATGATGATGATGATGATGATGATGATGATGATGATGATGATGATGATGATGATGATGATGATGATGATGATGATGATGATGATGATGATGATGATGATGATGATGATGATGATGATGATGATGATGATGATGATGATGATGATGATGATGATGATGATGATGATGATGATGATGATGATGATGATGATGATGATGATGATGATGATGATGATGATGATGATGATGATGATGATGATGATGATGATGATGATGATGATGATGATGATGATGATGATGATGATGATGATGATGATGATGATGATGATGATGATGATGATGATGATGATGATGATGATGATGATGATGATGATGATGATGATGATGATGATGATGATGATGATGATGATGATGATGATGATGATGATGATGATGATGATGATGATGATGATGATGATGATGATGATGATGATGATGATGATGATGATGATGATGATGATGATGATGATGATGATGATGATGATGATGATGATGATGATGATGATGATGATGATGATGATGATGATGATGATGATGATGATGATGATGATGATGATGATGATGATGATGATGATGATGATGATGATGATGATGATGATGATGATGATGATGATGATGATGATGATGATGATGATGATGATGATGATGATGATGATGATGATGACTTTAGAGAGACAGCCCGGGAAGAACCCTCCAGAGACCACTAAACTAGTAGGTACGGTGGATGGTAAAAAAGTGACTATGTCTTTTGCTAACCTGGATAGAATAACTCAGTTTGATATAGGTGCTAAGTCAAAAAGGCCATTTGATTATTTGTCTGATGATGTGTTGAATGGGGTAGATCAGGGTACGAATTGGATAGAAATGGTAGCCGAGTTGTTTACCTATCCTGTAGATGCTTTGAACTTAAATCTTAAGTTAAGTCGTGCTAGATTGAAACCATTGCCCCGATTGATTATGAGTGTCCTTAGCTGGAACATTTGTCCAAGAAGTAGTGACAAGGCTGCAGTGAGACACCAAGAAGTTGTGGTGTTATATGCATTGGTAACGGGAAGGTTAGCATTGTCACTTAGACACATCATCATGACAAACATTTGGGATGCCCGTAACAAGAAAGGGAAGTTGATCTTGCCCTACCCGAGGCTTATTTCTCGCCTCATCTTGTTACAGAAAGCCGCCACCATTGACTCACCCACAGTGAAGGTTAATCAAATTGTTATTTCTATGAAAAGGTTGTTGCAAGGAAGCGAGTGGAGATTAGAGGATAGACCCTATTGTAGAATTCTTAATGATTTGAAATCAGGGGGCGTTTGATAGCTCCTAAGGAGGGGTTTACTCTAGAGGATGTGATGGCTCAGCTGGAGCCCGTGGGTGGTAATGGCCGGGGTGAGTCTAGTGGTGCTCGGGAGGTTAATGAAGAAGAAGAACCCCAAAGGAGGGATGGTTTATTGGGTGCTGGATTTGGAAGTGTTGGGCCGAGTTTTGGTTATGAGCGGCCTAGTGATTATAATCAGTGGACATCCTATGAGAGGAATATGTGGGATATGACTGCTCAGCAGGGTGTGCAGCGGAGGAGTTATGAGTTAGGTATGGCATATGCTCAGGAGCAGAATGTGAGGAGGCAGTTTGAGTACTCAGAGCGAGTACGCCATCACCAGGACCACATTGCGGGACTTGACTATGTGGAGACTCCTCCTTCATATGATTACAGGCAGCCGTATGTTCCTACATCCCATCCAGCTTATCCTCAGAGCCACGATTCTGAGTGGTTTCCCCGACATTCTTGTGTCGGGCGAGTTGAGGATACTCCGGGTGCTCCACCAGCAGCCTCTGATCCATTTGAGGCCCAATCTCTATATCGGGGCCTAATGGAGTCGATCTTTGGACCGCAAGGTCCACGACAGTGATTGGTACCTTCCATTTATCTTTCTGTTCTTATTGTGTGATTATGTGACTATGTGTTTATTTTATGTTTTTGCATTTTCAATTCATAGGTAGATTTCAACTTCTAGTTGATTTTATTTATGTTTCTAGTTTAGATGTTGATTTACTTTCTTGTAATATGAAATTGACCCTTAGGGGCAAAATATTTGAGTTATATTAGCTATACATGTTTGTAAAATGAGATTTTCTTGTGATTGGATTTGTACATGTAAGTGGGGCTAGGTAGTGTAGATTAGATTGCATGACATGGTTGACTTATGGGCGTCTTGATAGAGTTGCTAGCAAGTAAAAACATAAAAATGTGCAAATAAGGGTAATATGCCAATTGTGAGTCATAATGCATGTATCACACTTATATATCCGTTATATCCTTCAATTTCATGAGAGAAAAACGCCTCGTCGACGATTGATTTAGATTGTTAGCGTAGCATGATTTCTCATGATAACTATATTGTGTGAGCCATTATTGTACATTAGGTTAGAACTAGTGCACTTACCGTGTCGAGACCTTTAACCCGGATTATGTGCTTAAAATGAAAACAATCATACAATTCAATACATATTCCACCTCACCTCGTCATGAAATTCGTTAATTGTTCAAAGTTGTGTTGTTTATGATGAATTGAAAGAAAGAACAAAGTCAAAGTCAAAATTGCAATATCCGGTTGACAAAAGTCAAAGTATATGGTCATAAATGAAAATCAATTCAATTATCCATGTAAGTTGATCAAAAAGAACCAAAATGAAATGTTCCCGAAATCATTCTAGTAAATCACCCAAATGAGAATCATTACCGTGTTTCATTCCATATTTCCACCAATCATGTATGAATGCCGAAGTGATAGTTTGGTGTTATGAGGTCTTGGTTCGATTTGTGTACTAGCCTATGACTTTTAGTGTGCAATAATGGGTTGAGAGCTTCATATATACATATTAGCACATCTTTTGCTAATCACTCAAATATGAACCCGAGGGGAGTGCACATTGTGAGAGTGTGATGCATGTATTGTGGCAAACTTGAGGTTTATTAGGTTTAATTGCACATTTATATATTTCTATTTGCTAGTCGTAAATCTTTTGATGGTTGTAAGTCTCATGAGTTGGTTGTGTTATGTGGTTTGGTTTGTATTACTTAGTTTCGCCCAAGTGTACTTTGAAGATTACTTGAAAGTTGAGTTTTACAAATATGTATAATTGGTATAACTCTTATATGGTGTTTCTTTGGTGATAGGAAGTATTATGAGATTGTAAATTGACTTGTCACATGATGAATGCCTTTTTCGGGACGAAAAAGAGTTAAGTTGGGGAATGTGATAAACGCCTAATTCGTCTAACTTTAAGATATAAAATTGACATGTTTTGGTGCTTGTTAATAGAAGAGTAGGGCGGTTTTATGTTTGTTTAAGTGTTTCAGGTCATTTGTGAGAATTTGGAGCTAAATGGATCATAAACAAGTCAAGCAAAGTTGAGAATCAAGTGAAGAAATGTCAAAGCAAAAATATGGAAAATTGCCATTTCTATGGCACAGTGCAGGACGCCCAAAGTGACAGTGCGGGACGGCCCTATATGAAGAAAATCCGAATTTTAGGGATTTTATTCTTTTTCAGTTTATATCATTATCAAACACGAACTTGGAAGTTATCCTTCATAACTTTCACATACCTGGAGCAGTTCCAAAGTCTCTCAACACCCAAAAATCATTATCATATCACAATTCCATGGAGATCATAGCCAACATTGAAGAATCATTGATGAAGATGATAGGCTAGGTTTTCTTTTGATCATTCTCATGTGAACAATTATGTAAGCCATTTATGTTCAACCTTTCTCATATTCATATTGGATTAGATGTTTAATTCTTCATTAGTCTTTTACATCTAATGTTGTTTGGATTGTTTGAATGATTATTTGTTGATGACTTTGAATGAAATTCATCTATCATTTGATTTTAATTTGTTAAGTAATCATTGATTATTAAATGAATCTCTCATGAACTTGTAATTTTACTTTAAGGAATTAGAAATCTAGTTGTGTCAATTCCCTGGTTTTCGTTATCGTGAATCATCACAACCGTTTACTTTAATTCTTGAGTTCATTCAATCCAAACACTATAACGAATCATGTCTATGTGATTTCCAATGAATATAAGTTAGGTTACATATTTGAAAGCATAATTGGGAGCATGAGAATGGTCTACTTTTTATTTAATTGAATTATTTTGTTAATTTCACAATCAATTTTAGTTGTTAATCAAAACAATCAATCAATCAATTTTAAGTTTATGTCTAGTTTAAGTAATCTTGTAACTTGTTTAACACTTTCCCATGATTCCCTGAGGATACGATACTCGACTTACCCATACTAATTATAGGTATTTAGTTTATATTTTTGATCGGTCCAACGACAACGATCAGTGATGCGATAATTGACACTACCAACCAAGAAAAAAACGGTCACATAGCACGCTTCCAACGTTCACAAGGACCCAAAAGAAGCCGATATATATAACCGATGCTACATGCCGATTTAAGCCGGAGAAGGGGGTGCAATGGAACCGACAAGCCGATTTTTGCCGATGGAAGGAGCCGGTGGAACTTGCCGACTGCACTCTTGTCCCTAAGATGCTATTTCTACTAATAGTATGTTTTTTAACGTATCACTATAACTTTACAACGTTTGTTCCTGATTAGCTTTATTTTGGGATAATCATTTATCACAACTTTACATCTTATGTAACTTTATTTTTAATTCTACATATTAATACGACAACCTATTTTAATGTTACTCGGGTGGTACTCGAGTAGCTAGTAAATCTCTAAATCGTGGTTTGTTCCAATGTTCCTTCGCATGGGCCTCAATACTATTTCAATTTCAAGTGTTTGTATTTACTATTAAGTAACTTCAAACATAACTTGAAAAGTCTTTCTTTTAAATAACAAACCGAACTAACTTTACTAAGTGACTCAAAGTTACAATACAAGTAACTCAATGAAACAAAACAAGATATGGAATGATTAGTTCATTTGCAGACCATACTTTTAATAGAAAAGTTTGAAACAAGCATGAATCAAGCATTCTCCTCCAAATAGTGTTTGTGTGAGGATTCTAAATATATCTAAGTCATATCTTACTTATGAATAAAGTGACGATTCAATACATGTTTTTCTTATGGATAATCAATAATATAATATTCTAAGTTTGGGTCAAATGTCTTTAAAAAAAGAAAAGGAAATGGAAACTCAAAAGTACAACATTGAGTGGGAGTTGTCCCTTCTATGTTCCCAATGGCCAATGGCTATACACTAATCATGTTTAGCCTTTTAATGACGTACTTCTATATATAGATTAAGAGGGCCATCAATAGTTATATATTGATTGCTATTTTGCTATCATCAAATAAAATACTACGAGTATCAAGTAAGTATTGGTACTTATAATTAATAAAAAAATGGTCCAGTTCTACACAAAAAACATTTTTTTTCAAAATGATGTTAAGTGAAATTTGGGTGGGTCCAATAGGGATTGAATGAAATATTGGAATATGACGTAAGATCATAGTTAGAGGGTACCCAATGCCCACCACTCATCCCCCAAGGACTAGTCCCTGTCAGCGCCACATCAGCAAAAAACACTCCAAGGACTAATCCCCCCAAAATGCACCCAATGCACTCATCCCTCAAGGACTAGTCTTGGACCCACTAATTTTTTTGTCTTCTTCTTTGTATATAGGATTAAAAAAAAAAAAAAAAAAAAAAAACCCCAAAAGACTCGTCCCTGCAGGGACTAATCCCCCGGACGAGCAAGGCGGACGAACAAGGGACGAGTCCCACCCAACGGTGTGGACTCGTCCGTCCACCTCAAACGAACCCAATGGACGAACCATTGGGTACCCTCTTAGTGGCACTTCTTTTACTTCGGAAGGCCAAAACCTTTTTTTTTTGGTTATTTTAGCTTTGTCATTTTTGGCAGAAAAAACACACGTTTTAGATGTTACATGTTATCCAACTATATTTTTCATGATTATGATGATATTATTATCCGTCAATAGAGTTCCAAACTGTATTTCTCATTCTAGCTCAATGGTTGAGCACCAGCTTTACATGTTGTAGGTCTTGAGTTCGAGACATGGGAAAGACATTTCTAGGAATTTCACAAATAAAGTCCTCCAGTGAAGCGGGTTTGAGTCATGCAGAGGGGGCAGAGTTTTATCCTAATTAAATGTCGTGCCTTCGGGCGGTTTAGTTGGGAGTTTCTCCTCCTACTAGGTATTGAGGGTGAGGGGGCTCTCTAACGCGGACCCGGTTAAGACAACGTAAGCTAGATCCCCTGTTGCGAGCAAATGATCCACAAAAAAAAAAAATAGAGTTCCAAACTAAAATATCTCCAATTTAAAGTAAACATTATTGGTGATTCCCACTTTGTTTAGGTCATTACCAATCATACAATGATACATCTTCTTTATAGCAAAACAAGATTTTTTTGAAATAATAAAATCAAAATATCTATTTGTTTTTATATAGGATAATGTTCATGTATTGTGACACGCACTACTAGAAAAAACACCTTTAATGACACCGATTTGGTGTCATAAAAGGGGTCAGATGACACGCTTTTTGGTGTCATAAATCGACCCGTCATAAAGCTTTATGACACGCATTTGGCGCGTCATGAATTTATGACACGCTTTTATGACACTCTTTTACGACATACTTTTATGACACTATTTTATGACGCCTTTTTTGCGTGTCATGGTTCAAATTTTTTTATAAAAAAATTTTTTTATAAAAAAATATTTTTTATAAAATTATTAATATCCACACATTAAATAACAGTTAATCTAGCTCATAATACAAATAAATACACAAATAACATAAGAGCGCATTTCATATATATCAAAACAATGCGTTTCATACAACTACAAGTTATTTTATATTCTAATATTAACCATAAAAGTTTACAACCGCTAAATTATATAAAATTCAAAACTGGTAAATGAAGTTTGCCCCATTCTTCACGAATTTCATCCAAATCATCAGCCGTGTATTTAGAAGTAAATCTCTCACACAACCACCAACCAAGTAGGATTCAAATCCTGTAGATAATGAAATGAAATGATAATTCAGCACTTAAGAGTTGAAAGCTCAATAGTAACTTAATGGCAGGATTGATGCAGCCATGCAAACAAACTACGTATGTATATCCAATAGTTATGTGCGAAACAGAAAATCTACTTAGTCACAGTCATTATCCAATGGTCATAGAAATAGCAAGATTAATCACAACTTAGTCACAATGCATCTTAAAAAGTGTGCATATATATACATGCATTCTAGAGGATATTTTCATAGGATATCAAGTTTAATCAACCAATGTCTAGTAAATAGTAGTAGTAGTTTACTCACCTAATTATTCTTTAAGGTAATGCTAAGTTGATACAGCCCCGTAATGGCTCCTTAGTGCATCAATGGCTTTTTCCACAGATTGCTTGAGTTCAGGAATGCTTGTATTGCACACTACATTTGTGAATATGGGCACAAACTGTAACATCCGTGAATTTTGACTCGTTGACTTTACGTGTAATATGACTAACAATATAGGTTAATGAAGTATTCGGGTCGTTTTGGTGATTAAATGACAATGTGGAAGTTATTTGGGTCGTTTCGTGAATTAAATGGCAATGTGTTGTATTCGGGTCAATAATGTGTTTTGATCGGTGTTTAAATGTCTAACGATTGTAATTTGGCTTGAGAAGAGAAACGGGTCGGCCCGTGGGTCATCCACGACCCATCAGCCCCTTTGACCCATTCCTCCTCCCTTATCTTTCTCTTTTACCTCTCATTTCTTATCTTTCTCTCTTTCTCTTTTCTCTCTAGACCAAAAGCAAGAACATCTCTAGTTCTTCATTTCTCTAGTATCATTTGGTGTTTTGGGTTTAGATTAACTCGAGAATCATTAGTATCTTCATCTCATTGTCGTCATATTGAAGAATCAAAAGTTTTAGTTCAAGTTTTCTTACCCACTTTGTCATAATTGGGTTCTAGTTCGTGAAAGAAGTTTTGGTAAGTCTAATTCATCCCTTTTGCATGTATTTATGTTTACTTACTCTTTTCTAGTCATTTCGAGTATTTACATGTCCTAAAACGACTTGAAATGAGTTTTGGGTCAATTAGGGTTAATGTAGGGTTTGGAATCGTTTGGAAGATTTGGTGATGTTATGGAATGAAACGAGGGTTTGGGCAAGTGTATTTAGGTACTAGAAGGTCAAGGGTAACTTTAAAACGAGTCCATAAGCCTTAGATATCGATTTAGGGTTTTGAGTTCATGAAATAGGGTTTTGGGTCTTGATTTTCTGCATAAAATTCTGCAGGTCGTAGAGCTGCCCAGTAAGGGGCGTAACCTACGCCCCTTAGGCTGCCCGAATTTTAAATATGGCTCCCACCAAGAAAGTGGAGAAAACACCTTTTGAAATATGGCATGGAAGAGTTCCATCTTTGTCATACTTAAAGGTATGGGGTTGTGAGGCTTATGTAAGACATGATGCCTCAAGCAAATTAGAGCCCCGATCCACTAAATGTATTTTTGTAGGATATCCTAAAGATGATTTAGGATATTATTTCTACAATCCTAATGAGCAAAATGTATTTGTTGCTCGAAAGGCTGAGTTCTTGGAAACTAAATTCCTTATGGAAGGAGCTAGTTCTAGAACAGTGGAACTTGAAGAAGATCAAGAACCACAAACAGATACACGCTTGGTTGACACTAGTATTCAACAAAAGGATGTTGAAGATGATCAAAGAGTTGATCAAGACACACAAAACGTTCGTAGATCTGGTAGAGCTACTTATCCACCTGAGAGATATGGATTTCTCATGGATGAATGCTATATGGTGGTTTCTGATGAACCAACCAACTACCATGATGCAATATCCAAATCAGATTCGGAAAAATGGTTAGAAGCCATGAACGCTGAGATGCAATCCATGTATGACAACCAAGTTTGGGAATTGGTTGTTGCACCTCCTAATTCCAAAGTAGTTGGAAGTAAGTGGGTGTTCAAATTGAAACACGATATGCATGGAAACTTGAGTACTTATAAGGCTAGACTTGTAGCAAAAGGTTTCACTCAAACTCGAGGGGTCGATTATGATGAAACTTTTTCGCCTGTGGCAATGCTAAAGTCTATTAGGATATTATTTGCCATAGCCGAACATTATGACTATGAGATATGGCAAATGGATGTCAAAACCGCTTTTCTAAATGGATATCTTGAGGAAGATGTCTATATGGATCAGCCTGAAGGTTTTGTCGATCCTAAACATCCTAATAAAGTATGCAAGTTAAAGAAATCAATCTATGGATTGAAACAAGCATCAAGAAGTTGGAATCGTCGTTTTGATGAAGAAGTCAAGAAATTTGGCTTCATCAAAAACGCTGATGAAGCTTGTGTGTACAAGAAGGCTAGTGGGAGCATCATTACTTTTCTAGTATTATATGTCGATGACATTCTACTATTTGGAAATGATATTCCAACCTTGGAAGGTGTAAAAGCCTGGCTTGGAAGTTGCTTTTCCATTAAGGATCTTGGTGAAGCCGCTTTTATTTTGGGAATAAGGATCTATAGGGATAGATCAAGGCGCTTAATAGGTTTGAATCAAAGTGCATACATAGACAAAATCTTGAAAAGGTTCAAGATGGAAAACTCCAAGAAAGGTTTGGTGCCTATTCAGAGAGGAACTATATTGAGCACTTCTCAATCTCCTAGCTCAAAAGCTGAGCAAGAGAGAATGAGTGGAATCCCATATGCATCTGCTATAGGATCCATCATGTATGCTATGATATGCACGAGACCGGACGTGTCATGCGCTTTAAGCATGACAAGTAGATACCAGCAAAATCCAGGAGATAGTCATTGGATGGCTGTCAAATATATATTGAAATATCTTAGAAACACTAAAGATATGTTTTTAATATATGAAATATCTTAGAAACACTAAAGATATGTTTTTAATATATGGATCTGGTGAGGAGGAGCTCGTTGTAAAAGGTTACACGGATGCGAGTTTCCAAACTGATCGAGATGATTCTCGATCACAATCGGGGTATATCTTCATTCTAAACGGAGGAGCTGTTTCTTGGAAAAGCTCAAAGCAAGATGTGGTTGCATTGTCCACTACAGAATCGGAATACATCGCCGCTTCTTTGGCAGCACAGAAGCTGCATGGTTGAAGAAATTCATTACCGATCTAGGGGTTGTTCCTTCCATTCAAGAACCCCTAGAAATTCTTTGTGATAACGAGGGCGCGATTGCTCAAATCAAGGAACCTCGTGCGCATCAGAAGACTAGACACATTGAGCGGAGATTCAACTACATAAGGGATGAAGTTGAAAAAGGAAAGATATGTATTTGCAAAGTTCACACTGATCAAAATGTTGCGGATCCACTCACGAAGCTCCTTGAAAGGCCCAAGCATGAGAGTCTATCTTGTGCCATGGGACTTCGATATTCTAGTGATTGGATTTGATCTATTTTATGTATTTGGATATCGGAACACTTGTATTTATTAACACCTTATATGAATATTGATATTCTACTTTAAATTATGTTATGTTCCATTTTTTTGCATGTTTAAATCCATGAATAAGTTAATTATTCTAAATATCCGTAGTCGATCATATTTGTGGGAACAAATATGAATGTAAGATTATTATGAACTTGGATTGGTAGATATTCAAAAGGTTTTGAATATAGAGCAAAATGTTGCTACCAAGGTTCATAGATATTTGTGGGATACAAATATTGGACTGACCTGCTCTCAAGCATTACTACATGGAATCTTTGTGATTGATCATAAGTAATCTTGAGTTAAAAGGTGAATATCATTGTATCCTCAGACCTGAGATACATATTGGGTCTTGAAATTCACTGAATATTATACTTTGACTTAGTTCTTCGCTGCTCTGAAACATGGCAGTACATAAGACTAAGCTCAGGTATGATATAAGGTGATTGTGAAAGACATATGTAGTCGAGATGGAATTTGTCCCTCTTGTTCGTTGAGAGTAAGATGTCTAAGGCCTGTTACAAAGTTAAATCAATAGAGAATGATCACTCTGTGTCTCTAGATTTAACATGACATCTGTGACAAAAGGATAAATGATCGATTCACCTAAATCATTTCAAGAAAGGGACTTGAAGGGGATGATGTTATTGAATGGCACTTCGTCATACGTATTAGGGGTAGCAAACCGTTGTTAGGCGGTATTTGCTGCTTGCGTCAATCTTCTATGAATCTTGTGCAAGTGGGAGATTGTAGGAATCCGTCTGCCCAAGACACATATTAAATTGACGTGGCTAGTACGTGATGATCCAAGTCGGGTCATACCCAATAACAAGCTAGACAAACACCTATAATATTTATTTATATGATATGATCTTTAAATAAATATCAATACTTGAAATATTTAGAAAGTGAGTTTCTAAATAATTGCACTTGAGAAATATAAATAAATTATATGGATGATTTATTTTGAGAGAAATGTGAATATGTTTATTTGGCAAAATAAACACTTATGTGTGTTGTGTATAATATGTAATATGTTACATAAGATATGTAACAAGTTATGTTGCATTTTATCTATAAAATGTACAAGTTATGGTTTTATAAAATTTGCAACAAAATGTTTGGAACAACCTCATGTGAGGCCGCCCCCCCCCCCCATGTGCCTTTTAGTGTATTTTGATATACTTACAACACATGGACTTGTTTTAGAGCATACACATAACACACATAGTTTGTATCAATTTCTCTCATGCATTTGTAAGACAAAAACTCTCTTTTCTCTCAAGTAGCTTTCCTTTTCTTTTTCTCTTGCAATTTTCGGCCAAAAGGGGAAAGAAGAGGGAGAGACTTTTCAAGTTTAATTCCTAACTTATTTTGGGGTGTTTGTTGGAAGCTTGGGGTATACAAGCTTGAGGTTCTTCTAGTTTGAAGACTTGCCATTTGAAGACATCATATTCTTCATTTCTACCTTACTAGCTTGGAAGAAAGGTAGTTCTCTAAAACACCCTATGGTTGTTGTTTTGTATGTATGTTATTCATATACATGGATCCTTATTGTTTGGGTTTTCTTTTATAAGTTAAACTTTGGTTTTTAACTATATACACATATTGAAAAGTTCAATTTTTCCGCTGCGTTTTAATATTATAAGGATAATATTACTTTGATAAAAACCCAAAAATCCCAACAGTTGTGACAATGAAAGGTGAAGTCTGCGGTACCATGGGGGATCCTGTTCCTACGAAGGGCTTTGATACGGTTTTGTTGAAAGACTTGTACAGACCTCCTACTCGTTGTCGTACTCTTCCGGAGGCTGTCTTGTACTTGTCCAAAATAAGTCCTACATGGGAATATCACCCGGCGACTCCTCATATCCGTAGCTTAGATGGGGAGGGTACGGGTTCTCCGGCCTGCCCTTCCGAAAACTTTGTTCTTACATCTTCTTTCTTACTTTGTATTTGTTAAGCATTCTTTCAGTTTATATTGCCTTTGTTTAATTGCTCTCTATTTTACTATGACAGTTATGACTTTTATGGAGTATATGCAATCGGATTCGGATGAGGCTGACTTTGAGCCTGACCTTCCGAAGGGTCAGGAGGCTACATTAATTGAAAACCCATCCTTTGATCAGCAACAACTTACCATTTTGAAAGACACTTCGGAGACCTTAGCCGAGAAAGAGGAAGCTATAAGGAACTATGCCCTCAGAGCTCAACAAAAGAAAAGTGTTGTTGGTGATAGTGAGGTTACCGGAAGTGAGGCCGTTGTGAAAAAGAAAATTACCGCTAAAAGGAAAGTTACTCAGTCTTGCGTCTCTGGTTCTCGCCCTCCCAAAAGGAACAAAAACTTGAGAGGGGCTAAGCTAAATGAACCTACGGACGTATCTGACGTCACTGCTCCTCCTCCTGTTCACGGTGCTGGAAAAAGCCCCCGAGCTGTCCGCATGCTTAGGGAGGAGGTTGAAGCTGAAAAGCATGTTGTTGATGTTGGTGATGATTCTGAGGGAAATAGTGTTTCGAATTACTATGGTGTGGATCCTTCTAATAGTGAAGGGCCTCCTTCTCAAAGGATTCATTATATTCCGGAGGATGATTCTCCTTTTATCGTGTCTTTCCCCAATATTCCCGCCAACAGTAACTTGGGTGAGGAGGATGACCGCTCCGAATTCATCAATGGCATCATGGTTCCTTCAAGGCTTCATTCTGCAGCACTTTTGAATCATGGCGCTTTTCGTGACTATGTAAACGAGACTGCTATCCGATCCATTACCGCGGCTGTAAGTGCGAGTGATTTTATTTCACTAACGCTTTATCTTTTGTTAAATTATTATGTTTTGGTTTGTCATATATGTATTTATTATTGTCATTCGTTTTTTTTATATATATACATATGTGTATTGCTCCTGTAGGCTGACTTAGCCCGAAGGCTTGAAGTGTTTGGTTTGGAACATGCGAGGTTGCTTCGCCAGAACAAAGTGTTGGAGCGGAAGGTTCGTCATTTCGAGAACAGTGTTAATCCAGATCTTGTTGCTTCTAAAATGGAGGATTTGAAAACTCAAAAAGATTTTGAAAAAAGAAGGGCGGAGGAAGCCGAGGCTGCTTTGGATAGGCTCCATCAAAAGTTAGCTAACATCAGACTTGAGAGGAATGAGTTGAGAGACAAACACGCTTCGGAGGTAACCAAGTGTGAGGCTTTGGCTACGGAGGCTGCGGATTTGAAAAGTGTTTTGCTGGCTAAGGACGCTTCCATCCAAGAATTAGAGCAAAAGGTCTCCACTCTTCACCTTGACAAGGAGTAATTGGTGCAAGGTTTCCCTTCTCTTGTGACTAAACTACTTGACAGCTATGAGTTCTCGCAAGAGATGGGTACTGTTCAGAGATGTGCTATGGCCGTGGGCGTGCATAAAGGGTTGGAGAGGGTTGTGGCTGCCATGCCAGACTTGGAAGTTTCTACCATTAAAGGCTATCAGCCAAATGCTATGGATAGGCTCGAGAAGGCAGCGGAACGCTTTCAGAAGAAAAAGTATGCTTATGTTGAAGATGTTGCTTCAAGCTCTAACCTGTCTGCTTCGGCTATTTTAGCCATCAAACCGGCACCAAAACCTGCCAAAGGCTCCGGCCCTACTCACTCTGCGGCGCCCTCCATCTCAACCATTCATGCCTCCTAGTTTCCCTTATTTACTCATGCTATTTTATTTATCTTGTCTGTAATGGGCCTTTGTTGGCCGGAACTACTTTGCTACTTATTTTCTTTTGATTGTGCCTGCGATAGCCTTTGTTGGCTAAGACAATATTGCATTTTTTTGTGTATGTGATTATGACGTGGTATGCATTATGTATTTCTTACTTGGTTGCTTCACTTTACTTGACACTTGCTAAGTTGTGACATAATTTCACGTGTTTTCCTTAAGCAAGTCATTTGAAAGGTACTAAGTTGCCCTTGGGTTTATACTTTATGGGGTTTGCCTTTGTCCCGACGTAGCTTCCCGTAGGCTAACGAAAGCAGAAATTTTTATGTCATAACTCTTGTTTATTTTATGTAAGGCTATTGTGGCCTTGTGGCGCAAGGTTGCGAGCCTACGCGCTTTTGCGGGATGGTCATCGACCGCAACTTGTAAGTATTGTTGCTATATTTGCCAAGAAGAATTTTATTGTGGCAAATTTGTGAGTATTACACATATTTAACTTTAAGGAAAAAGGTTAGACGGAGGCTTGTTTCTTTGCTATTTGAGTCTAGACATTTTTGCCTTGGAAGAATTATAAGGGTTGGCGTGGTCAGCTTTGGTTAGTTAACGTTAGTCGTAGCCTTAGTATCTCTGCTATTATATATTTGCCCCTGCTTGGGTATTGCAAATAAAGTTTACTGAATGGGAGCCCAGGCGTGACTAGCCGTGGGCTAATATTTCATTGATTCAAATTGGCCGCAGCCTATACTAGTTACATGTTTTCGAGCTCTACCTTTTTTTTAAGCTAAGCTACACATAACATTTTTTGAATTGAGAACCATTCCATGTTCGTGGAAGGTCCTCTCCTCAGAGGGTGGAAAGTTTGTAAGACCCGTTGCCGCAGGCTTCGGTTACTTTGTAGGGTCCCTCCCATTGAGGGCCTAATTTTCCCAACTTCTCAGCTTTGCTAGCATCGTTATTTCGAAAAACATAGTCGCCTGGAAAGAATACCTCTTTCTGACCCTCCGGTCATAGTACTTCTTAATTTGCCTTTTGTAGGCTGCTTCTCTGATTGAGGCTATTTCTCTCCTTTCTTCTAACAATTCCAGATTTGTTCTCAGCTGCTCTTCATTTTCTTCCTCGGTAATTGACCTGCGGCTAGTAGGAACGTTTTCCTCCGCTGGTATCATGGCTTCGGATCCATAGACTAGGCTGAATGGGGTTTCGCCATTGCTTGTCTTTGGTGTAGTTCGTAGTGCCCACAATACCTGGTGAAGTTCGTCTAGCCATCCGTTTTGACATCTTCCTAACCTCGCCTTGATTCCATGAACAATTTGTTTATTCATCACCTCCACTTTGCCCATTAGCCTGAGGGTGGGCAACGGAGGTGAAACGTTGTTGTATCTCTAGATTTTTGCAGAACTGTGGAAAAACTCCTTCACAAAATTGCTTTCCACTATCACTAACTACTATCTGGGGAATTCCGAATCGTGTGACTATCTGCTCCCATACAAACGTTTCCATATGTTTGCCCGAGATTGTGGCCAGAGGCTTGGCTTCTATCCATTTAGTAAAATAGTCGACTGCCACCACCAGGAACTTCACCTTTCTTGGAGCCATTGGAAAAGGGCCTACTATATCGATTCTCCACTTAGAGATAGGCCATGCAGCTGTGACTAGAATGAGCTTGCTTTTTGGTAGCTTGGGAGCTGTAGCATGGATCTGGCATGAGTCACAAGCTTGGACTTCTCGTAATGTGTCATTATGCATAGAGGGCCAGTAGTAGTCCATCTTCATGATTTTGGCAACGACCATCCTAGGTCCAGCGTGCGCTCCGCAGGCTCCGTGATGTATTTCTCGAATTACTTCTTTTGCTTGTCTTGGGTCCACGCACCGCAACAATGGCCCAAGGTAAGACTTTCTGTATAAGCCTTCGTCTCTGAGAGTATACTGTGGTGCCTTTATCCTTATTTTCCTTGCTTGTCCCTGTCTGCCGGCAGGAGCCCACTTGTCAAATATTCAATGATGGGGGTCATCCAAGTTTGCCCCTCTTCTTCAATTGGAGCCACCATGACTTCTTCATCAATAGAGCTTCTTTTCAGCGTTTCCACCAGCACTTCTTTGGTTAAGTGTGCAAATGATGTTGAGGCTAGCTTGCTCAATGCATCTGCTATCTTGTTACGATTTCGACTTATGTTTTCTATCTTGAAAGTTTCAAAGTTTTTCTGAATCTCTCTTACTTTTTCCAAATATTTCTTCATGGCCGGCTCTTTCGCTTCATACGCTCCATTCACTTGGAAAGCTACTACCTGGGAGTCAACACAAGCATGCAAATGTTTCACTTTCATCTCCTTAGCTATCCGTAGGCCTGTCAACAGTGCTTCATACTCTGCTACGTTATTCGATGCTTTAAAGTCAAAGCGTAAGGCATATGTGAACTCCTGGCCTTCCGGGTTTGTCAAGATTAGTCCGGCTCCAGACCCGTCTGCACTTGATGCTCCATCTGTGAATAACTTCCACGCATCCGGAAAGCTTTGTTTCTGCTCTTCTTCTTTGATTTTTTCTGGAGCTGCCTTTCGTTTTCCTTTTGCTTCCTTAGTCGGGACTTCGGCTAAGAAATCTGCAAGTATTTGTCCTTTTACTGAGTTTCTTGGCCGGAAGTCGATTTCATGTTCTCCCAATTCTACTGCCCATTTCGCTAGTCTTCCCGATACCTCCGGTCTTGTGAGGACTTGCTTGATTGGCTTATCTGTTAATACTTGGATGGAGTGTGCTTGAAAATACCTCCTGAGTCTCCTAGCAGCGTGCACAAGGGCTAATGCTAGCTTTTCAATTTCTGGGTATCTTGTTTCTGGAGGCTGCAGGACCCTACTGATGTAGTATACCGGTTTCTGCACCCCTTTTCTTGTTGCAACTAATACTGCACTTATTGTTTCTTCCGAGGCTGCCAAGTATATTTGAAGTACCTCTCCCGGGCTTGGGGCTGTCATTGTGGGTAGTTGGCACAAATACTCTTTTAGCTCGATGAAAGCTTTTTGGGCTTCCTCCGTCCACCTGAATTGCTGTTTTTCCAAACACCCCTTCAATGTTTTGAAGAAAGGTAGTGATCTGTCTGCTGACTTAGAGAGAAACCTGCGGAGGGCTGCCAATTTTCCATTAAGACTTTGCACATATTTCAGAGCTTGTGGAGGTTTCATGCTTTGAATGTCTTTAATCTTTTCTGGGTCCGCCCGGAAGCCATCTTTTGTTATCACATGCCCTAAAAATTGGCCTTCTTCCACCCCGAACGAGCATTTTTTGGGGTTAAGCTTCATGTTGATTGACCGGAGCGTTCTGAAGGTTTCCTCAATGTCTACAAACATATCTTCTTCATTCCTACTCTTGATGACCATGTCATCCACGTAGGCTTCTAAGTTTCTGCCAATTTGCCTTCCAAAAGCTTTGTCCACCAGCCTCTGGTATGTGGCTCCTGCATTTTTTAAGCCGAAAGGCATCTTTTTATAGCAAAAGATTCCTTCTGAGGTATAGAAGGTTGTTTTGTCTTCATCTTCCGGATGCATCTGAATCTGGTGGTAGCCTTTGTAAGCATCTAAGAAACACTTTAGACGATAATCCACAAGTGATTCAACTTTCCAGTCAATTTCAGGTAGCGGGTAGCAATCTTTTGGGCATGCCTTGTTGATATCCGTAAAATCAACACACATTCTCCATCCGCCATCATGCTTTTTGACCATTACTGGATTTGCCACCCAACTCTGATATTTTACCTCCCGCAGGATCCCGGCGGTTACCAAATCTTGCACTTGCTCTCGTACTGCTTTACTTCTATCTGGGGCTAGACTTCGTCGCTTTTGCTTTACCGGCTCCAAGTGTGGCCGAGTATTTAAGCGATGTTGTGTGTCAAAAGTCTCTCCCCCAATCTTCAGTTCCCTGGGAACGCCTGTCATATCTGCGGGCTTCCATGCGAACACATCTTTGTTCTTTTGTAAGATTTCTCTCAGCCTTCTTTTGCATTCCGTAGGCAAATATTTTCCAATGGATACATGTTGCTCTGGATATTCTTCATTGATGTATAACTTCTCTGTTTCTACTTCAATGGCTTCACCTCTTTTTGATGATTCTCCCTTTTCTGGAGCTGTAACCTGGGCACATTGGCGCTCTGGACGAGGTTCCGTTTTTACGGAGCCTACCCCGTGAGGGGTTGGGAATTTGACAATCGAATGGACTGGGGATGGGACAATTCCCATCTTTCTCATGGCTGATCTTCCCAGTATGACGTTGTAAGGGGACTCTGCTCTCACGATCATGAACGTTAGCATTTCTGTTCTTGTTCTCGGGAGGCTTCCGACCGTTACGTTCAGTGTAACCTCGCCTAGCGACCATGTTCTTTCTCCTGAGAAACCCACCAGTGGGCTGGCGTTTTCCTTCCTCATCCTTCTTAGAGTTGCCTTTAGTTTTAGAAAGCAATGCTCGTACATGATCTCGCATCCACTTCCCGTATCCAAATGTATCCTTTTCACTGGGTGATTCCCAATGATTTCCCCGATCACTATGGGGGCTTCTGAGGCTTCTTCATCTTCTACTGGAGGGAAACTGATGGCCACCTTTTTCCAATCTTCTCTTCTTGCCAACGTGTTTGGTGGCTGCCTTCGTTCAGTTATCACAGCTGCTATTGGGTCCTCCAAAGGCTCCATCTTTGGCTCCGACGCTTCTATGATTGGGTTTTTGCCATTGTTCTGCTTACCCATTGGCTCTTTAAGTCCTTTTAATAACGCCGACAGCTTTCCTGATTTCATTGCATCTTCCACTTTGCATTTAAAAACTTTACAATCATTTGTGTCATGTCCATATCTGTTATAGAATTCACAAAATTTGGTTGTGTCTTTGGTTCGAGCTCCTTTTGCCGTAGCCTTTTCTGTGGCGAGAATGTCCCGCGAGCCTTTTGGGTGACTGTTTAGTGTGCCATGGCTCCCTGGCTGGTGGCCTTGGTTGCGGTTGAAGGGAGCTGTTCGGAACCTCTCTTGGCGGAAATTTCGGTTCCGCCTATTTTTATCTAAATCTTTCCCATAACTCGGCCCTGTCACTCCTCCTGCCGTCTCCTTTCCCACCAAAAAGGTGTATGTCTTGTCCATCAGGACCGTATATTCTTCTGGTAAATCTGTGGAGAGAAATTCAATCAACGGCTGGAAACGCAATCCATGAACGAAACCCGAGATCTTTTGATTTTCACTAAGGCCTTTCATGAGTGCTGTCTCGTCTGTATATCGGGTTATAAACTGCCGGATGCTTTCATTTTCTCTCCGCTTGATGTTATGTGCCTCCAGGTGCATCTTCTTATACTTCCTTTGTTGGCTGAAATGAGAGCAGAATTTGCGCTTCAAGTCTTCAAAGTTCACTATGCTTCCTACTGGCTGAGCATCGAGCCAGGCACGAGCTACATCTTTCAGTGTGAGGGCAAACATTTGGCACGCCACTGGGACATTCCACCTTTGCATGCGAATCATCCCGTTGAAGTGTTTTAGGTGATTGTCCGGATCATCTTTTCCATCGTACATTTCAATTCCTTTTGGTAAACCTCCCTCTGGCAACGGGTAGTCTTCGATCCATTGCACAAAAGGTCCTGGGTCCGTCTGGACTATCATGTCTTCTTCACTCGGGACCCAGTCCGGAGGTTGGTTGTGCATAACTTGTAGTGTTATATTGGCAGTGTTGTTGGTAATGACTGGGATTTTGTGGGATTGATTGTGAATGCCTCCTATTAGGCTGCGGAGGGTAAAACGGGGTGTTTCCATTCCGCGACCCTCGCGTCTGCTGTGGTGTAAAGTATTGGTGAGAATGTGGGGTATTGTGGTAATGTGTTGGAGGAGGGTGCATATATGCATGATAGTTACGGTTGTATGTTTGCCCTGTCGTACGTACATATTCTTCCGCCATTGGGGGTAGATTCGAAGGCTGCTTGTTGGTATTCTTCATTGTTATTATTTTTCCTTCGTGGTATTTCGTCAAAGTGTACCCTGGGTCCGTGTCTGCTTCCGGAGGTGCCACGGACAGGTGTTTCTACTCCGACCCCTTCATCCAATGTTTCCGTTTCGTCTGAATACGTTAGCCTCGTTCGGACACTTTGCATGTCAATGTGCCGGAGGTACTCCCTCAACAGTGGGGTGAGTTCCTCCAACTGTCTGGCGGTAGGGGGTGCCAGTGGGGATGTACGGGAGGTTTCGAAGCCTGGAGGTGACCTCGGTTCCTCCTCTTCTGCCATTTTCGTTACAAGATTTATTAGAAGGATTTGAGTGTGGATGGCGCCACTTGTTTAAGGGTAAAATTACACTTAAATTATATTGGGTAATCTTATATCGAGAAAATGTGAATAAAGGATTAAGGCTTGTTGGCGGTTCCCAACTGGTGTGAAGTATCAAAGTTGCTTCACGCCACCAAGCGTAATATTAGGGTTTGTGTGTGTGTTTTTCATTAGAGATTACAAGGTTGTTGTTTGAGGGTATTTATAGAGTGGGCAAGAAGGATCCAGAAGCTGGTCCCAAACGGTAACGTTAACGGCTACATAAACGTTATTCGGTGTGGACTATAGCGTAACAACTTCTGACGAGGTACGGTTGTCTGGTTGTGTGGTTTCTGGACCACATGTGCAGCCATACGTCATATGTTGTACGCTCCTAGCATAGTACCTGCCGTAGCCTTCCGCAGGCGTTGCTGCCATATATGTTTGAGGCTCATGACTTGATATGGTTCCGATCGGTAAGCATTAGGTAACCGGAGCCTTACTTAGCCTTCCTTAGCCTTTACTAATGATCATTGATTAAGTATAATGATATTTAGAGATGATACATCATCATACATCAATAACATACACAAACACAATATTTGAGCCCGTCTTATATCCAGTTAGTTATAAATTTAGAGTAAAAAGATTACTTCAACTAAGAGAAAACAATCTCATGATTAACTTTCATCATTCATTCTCAATTTTGTTATGATATATTTTTGATTTATTGCTATCTGGTGAACTTAAGCCCAATTCTAGTTTCAAACCGGTCCAGTCACCATTTAGTAACCAAACAGGGTCTCTCATCAGAATTGAGAACTTAAATTTAAGAGATACACAAACATAATATCACCCAGTCACCCACCACCATATCTTTATTAACTTTTCGTTTCAAGCCAATGATGGCTAGCCAGAGAGACACTACTGGTTTTATTCAAAGTTTTGAGTTTGATTTTATAAGGATTGCAAGACTTGAGGTTTTTTCATCCAAATACTTATAATGGTCAACATCTTGTTGTCTAAGGTACATGCAAGACTTCACCATTATACGGTAAGGTTTCATGATGTTGTATCCTGACTGAATGTTAAAAAAAAAAATACTTTTCAAAATTATTATACATGCAATGGTAGTATGGCTCGATTAGTAATACAACCATTGACTCAAAAATGTTAAAATAATATAGTTGTTACTTGTTAGTATGTTGGAAACTAAGGACTTGTTTCTTTTTTACATAATAAACTTAATAGTTTAGAACTTAATCATTCAGTTAAATTTATGTTTCTTTTTTGACTTAATAAACAAAAATAACCGTCAATTACTTATATTTTACTTAATACATACAGACATTTTTAATGCATTCAGCCACTTAATACACTCAATACTTAAGGCCTTGTTTCTTTTTAACTTAATAGTTAAGAACTTAATAATTCAGTCGAATGTCATGTTTCTTTTTTGACTTAATAAACATAAATAACCGTCAATTACTTATATTTTACTTAATACATACATAAATTCTTTATGTATTCAGTCACTTAATACACTGCACTTAATGACTAAAAAAAGAAACGGACCCTTAATGAAAAAAAAAAAAACAAGCCCTAACTGTACTTATTCTAACCAACTCTATGAAACTAGAGAAACAATAACTGTTGGAACCACGTTAGTGTGACCGTCACTGATCATCTATCCTTCCTGATATGATAATTGACGATAACTGAAATCCCTATGTCTAGTAAATATTCGATGGACGTATTTACTCTTAAAGACGTATTATAGGGTTTCCCATTAGGTGATTGGAACTAAGAGGACTAATGAGGCACGAATTAAACACCAGAGGGACTAAATGTGAAAATACTCTCCTTATATATATAGAGAGTAATTAACCTAATTTAGGTTAATCACTCATAATTTCACAGCCTCCCCAAAACAAATTCGTCCATCATCCTCTGATGAATTCCTTAATCATGAATTCATCAATCCATCCTAAATCAATCATCTTGTTATGGGAACCCGAAATCAATAGCAATCATGCTTTATGCTGTTACAGGTTCCACAGGACGATCTGGATTCCCCGGTACGTGTTTATTACGAATTGAATCATGTTATATTCCAACATGTGGTATCAGAGACTCGTTACGAATTTATCCCTTGATTTGATTCGTTTTCGTACCCTAATTCGCGAACTAAAAAATGCAGAAGCTTAAGTTCGTATGCTTCTTACGAACTTAAAGTTCGTTTGAACTCTAAGTTCGTTTGAACTCTAAATTCGTTTGAATTTCTAAGTTCGTAAGGCTTAACTGTGTACGAAACTTCTGCTCATCTTCGCACTTACTTCCTCACGAACTTATCTTCGTAAGCTATTTTCGTAAGCTATTTTCGTAAGCTATCTTCGTAAGCTATCTTCGTTGCTTATGTTCGTAAGCTATCTTCGTAAGTTACTTACGAAGATAGTTAACTACTTACGAATTTACTTTTATTACGAAGATAATTAACTTCTTACGAAGTTAATACTACTTACGAAGTTAATTACTACTTACGAAGTTAATCACTACTTACGAAGTTAATCACTACTTACGAAGTTAATCCTTATTACGAACTTAACTATCTTCGTACCATGCTTATTTTTCATGGATTACTGATTAACTTAGTTGATTATCAAGTTCGTGCTTATGTTTTACCTTAAAGTTTAAATGAAAAAAAATGACCCTTATTTTCGGAAAATAATTTTTTCTGAGGCGTTTTTACCACAGCTCGACCCCAGCCAGGGGCTCTGCCCCTTGGACCCCGCCAGGGGCTGCCGCCCCTTGGACCCCGCTTTCCAGGGGCGCTGCCCCCGGACCCCCGTAATGTGTGGGGGCTTCGCACTAATGTACATGGTTTCATCATTTGCGCCCAAAGGTCAAATGTGATTTTCATGTTGCGCTCTTTTCTCTTTTGCATAATTAACACTTAGCGTATTAATTCTGCCCAAAGGTGATTTAATATGTTTTGTGTAGCAAAGGGATTCTTTTCATGCCTAAAATACACGATTCTTAATTTTGTGCCCAAAGGTCAAAAGATAAGCGTTGTATTGCATGACCTAATGCTCATGTTTGCTTAGATCTTAGTTACTTCTGCCCAAAGGTGATGTAACATCTAAGTAGAGCCTTACTTTAGCTTATTGTTTTGGTGTTTACAATAGGCTTACTTATCACTAGCTTCATTACTATAATGGTCATAGTCTTATTACTCTAAGGAACAGTACTAATAGGCCTACTTATTTTAGTTATTACTTTAGTTCCCTTACTTTTATAGACATTACTTAGTTTGCCTTATATAGCTAATCATGTCACTATAATTTCATTACTATTAAGCCTACTTATTTTAGGCATTACTATTATAATCTTCTATTGCTTGTATCATAAATTAATATCCTCCTTATTTCCACTGAAGTACCTAACTTAGGCATTGAGCCACTTACTGATGCAAACTTTGCTTTATGAAAGGATTAATTACCTCTAATTCTGTAGATGATAGACCTTGACTATGTCATTCACCATAATGAACCCACTGCTTTACTGCTAACTCTTCGCAGCTCAGAAAGCGAATTTAATAAAGTGGGATAGGGCGAATCACTTGTCAATAATGATGGTCAGAAACTTCATCAATCATAGTTTCCGAGGGAATGTATAAGGCGTTTTCAAGTAGCTTAAATACAAAGGAAATAGCAGTGCTTGTGAACACATAATGTAAATGACTGACATGACTCATAAGCTTAAGAGTCCAAAAAAAAAATGGAAGTCTATGACAATTTTCTTTTGCATTTTAATGACCTCATTGCTTGCTCATTTCGACTCCTTCAAAATTAATTTTAGCGCTATGAAGGATAAATGGTTGATGAGTGAACTAATAGCAATGTGTGTGCAAGAAAATGGTCGCCTTAAGTTGGGCCAACCTTAAGTTCATCTTAGTACCACTGCTAATTCCATTAAGAGGAAAGATAAAAACAGTAATAAAAACTGCAAATAAAGTTCAAAGGCTAATCATGGTGCTACTACCTCTAGCATTAAGTCCTTGACAAGCAATCCTAACTGCAAATTATGATTGTGCCTAGATTGCCCTAAAATCAAGGAGTAGCTAGCTAAGAAAGGTAACTTAATTTTTGTAATATTTGATTCTTTTATGTTTTGATGTACTTATCAATACATGTGTGAGTGATTCTAGTTTTATACAAGGATTCCATGCAATCTAGAAACTATCAAATGACCAGAGAAAGCCTAGAGTTGGAAGGGTTGATCTCTTATATGTCGAAACCATGGAGACTTATGATTTACATATAAACAATGGAAAGTGTATTAGACTAGTAGATACCTTATGTGTATCGAGAATTTCTCGAAACCTTGTATCTGTTTTTTTTAGTCTAAGACCTTGAAGATTATGTAATAATTCATGGTTATGACGAGATTGCCATTACTCATAATAATGCATTACGTGGTCCTAGTTTCTTGAATGGAATGTTGTATAAGTTAGAACTAGATCATGATTTCTCACAGTCTTTGTTGTCTCCTGATATTGATGACATAACTAAAACAAAGACAAAATCACCTAAATAATTAGAGAATTCCTCCATAATGTGGCATAAATATCTTAGCCACATATCACGAGTTCGCGTGATACGACTCATAAAGGATGAAATATTACATTCTCTTGACTTTAGTGATTTTGAAACATGTATTTACTGCCTCTAAGGTGAGATGGCTAAAGGAATAAGAAAGGAGCTACTAAAAGTTCCAACTTGTTGGAAATAATTCACTCTGACGTTAAGTGGCCCCTATCCCGCATTCATTTCAGGACATGCATCATTTATTACATTCATTAACGATTATTCACGTTATATGCACCTAAATCTGATCTGAACCCTTAGAGACTTTTATTGATCTTAAACCTTTGGTTTAAAACAAACTTGATCGTAAAAATAAAAGTTGTGAGATCAGATAAAGAAGGTAAGTATTATGGTAGACATACTGATATTGGTGAAGCTCATGGTCTTTTTCCATAACTTTTTTTAAAGGAACAAGACATAAGTAACCAATACACCATGTCAGGTTCTCCTCAACAAAATGTTATGTTGCTAAAAGGAGAAATAGAACCTTAATAAACATGGTGAAGAGTATGCCTTTTCAACACTAACTTACCAACTTTCCTTTGGACTAAGGCCTTAAAACAGCTTTTCATATACTCAATAAAAGTTCCATTAGAATCTGTCCCTAAGAGTCCTGGACAGAAAGGAATCTGAGTCTAAAATATATGAAAGTATGAGGCTGTCATGCCGAAGCATAAGTCTGTAACCCTAACTTATCGGTTATTAGTTTTACTGTCTTTTCTAAACTACTAGCATTATTGACACGCATCATGCCACGTTTCTCAAAGACTAAGAGATCAGTGGGAGCACGACAAATCATAACTTAAGATTTGCTATAAGTACAAGAAGCGGGGGGAACCACTCGTCGGTTCGGTTATTATTACTCCTCCGATAACTCCTCTTGTACTCAACGCTGCTCCTAAACTCACTGATCCACCTTCTCCAAATCAGAATCCTAATCCTCCTAATTATGATACTACTAATGATAAAGCATCTTATTAAATAATGCTAAAGCAAAGCATCTTACTATTAATGCTATTAATGCTAAAGCATCTTCCTTACTCAACCTGAAAATCAACTCAGGAGATCATCTAGGTCACGCAAGGCCATAACTTTTGATGATTTCATAACTTATTTAACTGAAGTTGAGGACATTGGAAAGCTTACTGATCCTACCTCTTATTAAGAAGCCATTATTAGCGATCAGGCCACATAGTGGAATGAAGCTGTAATTTGAAAGCTCAATTCCATATAGCATAATGACGTTTGGGACTTGGTTGAATTTCTTGAAGAATCCAAACCTATAAGTTGTAAATGGATCTTCAAAACCAAATTAGACCCGAAAGGAAACGTCAAACGCTATAAGGCCATAACTAGTTGCGAAAGGTTTTACTCAAAAGGAAGGAATCGATTATCAAGAGACCTTATCTCCTGTCTCATAAAGATTCCTTAAGGATTGTCATGACATTAGTAGCTCATTATGATTTAGAGTTACATCAGATGGATGTCAAAACCACTTTCCTGAATGGAAACTTGCAATAAGACGTATACATGTGAACCTATAATTCCAGAAGGTAAATGGCACATGGTCTGCAAGTTGAATAAGTCCATATACGGGTTGAAGCAAGCATCACTTAAAATGGTACCTTAAGTTTAATAAAGTCATAAAAGGACAAGACTTCCTAAAGAATCAAGTGGATCTTTGCACCTATCTCAAGATCAGTGGGAGTAAATTTACAATCCTTGTTTTGCACATGGATGATATTTTACAATCCTTGTTTTGCACATGGATGATATTCTTGCAAGTAACAACTTGGATATGTTGCATGAGTCGAAGCGTTTACTTTTTCGCAGAATGTCGACATAAAAGATCTCCGTGATGCCTCTTATGTTATAGGTATCGAAGTACATCGAGATAGGCGTAATGATGTTCTGGTTCTTTCTCAAAAGACTTATATTGAACACATCTTAGAACGCCATAACATGCAGCACTACACACCCACTATAACTCTAGTAGTAAAAGGAGACGTATGTGATTGTTTCCAAAGTCCAATCATTGAGATAAAATAGGAGCAAATGAGGATGATACCTTACTTATAAGTAGTTGGGAGCATTATGTACGCTCAGGTCTGTACTCATCTAGATATCGCTTATATCGCCGGTATGCTTGGGAGTTACTTATCTAATCCCGAATTAGCACACTGGAAAGCGGCTAAAAAAGGTTCTACGATATCTGCTAAGGACCAAAGACTACATATTAACTTATAGAAGAAGTGACAACTTAGAAGTAGTAGGATGTTCTGATTCCGATAAGAAATCTACTTCTAGATATATATTTATGATTAGCTGGCAGACTTAACTTTTTTGACGGAGTCATAAGTAGAAACTGACTGCAACGTCTACCATGATGTCTGAACGTTTATAATTTCATGTCATGGGATGTTGTTAAAGAACTTAGTCAGTGGACTCGAAAATCGTCAACTTTATTTATAGACCATTGAAGCTTTACTGTGATAACTCAGCTACCGTAACTTGCTTGAACAGTAACAGTTCAACTGCGCTGAGATGTATCTTGATACAAAGTTTCTGTTTGTATGTAAACAGATTGAGGAAAATGTTCTTTGTATTGAGTACATAAGTACACATAAGATGCTACTGGATCCAATGACCGAAGTTTCTCCTAAAAATCTTCGTAGGATACGTATCGAAGATGAGGCTTACTAAAGGACCTATTATGATAGCATGTTGTACTTGTTGGTCATTATTATTATTATGTTAATGAAAATTTTCCTCCTTATTCAGATTTTGTTTGTCTATTAGTTACACTTTGAGCTCATAATAGTGTAAAGACGTTATATAACAAAATTTGTCTTAGTCAATTGATCATTGCTTATTAGTTTTAAATTTGAGTCATAGTTTGACTAGTGGGACTCCTGAGTTGATGTTCTTCTCTACGACTGTACTTATTGGCTATGATTTCGGTTTAAAACAAAATGAGTATTATCCCGGCCGGACTTATTAAATACTCATAGATAAATGATCGCTCGGTCAAGTGGGAGAATGTTGGAACCACGTTAGTGTGACCGTCACTGATCATCTATCCTTCCTGATATGATAATTGACGATAACTGAAATCCCTATGTCTAGTAAATATTCGATGGACGTATTTACTCTTAAAGACGTATTATAGGGTTTCCCATTAGGTGATTGGAACTAAGAGGACTAATGAGGCACGAATTAAACACCAGAGGGACTAAATGTGAAAATACTCTCCTTATATATATAGAGAGTAATTAACCTAATTTAAGGTTAATCACTGATAATTTCACAGCCTCCCTAAAACCAAATTCGTCCATCATCCTCTGATGAATTCCTTAATCATGAATTCATCAATCCATCCTAAATCAATCATCTTGTTATGGGAACCCGAAATCAATAGCAATCATGCTTTATGCTGTTACAGGTTCCACAGGACGATCTGGATTCCCCGGTACGTGTTTATTACGAATTGAATCATGTTATATTCCAACACTTCATAAAATTACCATGACATAACCCAACGAATCAAAAGGAACACGAGACTGGCTCGTATCTAGCATTTGAATCTAACCCGAAAATGTTTTCTGTTTTGAAAAATTTTATTAGAATTCCAGCGGAATTGGATTAATTACAACATAAATTTAGGGCTCGTCCACCAATTAGGTTAGATCATGAAATATAGAAATCCCTACATCTAACCCGAAAATGTTTAACCAGTCACAACTATGTTTTGCTCAAAAATCAAAAAGTAAGATTGTAAATAATGCCGAGGCCATACTTGGTTCCTTTGGCTTTTTTTAAAATGCCATTCACCTCAAAGTCCCACATACTTTATTTCCTTCACATTTGCTATTTATTTATTATTATTTTTTTTAACAGCGAGTTAGTAATTAGTAGTTAGTATTCGAGACACCACAGTGACATCCAATTGGGCAGTATGCGGAGCTCGAACCACGCACATGTCTGGGATAAACTCAGGACTCTCGAAAACCCCCATAATAATCCACTTCTACAAATGTAGAAAGTGAGATTCGAACCCTGGTGGATTTCCCCAATGGGCACCAACTCATTGTCATTTGCTATTTATTAGATCAAGCTCATTCTTCCCATTTTATTTTCTTCAACTTCCTAGTTTCCTTGATAATTTTGCCATAGATTGTAATATTGTATCTTCCATACATCCACTTTGTTGATGGCTACTATTCTTTTTAATGCATCTGCAAGTATGAAGACTTCTCCCTTGTTACTTTGTTAGAATTGTAACATTATATAATCCACTAAACCATGTTATATTATCCTGTATACAACTAATTAGTAATGCATTAAACATGTTATATCATCAAAAAATGATATATATGCCTGATAGTTTAATTTCAAAAGTCTCTCTCTCTCTCTATATATATATATATTTGAGAATAAGATTAAAACACATGACAAAATTGAAGGTGATGATAATAGAAAAGAAATATTGAAACAATGAAATGTGCATGTCAAAATTTAGTTAGTTAAACATATTTAGACTTATACATATTTTAGACTATGTAATATGTATCATTGGTTAATGTTATTTAATGGATAAAGGCTAAAATTATCACATTCGATCATATATATAAGATTAGCCAATTGTACACAAATTTTTATACAAATATTGGTATTTTAGCTAATGAATTGGTAAAGGTCGAACGGCAGATTTTCCAGGTTGATAATAAAACTGTTTTTTTATACAAATATTGGTATTTTAGCTAATGAATTGGTAAAGGTCGAACGGCAGATTTTCCAGGTTGATAATAAAACTGTTTTTTTATACAAATATTGGTATTTTAGCTAATGAATTGGTAAAGGTCGAACGGCAGATTTTCCAGGTTGATAATAAAACTGTTTTTTTATACAAATATTGGTATTTTAGCTAATGAATTGGTAAAGGTCGAACGGCAGATTTTCCAGGTTGATAATAAAACTGTTTTTTTATACAATTTTTTTTCTTACTTATAGGTAATTTTAGATTTTTAATCTTGTTATTTAGTTTTATTATTGTTAAAACGGAATATTATTAGTGGTCACTGGTTTAATATAATGGTTCGTGTATTCGGATGTTAATTGGCGTTATTTGTAAAGTTTAAACGTATAGTTGGTTGGATTGCAGAGGGGGCAGGGTTTTACCTCAATCAAATGTCGTGCCTTCGGGCGGTTTAGTTGGGGGTTTCTCCTCCTACTAGTTATTGAAGGTGAGGGGGCTCTCTAGCGTGGACCCGGTTAAGACAACGTAAACTAGATCCCCTGTTGCGAACAAATAATCCACACCTTTCAAAAAAAAAAAAAAAAAAAAAAAAAAAAAAAAAAAAAAAAAAAAAAAAAAAAAAAAAAAACCTTTCAAAAAAAAAAGTTGATTGAATTGTGACTATTTGGCATTTCTTTTAGTGGATTTGAAGTTTTTAGTTAAACATATTTAGACTTATACATATTTTAGACTATGTAATATGTATCATTGGTTAATGTTATTTAATGGATAAAGGCTAAAATTATCACATTCGATCATATATATAAGATTAGCCAATTGTACACAAATTTTTATACAAATATTGGTATTTTAGCTAATGAATTGGTAAAGGTCGAACGGCAGATTTTCCAGGTTGATAATAAAACTGTTTTTTTATACAATTTTTTTTCTTACTTATAGGTAATTTTAGATTTTTAATCTTGTTATTTAGTTTTATTATTGTTAAAACGGAATATTATTAGTGGTCACTGGTTTAATATAATGGTTCGTGTATTCGGATGTTAATTGGCGTTATTTGTAAAGTTTAAACGTATAGTTGGTTGGATTGCAGAGGGGGCAGGGTTTTACCTCAATCAAATGTCGTGCCTTCGGGCGGTTTAGTTGGGGGTTTCTCCTCCTACTAGTTATTGAAGGTGAGGGGGCTCTCTAGCGTGGACCCGGTTAAGACAACGTAAACTAGATCCCCTGTTGCGAACAAATAATCCACACCTTTCAAAAAAAAAAGTTGATTGAATTGTGACTATTTGGCATTTCTTTTAGTGGATTTGAAGTGTTTTTTTTTTTTAATGGAGTGTAACAATTTTAATAGCACTTCTATGGAAAATTGGAAATACGGGTTAACTAGTCAATAAATTCATTGGCTTTTGACACCCTGTCCGTTCAACTAAAATATAGATTTTCAAAACAGTGAACATACTCTCATTAAAAGGGTATTTGGGAGTTCATGTATATTTCTCACCAAATTGAAAATATGAATCCACCATATATCTATATCCGTGAATTTATATTTCTCGAGCCACTTACACCAATTGGGCTTTGCATCCACTAACGCCAGATGGCTTTTCACCCACTTACGCTAATCTGTTTCAATTTGCCATTTTTATGTAAATATCTACTTGTGATTCACTGTTATAGCGAATCGGATTATATTATTATTGAACATCACATGAAAATAAACATGAATTCGTTGCGTTACTAAGTATAACGTAGCTCTCATTGGGCCCAATAAATAATCACGACATTGGATGTTCGCTAAACTTAGGCTGGTAGTTATTTATAAAATATTCATGATCGTTACATTAATATTTTTAATTTTCATAAGGATATGAGAAAAATTTGACATAGAAAGGAACTCATAAATTCAATAACTATATTTCAATACTTTGATGCAAGTTATTATTTCAAACCACTATATTCAATGAGTAAAAGTCATCACCATTAGGTTAAAATCATGCAATTATTATTAAAAACATATGACAGAACTATAAATTATGATGTTAAACAATTTTTTTTTGTATATATGTCGTGAAATTAGTTGGATAAACGTCATAAGATAGCAATGTATTTTCACTTTTGAACCAAAGTAGATTATATAATCGATAAAATACAAAAAATAGGTGATGTAATTGATGATTATGTGTAAATATGTTGAACCTAAAAAAAAATAACAGATAAAGTTTTATTTCATTTACTAGTCCTAATACCCGTACGATGTACGGTAGCTATATAGATTGTATGATAAAGAAATTCGAATATGCCTCATACATGATTCGTGAGTATGAAATAAATTGTGGTTAAAGTAAATCGAAGATCGAAAGCTAAATTATAATAAACAGTAATGATAAATATAATATATGTTTAGTTAGAGTTTTGGATTTACCTTAAATTTTTAAAATCACATCAAAATCGGAACTTGTAAGCATAGTGGATGACGACAAATAGCCCTGTGAGTTTGAATCGTAAACTCAGATTTTTGAAGTCTTCATGTTAATAGCTTATTATAAGTAATAGGAGTTGAAGAATTAAGAAAGAAGAAGAAACAATTTATTAATGAGAAAACGATCAATCAAATAAGTTTATAACGTCTTTTGTATTAATAAGTTAAGAGTTAGAGTTTAATTCTAAGTCTAATAAGGAAATTGAATCTATATACAATTAAAAAAGCTAATTTAATAAAACAAATAAATTAAAAGGACACGTGTCGATCAAGGATTACGCCACATGTCGTATTAAGAACATCTCAATCCTGTTTTAGTTTATTGGTAGATATGCTGCTAAGCGACATAAACATATTCTTTTACATTGGACGGAATTTAAAGTTTTACTACTATATAGATTTCAAAAATCTACTATTTATAAAAAAAAATTATATGGTACATTTTTTCCGTATTTAATAATCAATTAGTTAAGAATCGCAGGTGAAAAGAAAGTTCGAGTTTTTTTTCCAAACTAGTATAATGGGTAAACTTATTTACCAAATTAGCATAGTTTTAAAAATATTTACCAAATTAGTATAATTTCAAAAACAAAAAATAAATCATTTTTCCATCTTCCCTTCAATTGATTAATCAAACAAAAATACATAAATTAATTCATTCTATTGAACTTAAGATCCATCTTTGCATAACTTATATAAGAAGGACGCACAAACAAGTTATACATTTTTAAAAGCTGGATGCACTAATTAATTCGATGGCTTTTTTTATATTAAATTCCAGTAAAACACAAATGGATTATGGATGCACTTAATTATAAATACAAAGTGGATAAATGTGAAAAATATTCAACAAGCAAATATTACTTCAAAAAATACAAATTCTGTGCAAACTAGCTAGATACACCTTGCATCTAAATTGAGAGGGAGAAAAAAGACCAAAAGATTAAATAAAATTATACACACAAAAGTAGACACATGAAAAAAATGCAAAATTGGTGAGAAATAAAATATATATATAAAAGAATTAATGAATGATATGGTGTTAATTAGATTGCAAAAAAAGAAACAAAAAATTAATTCACAGTTACCAGCCATTTCTTCCGATTTTCGTTTTAGACGAGAATGAAATAGCCTTTTATTAACGAATAGTTTATTTATATATTTTGTTTAATTAGCAAGAAATGAAAAGAAGATTTTTTAAAAAAAGTATACTAATTTGGTAAATATTTTAAAATTATACTAGTTTGGTAAATAAAATTATCTACTACAATAGTTTGACAAAAAAAACTCAAGAAAGTTCAATATAGAAAAATGTAAAGAGAATAAAAGAAGAAGGGTGTAAAATATAAGTTGACGATGATAACGAAGGCAACTTTTAGTGGTGGAAGCAAACAATAACTAGTCACAGTTTTTTCTTCCCAGTCAATATATAACGGGCCATGGATCCCAACCATTTTTTTTAGTATCTCGACCACTACGACTATTTGCAGCGATAATCGCTGCAAATAGTGCGGGCCCCCTGCCAGTAATGGCAAATCTGGCGAATAAATATCGGGGCCCCCCTCTATTTGCAGCGATAATCGCTGCAAATAGTTGGATATGGACAAAACACCACTATTTGCAGCGATTATCGCTGCAAATAGTCTGGTGGAGATACCAGCTAGTAGGTCGGGATCCCACGCGCCATATATAAAGAAAAACAAAAAACAAAAGCCGACTGTGACAGTCAGACTGTAGTATAGTAGTAGTAACTGACCGACAAACACTACTAAAAATACTTGTCCTTCACCACCATTTTCATTTCGGGAATCACACCCAAAAATATATACCCCATTCTCATTCAGACTTCTTCATCTATCACTTTTAAACTAATTAAACCCAACCATAGAATAGAATTATCTTAATAATCTGATTAACAATAAACAAACAAAACTTAACGGAGGTAACTCCGGGCAAAGAATGAGATACGACAACAAAACAACATTCAAATCGACCACATTATTATTGAAACATTATTATGGGTAATTGTGGTACTCGTGAAGAATCAGCTGTTGTTTCAGATGCTCAAGGTTTATTTTTTCTCTTTTCAGATCTACCCTCATTTTTTCTACATTTTTACCATTAATTATTTTTCTTTAGTATTATATATATATATAGTTGCTCATTCTATTATGTATGTTTGATTCCAAATCAATGTGCATATTATTAATATTATTATTATTAATTTATAATTGAATAACGCGTTAATTTGATGCTGGCCATATTTATTTTGTTTGATTTTTTTTTATTTACTTGGTTGGTTGGATTCCAAATTAATACATACTTAGGCATTTAGCATATACATATTCAAATATGTATAAGTATTAAGTAGTACTCTGTGAAGCAATGTAGAACATAATGTGCAATGTAGAATGTACCACTCTGTGAAGCAATGTAGAATGTACCACTCTGTGAAGCAAACTGTTGTTTCGTAAAACATTATGAATCGTTTTTCGACAGTAAGTTAGTTAAATTTCTTGGCTCAATTCGAAGTTAATGTAACCACCACGAAGGTGACCTAATGATGGTTTAAAAAACTAGTCGTTTAATGATGCCTAGCGCCTCGGCATTGGATGCAACGCCATGTGTTTTCATTGATAAGAAGGGCCAGATTTTGGGATTTTCTTAAAAGTAATGGGCATGTTGTTAGTTGGCCTTTTTTAGACCCGGTTTGTAAATAAATGGGGGGCTCTAGAAGCACGATGGAGCAGATAGTGCTAACTATGATAGTATTACTCGTCAGTCGCTACGTTTGTGAAAACTTTTGGTAGTATGGTATACAAGTGAAACATCTTATGTATTTATGTTATGTAGAAGTGATTTTAAGCATGTTTACAACATTTGCTTGGTAGAAAATGGTAAATAGGATTGATGCGAGCATTTGGTGAAGAAAGGAGTCTTATATTTGATTCGTGTGCCTAGATCGTTAGCATTTTGAGCCTTATGCCTTGGAGTGCCTATCGCCTTTTATACCAAGGTCTTGACTCACCCTTCGTGGTTTTAAACAAAGAAAACCTCACCTGTTTACCGATTTTCAAGTCAATGTGCGTTCTTTCTACTAGCACGGTACCCGCGTACTGCGTCGGTATTCGTGGCGGCGACGGTGTGGTGGGGGACGACTGTTGGCGGTAGAGACGGCGTCGAGTGGTGTAGATAATTGATGTAAAAGTAATTGATGTAAAGGGTTAATGGAGATATTTTAAAAGATGAAGGACTGATAGTGTAATATAATTATTAAGGGTATTTTAGACATTTTCCTCCATGTAACTTTCAACATGGGGCTATTCTTTTTATAAGATAGTATAGATAAATGACTATTCAGTTGTTGGCATCAAATTGTTCTCCATGGTTCATGAACTAAGTCGATATGGATTTTCTAATAATAAATTTTGGACAGCAACTTTTTTTTTAGTTGGACATTCTGTTAGTAAGATTCCTTGTCAATGTGCATTTCTGTATAATAACATGTTACTATTAATTTTGGACAGTAAAACAGCTACAGGTGAAACATCAGGGTTTGGAAAAGAAGCATAGTAGGTCGATATCAGATTTTAGTGATCCATCAACCCCACGTAGCAATATTGTGAATGGTATTGAAGATTTGAGAAATAACTCGTTGTTATATACTCATGTGATTGCCTTCACTTTGTTTGAGCTCGAGACTATTACCAAGAGTTTTAGGTCTGATTATATTCTTGGAGAGGGTGGTTTTGGGACTGTTTATAAAGGTTATATTGATGAGAATGTTCGAGTTGGACTGAAATCGTTGCCCGTTGCTGTTAAGGTTTTGAACAAGGAAGGTCTTCAGGGCCACAGAGAATGGCTTGTAAGATTCTTCTATTATTCTTGCTAAAATAAGTATTTTGTTAGCTTTATTATTGTTTTACTTGATATGTGTGATGATGTTAAATTGTGGCAGACGGAAGTTAATTTCCTTGGTCAGCTCAGGCATCCGAATTTGGTGAAGTTAATTGGATATTGCTGTGAAGATGATCACAGATTGCTCGTTTATGAGTTCATGTTTCGTGGGAGCCTTGAAAATCACCTTTTTCGAAGTATGCACTTTCCTTCCATGATTTTTTCAATTGTTGCTTAAGCCCCTCCTCCCTTTTTTATTCTTATCTTTCCAGTTTTGTGGATGCATACAAAATTATTATTCGGTATCATAAACTATGGTAGGTTGACTAGTTGTAGTACATACTCCCCTACTTACTATGAGTGTAACCGCCTTTTTTGTTATCTTTATTGGAACTATTTTTAGCAGTATCTTTGTAATTGCAAGGGATAATATTTTTTATGGGATAAATGCCTGAAATGCCAACGTACTTTTTTTGCGGCCTAACAAACTTTCGAAATTCGTTCACATATGCATATCGTACTTTTTTTTATTACCATCTAACTTTCAAAATTGTTGAGATTTGGCTATTAGACAATTCAAAGTTTAATGATCATATGTGAACAAATTTTGGAAGTTCACGGTCATTTGTAAGCAATAACTGAAAGTTTGTTGGTAATATTAAATTGCGATGTGCATATGTGAACAAATTAAAGTTAGTTGGGCAACTAGGTCAACAAAAAAATTCATTGTGCATCTGTATATCTACTATATTATAAAGCAAATAGCCTTTTTGTTTAAAATTTTAAGTTTCAACATTTCATCAAAACCAAATTACATCAATAACCTACACTACTCGCCGCCGACACCACCAATCTCCGCCGGTCGCCGACACCACCGGCGCCACCGCCACCGCCGCCGCCACCGCCACCGCCACTCCACCACCACCCGTCACCGCCACCACCGCCGCCGCCTCCACCACTGCCGTTACCGCCGCACACCACCACCACCCTTCTTTAAATAGGAAAGTACGTTGGCATTTCAGAACTTAATCCCTATTTTTATATAGACCAGCTCTCAGCCTTTCTTTCACTTCTAATAGTTTAATTGTGCTACACCACCACCCCTTCGGGGTGCTTCTATCTTAATAGAATACATTAGGTTCTAGTAAGCTTCTTAAAAACTTCGAGTTAGAATTATGGGTATGTTTTTTTGTACTGATTTAGCTTAGTTGGATTAACTTCATATATGAGGAAAGGGTTTTTGATGGCTTTTGGCACTATTTGAAACAGTCTCTGGATTGCTGCTTGTCTATCTCCTTCCTTTGAAAGGTGTAATTTGTTAAGCTGTAAGTTAATGCGAAGTAATGCTTTTGTCAATAATAGAACTTCATGTTACAATTTACTTCGTAAATACACCTCAGCATTTGAAATGTGCATTGAGTAACCAAGTTTCATGTCATTTTGTGCTTTCATAGTCAAGTAGTCGTACTATGTTTTCCATCTTATGTCATTGAGCACTGCCATGATCATTGAATCTCTTAGTCTTCAAGCACTATAGCTATTAATATATCTTTTCCGTCATCATGCACTAGATTATTCACTTACTGTTCTATCTTTCTATCTTGTTAGCTTTATCAAATGTTATCTAAGCTTTATCTATAATCAATTCCTATCTTTTGTATGGGAACCCTTTCTGTGTCATCTTGTGCTACTGTGTCATGCTGTGCCGTCGTGTCTTATTCCGATTAGGTCATTAACTCCCTTTGAAAACTCATTAGCCGATGGTTCTATACTGCCCCCACCCCAACCCCAAAACCTAAAAGCCCCCACCACCACAAGAGGAAAAATAAGTAAAAGGTGTGGTATGCATTTTGTCAAAGATGAGTCAATTACGATCCTGTTATAGCGTCATAAGTTTTACCTTTTTACCTTCATTATGATGTAACTGCTCGTCTGCTTTTTCCAGCCCCATTATCCCCCACTTTATCTGTTCTCCCTTTTGCACTTCTTCCAAGTATGCAGTTCAATCTTTTCCAAATGGATAAAGAGTAAGCAGTTGAAGATAATGAATTACATTATAGCATGAAGAACCAAAATTCGTTTGTTGTTATGGACTTAAGTATATAGACTTTTTGGGCATTAGGAAGCCTCAGATGTCCTTTGCTTTTACTCCTGCAATTGTATTAAAATCAAGTGGCGTAGCTTATCTATCTTGTTGCCCAATATTGATACATGAGTTACTGTTCCAATGTTTCAATTCTTCATCTCAACATTTTAAACAGCTGAAATCTTATCGAATAAGGCTAGATATATGATAACCTTTGGCCTCTTGCATGTCTATTAAATTTTCTTAACTTAAGTGAAATGCTTTATTGAGGTACTCAGAAACAAGTGCACCTTTATCATGGTCAACAAGAATGATGATTGCTCTTGGGGCTGCAAAAGGCCTTGCCTTCCTTCATAACGCAGAACGGCCTGTAATTTACAGGGACTTTAAGACTTCTAACATATTGTTGGACTCGGTAGGTGACTTCCAGAGTTATGTTATATTTTTTCATTCTTTAACCCTTCCTATTGTATTACATTTGTTTAGAATAGTTGCTTGACGGTTAATAAGTACTATGAACGTGCAGGATTATACAGCTAAGCTATCTGATTTTGGTCTTGCAAAAGCTGGTCCTCAAGGAGATCAGACCCATGTATCTACTAGGGTTATGGGTACCTATGGTTATGCGGCTCCTGAATATGTGATGACTGGTATGCCTTTAAAAGTTAACCTGAGATTTATTTTATTTTATCAGTATATGATCATAAATATTTAAACACTTTAAAGGCCAATCGTATTAAGATGTTTGTATATAAAAGACCGTCTTAAAACTCTATTTTTTACTCGTTTTTAGTACATGTGAAATGCATTTGGGTTCTGGAATTTATGTTTTCAAGGTCACATGACATGGCGTTTTAGCCATGTTTAGGCATAACACACACATTATGTATTGTAGCATTTCTATACATTGCCAAATACCAATATTCATATAAACAGAAACATAGATATAAATATGAATCTTTTTTACGCATATGGGATACAGAATGTGTTACAATATGAACATTCTCCTGATGCACATGATCAGGGGTGAGGAATTCTAGTTTATGTCTTTGGCATCGCTTGTAGTCGAGAGGTGCTGTTTAAAATATTGATGTTAAACAAGTCTTTTAATTTTAAATTGATAACTTTGTAAAAATACGATAACAACATTATTATTTAGCTTTTGACAAGAAAATTTGGCATTATGGTAAACCCATATCTGATATATCATCTTGCTGTCAACTCATTCGTGTGTAATGTTCCAGTCTTTTCACATCATACTAAAGAATATACTTTTAGTGAAGTTTTTGGAGTGCTTTCCCGATGATGATAAATGTTTCCAATCAAGACAAACGGGCGGTGGCAAAAATCAATCCCCTCAGTTGTGGTTCCCCCAGGAGGGGCATGTCAAGACTTTTTGTGGCCAAAAGCAAACTTTATAAACAGGGCCTTTTCCATCAATATTTTTTTTATTAATTAGTTTTTAATCTAAAAAAAAAAACAACTTATTTTTCTACCTTTGTTGATGCAGAACTTGAAGAAACTGTTATTTTCTTTAAAATGTATTAAGAGTAAAATGGATCAAGTATGATTGGAAAAGAATAGCTTCCTCAAGTTAGTCGGTTCATTTTTAAGTCCTTATATAGGAGGACTTATGAAATCTGAGGCCTTAAAAGTTCAGAGGCCTAAAGTCTCGGCTTTATTAACTTTACCTTTGAGACACCCCTGGGTTCCTTAAAGTCTTCGTAGAAAAACTGAACATATAAAATGGGATTTGGGAGTTGTGTTGATGTAAGTTTATTTAGATGCCACAATTTGAGCATGCATCAGTCTTTTACTAGGTTGACAAAAACGTTTTGAAATCTGAGGAACGACTGGTAACAGATAAAGATAGTGAAAATTGAGCTCACAGTGCTGATGTGCTTCTATTATCTTCTAAGATGAAAAGTTGTTTAAAGTTGCATTATGGAACCGATTATCTGATGCGACTTGTAGACATGATGTTTAGTCTTCAATATGCGGATAAACATGCCATTCTTCTGATTAGTTGATAATTTTAGCTCCATAAGTTTTCATTTATATATACGTTTTTTATAAAACATGTATGTTTATATAAATACAAGGAGTTACGTTCTACATATTGATTGAACCCCACCCCCAAAACAAATTGGTCACATTCCACAATTGCATACTAGCTGCAAGAAAACTTACTAAGGGGATGATGAACTTACTTATCTACTCGTTCTTTCCTGTATGAAGAGTCTTTTATAACAATGATGTCAATTTATCATTATTTTTCAAACATTCAAGTATTCAACCATTAACTCGCATTCAAATACTATTCCTACAGTACACTTTTGTACACAATTATCTGATTGTCATCCATGTTTACTTTTCTGTTGATTTGAAAGATTGTAATGATTACTGAGCAGGACATCTTACCGCAAGGAGTGATGTATACAGCTTTGGGGTTGTTCTTCTGGAGCTATTAACCGGGAAGAAGTCTGTGGACAAAACAAGACCAAGCAAAGAACAGAGCTTAGTGGACTGGGCACGGCCCAAGCTGAATGACAAAAGAAAGTTACTCCAAATCATAGACCCTAGATTAGAAAGCCAATATTCAGTAAGGGGAGCTCAAAAAGCTTGCAGCTTGGCATACTATTGTTTAAGCCAGAACCCAAAAGCAAGACCTCTTATGAGTGATGTGGTTGAGACATTAGAGCCTTTGCAAAGTAGCAGCAGCAGTGCAAATGAAGTCTCGTTATCGTCTTCACTGAGTGTGGGACGCCCTCTAGTCATGGGTAATCACGCAGCCTATCAGATGCATCACAAGTTTGTTCAAACTGTTGGCGCTGGTGCTGGGTGCCGATCGGCTAACCCAAATTGTTCTCCTGGACCCTCTACTGCTTGCCGGGTCAGATAAAAATAAATGTGAAATATAAATTATGCAAACTAGTTTGTAAATTTTCTTTTCAGTGTGTATTTGTTTGTTTACAGTGATCATTACTTTGAGATGATGCTTGTACATGTTGATGGTATGATGTAGTAGGTCATGTTTTGAGATTTCTTGTGTGTTCTCAAATGGCTTTGATACTATTTGTGTGAAATTTCTGAACTCTACCCCCTTTTTTTACCTTTTATTTTTTTTTGTTACCATTTTAACCTAGTGACTTTTTCTTCTTTTTTTAAGTAGCGTGTTTCCAAAGCCTAATTAACGAGTTTAATGATGCCATTTTTATCTCATAGTTGGTGCCTAATTATTAGTAGGCAAAGAATCCATTAACCCATATGGCTTTTTTGTTGCATGTCTCTGTTCAACATTTGAATATAAAGGTTTGGCTTCTTACATGTGTTACCATTTGATTATAGATAAAACATTATCTAAATCAAGTAATTAGTATGAAATAAAAGTTATTCTTACAAATTGTCACATCTAACTTAAGAGAGTGTGAAGCATATATCATAGGATACAAACATCAAGGCAAATGTGACAGACAGAGAGACTGGCTTGTTTACATCAAAGATTCCCTCATCATCCCCACTTTCCCTGACCTCTCTACACCACATAATAAATCCATCCAAAGAATCTCTCATCTGACTCTACTCTCTGGTCCTTCTCTTCTCTCTACCTCTCCTTGTTTGTACTTACTAAATTGTTAGCATGGCAGCCAATAAACACATGCTTACAAAACATGCTTACACTTTCCTCTTGTTGCTCCTTTTCATCTACAAAACTTCAGGCTAGTCACCTTACTAACTAGTCTTATATCCATCCCTTTTCAGGTTCTTTATGTAATTATATCATATTGGTATGTTTCTAATTTGATTAACATGCAGGTATCTTAGCAAAAAACACGACTGAAGACGCAGTGCTGGCGCCAGTGGGAACGAGTGAATACAAAATGTTTGAAATGAACGATTTTGGCCAAAGGAGGAAACTCGGCCCATTTCAAGTATGTTTGGTCTGCAGATGTTGTGTTATGGCCACTGATCCAACTACATGCTCAAACATGCCGTGCTGCTTTGGTATCGACTGCCAGCTTCCTAATAAGCCGTTCGGCGTTTGTGCTTTCGTCCCCAAGACCTGTAACTGTACCACTTGTGCTTCTCCTTAGCATACTACTCAGATTCAATTTTCAAAATATATTATATATTTATTGTACATGTGACAGTTACCATATGCTTATGTTTCCTAGATTTGTCATATAACTTAAAATAAGACTACTTAAAAAATACTACTACTAGATAATGGAGATTGTACCTGTTTTTGCAGAGAATGTGCATTTTGTATTGGGGAACTCCCTCACCAACTTTGTTTTATTTTGATAATTGTGTTATTTGATACTCTATTTTTGACCAACTTCTGTTTTCTTTCTTTTGGCAAGTAACTAGTTGATTGTTAAGTCTATGTATTATTGTTCCTTGTGTTGTAATTTCATATAAAGCATGTTTAATCTATATATATACTCCTTTATAATAATTATCAACCCCCTACTTTTAGAAAGTGTTAGAAAATGGTTAGATGCAAAAGTACTAAATTACCCTTAATAAACACCCCCTATGGAAAAGGTTATTAGAGATTACCAAATTTGCCCTTAATGAATTAATTTACACTTTAAACCCTTATCTTGCTAAGTTAAACTCTAAGTCCTTATCTTCTAAAATATTTCCACTATCACCATTACATCAACTTACACGGTTACACCACTCGACACCAATTGTCGATGTCATCACCACCCGTCACCGACACCACTAAACCGCCATCGCCGTCACCGCCGCCGCATTGCGCGGGTACCATGCTAGTATTTCATAATCCATATCTAATATAATATTGACACCCTGTGTGTTATATTATATCTAAGATGAGCGCTCCTATGAGTATTTCGAAACATATTAACCACAAACAAATCCTAATGCAAAAACTTTGACGACGGTATGTATTAATTTTAGTAGGATTATTGTTCATATTGATTACATCTTCTTGTACTGCGTATTAAAAACTTGTTATATCTATAGTTTAGGTGGACATCTTTATAAAAATAGTCTTTTTACACATGATAAAGGTATGATTATTGTCTATAATCTATTGAAGTATTAGTTATAAAGGGGTCTTTGTGTTATTGTTAAAAAGTCTAGTTTGGAGTCTTATTTGTAACAAACAAGCCAAGAGGTATGAATGTGTGATCTACTGAGAATCAACACAAAGCTTCATTATGTTGCTATATATACAACTCATATATATGAATATCAAAGGGTAAGACACACCCTCATTCAATTGAAATAGAATTTGGTTATTTTCAAGTGTTTTTATACTTAGTATTTCAATTGTGGACAACAATTGTTTATACGAAAGTACCAAGCATAGGCAACGTAAAAGTCAGAATTTGTTTTCTCAAGTATCAAGGCTTTAGATTTTTTTATTTTTATCTATTTCCTATTTCGGATTCAAGACAATCTAAGTCAAAAGTCTTGATCTGCCCTAGTTATGTGATTTAAATATATTTGTTTAAAAAGTGAATATGAATTTTTTTTGTGAAATCTTAGTTTTGAATCATCTCAAAAAAAATCCAGATTATTTATACATTTTTATATCTATTTCATTTTTTTTTTAATTTTGTAATAGTTTCATTTCAATAATTTCCAAAATGTGTTTTTTTTTCTTCTCAAAAACAGTGAAAAACAACATTTATGTTTTCGCCCCAGGTGATTTTGATGGATACAATGGCCAATTGTATCATCGAAGACTGGTGGTGGTGGTTTGGGTGGTATAAGAAGAGGCTCAGAGGAATCACAATTAGAAGTTGAAGAATTTAGGGATTATATACAGAAAGGATCAATATAATCACTTTATTATTGAAAAATATCACCTAAAATCATATGAATATCAATGTTAGAATTACAAAGATGACAATCTATCTCTCAATATCAGAGTATCATATCAAGCTGTGGTATGAATATATACATTATAACATGAGGTTAGGGTTTATGTGGCTGTTAGACACCTAAGCTTGGGTGTAGAACCCCTCACATCTTGTTTTTTTAATCCATAAAAAACATGGGGGCCAAGCATTTATATATATATTAAAAAATTAGTATGTGAAGGGTTCTACACTCAAGTTTGGGTGTCTAACACACATACTATGTTTTCTCTATACATCTATAGATCATGGTTAAATTGATGCACGAAGATTCCCGAAAAATTGATGCACGATGATTTTCATGATACACAGTGATTTTCAGTGAAGAAAAACTTATTGTTTTATTTGTTTTACTTTAATACTTGTTTTATTTTACCTAAACCTCTATATATATATAGAGGTTAGAGTTTATGTGGCTGTTAGACACCTAAGCTTAGATGTAGAACCCCTCACATCTTGTTTTTTAATCCATAAAAAACATGGGGGCAAGCATTTATATATATATATATAAAATATATATATATATATATATATATATATATATATAGTAAAAAGTTAAAATGAGAATTAAATATTTGTCGAGAAATATGAGAACTTCTATCTTGCAAGGGTGCTATTGTAATTTAAAAAACCAAGTATTTAAATAATAACAATTTAAATGAAAATGCCCATAAACATCTCAATCGGTTACTTACTTGCTTTCATTATCTTTGAAATAAATAAAGTACAACACATTCGATACAAACAATTCAAATATTTCTACATATCAAAGCCTAAATCATTTTATTTGATATTAAATAAGTAAGATTGTATTCTATTTATATGTATCTGAGACTAGTTTTATATATGCGATTTATTATTCGTGCATTTTCCCGTGCTACATGCCCACACATTCTTTCATGTTATTCAATGTTTTAAACTTATCTACATCCCCCAAGTTCGAACAAACCTTCTAACTTTAATCCCCACTCCTTAATTTTATTAATGGATATGATTATCAAAATAGTTATGACACATTTTTACCACACAAACACAGGTGATACAATTGACAGACATATGTGTACACCAAACCATATATGTGTTCATATTTCATTATAATATATGAAGTATACAAGTGCACACATTGACAGACATATGTGTACACCAAACCATACATGTGTTCATATTTCATTATAATATATGAAGTATACAAGTGCACACATTGACAGACATATGTGTACACCAAACCATACATGTGTTCATATTTCATTATAATATATGAAGTATACAAGTGCATAAAGATAGAAACACGTATACACTAGACCACACATGTGTCCACATATGAACTTAGTCTTAATAATTTTTCAATAAGTCATTGTTTTTGTTTGTTATATAAATGTTTTAAAATATACTTGTGAACTTTGTTATAAAAAAAATACCCTTGTGAATAGAGTTATTCACATGTGAACGCAATTTATATATTTGATTTTTTTTACATGAACTTTGTTTTCAAAAATATACATACATTTGTGATTGGGGTTTTTCACATGTAGACACAGGATTAGGATTCTCTAAAGTTATCAACTTCATAGGTGAAGTTGGATAACTTCAATCATTGGATTAAATCCAATGGTCAAGATTAAAACATCAACTTTTAATATTGACCATTGGATTTAATCCAATGGTTGAAGTTATTCCAACTTCACCTATGAAGTTGGAATAACTTTAGAGAATCTCATTATTATTAATCACAAACTTCAATTCCAAAATTTAAGATCCATGATATGCGCACTTAACAAAACGTGTGTTTCGTTTCCGTATAATTTTAATTTCATATTCCAGTTTTGCCCTTTATCAATAATTATTTATTAGTAAATTAATTTATATTCAAAAGAATTACATAAATACCATCAAATCTTTTTAACCTTTGATATAACTAATCCAAATGGACAAAATGGTTCTCATAGTTCTCGACAAAAATTAGTTCTCAATACTAACTCTCTCTCTCTCTCTCTCTATATATATATATATATATATTAAAAATTAGTATGTGAGGGGTTCTACACCCAAGCTTAGGGTGTCTAACAGCCACATACTCCATTTTCTCTACAATATATATTATATATATATATATATATTATATATATATATATATATATATAGGGGTTAGTTATTGTAAAATAAAAGTAAAACAAATAGGACAAGATCTTGACCCTTAGATCATGATAAAATTGATGCACGAAGATTCGAAATATATATATTGATGCACGATGATTTTCATGATGCACGGTGATTTTTAGTGAAGAAAAACTTATTGTTTTATTATTTACTTTAATATTTGTTTTATTTTACCTAGAGCCTATATATATATATAGGTAATCTGGAGAAGGTATCTTAAGGAGAGAAGGGAGAAAGTTTGATTTTTGATTTTTTTTAGCTTGGTTTTTTTATTTTTATTTTTTTGAAATTTTTTTATATATTTTTTAACATAAACCCATTAAAAAAATTAATAAAAAAAATAAATAAAATGATACATTTTACACATGTGTAGACATGTGTAAGGTATAAAAACCTACACATAATTATTTTTTTATTTTTTTTTATTTTTTAAATTTTTTAAAATCTTTTTTGGATTGGGTTTTCACTAAAAAAATTTTAAAAAATTAAAATGAAAAATAAAGAAGAAAAAAAATTAAAAAACAACTTTCTTTCCTTAAACAACCTTTTCATTTGATCTCTTATATATATTAGCACGATACCTGTACAATGCGACGGTGGTGGCTGTGATGGTATTTTGGTGGTGTGGGCGACAGGTGGTAAACTGGTAATAGCGACAACTATTGGTAGAGGTGGCGATGTCGAGTGGTGTATGTTGATGTAAATGTTACTGATGTAAATGTAGTGGTGAAAATATTTGAAGGATACCTGCAGAATATGACGGTGATGTGGTGGCGGCGACGCCCGGTGGTGATGGCAGCGAAAGGTGGCGGCGGCGAGTGTTGGTGGTAATTGATGTAAAGTTAATTGATTTAAAGGATAGTGGAGATACTTAGAAGATAAGAGACTAATGGTGTAAATTAATTTTAAGGGTAGGATGGTCATTTCGCATCTCTTTTTTTTCTAACTTCTCAACAAGTGTGTATAATCATTACATATTGTATATATATATTTATTTTTTTGGGTAAAGGGGAATTTAAACCCCGGTTAGCTTTTATATATCACCCAAAAACAGTTATTACAAGTAGTATGATAGAGTACCATACTAATTCATACATACGACATCTCCGTATGTATGTGGAACTAGATAAATATCAAGCTTCTAAATCTATCTCTATATATATATTAAAACAGTAGTTAACCGAATGATTCTAAGGCCTTTCCCAACTCAAAGCTATCTTTAAATATTGACACATAGGAGTTTCTCCTATGTGGCATCTCCACATTTTTTTATGAAACTATTTATGTTATTAATCCTTTTTTATTTACAAGTATTTTTTTAGCTCTAATAATAATAATATAATCTATTAATGTTAATATTAGTATTACTAATATAATATGATATCTATATATTAATCCAAAGAAAATATTCTCAATATTATTTCTATTAATCGCTTATCAATATATTGATTTTGGAGTGTTGTATTGTGTTGTTTGGTTAGGGATCAAGCCGTCAAGGAAACATGACTATGGATTCGACCGTTTGAATATAACCTGTGTCCTGTGAAAATTATGAAGTTTCCGAGGCCGTAAAAACTGTAAGCAAGACTTGGCAAATTATTTACTAGATTTTAATTATTAAGATAGCATTATAGAATTCTTAATTCATTAATTAGCTAATTTTGAATGTGTTGTTTCTTTTATTTGGGTTTCACATCTGTGTGTAATCTATTTAATAGATTATCATTCTAAGATGTCTATAACATCTTGATGTTCTTGATTTTCTCTATACATACTCTAAATAAGTTATTGTTACTGGACAACCGACTTTCTAGGGCATGTATTAAACATTGTCTTATTTTTAATTTTTTTTTCATGTATTTACAAATAAACAAGATATTAAAATACAATAGTAATTATAAATAATTATAATTGAAATTGTTTACCCGCGCATAAACCTAGTTGTATGTATATATATATTAAGAATAAAGAAATCGAAATTGAAGAATGAAGATATAATAAGTAAATGAACAAAACTAATGAATGGAATTATTGAATTAGGGCTCCATCATCATTTTCTATATATATACTCTAACTTAATCCTCTTTCGTTCCTCAACTTTCATCAATAGCGGATTGGTCTTTAAATTGTACCTATTATAACTTCAGGAGTTTTAAGTCTTTTTACCAAAACACGTACTAAAAAATTCAAAGTCAACCTATTTTTTAAACAAATTACAACCGATTTCAATTTGATTAACTCAACAGCCGGGGGTGTATTCTAGGATAAACTTAAGCGGGAGTGTTGAGTTAGTCAAGCTAAGTTGGTTGTCATTTGTTTAAAATATAGGCTGACTTGAATTTTTTACGTGCATGTTTTGTTCAAAGGACTTAAAAGTAATGAAGTTATTGTAAATTCCTGGTAGGGGTGTTCAAAACTATCCGTATCCGAATCCGTTATCCGAAAATCCGAAAATCCGAAATTTGTATCCGAATTCGGATATCCGAATATCCGAATCCGAAATTTCGGATATCCGAACTTCGGATATCCGAAATTTCGGATATCCGAAATTCGGATATCCGAAATTTCGGATATCCGAAATTTCGGATATCCGAAATTTCGGATATCGAATTCGAAATATCCGAAATTTCGGATATCCGAATTTCGGATATCCGAAATTCGGATATCCGAATTCGGATATCCGAAATTCGGATATCCGAAATTCGGATATCCGAACTTCGTTATCCGAACATATCCGAAAATATCCGAAAATATCCGAAACTATCCGAAAAATCTATATTCAATACCCGAAAATATCCGAAAATCTATATTATTTTCTTAAAGTTCGGATATTTCGGATATCCGATTTCGGATATCCGAAAATTTCGGATATCCGAACTTCGGATATCCGAAATTTCGGATATATGTTCGGATATTAAAAACCACTATCCGAAATTTCGGATATCCGAAATTCGGATATCCGAAATTCGGATATCCGAAACTTCGGATATCCGACTTTGAACACCCCTAATTCCCAATTGGTTGTTGACGGAAGCTGGGGACAAAAGAGGATTAAGTTAGAATATATTATAGAAAACGAGAGAAAGTGTCCGTGCGTTGCGGCGGTGAGATGGTGGGGGTGATAGGTCATAAAAGGTGATAAGTCATAGAGTGTGATAGCAAATGCTTTACCCGTACGGGCTTCGCCCTCGGATTAAAATTCGTCGAAAGTATATCAAATGACATCTCTAATGAAAGAGCATGAAATTTTAAGAACACCCATACAGTTTTTATAATTTATCGATATACAGTTTTTGAGATAAAAGATTTTGAATGAATTAGAGGAATAAAATGATTTATGGAGGAGAGAGAAAAAAAATGAGTGGTTGAGATTTGAGGAGAGAGGGAAAAATGAGTGGTTGAGATTTAAGGGTATTATAGGTATATTAGGTAGAGATGTTTAAATTAGTGAATAAAGAAGAAGAGTAATTTAGGTAGTTTAAATCATCTTTTGAGATTTTAAAAAAAGTCAAAATGCTTTATAAGATAATATAGATGATGGAACGCTGATTCATTGATCCCATTCATTCGTGTATTCCATTTGCTTATACACATATCTTCATTCTTTCGATTTCTCTATTCTTGATATATATTCATACCACTACTTGATATGAATATTCTTATATTGAGAGTTTAATTCTCATCTTAGTAATTTCAAACATTTGATTGATAATCATATGATTTCTACTGACTATTTTTCAATATTGTAAATTTATTGTGCTAATTCTCTCTATATAATATGTAACTTTTTATATACAGCTTAATGTCATGATTTGTTTCAATTGAATCTGTGAAAATTGTTGTTTTTTTTCTATAAATTATATGAACAACTTGCGTTTTACATGGCTTCTTTAAAGGTACCCGCATACTATTATTTGTTTCCCTCTCACTTTTGTTGCAAAAGAAAGAAAGGAAAAAGATTAATGCAAATCTGTTATGCCATATGTAAAAGGACAAGGATTTAGCTAAGGGAGATTCCATGATCCCAGGGAAAGTTTCATTTCTTCTCCCAACAATTAATTACATCTCAAGAAGTTTGTTTCAATTTTGGTTTTATCGGTAATAAAACTGGGAATAACCCAAATTAAAAATCAAAACCGAATTCCCATAGGTATCGGTTTAAGTACCGGGGATGATTTGGTTTTGGCATTTATGTAATTTTGCTCATCCCTAAATTACATGCAATGGCAATTATGATGAAAACAATCTTGAAGACATATAGTCTTTGAGAAATGGTTGATTTATCAAAATAAGTGAATGATATACCAGATTAGCAATAATTTTTAAAAACTTGTAGGGGATATTCTAGTACAAGTCGCTCAACTGCAAAAGAAGTGAACCGGAGATTTTAAAGATCAAGGAGAATGAAAACGCGAACGACTTTGCAGGATAGATAGGAGTCTTACAAGCTAATAGCCCAGTGGCCACCAGCCGTCACTTTCCAGGGGAGGTCTTGGGTATTAAGTGGTTGAGAATCACCTGGACACTAGCCTGGCTGGGGGATTAGTGGGTACCAAATGGTACATGGGATCAGAGGGTTTCCATCCAATTACCCTTTTTTTACAAGCTAAATTCAAAAATCTTATTGCTAACTGTAAGAAAATTACTTTCTCTCTCATGTTGGGGATATGCAGTAAATAACGAACAAAACGGATATTAAACAATCACTGAAGGCACGATACGCTTTCAGATTGAATCAATTCGGTGGTTCACCCCAAATTATTCAACCGGATACAATCAGTGATTAAGAAGTTTCTGTATGTTTTTGTGTTTGAGCGTGTATATGAACCAGAGACAATTCTTAGAAGAATTCGTGAGGGAATCATACAGGATTAGGGCCATTAACTGTCTTGTAAGTAGTTAAAATCCGACTTTGCAAGATTGACAAAATTAGTCCCTCTAATTCTGAAAATTAATTTTTTGAGACGTTTTTGCCATAGCAATTTCAATGGCAAAATTAGCTCGACCCCAGCCAGGGGCTCTGCCCATTGGACCCTGATATGTCCATTTATATATATATTCTCATATCGTTTTAAGTCGTTTTAAGCTTAATTATGTGTAATTTGCATATATATTCGATGCTTTGATGGTATTGTTAGTGATTTCAGGCTTAGAACAGGTACAATGGTTAGAAATGGCATTTGGATGGCTAAAAGATGCATTAGGATGGTTCGTGGACGAGTTCGTGTGAAGACCGAATGAAAAATACAAGTTTTGTGAAATCTGATGACATATGCGGCGCATAGCTTCTGTGTGCGGCGCATGGAACAAGTGAATTTTGATCAGAAAGTTGGGCAAAATCGAGACAAAGTGAAGATGCGGCGCATGGAATTACCATGCGGCGCATAACAGGCAGATGAATTTCAAAAGTGAGGAATATGCGGCGCACAGGGATATGGTGCAGCGCATAACGGGAGCCAAAATTATGGAAAGTTTAATCTATGCGGCGCATGGAATTACCATGCGGTGCATATGTTGAAATTGGCAATGTTCGTTTAAGCCAATATTGGTAAGATATGGTGGTTAGAAGTCGTTTTGAATGTCATACACCACAATGGTGTCGGTTTATATCGGTATATTGGGGGAGTAGTGTCGGGATAACGTCTTTTGGGCTTTTGGTAGATGGAAACTAGTGATATGGGTTGTGTTGGACTAGACTATATGTAAAAACTTTGTTAATTGTTGTGTTATTTCCTTTTAACACCAATTATATCCCAAATTTCCATACACAAATGTTAATAACCCTTGTAAGCCTTCAGAATTGTACATTACAGCCGTATAAGACCTCTTTTGATAGTTATGCTTAGTGCTTACGCCATGAGGGTGGAGATTTGATTCTAGAACAAGCCTATGGTAAAATAGTATGCATCACGACTAGGCTTTGAGTGATTGATACAATATTTCAACCCAATAGTTTGTTAGTTGGAGTAAGTTAGTTGAGATGTTCTTCTTTCATTTGATTAAAGTGCTTAGTCGTGTTTTCGAGGCTTGTGGATCATTCAAATATTGTCAAATATTTCAATTTTCATTTAAGATTAAAACTGCTTAACCATTCTCATTTGTTTTCTAACTTTCATGGTTTAGCTTCTTTTTGATTATTGTCATGTTTTTGCGATCAAGAACCAAAGGAAAGATTGTTTTGAATTCTGAATTTGCTTGAGGACAAGCAAAGCTTAAGTATGGAGGAATTTGATATGTCCATTTATATATATATCCCATATCGTTTCTAAGTCGTTTTAAGCTTAATTATGTGTAATTTGCATATATATTCGATGCTTTGATGGTATTGTTAGTGATTTCAGGCTTAGAACAGGTACAATGGTTAGAAATGGCATTTGGATGGCTAAAAGATGCATTAGGATGGTTCGTGGACGAGTTCGTGTGAAGACCGAATGAAAAATACAAGTTTTGTGAAATCTGATGACATATGCGGCGCATAGCTTCCATGCGGCGCATAACAGCAGATGAATTTCAAATCTGATGACATATGCGGCGCATAGCTTCTGTGTGCGGCGCATGGAACAAGTGAATTTTGATCAGAAAGTTGGGCAAAATCGAGACAAAGTGAAGATGCGGCGCATGGAATTACCATGCGGCGCATAACAGGCAGATGAATTTCAAAAGTGAGGAATATGCGGCGCACAGGGATATGGTGCGGCGCATAACGGGAGCCAAAATTATGGAAAATTTAATCTATGCGGCGCATGGAATTACCATGCGGCGCATATGTTGAGTCGGCAGAAAACCCTTTGTGTTTGCACTATAAATACAAGACCAAAACCCTCCCATTCGGGACACTTTCACTTCCAGTCGATTTTAGGGTTCTTTGAGGCAATATTCAGCAGCTTTTACGTTCTCCAAGATCTAAGGGTTGCTCAAGAGTTTCAAGGCATTCAAACATCGATTTCTTTAGCTTTTCATTGTCTTTCACACTTTGGTACAAGATGTTTACTCTTTCTTTTGCTATTTGTGATTTATTTATGATTATGTCTAGCTAATTTTTTTTTTTTTTTTTTTTTTTTTTTTTTTATTTGATAATTGTTAGTTTTATTTATTATGTCTAGCTAAATACTTCATCATCTACTCAGATGAAGTGACACAATGAATTATGGTTGCATACTTTTATGAATTCAAGATTGATTGTTAAACGTTTTGTCGAGATCTTAATGTTTTGAGTTCTTATTCACTTATCTACTGTTTTGTTGATGATGTATGAATGATTTAGAGGTATCTAAGTTTAGGAGTACATTGTTCTAGTTGATTGGGTACAATCGATAGGTGTTAACATGTGGTAACGAGATAATAAACGACAATAGATAATAGAATTCAAAGTGTTAACGGTTTGGTAAAATCGGTAGACGAAATTGTTTACAATAACAAAACAAATTAGTCAATTCAGTAGGTCTTGATAGGGAAGGTGGTAACCGGATCTTAGGGATTGAACAATTGGTTAATGGGTTCGGATAGGGTAATAAGCTAGGTGGCCAACTAGTGAATTCTTTGTCTAACCTCGTTATAAAATCAACATAATTGAATTGGTTTTAACTTAAATGCAACCTAAATAAGTTGTGTCACGGAGTCGAAGTAGATGATCCTTTAACTAATATTGATATAAAATCAAATCTCTTTTCGTTTAATTCTCCGGAATTGCTAACCTTTTTAATTCAACTAACTATTTCAAAATCCAATATGACGGGAGTCTTTAAAATCCAAAACTCTTTTTAAAGCTACATTAAACTCGCTCACTCTTAATTAGTCTCTGTGTTTCGACCTAGACTTACTTTAAACTATATTGCATACGAACGGGTCCACTGCCCGATTGTGTGTAGTAGTCAGTTCTGAAGTATTTCTTGTTTTTAATTTAACTCGATTTTACACATCAGACCCCGTCAGGGGCTGCCGCCCCTTGGACCCCACTCCCGGGGGCGCTGCCCCCGGACCCCTGTCCCTTAGCCCCTAAGGTCATAATAAAATCATATAAGCGTGCACTCCGCACCACCAAACTTATATGATGTATTATATGACTAAAATATCAAATTAATCCAATTACACTAAAATATCCAACATCTCCCCCAAGAAATTCCTACAAATCGTGGCATTATTCATTGAACAGTATTCCTTCGTGTGGACAAGATGCCATTTGAAGAAGTAGTTGGGAGAAAACTTGCATTCGAAAAATTACTATCATGATGAACCTAAGGAAAATAATTAAGGAAAACTTTTCATAGCAAGTGCAAAGAATCATTTTAAAAAATTGCATCATAGGAAAGGGCGTGAAGCGTGATGAACAAAGTCATGGTAAAAGAAGAGGCACTTTCAGAGGATGAAGAGGGAGCACAAATCAAAATCAAAGACAATAGCAAATTCAAGTGTTACGAATGTGGAGAATATGCCTAATTTGAATACATATGCATAAAGCAAAAAACAAAGAGAAAGAAAGTGAAGAAAAGGCTCATCTTGTGTGGAATGAAGAACCCACATTGCTATAAAGACAAGTTAAAGATGGAGACCGACCTTAGATTATATTTAGTTTAAGGTATAGTATTGAAGTATTTAAACTAACTAGCCCACAAATTGCAACTTGCAATCTTGCATCAGTCAATGAAAGATTTCCTAAAAAGCGATCAAATAGAAAATACTAGATTTTAGACCCGTATCCAACACTGGACACGGGGCTTACGATATTATCAATATTAGATCTTCAGATTTAAGTTACAAAAGCTTATAATTTTAAAGATATACGGTTCCAAGTGTTATACTTTGCAAGTTGTAGTACAATAATCACAAGTTCGTCACTGTCATTATTAGCTGAGACATATTGATGGAATTGTTTGTCGTACTCAAGGCATATGTTACAATAATTCCACTATTATAAAAAAATTTTGAAACCAATTGTACTCAATGTGATATTATTATGAAAGATAATTAAGAATTAAAAATATAAACAAACTTGTGATCCTGTATTTGACATTCAAGTATATGTCTTTGATCATGATGCGGGCCCATAACACGAATAAGTTTATTTTCAATCACCTGTCCTATGATAATTAGATAACAATTAGGATTGTTTTCGTATTCTTTGATAACAATTAGGACTCTTGATTTGAGTGAGAATTGTACTTTAAACATTAATACGCAAAACTAATATATGAAAAGGGAGAAATTTTGTAACTTTTTGATTGAATGATAAATGAATCTTGAATGAAGTTCATATTGATTTGGATTTAGTATTCAAGTAACCCTCTGTTGTAAATCGTGCTTTGTTCTGTGATCGTCCATGTTCTGTGATTCCTATTGTGTTTAGGATAAGAATGTTGTATATCGTCATCTGTTATTATGTTTGGGATAGGTATTTAGAGTTCATATTGTGTTTATATTAAATATTAAATTAAATATTAATATTTATAATTTATAAAAATCTAATCTAATATATTATTAAATTGGACGACATTATCAATATTGTATCGGGATACCAATGTACGACATTTATAGGTATCAATTTATAATATTTTATACGTATAAGCTAATATTTATCTTTAGTCATGTAGTCGACATTGATATTTTTATGTGTAAATCTATATTTGTTTATATAATGGATGTGATTACGCGGATTGTTTATAACATTTTAAAGATAAGATAAATTATTAAATATATAAATTTAAATGTAAAAAATGTATGTAAAAACAAATTTAAAAGAATATATTTTTAGAACATTGAACACATATATTGTATTTCATCTTTTGAAATAATTTTTTACAGACAATATTTCATATGTTAGAAATTTTTTAAAAAATTTTAATTAATTAAATGATTAAATTTTTTTAAAAATCTTCTCAAGTTGATGGCTAAAAATAATATAAATATGTAATAACAAATTTAAAAGAATATATTTTTTGAACATTGAACACATATATTGTATTTCATCTTTTGAAATAATTTTTTACAGACAGTATTTCATATGTTAGAAATTTTTTTAATTAATTAAATGATTAAATTTTTTTAAAAAATCTTCTCAAGTTGATGGCTAAAAATAATTATAAATTAAGTATTAAGGGATAAAAAGTGTAAATTATTGATGGAAAACAAAAAAGTGTAAATTAATGAGACTTTTTCTACAAATATTAATATAATAATATATTTGGATAATGATTATTAAGATTTTTAATTTATAATTAAATTAAATGATGACATAAGCGGAGTCAATTTGATGAAATTGAGCGATTTGATTGGTTAATAAGTTATTAGTTCAACTGTCTTATAGGATATATAAAGATAAAGATAAAGATAAAGATGCTTGAAGCTAGGGCTGTCAATTTCGACCCAACCCGAAACCCAACCCGAAAAAAATCAGGTTAGGGTTGAGTATTTTCGACCCACCAACCCGCCAACCCACCAACCTGATTTTTTTTGGGTTGGGTCCGGGTTGGGTTGTTGGGTTGTCAGGTCGACCCGCCAACCCGATATCTTTAAAATAATTGAATTATATATAATAGCTCATACTCCACATTACACTAATCCATACGCCTCATTCTCATTTTCTATATTTCTAACCTAAAGTAACTTCAAATCTATGAAATAAGGGAGATTCAAAATCTGTGAGATGATAAGTGATGTAGGATGAGACGGTAAGTTTATTAACTTTGTGCCAAGTACTAACAATACCCTCGTATTTCTTTCTTTTTTGTACCTTCGTTTTCAGCTTACACATCAATGATAAAGCTTTATATTGGTTGATTTATTCCATTTTATATTTATATATATTTGCTTATCAGGTCACATGGGTTGGGTCATGGGTTGACGGGTTGTGGGTCAGGGTTGAAATTTCTGACCTGAAACTTTTAGTGGGTTGGGTTAGGGTCAGAGTTTTTCAACCCACCAACCCGTCAACCCGAACCCGAACCCATTGACAGCCCTACTTGAAGCCTTGAACAATAAAGAACACGACTTTGTATGAATTAAGAAAACTTTTAAGCAGTGCATTAAGCCAAACACACCCTTAAGGTGTTTAACTGTTTAAGCCTGGGCCCGTCTTGTAAAGGAAAGGCCATTTGTTGGACTATACGATTATCCCAAATGGGCCTAATTAGTTTGGGCTTTTGTGACCTATTTGTTTTGTTTTATTTTACGAGTATTATTTGTAAAAATAAATGTAAAATGGATGTGTAAATTTAATTAAGAACATAACATAAATTTTTTTAATTGTTTTAAATAATAGAACAATCACAATAAAATAAGGGAAAAGTGAATATAAGGTTGTCCGGCACCTAAGCTTAAGTGTGGAAGCCCTCACATACAAATTTCTTAATATTTTTTTATTAATGAATAAATGTTTGGACCCCCATGAATTTTATGGATTAAAAAAACAATATGCGAGTGTTCCATACCTAAGCTTAGGTACCTAACAGCTTTATATTACCATCCCCATAAAATAAGGCATCTTATAAGATTTTTAAAGCCGAATATCATATACCATTCAAAATAAGCTTTTTTTTAGCAAAACATTTCCATGAGTTCTCTAATTAATTTATTAAGTCAATAATTCTCAAATATAATAGTTTTCAGTTGAATAGTGAATAAAGATTGAGATCTTCAAACGTTAAAACCAATTTTTATTAATAAAGTTGACGAATTTTGTCCCTTAGATTAAAATCAATGATCAAAATTAATTTTAGAGGATCCATCCAGTGGCATCAACTAAATAAAGATGATAAACCATCAAAATTTATTTATTAAGTCATGACGTATTTACACTAACTTCATTGTGAAGCATTGATTGATGATGAAACAATGTAACGGTATATTAAGTTTGATGGTTCCATTTCAACGTACCCAAGCAACTTAAAGAAGAATCTTCTTCTTCCAAAATTAGGATATTCTTTATTTCTATGATGATTACTTTATGATGACATTATACATTAAAACTAACAAATGTGTCGTGTATGAATATGAAATCTCAATAAGTCGCACAATAGCAAACACAACTTAGTAATCAAGTGATAAAAATTATTCAGACCAAAATAAAAATGGTTTCGAGTTCCAAAGGAGGTGGTCTTGTTCCCATAACCAGGGCTTTTCTATCATCTTACTATGATAAACACCATTTTCCGCCTGTCTCTGATGACGTTTCTCGTATTTCTCAACAACTTCATAACTTGTCGAACCATCTACGCAACACTTCTCTTCCGCTTCCTCAAGGTCTATCTATCATATCCTAAAAAAGTTGTTTTATCGCTTAATTATAAGATTGTAAACTTTTTTTTAGAATATATACCAAGTTTGCCTAGCCACTTACCTTCTAGTCTTTTTTTGGTAGCCAATGTACTATTTATATATTTGTTGCTTATATGATCATGTGTATTTAGTTATTTACTTTGTATTCTTCATTATATATAGTTTACACGTATAACGAATAATGGATAGTTTAATTGACATATATTTTGTGAAAATTTCAAAATGTATTTGTTAATTGCTTGTCCATATATTTCAGTTGTTTTTGAGACGGAGGTTAGACCACTTGGTAAAGACTCATGCCTCTTGTGGAAAAGTCCATAGTTTAATCTCTGGCAAAAGTGTAATTAGAAATATTTACGGTAGTTTAGGAGTAGAAGTAGAAATTGTGCAACGTTTAGCCGTTAAAAAATAAATATTAAAAAAATAGATCTCCACATATGTTGTTCATTTTGGTTGTGCACAGAGAGAAATTCGAGAATGTGCCTTTTTATGGGTTTTTCATGTCCCGCTGATGTTAAAAACATGAATCTACAGTGGGTATATAAGTGAGGGAGATGGTATGTATGTACACAACAGATTTTGTATATACACAACACAATACATAATAGCACCGACGACTTACTGCAGACTAGTACAACTAGCAAGGTAAAGTTTGAGAAAAGTTGTGTATGGTAAAATATTGTTGTGCACGGATTACTTCCTGTAAGTAGTGTCATCGATAGTATATCTATCGAGTGCAGTTCTAATTTCGTTTTGAACCCAAGAAATTACAGAACATAATGGACATGATTTGACCATTTTGTGGCAATAACCCATTTAAATGTTTCAGGAGAAAGGCTTTTGCTGAAAGAAGTGGAATCGCAACCACCACATAAGATCGATGAGAACATGTGGAAAAATCGAGAACAGATTGAAGAAATCATTTTTTTGTTAGAAAGCTCTCATTGGCCGAAAACTGTGAGAAACACAGTTCTTTGAACTATAGTTCAACTATTAAGTTTATTTCATTATCTGGGTCAAGTTATATTAGAAAGCTGAGTGTGTTTTCATTATGTGAGCAGCTTCAAAAACAATCCACACCTGAAGATGTTGAACTTGTTCGTCTTCTTAGAAAGCTAAAAGCAAAATTTGAAGGCATTTTGAAGATTGTGGAATCCTTTCAGTCCAAAAGTTCAGAAAATGTGTTCAACACAGGTTTTTATAATCTTAAGTTTACAAAAGGGAATCAATTACTTTTAATCTTCTATATTTCTTACAAAACGAGTCAGTCAGTCTGATTTGTTTGTATAATGAATGACAATCGATATGGATACATATGCAGTTATGACTTATATGCCCCAAGACTTTCGGGGTGCACTGATCAGGAAACAGCGTGAGCGGTCAGAAAGAAATAAGAAAGCTGCAGTGGATGCTTTAGTCAATTCTGGAGGAAGCATACGTGAACGATATGCTCTCCTATGGCACCAGCAAATGGAACGGTAAGATACCTGATTTTGAGACAATATGGCAAATTAGAGTAATCAAGGATTAAGTGGTATACGACTCCACGTGTCATATACAGTTGATATGGGTCGTTTTGGGTTGGTTGTAAGCAGCAACAAAATTGCTAACAAAGTATTTGTGTCCAGGAGAAGACAGTTAGCTCAACTTGGTTCTGCTGCAGGTGTCTATAAGACGGTTGTGAAATACTTAGTAGGTGTTCCACAGGTTCTACTGGATTTTGTTCGCCAGATAAATGATGATCAAGGGTATCTTCTTTTTTAGATATGACTAACACAAATTTATTTTCTAATTATACGGTAAGCTGAATTTTTATATATATCTAGTCCGATGGAGGAGCAGAGGCATCGCTATGGACCTCCTATGTATGCTCTTACAAAAATGGTGCTTAATATTCGCCTTTTTCTTTCTTTGTCATGGTGGCGCTTTGATGATGTTAAATTGTGAGCATCACTGTACTTTTTCTTCTATCTTTTCATTTTGAATATCCTTTTTTTTTTCTTCATTTGGTTGATTATGATGATTTATGTTAAACAGACAGAAGCAGCAAATATCCCTCTTAGAAGAAGCAGTTGATGTCTATACATCTGAGTTGGAAAGATTCCTCAGTTTTATTGCGTACTTTTCTGCGATACTACTTCCTATTTAAAAGTTCATATCTTCATAAATATCTAATTTGTGAATTGGTATTTTAGTATATACCAGTAGAGTATGTAATGACACTATTTTGTATATGTTTCATAGGGAAGTGTTTGCAAATTCTCCTTTCTTCGTGACAGCTGAGGAAGCCGGCGCAATAGAAGCAAAGTAAGTAATTTTCTTCATTTTGCCAGCAAGTTTACATGTTACTTGGAATATTGCTTAGTTTTGTTTCCACTAATTCATACTATGATTTCTGCAGTAAAAATGATTACAGAGAAGAAAGTATTCCAGCTGGGACAACTTATGAGGTATTTCAATCAAATTCTAAAGGCTAAAGATTATATTTGGTAGGCCAATATAATTATATAACTCTTTGATAGATCAGAGGATTAAGATGGAAAGTTTATGTTCATTAGAGGCCTCATAGAGCACAGGACACTTATGTGCTGTTCTTAAGTATTTAATTCTTCAGCACCTAACTTATAATGTGAATTGAGAATTAGGTCTCATTGGAGGTCGAATCGGTAAATTCATACATTGCTTGGGATTTCTCCATTGCCCAAGGGAAAATTAGCATGGTATGTATCTATGATATAATCTAAGATTTTAGTTGATATCAAATTGTATAGCTCCTTTTCCTAGTTAACCATGAAATTATTCAGATCATGATATGTAAAATGTTGCCTTTCAATCTCGAATATACACATTGATAGCATAAAATGTAGTGTGGTAAATCGTAAATTACACAGAAATGAGCACTCTAGTTGTATTTCTCTTCAGATATTACACTAAGGGATCTCACATTGCACATTATATGTTATCTTGTATGCCCAGGATATTGGATTCAGCATAGAGTATACAAGTCCGATGGGACAAAAAACGGTAACATTTTCTTTCTTTTTCCTTATTGTGTAAGAGAGGGTTTGCTTATTCTGGTTTTGATTTGGTCTTTTAACGTGTTTCACTTTACATAGCTGATACTGCCTTACCGCCGGTATAATTCTGACCAAGTAAGTAATTTCTTTGTTGGAGGTCTAAGTCTTGTAATCTGTTAAAGGATTGAAAGCTCACAGACTAGATTATTTTGCAGGGTAACTTCTGCACTGTCATGGCTGGCAACTACAAACTCATTTGGGACAACTCATTTTCAACATTCTTCAGAAAGGTTGACAAACTATTCTTTTTTCTTATTATACACTTTAAGCGGTAAACATTAGATTGACAGAGCGTTTATCTAAAAAGTATGAAAACGAATGTAGTACAAGATCGAAGCATAACAGAACGAATCCACTTGCACGACAAATTTCTTATACTCCGTAGTAATATATGTTGGATTGTAACATGTCACAGGCCTTGCGATACAAGGTGGACTGTATACCACCAGTTGTGGAACCAGAAGAAGAAGAAAGAGAGACAATATGACAAGTCATTGCTACAAAGATCATGCCTAACCATGAGTTATATAAACCATTATTCAAGGGAATCAGATTGATCAATTGTTATTGATGTAACTTGCAATTGCAAGGTGTGATGTATCAACAATGAAGCATAATGCATTCAATATCTGTGTACTTTTTAATTAAACATGCTTCTAATGTTGTATGATTGTACGTCGAATTTGGAAAAGGATTCGCAGATGTTTATAACCAACACGGCTTCAAAAGGCATCACAGGTAAAGATCTAAACACGTAATTTTGCAAAATACTAATTAAGATATATTTTAGAAAAAATTAGCAAATGTCGCGATAGAGCCCCAAGAAGTACATCCACATAACGAAAAAGAATTATCAGTATAAGGAAAAATAATGAATTTCTACAAGTAAATGAGATTATTGTCTGCAAGAATTAAACATGGTGAAGCAAAGCTAACATAACAGTAAAGAGACGTTCATTAAGTGGTTATATGGAATATACATTTGCAGAAATCTATCGGCATAACCTAATCATTAATACATCAACTTGTCACAGAATATTGTATTTACGACTGGCTGATTCAAGTGTGTTGTAAAGCAACATAGCAACTGTCATAGGCCCAACTCCTCCCGGAACAGGAGTGATTAAAGAAGCTACCTTTAATGCTTCCTCAAAGCATACATCTCCTAACAGCCGATAACCTTGTTCACTATTAGGGTCCTGCACCAATTTATGGTGTTTAAACAATAAATTTCTTCTGTTTGAAGTTCTAATAGCACGGATTGTCAGACTCTTGCTAATAAAAGTTGAATGCATAAAATGACCAATGTGAAGGCTCTCAAATTAAGTTTAAAAGAAGGGGCAATTAGGTAAGTTTGTTTTTTAATTTTTTTTTTCCCTAGTAACTAGTACTGTTCCAACTGGTGAAACTCATAAACCAAAACTGATTATTTACCTAATCAAACTTAATAATCAGATATTCAATCAAAAGCGGACATGGACAGTCAAGAATGTTATTGGAAATTTCTTCCCACACACTGGCCTAAACTTTTAATAAAATCACATTATTTATATAGCATAAAGGTTCAATACTCGATACCTCAACCGGATGAGTTCCAACATCGACAACAACAGCCCCAGGCTTCAGCCAACTTCCGCGAACCAAATTAGGGACTCCTGCTGCACTCACCAATATATCAGCTTCACGTGTGACTTCTTCAGGGTTAGGCGTTGATGCATCAACAATGCTAACCGTTGCATGGTGCCGCTGGGCCACAATTAAAACATGCCATATTAATATATTAGCAATGACATCTGTTTTAGCTAGAGGTGGGATTATGTGCAGGTTGGACGACTACAATAACAGATCAAACCGGACCAGCGAATTGGCCAACCCAGAAACACTCTTTTTTATAAAAAAAATAATAAATAATTAATTCTTATTTTAGGATTACCATATGATAATATTATTCTAAAATAATGTATTATATATATACGATCTGATGCATTCCACTTTCCATTAGTTTTTTCATTTGACCCATTTTAAGTGTTTAAGATAAACCAAAACCCGAATCAACCCATTCATAAGTTGTTGATGGATCAACTGCAACCTCTGCATGTAGCTTGAGATGTGTATATATATATATATATATAGAGAGAGAGAGAGAGACTTACTTGTAACAATAAGGATGCTGGTAGACCGACAATGTTGCTTCTCCCGATTACAACAGCTTTCTTACCCATTATCTCCACACCAGATCTGATTAATAACTCAACACAACCCTTTGGGGTGCAGGGGATGAACAGTGGTTCCCTTCCCCTCATAGCTAGGTTTCCCATGTTCATTGGGTGGAAACCATCAACATCCTTTTCCAGCTTCAGTAAATCCAATATCTTCTCTTCATTTAGATGCTATTTCAAAGATATATAACTTTTAGCGGGTTCATTCAGATAATACGTATGTGTCAGAATGGGGAGCCTAAACACTAGATGTTCAACTTTGTTAATTTTTTATTTCAGATACATAAGTATTTTGTCATATTTATCCACATTATATTAAGCTAATAAAATCCAAATTACAACATAAAATGATTTAGAAGATAACACGCATTTTAAGTACATATTTGATGACTTTTGACTCGTTCCTGTTCTAGCTAACTTATCTGCTTTTCTTGTTGGACTCATTAGAGATGAACATAACCTAGATCGACCGGTTCATAAGTATAGGGGTCAAAATTGCACCTCTAACTAGCAACTTTTGCCGCAGACCCGCAGTTAAAGTTTACCTGAGGAAGAGGAAGCTGCACGAGAATACCATGAAAAGATGGATCCACATTATAACTCATTATGACGTCACAAACTTCATCTTCTGTACAACTTTCTGAAAATTCAGTCAACGAAAACCTCATTCCAGTATCCTCACATGCTTTCATCTTGTTACGAACATATATTTGGGAATCTTTCCTCTCGCCTACCAATATCACAGCCAGTCCAGGAACTTCATCTATTCTTTTTTTCATACTTCTTACTTGAACAGCCACTTCTGATATAATTTCCTCAGCAATTTGCTTTCCATCAATTACTCTGGCAGTATGGTCACTAGCTGTGTTAAAATATCAGTCACAGTAAGTTGTAAATACAAAAAACTTTCTTTATTTTGGTGTCATGTTACAGCTGGATGTTTGGGGACTCAAAGCTACCATGAGATAGTTAACCGTTACCCATAACAATAAAATGCAGATTACTGTATTAGACTGATCAGAAATAGGGATTTTCAAAGTTGTTGAAGCTGTATTTAACCCTGATGAGGATGATGAACATTGTGATAATTAATACTAAGAAAAAAAAATTGAGGATCTTTCAGTTTTTATAAGTATGTGTTTTGCGAGTTGTTCAATCGAAAAACGGAGAACCTATAGTAGACATGCCAATGGGTTGGTTTAAGATCAAATAAACCAATGACATCTGACCTATAACCGAAGTAATCTAAATAGATTGTAAGGATTGGCATTTCCGATGATTCTTTCTCAACGGGCCTGTAGGCCATCCGTATCAGTTGAAACTTGTAACAGTGAGGTTGAGGGTTCAAATCTCATGGTAATCATAATTTCAGTATATTTGTTATTTGACTGGTTCAACAAAAGGCTACCACGGTGGTGCTTCAAAATCTGGTTCTCGGTTCCAAAATTGTCATGTTTTGCTACGTCAAACAACCTTACTCGTGATATACACTATGACAACCTATTCTTTTTGTATGATGCCTTGGCATGCTTAGCTACCAGTTATCACACAGGTTATCATCTTCCTAATCATTCATTATGGTGGGTTTGGACATTACAAGAACAAAAAGGGTGGTTTCCTATTGGATTTCAACATAACAAGAACAGAAGGGTTATCAATTGTGGGTTCCAAATAAATAAGCCACATATGGTGGGGCCCACTGTGGTGCTCCATTTACATTTCACATATAGTGCATATGTGGGTTTATTATCTGATTTTGTATCTTATATTGTTGGATTGTAAGATTAATTCATGCCTTTCGAAAGAAAAAGAAACTATGTATCATCTCAACGGGAACCTGTTATCTATGACTTGTTGCCATTAACTTTCACCGAGTTATCGATAAAGCTATAAAAAAAAGAAGAAAACACTAAGTAGATCATTTCGGATGGAAAAAAAAAACAGCTTTCATTAAAGCAAAACTTCAAACAATGGCTCAAAGCATGAAGATACCTCATCAACTTGGAAAGTGGACAAGCCTATCTAAAAAACAAAAATAACAGCACAACTATTATGATAATTTCAGGCTTAGATCGGAGAATAAATCCTTGGCAAATGGATGTCCATAACTTACAAAACACTATTCAAGTATTTGTTGGATAACAGGTTTAGGTTCATATGGCTCGGGTTGGGTTGAAAGCAAACACCTTTATGCACATTTAAATTATTTCTTAAAACAAGTATCATGTTAAATATGACTATAAACACAATTATATTACTAATATAACTTACATCATTAAAAAGAATAAAAAAAAATTAGGATAATTGTGCATTAGTGATAGACTTTGAACGACTTTCAATCCCCTCAACCCTTCCGAAGTCCGAACTCTTCCCCTTTAGCTAAACATTTTTACTTGACACATTAAGATCAAACACAACCCATATCTACCCATCAATAACTAAAATTGGTCAAAAGCAACACCTCTATTCGAAACAGGGTAAACAAAAACGGGGAAGGTGATCCAGGTTAATCAGGGAGGGTGAGTTTTTGAGTCATATGTACATGTCAATTCTATTCAAGCAGCTAAAGTAATCAATTCGAGTGTTTACCGAGTTTGTAGGTCAAGGGCTCATAGAAATTTGTAGAACTAGAAGTCCACACATCATCGGGGAAGTCATCCAGGGAAACAAGAGGAGGAGACTTGAGAATTCGATTATCGAAACCGGTTGCAAAGGTATTTAAAGTCCTTGAAGTAGATAACAACAATGCATTCTTTCTCCACCAAGAAACTACAACACTTTGCACTTTATTTTTCAATACCATTTCTTTTGTTTCTCTAAAAAGTCTTCATTTTTCACAAAAATCTAATAAAAAAAACACCATAAAAATGAATCAAATGTTACAATTAATGCATTTACATCAATCTTGTTACATACCCATTATTAATAAGATAAAAAGATTCAAAATTTATGATGAAATGAAACATAAAAGGGGGGAATTGAACTTACCGAAAGTTGAAGTTGCAAGACAATAATTTTTTGCAAAAAAGAAAGTGTAAGTGATGTTTAAGGGTTATAATATTCGGCGGCTGGGTGTGTGTGAGTTTGGTTGGGGTTTCTTTTGAGGGGAACTCGGAGTCGGAGACATTCAAACTCTTGGCAAAATAGCTCAAACACAAGTTTGGTCCATGAACAAGTAACAATCTTCAACTTTACACTCTCTTAAAATAAAGGGTCATAGGAAAATTATGAGTACCTATACCGGTCCGAAACAGTGGAAGATCTTGGCAAGTGCTATATAGGCCAGCGCACAGGGCCCCGACTTTAAGACGGACCCCCATTTTTTAAAAATTCTTAGTTATATATTAGTATAATTTAAATATTTTATTATAAAATCATTATTTTAAGGATTTATAAATATTAAAAATAAAATTAAATGCATTTTTTTAAAAAGACTAGTATTCAACGAAGAATGAAAAAATTGGTAAGTTGTAACTACTTTTATGATAAAGAATATTTCGTATTTAATGAGTTCCTCCTTTTTTTGTATACTTATTGTAATTATCGTAAAATATATGTATATAAAAATATATATATATATATCTTTTTTTGTTATATGAGCCCCATTTTTGAAAATTTGATTTTGCACACCGACGCCGAAATTCACTTGCCGGCCCTGATCCGAAATACTATCGAGTGATCGGGATGGGTATTGATCAATACCGCTACTAATTTTCTTCCCGGTTTAGTACGGAAACGGAGAAGTGCACCTCACTTCCGTTGATTTTTGTCAAAACTCCAAAGTACCATCAATCAATAAAGACGGGCCATGTATAAATGACGGTTGACGTTGTAGTTGTTAACAAACATAAGATCAAGGCTCTAAACTTAGATCACTCGTCGACTCCTTTCATTGTGATGTGAATGTTTCAAAAAATTTCGGTGGAAATAGAGTTGATTCGTGAACAAAATTATCTTCTTGATACTCACGTTATACATATGGTACAATACTTGACATAACTTTTTGAGTTTTATTTTTGGTATCACTCAACACGGTACCAAACTAATCAATATATGTCATGTGTGTAACACTTTGTTTTGATTCAACTCAACACAAATTAAATTATCTAAATCTGTATTTAATTGTACCAAAATTTACTTGACATCTTAAGCAACTTCAATGTATGCACCAAGCAATATTGTAGCATTTGGTGCAATCCTTCTCTAACCGATGCATCACACTGGTCAAAAAAATTGGTGCAACATTATTCATTTACGTATTTTGCACCATATTTGACGCAACACGTACTATACCAAATTTATATAAGTTACTTATACTTATTTATCAACTAAATCACGTAAAAAGTAGGTACCATTTTATATATAGAAAAAATATATGTTGAGGCTATGGAAACGAACGTTTTGGATGTAAAAAATACAAAAATTAATCTGGTGCATAAAAATTCAATTGATATCAGTATGACCACCAAATTCGGTATTTTGGGATACATCGAAGATGGTCTAAAAGAAGGCATGTTTTTTATGTTTGCCCTTAACGTTTCTAGAACATTAAATCAAGGTTTCTACAACATTAAATCAAGTATTGGATGAGTTATTGAGAGTTTAAAATTTACCGAGATCCCTGAATTTATCTATCACATGGCACACGGCAAAGCAAGTATAGATATCAGAACACATATGAAGCCAACACGGTGGTTATGTACATATGTCTAATCAGTGTGATTGATTTAATCCGTAGACAAGAACTGGAGTGATTTTTGTTGATTTATCAAAAATGTTATGTGATGAAAATTTTAACTAAAAATAAATATGATCATACAATCCTAAAATAAAAGAAGAATATATTGTGTCATGTGTCAAAATATAACGTAGATAATCAATCTTTATTTTTATTGTGAGTTTCGTTATCATGTTGGTGTTATTTGGGAATATTGGTCGGTATATAAGTATTGTCACACCCCGTTGTAGCGGAATTACAGGGTTAACAAAGAATTGCATACTAATCAGAAGGTTAATAGAGATTACATCCATTTATACCAATACAAGTCAAAACAAGTACAATCGTTCAAAGTGTGGACCCCAAAATACGGATACAAGTCATCCTCATTTGGAACTGGGCCCACAGAATACAAGTTCAATAAATTGGACAGTCAAATACAATTAAAGCCAAAAGCATGATAGTCCTCAATGTCTGATGCTAATTGTACGTCCAAAGTCAAAAGATTGGCCCTATAATGCCAAAGACGATTCCAAGACTTACTGATGGTCACCTGAAAAGCATGAAATTTGAGAGGATCAACTATCGAAATAGTTGGTGAGTTTACAGTGTGTTTGACTAAAAGATCAATCGTCGTTTGTTGTAGTTATTTAATACATGACGGTCCAGACCGAAGTCCGACCCTGATACGAAGACAAGACGGTTCAGACCGAAGTCTAACCTAAATATATAGACAAGACGGTTCAGACCGAAGTCTAACCTAAATATAATGACAAGACGGTTCAGACCGAAGTCTAACCTAAATATATAGACAAGACGGTTCAGACCGAAGTCTAACCTAAATATAATGACAAGACGGTTCAGACCGAAGTCTAACCTAAATATAATGACAAGACGGTTCAGACCGAAGTCTAACCTAAATATAATGACAAGACGGTTCAGACCGAAGTCTAACCTAAATATATAGACAAGACGGTTCAGACCGAAGTCTAACCTAAATATAATGACAAGACGGTTCAGACCGAAGTCTAACCTAAATATAATGACAAGACGGTTCAGACCGAAGTCTAACCTAAATATAATGACAAGACGGTTCAGACCGAAGTCTAACCTAAATATAATGACAAGACGGTTCAGACCGAAGTCTAACCTAAATATATAGACAAGACGGTTCAGACCGAAGTCTAACCTAAATATAATGACAAGACGGTTCAGACCGAAGTCTAACCTAAATATAATGACAAGACGGTTCAGACCGAAGTCTAACCTAATATAATGACAAGACGGTTCAGACCGAAGTCTAACCTAAATATATAGACAAGACGGTTCAGACCGAAGTCTAACCTAATATAATGACAAGACGGTTCAGACCGAAGTCTAACCTAAATATAATGACAAGACGGTTCAGACCGAAGTCTAACCTAAATATAATGACAAGACGGTTCAGACCGAAGTCTAACCTAAATATAATGACAAGACGGTTCAGACCGAAGTCTAACCTAAATATAATGACAAGACGGTTCAGACCGAAGTCTAACCTAAATATAATGACAAGACGGTTCAGACCGAAGTCTAACCTAAATATATAGACAAGACGGTTCAGACCGAAGTCTAACCTAAATATATAGACAAGACGGTTCAGACCGAAGTCTAACCTAAATATAATGACAAGACGGTTCAGACCGAAGTCTAACCTAAATATAATGACAAGACGGTTCAGACCGAAGTCTAACCTAAATATAATGACAAGACGGTTCAGACCGAAGTCTAACCTAAATATAATGACAAGACGGTTCAGACCGAAGTCTAACCTAAATATATAGACAAGACGGTTCAGACCGAAGTCTAACCTAAATATAATGACAAGACGGTTCAGACCGAAGTCTAACCTAATATAATGACAAGACGGTTCAGACCGAAGTCTAACCTAAATATATAGACAAGACGGTTCAGACCGAAGTCTAACCTAAATATATAGACAAGACGGTTCAGACCGAAGTCTAACCTAAATATAATGACAAGACGGTTCAGACCGAAGTCTAACCTCAATATAATGACAAGACGGTTCAGACCGAAGTCTAACCTAAATATAATGACAAGACGGTTCAGACCGAAGTCTAACCTAAATATATGACAAGACGGTTCAGACCGAAGTCTAACCTAAATATAATGACAAGACGGTTCAGACCGAAGTCTAACCTAAATATATAGACAAGACGGTTCAGACCGAAGTCTAACCTAAATATATAGACAAGACGGTTCAGACCGAAGTCTAACCTAAATATAATGACAAGACGGTTCAGACCGAAGTCTAACCTAAATATATAGACAAGACGGTTCAGACCGAAGTCTAACCTAATATAATGACAAGACGGTTCAGACCGAAGTCTAACCTAAATATATAGACAAGACGGTTCAGACGAAGTCTAACCTAAATATATAGACAAGACGGTTCAGACCGAAGTCTAACCTAAATATATAGACAAGACGGTTCAGACCGAAGTCTAACCTAATATAATGACAAGACGGTTCAGACCGAAGTCTAACCTAAATATAATGACAAGACGGTTCAGACCGAAGTCTAACCTAAATATAATGACAAGACGGTTCAGACCGAAGTCTAACCTAAATATAATGACAAGACGGTTCAGACCGAAGTCTAACCTAATATAATGACAAGACGGTTCAGACCGAAGTCTAACCTAAATATATAGACAAGACGGTTCAGACCGAAGTCTAACCTAATATAATGACAAGACGGTTCAGACCGAAGTCTAACCTAAATATAATGACAAGACGGTTCAGACCGAAGTCTAACCTAAATATATAGACAAGACGGTTCAGACCGAAGTCTAACCTAAATATAATGACAAGACGGTTCAGACCGAAGTCTAACCTAAATATAATGACAAGACGGTTCAGACCGAAGTCTAACCTAAATATATAGACAAGACGGTTCAGACCGAAGTCTAACCTAAATATAATGACAAGACGGTTCAGACCGAAGTCTAACCTAAATATATAGACAAGACGGTTCAGACCGAAGTCTAACCTAAATATAATGACAAGACGGTTCAGACCGAAGTCTAACCTAAATATATAGA